>CM054818.1:27249995-27906152 GCA_028984105.1 Lavandula angustifolia
TTGATCGTCACTTGGTTCTTTAAAAAACAACAATTATATCATATGACTCTTGGAATTTTTACAGTCTTTATTTAACCCCCCTTTATTTTATGTGTAATTCTTTTAGTTGGACTATATTATATATTTATAAGTGTCATATTAACATTCCTAATCTTACTACAATGTATAAATTGGAGCAAATTTAACATAAACATTTAATTTAGTTAATCTTCATGGATTCGAGTGCAATTCATTCACACCCGAATTCGGGTAGATTTTCTAAACGATCAAATTAATATTACATATTTAGGGGATGAGATCATCTGTTCAATAAATCCCTGTCTAATTAATGTCCGATTCAAAACGACGTATTTTGTATTGAAAAGTAACAAATTAAAAGGATAAGATTGAAAAAAAGATTTAATAAAAAATTAAATAGTATTTTTTTTAATACAAAACTACGTCGTTTTAAATCAGACACCAATAACACAGAGATTTATTAGGCCGGTGATCTCATCTCCATATTTAGTTACTTAGTTAATGTAAATACATTAGTAACATGCAAACACAAATTAAGCAATGAAACAACAAAACTAAGCAGAAACTAATTACAATTAGTGATCATTTAACCTTCCAATTAAGAGCAAACTTTATTTGAATTATAAAATGAAGGCCAAAATCGTCATTTCATGCTGGTAATAAAACGAAGTTAGACCAAAAAGAATGATATAAATTTCAGCAAGCACCCAATGAACAACCAATAGACTGCCAAAGGCGTATAGAATAATAAATATACGTACCGTTCCTATCTCCGGCCGCCGCCGCCAGCTGGTTGAGGAACCCCGCCGGCGAGCTACTGTGCCTAAACAATCCAGAAGAAGACTCGCCGCCTCCTCCGCCGCCGTAAGACGGCTGCAGACCAATCGTAGTGTTAGCTCTTCCATGCTCCTCCCGGCTAGCCATTGATTCGGAACTTTCGGAGTGGAAGAACCGGGTTGGGCTGAGATGGGCTTGGGATCCGAGGGGAGAGAATTCGAGGGTCGACTCGGTTAGTGAGTCAGCCACGGTGGAGAGGAGAGAGCCCGGGGCGGAGCCGTAGCGTATGAGGCCGCCGCCGGTGGTGGTGCCCATTGAGTTTTTGGAGGAGGAGGATGTGGAGGAGGGATACATGTTGAGGAGAGAGAGGGGGAGAGGGTAGAGAGAGAGTTGTGGGATATTTAAAAGTGGGGATGCAAGTTGCAAGTTGGTTGATGAGAGAAAAAGTCTAGGAGGGGAGATTGGGTGTTTCAAGAAATTGGAGTGTAGCACATGTGTTTCAATACGTTACTATGTAGTGGGGTTTTGTCAACTTGTCTTTTGTATATATAATTATATCTATTTAACTTAATTAGGGTTAGGGTGAAACTATACATGTTTGACTAGCTATGAGTTGTTCAATTCAATTATAATAAATAGAATTTGTTTTATGATGAGGATAATCCATATTTTTACTCGCTTTATAAGAGTTTTGCATGATTTGACGCCATAGATTCGACACCATTAAATTCTAGCGATTGAGAATTACCGTCAGCGCAAAATAAGTTTGGCGTACAAACTCAGTTGAAGGACAAAAAAAACACCATGTGCCCAAATGAAAATGCGTAAAACTACATTGTGTTTGTTTTATTGCAGAAAAAACCCATGTGCGCTTAAAGTTCCTGCAAGAACACACTTAACATTAAACACGCGTATTTCATTTGGCACGAGCTTGTCTATGCAAAATGTTACTCCCTCCGTCCCATTTGAAATGTCACACTTTCTTTTTGGCGACCCACTATAAATGACACGTTTCCAAAAATGCAAAAGATTGTGTGGACCACATTTCACTACCAAAAAGTCAAAACAATCTACACCGCATAACACCACTTTCTAAATTCTCATGCCGAAAAGAAATGTGTTATTTCAATTGGGATGGAGGGAGTACATTTTTGCTGATATACAATGTTCGAAATACTATAATTGTGTGCATCTAATATTTAATTTTGATAAATTCACAAACATATATATCGGCCATGCAGCTCGAATTCTGAATTGAACTCTTCTCAGTTTTTCAAAGTTCATGTTTCCTTTCAATTTTAGTAGGGTTTTGTCAACTTGACTTTTGCCTATATAATAATATTATATATTGAACTTAATTAGGGCTAGGGTGAAAGTATACATGTTTGACTAGCTATGAGTTGTTCAATTCTTAGCTTCATTGATGTGATTCAATTACAATGGCTACATATATAATTTATTTATGACAAGTAATATTGTATAAATTTTGAAGGAGCGAAACGTGACAAATTCAATTCAATTAAATTCTAGCGACTGAGAATTACCGTCTTGAGAAAAAAAAAATTGGCGTATAAATTAACTCTCTCTGTGGCGGCTTTGCTTCTGAAACACGCAGAACAATTGATTAGAGACACGAGGTCCCAAGGGAAAACTAACTTCACGTTCACTGTATATGGGCTTTTGCAGGATTGAATTTTTAAGATAAATGGAGAGTGATAAATACAAAAGAAAACAATTAATGTTATTTGATTTACCAGAGTAGAGGATGAATATTTTGTTAGGTGATCTCCAATTATAGCATTTTCCACTATTGTAGCCTCTTGTTAATATTTCCAAATAAATTAAAAAAATATTTATAAAAATATGATGATATTTCTTAAATTGAGAAAATTATAACAATTTTCATAAATGTGTTATAATACATTACATAAAAATTCAAATGATTTATATTTTATCATAATAAAATAAAGCAAAAAATCACATTAATATTTAAAAAGTTAAAAGTATATATAGAGTGGATCATGTAAGAACCTACATTAAACGTGAAAACTGCGAATCATGCATAATCATTATATGTTTTATGCATAGTCTTTATGTTTTTTATGCAAAAAACCTATAATTTTACAATTTGCATAATCCTTATATGTTTTATGTAGAAGACAAAAGTATAAAATTATAGTAAATTTTTTTTGCATAAATTATATACTTCCTTAGTCCCGCTATTTCTGTCCTACTTGCCTAATCGGGCTGTCCCGCTATTTCTGTCCTCTTTCCTAAAATAGTAAAAATTACTTTTAAACATAAAATGAAGTGGGTCCCCCTTACTCACTACTCAACCCCACATTCTTATATTCTCTCTCTTCAAAAATCTATCTCTCACTCGATTATGTTCCGCTCCGAACTCAGAAAATTATGATTTTTATCTTTTTGAAAACTTTAGATTATTTCTTCAAATACAATATAAAAAAAATATAAAAAATAAAAATCGATTGCATTTCACTAGCCTTGCAAAATTTTGGATAATTCTCATTTCTTTCCACCAACCACTCATCGAAAACTGTGTCATTTTCTTTATACAATTAAAACTCATAAAATACACACTAAATTAAAATTTCTTAATCTCCGTGCCGAAGTCAACTGAGACGTTTTTAGCGGGACGGAGGGAGTAAGAATTATGCATGATTCGCATTTCTCAATCTCACCAGATCCACACTATATATATATATATATAATAGTTTGATAAAATCAATTCAATTTTAAGTGTAGGAGTAATCTGCACATTTGAATTGTTCCCTTTCCCAACGCAAAACTACATTTAACTGATTTTTTAAAAGAATGATACATAATTAATTAAAACTTCTATCAAAACGACGTAATTTTATTATGAGGACATGAATTTTAAGGACATCTAATCAAGTCCCTAATTAAGAGTAAACTGTTGAAGACGAGTACGATTATATAATTAAAAAAAATAACTCTAATACCCCAAAATTGTCTTAAGTTGGTAATATCAAATTTATCATTGCTATTTTTCCATCAGACCTTAGACATCTGAAGCCCAGGATGAGGCCCAATAAAAGGCCCAGGCCCACAATCCACTTTATGTACGGATTCTAGGGTTTCTAACTACTGCCCCCATTTCCAGACCCCAGAGAGAGAAACACGGAGGTGTAGAGCGCGAGAGCCAGCGGCGGAGATGGTGAAGTTCCTGAAGCCAAACAAGGCCGTGGTTGTCCTCCAAGGCCGCTATGCCGGCCGGAAGGCGGTGATCGTCCGCTCGTTCGACGAAGGCACGCGCGACGGCCCTTACGGCCACTGCCTGGTCGCCGGACTCTCCAAGTACCCGCGCAAGGTGATCCGCAAGGACTCGGAGAAGAAGCAGGCGAAGAAGTCTCGCGTCAAATGCTTCATCAAGCTGGTGAATTACAACCACATTATGCCTACTCGATACACGCTCGACGTGGATCTGAAGGATATAGTAAACGTGGATGCCCTGCAATCGAAGGATAAGAAGGTGACGGCGGCGAAGGAGACGAAGGCGCGGCTCGAGGAGCGGTTCAAGACCGGGAAAAACAGATGGTTCTTCACCAAGCTCAGGTTCTGAGATATCATTATTGTTTTGGTAGGTCTCTGCTTATAGAGATTTTCTTTACGAGATACTTTTCTCTTGAATTTGAATATCATTCTGGTTTAATACCAAAGTTTTCGAACCTTGTTTCTGTTGAATTTATCCTTGGTTTATCAGGTGTTTATTCAATTTTTCTCTCCGGATTTGATTTTATTTCATTCGACGACGATATGCTGTTTGAATCAGCTCTTTGATGTTCAAATTTCGAAGATGCAATAAATTTTCATGAACTATCTTGAATTTTATTCAATTTAAACACTTTCCTCCGCAATTCAACAAAACAATATACAGGAGAGAGAATCGAAGTTTGTCATTTCAATTAATCAGATCATTATCAATTGGTAAAACTGGCTAATGCAAATTGATTGTTATTCCGGCAAGCTGTATCGATTTCGCCGGAATTTTACGTTGTCCGTTCAATCCTTGAACTATTCTTCTTCGCCATCTGTCTTCCATTTCAACAAAAAACTGTTCGGCTCGAAGAAAACTGCGGATTCGCCTTTTTAATTTTCAAACAATCATCAAAAGTCTATCAGTAGGCGTCACGGCTGGCGTCATGGTTTCTGCCCTATATAACTTCCTCTTCACTTCACAATTCCTCAATCCACTTCAATATTTCAAATCCAAATCCCTAAATTCATCGCAATGGGAGTGAATGTGGCGAGAATCAAGCTTGGCTCGCAGGGCCTTCAAGTCTCCAAACAAGGCCTTGGCTGCATGAGCATGTCAGCTGATTTCTACGGCCCGCCGAAGCCCGAGCCTGAAATGATCGAACTCATCCACCACGCCATCAACTCCGGAGTCACCTTCCTCGACACCTCCGACATCTACGGCCCCTTTACCAACGAGATCCTCATCGGAAAGGTACGAGTCAACTCACTGTTTGATTTCCAGATGAATATGTTGAATATTCTTAGCTCTATTTTCCTAGCTAATAGTCAAGATTTAGACTGATGAGGACTAATTGTCAAAAGAGGAGTATTATCTAGCTTGATGTTGCTGCAGGCTTTGAAAGGGGGAATGAGGGAGAAAGCGGAAATAGCTACCAAGTTCGGCATACTAAGCACGGACGGGGAGATGAACATAAATGGCGAGCCAGCATACGTAAGAGCAGCATGTGAGTCGAGCTTGAAGCGTCTTGATATCGACTGCATCGATCTCTACTACGCTCATCGCATCGACACTCGTGTGCCCATTGAAGTCACAGTGAGTACTCACTACTCTTCCAAACAACGTACATTTTCCTTATCATTGTATAGGAGGTGAAATGCTTGTTAATGCTAATGTTTTCATGCTTTGCAAGATGGGGGAACTTAAGAAACTGGTTGAAGAAGGGAAGATCAAATACATCGGCCTCTCGGAGGCCTCTGCTTCGACAATCAGAAGGGCTCACGCTGTCCATCCGATAAGCGCTGTTCAGCTCGAATGGTCGTTGCTGTCGAGAGACGTCGAAGAAGAAATAGTTCCCACCTGCAGGTACGAAGGATGTTACCAGTGCATAGCTTGTATAAACACAATTACAAATTAATTCATCTTTGTATTATGAATTTCAGAGAACTCGGAATTGGAATCGTCCCTTATAGTCCCCTTGGACGCGGCTTCCTTTCATCCGGTCCCAAGTTAATAGAGAACGCATCGGATGGCGATGTCCGTAAGGTTGGTTCACATCTTGCAACCTTAGGTAGTGTTTGAAACAACTTTATAAGCCGCTTTTGGACTTTTTTTTCTATGTGTTTGAAATTTATGCTTCTGTTTTCTCGGACTTAAATATAAGAGGTTTTGATTATGAGTTGCTGGCCGATCTAAGGCTTATAAGACTTTTCATTGCGCTTTTGGTCATTTGAACGCGTCTGTGTTTATGAGATTGTTTGCATTACTATTTTTTCTAAAGCTTTGGTATTGTTAACCTCATGCCTTTAATTTTAACATATCATATCCTCTCTCTTGTTTGTTATTATTATTAAGTTTTTTTTATTTTATTTTATTTTATTTTTAATGATTTAAACACAAATAGTTTTTACTTAAACATAAGTAGATAAAAACTGCTTAATTAAGTTATTTGCAAATTTGTAGAACTATCTCCCGAGGTTCCAAGGCGAAAATCTCGAAGCAAACAAGACTGTGTACGAACAGATCGATGCAATGGCTAAGGAAAAAGGTTGCACTCCATCTCAGCTGGCGTTGGCTTGGGTTCAGCATCAAGGAGATGATGTTTGTCCGATACCGGGCACCACCAAGATCGACAACTTCAACGACAACATCGGAGCTTTGAGTGTGAGCCTAACTCGAGAAGAGACGAGTCGACTCGCTGCTCTGGCGGAGGTAGTGAAGGGGGACAGGTACGCCTTCATGACTAACACTTGGATGAATGCTGATACGCCGCCGTTGTCATCTTGGAAAGCTGAGACTCATGCATGAGATGAGAACCATTCCTTCATGAATATGTCTGCATCGTTCTTCTTCGTTTGCTTCTGATGCTGATTTGTATGATTGCATTGAGCTTTCATTGTAATAAACCGACGTAAATCGAAATGGATTCTGTATCTTTTGAGATTTTTTTAATCGAAATTGAAGAAGACTATTTCTAGTTGGGATTTAGTTTTGGCGACTTTGCATCTTTGGACGAGTTGATTCTTAATTTTTTTTTGGTACGTAAACTATGAAAATATGGCGGAATTGGTCATGCCGTTTACTTTTTCTGTCTGTCAACAGTTAGTTAATGATATTTTGAAATAATTAATAAAATATTTGAAATATATTTTTGAAATAGATATCTTCGAGGACAAACATCCAAGTTTGAAAAAGTATGATGACTAATTTCATTAAAAAAATTTCATTCAAAAAATGAAGGTTAGTTTAGACTTTTTTATTTTAAAGTGCTAAACTTACTCATCGCAAATAGTTTAAGGATCAATTCCACAATTAATAAATATTATTGACCATATTAAGGAAGTACCGGAAAGATGATAATTCACTATTTTTGAAAGAAAATCAACTCTAATAAGTCTAAAACAACATTTCGTTAATATGGTCCGGAATATTTGTTAATTGGTGGAATTGGTCCTTACATTATTTGCAATTGTCTAAATTAGACTTTCGTTTTTCGATTAAAAAAAACTGGTGGCATTAGTTCTCAAACTTTGTAAAATTTGGCCGAATTGGTTCTCAAAAATATATATTCCCAAAATGCCCTTCGAATATTTTATTACGTTTTTCAAAATATTGTTGACGGAAAAGTTACCGAATGACGAATTATGTCAGATTTTCATAGTTTGGAGACAAAAAAACTAAAAGAAAAATATTAGGAATCAATTTGGAAAAAAAATGCAAAGATTGATAACTAATTTAAACCAATTTGTCGTTAGTTTTTAACTGCAATCTTGATTTATGTACTCCCTCCATCCCGCCCGACTTGTTTTGTTTGTTTTCGGCACGAAGATTAAGATGAATGGGTAATTACGTGTAGATGAGTAGGTGATTGTGTGTAGAAAGATAGGTCCATAACGAAAAAATGAGAGTTTTTATAATTATTATTTTCCTTAGGAAATAAGACTAGTTGGGTGGAATGACAAGAAAAGGAATACTCCCTCCGTCCCATTTGAAACGACCTGTTTTCCTTTTCGGGACGTCCCATTTAAAACGACCTGTTTCCTAAAAAGAAAATAACTTCCCTCATATTTTATCATTTCTCTCACCTAATTTATCTATTATCATTATATTAATTATTTTCTCTCTCATACTTTATTATTCACTTACTCACTATCACACTTATTTTCTCTCTCTTACCTTATCAATTACCCATCTCTCATACTTTATCTTTAACTTTCTTAATTTTCGTGTCCATTTAAAACAGATCGAGTATAAGACAAGTCGGAGGCGGGACGGGGGAGTATGAAAAATCATTGACCAATGGCTCGTCGAGTTTTTAACCGCCAATTTCTAGTCTGTTACTTTGGGTTACTGTGCGAAACCTCCCATTTTTTCTTTTTACTTTTTTTTTGGTAAGATTCTGTAGTGTAAGCTCCAGCAGGCAACAATGGCGTGCTAGATCGAAAAACAGAGATCGATATTCGATACTGATAGATGATTGTAGCAGAGATGACGTCATCATCTTCCCAGACCGTAGTTATATATTAGTATTATCAACTGCGCATCAATCCTCATTCGAGTTCAGTCCGATTAATCGCTCAAATTCCCAAATCCAGTAGCCCTAATTCCGCAAAATGGGAGTGATCGTGCCGAGATTCAAGCTCGGATCGCAGGGATTCGAGGCGTCGAAGCAAGGGCTGGGCTGCATGAGCATGTCGGGCTTCTACGGGCTTCCCAAGCCCGAGCCAGATATGATCGAACTCATCCGCCATGCTGTAAACTCCGGCGTCACCTTTCTCGACACCTCCGATCTCTACGGCCCCAACGAAATCCTAATCGGAAAGGTATGCCAAATTTAGTTACTCTGTTTGTTGCTGAAGAAAAACTTTTTTTTTTTTTTTTTTCAATTCCGGATCGAAAAGGAAAATAACATGATCGATTCGTGTTAATCACTTGAGCTATGTCTTACCCGATAAAATCAAGCTCGTATTTTAGAACACACATTCTGCAAATTTTTGTCCTACTTTTAATTTCGAAATGTTGATCAGATGCAATCGGATCGTCTGTCCCACTTTCTTATGTCTCATTCGTGTCTCACTCACATTTTAACTATAAGCACGTAGGTGCTTACGATAACTTTAAAATTCAAATCGTAAGCACCTAAATGTTTACAGTTAAAAATGGCAATGAAACACGAATGAGACACAAGAAAATGAGACAGAAGATCCCATGGAGATCAGATGAGCAAGTAAAACTGATGCGATGTTGCAGGCCTTGAAAGGGGGAATTAGGGCAAAAGTGCAAATTGCTACCAAGTTTGGGGTGACTCGTAAGGACGGGAAGGCCGGGGTACGCGGTGAACCGGCCTATGTCCGGTCAGCTTGCGAGTCGAGCTTGAAGCGCCTCCACATCGACTGCATCGATCTCTACTACGTTCATTGGATTGATAGACGAGTGCCAATTGAAATCACAGTAATTTGCATTGTTGATTCAATTTACCTCATCTTTACTGTCTGTCTGAATCTTTGGCGAAATGATTTTGCAGATGGGGGAGCTTAAGAAGCTGGTTGAAGAAGGAAAAATAAAATACATCGGCCTATCGGAGGCCTCTGTTTCGACAATTAGAAGGGCTCACGTTGTTCATCCGATAAGCGTTGTTCAAATCGAATGGTCGTTGTGGTCAAGAGACGTGGAGGAAGGACTGATTCCTACTTGTAGGTAAACGAGAAAGTATTTTCTTGATATCCGATCATGTTTGAGAAAATACAACGTTAAGCTTTTGGCTTGTCTTATGAATATCAGAGAACTCGGTATTGGAATCGTCCCGTGTAGCCCTCTTGGACGCGGCTTCCTTTCTGCAGGTCCCAAATTGTTCGAGAACGCATTAGAGGGCGACATTCGCAAGGTACCACCATCTCTGTAAAGATTTTAGGACAATGCTGGATCAGCTCCTCTCGTAGGAGGAAAAATCGATTTTGGTCTTGTAATGTGGCATGTTTTCCCTTTTTGGTCCTGTAACTTAACGAAATGTCTGTTTTTAGTCATCCGATGGAGAGTGAATCACACTTGCCAGTTTTATTTTCTTATATCATTGAAGCTTTTTATTTTTTGAGAAAAAAACGGGCGAGTGAGATTCACTCTGCTTGCGAGGACTAAAAACGGGCATTTAGTTAAGTTACATGACCAAAAACACAAGATACCACAATACAGGGCCTAAAACGAAAACATGATACATTATAGGACCAAAATCGATTTTTACTTTCTTTTGCAGATAGTTGGGAATCTTAATTTGATCAATTTGTCACTTCATCTGTCCCATTTAACATGACACGTTTTTCTTTTCGAGACGTCCCACTTAAAATGACATATTTCCTTAACAGAAAATAATTTTTAAAAAATATATCTTATTTTTATTTCGCTCTCATACTTTATCATTTATTTATCTTACTTTATCATTTTTCTCTCTTACTTTATCATTTACTCTCTCACAAACTCATTCATCTTCTCTCTCTTATTTTATCATTTACCACTCTCTCATATTTTATTATCCACTTTCTTAATTCTCGTGTCGGAAAGAAACGTGTCATGTTAAATGAGATTTCTAGCAATAACCGTACCAAGATTCTTCTTTACATAGTACTAACATATATGTATGTGGCATTTGCTAGTCCTTGTTTCCGAGGTTCCATGATGAGAATCTTGAAGCGAACAAGGTGATATACGAGAAGATCAGTGAAATGGCTGCAAGTAAAGGCTGCACCTCTTCTCAGTTAGCGTTGGCTTGGATTCATCAACAAGGAGACGATGTGTTTCCCATACCGGGCACCACGAAGATCGAAAATTTGGACGAGAACATCGCAGCCCTCTCGGTGAAACTGACTCCGGACGAGATGGCTCAGCTCTCTACTTTGGCCGGCAATGTCAAGGGAGAAAGGTATAGTTCCTCTGTTTACACATGGAGGACTGCAGATACGCCCCCGTTGGCTTCGTGGAACCGTTTCCGTTAATAACGTCATGTATTTTTGATTGGGTCGTTCCGATAATAATGTCATGTTTCTCGAAATGGAAAGAAAATATCACTAAAAATCAAGTTGGCCAACATCATTTAAGGTTTTTACTTATTTCTGATTTTATGAACTCTTACCAAACACGCCCTTATGATTTTAATCGTAAGCCATAATCAACGGTTGAAAATTGACAAAATGTTAGTTTACATTTCCTTTTGGAGAAGAGAAGTCTACGCTTTTCTGTTTTTTTTCTTCCCCTACGAATTTCGAAGAATCTACGCTGGAAGCTCTACGCAACGATGGTGCGCTATACATCAACATTGATCGCCAGTGACGGCATCATCTTGGCAGAAACTCCTTATTTTAAGGCGACCTGCGGACGATTCACCAGTCCAGTTCAGTCTGATAGTTAATCCCTGAAACCCCCAATTCCACAAGCCCTAATTTCGCAAAATGGGAGTGAATGTGCCGAGAATCGAGCTCGGTTCGCAGGGCTTTAAGGCGTCGAAGCAAGGGCTGGGCTGTATGGGGATGTCGGGCTTCTACGGGCTGCCGAAGCCCGAGCCCGACATGATCGAACTCATCCACCACGCCGTCAACTCCGGCGTCACATTTCTCGACACCTCCGACGTGTACGGTCCCCACACCAACGAAATTCTAATCGGAAAGGTACGTGCGAGAAAATAGAATGCGAATTAAGTGGCTCTGCTATTCGATGTTTTCTATATCAATTAGGCGCTCTCGATTCCAGAAGTAATTTATTTTCCTTAATTTCGAGTTTAGGAGATTTGATTGAATGAACATTACTGAGTTATGTGAAGGATGAGTTAGGATTAAAATTATGGAGTTTCTGCAGGCTCTGAAAGGGGGAATAGAAAGGCTCTGTTAGGTCGGCATGTGAGGCGAGCTTGAAGCGTCTTGATGTCGACTGCATTGATCTCTATTATGCTCATCGGATCGACACTCGTGTCCCCATTGAAATCACTGTGAGTTTGCAGTCCATTTGAAGCTTTAAGCCCTACATTAGTCCCCTTCTCTTCCATTTGTTGTTTCTTTAATTTTATCAATTGGTTGAAATGAAATCTTCAAGTTAAAGTTATGCATTCATATCCTTTCCTGTGGTATACTCCCTCCGTCCCACTAGAAACTATACATTTCTTTTGGGCACGAGAATCAAGAGAGCGGCGTTATGTGGTGTAGATGGTTTGAGTTAAATACGGTCTGCAACGTGTCATTTTTGGAAATGTGGCATTTGTGATGAGACGTCTAGATGAAGAAAACGTGTCATTTATAGTGGGACGAAAGGATTATTACTTATATACATCGGCCTCGCTTTTTTTTTTTTATGGGTTCCTTCTAGTTTCAAATTCTTGTCCATGGTTTTGTAGATGGGGGAGCTTAAGAAGCTGGTTGAAGAAGGAAAAATAAAATACATCGGCCTCTCAGAAGCATCCGTTTCGACAATTAGAAGGGCGCACACAGTTCATCCAATAACTGCTGTTCAAATCGAATGGTCATTGTGGTCAAGAGATGTGGAAGAGGAGTTGATTCCTACTTGCAGGTAAGAGAAAATGCATTTTGTTGATGCCCAACCAGGTTCTTCATAAAACTAACATCAATCTATTGTATCGTGTTACGAATATCAGAGAACTCGGTATTGGAATCGTCCCGTATAGTCCTCTTGGACGCGGCTTCCTTTCATTAGGTCCCAAATTGTTCGAGAACGCATCCGAGGGCGACTTTCGGAAGGTTGGTGCTTCTCCAGTACCATTCTCATCTCTTTTAATCATACATTAAGAGGGTGTTTGCAAATGCTTATTATGAGCACTTATTATTATTATTATTATTATTATTATTATTATTATTATTATTATTATTTTTTGCTTAAGTTGGAAAAAAATTCTTCTAAACAGAAGCAGGGTTGTTTGGTATCAATAACAAAAAAACATATATATTTGGTAGTTTTGGAAATTATGGTGCTTTAAGTACCTAAAAAAACTGTTTAATTGCTTAATTTTAGAGAAGCTGCCGTAGTAAGCAGATTTTCCAAACATTAAAAAACTGTTTATGCAGTCAATAAGCAAATAAGTGGTTAATATAAGCATTTGCAAACACCACCTAAGCATGTGAAAATCTTCTCATTTTTGCATGCTTGCACTTGCTAGTCTTTCTATCCGAGGTTCCAAGACGAAAATCTTGAAGCGAACAAGGCGATATACGAGAAGATCGGTGAAATGGCTGCAGGTAAAGGGTGCACCCCATCTCAGCTGGCGTTGGCTTGGGTTCATCAACAAGGAGACGACGTTTTTCCCATACCGGGAACCACCAAGATCGAAAATTTAGACGAAAATATCGGAGCCCTCTCGGTGAAACTTTCTCCGGACGAGATGGCTCAGCTCTCTACTCTGGCTGATGGTGTGAAGGGACAAAGGTATGCTTCCTCTGTTTATACATGGGAAACGGCTGATACGCCGCCGTTCCGACTGCTGTGATAATTCATGTAATAGTGTTGATTACATGAAAATTGCAAAATCTACTTGGAAATAAAATTTCTTTTGATTTATAATGAATTATAATTTGAGTTCCTTCATGGCTACAGTTTATTCCGACAATGAATTACAAAAATTATAAGAAACACAATATGGGTAAATATATTGATACTCTCTTAGTAGCATACAAACTCTACATACAAATGACTCTTGTGTATGTCCACACTTTCAAACGTCGTCATCATATGGTGGTTTCATAAATTATGGTATGCTAAATACTCGTTTGTTAGAAGTATTTATACGAGCCTGATGTAGAAGTTATGAAGTGACATTGTCATTTGCTAAACCTTTGTTTGGTTATATGGAAATAGAGAGAGAATTAGGAGTGAGAGAAATATGAGAGAAATAGAAAAATGTATTGTTCGGTTGAGGAGAGAAAGTGGAAAAAAAATGAAGGGTCTCACATAAAGATTCTTTCTCTTTAAATATGGAAAGAAAGTGGGAGGAGAGATGAATTTGACAAATGACAATTTTATCCTTTACTAAATTTTTATTCTTTTTTATTTTAAGGATAATTTTGTCATTTCGAATATATTATCACTTTAATTCTCTTCTATCTTCTTATCTGTTTCTCTCATACCAGACACTATAAAATTCACTATATTTCTCTCATTTTTCTTTCATTATATTTTAAGCACTTATCTGCTTATTGACAGCATAAACAGTTTTTTCTGTTTGGTAAATCTGCTTACTGCAGCAGTTTCTCTAAAATTAAGCAATTAAATTGCTTAATTAAGCAGTTTTTTTAAGCATCTATTGAGATGCTTTTGGGTGCTTAAAGCACCATAATTTCTGAAACTATCAAATATATATGTTTTTTATTATTGATACAAAAAACTATCTGTTTTTACTTAAAAGCAATTATTTTCAACTTTAAGCAAAAACAAATAAAAAATACTTATGATGAGCAGTTGCAAACACCCCCTTAGGGGGAGGTTGGGATAACTGAAGCTTATTGATAAGTGCTGAAAGTTGTTAGAAGCTGCTGAAAGTGGCTGAAAGTAGCTGAAAACTGCTGATTTTGATAATTTGTAAGTGTTTGCAAAAAGTGCTGAAAGTCAAAAATTAATATTTGAAAATATTAGTAAAGTGGTATCTTATAAAATGAAAATGTTATTTATTTCTCACTTATTAAACAAATTTAGAATTTTTACACAAATAAAATTTAAAATTTATTTCCACTCATATAAAATAGTATTTTAATAAAAAAATATTAAAATAAAAATTAGAAAAAAAATTAAGTATAATTAATATTATTAATTGAAATCAAGAATAAAAAAGATTATAAATTATATTAATAAAACAAATATTTACTTATTCTTTGTTAAATGACAAATAAAAATTATACATATAAATAAGCAATATCGATCATTAATTAAAAAAATAGTTATAAAATTATAAATATAATGTATTAATTAAAACTGTTAAAATAATAAAAGCTATAAGCTATCAGCTTCTGTTGCCGAATATCAGCTTACGAAAATTCTCTATCTTGGACCCAAATAGCTTTCAGCAACTCTATAAGCTGGATTTCCCAAACATCAAATTCATTTTTCGAGACAGCTTTCAGCTATAAGCTGTTTCAGATAAGCTATCCCAAACACCCCCTTAGTCTTCAAACGTTTGAGATGTGTATTGACTAGCAATCAACACCAATTAACTCATCAATCAATAGAAGAAGAAAAAGTTTATAGAATAAAGTTGTAATACCCTCCCGAGATATTCTATTCCACCTTTAATTTGAATTTTGAGATATATATATATTTTTTGAATCATGTTTGTTAAAAAAAAAAAAAAAAAAGTATATGAAATTTTTTGGAAAATGGTCTGGACCGCCTTCAAACTTCAAATCTGGAAAAATCTACACTGAAAGATGACAGTGCCGTGCTATATCACGATGACGAAAATTAGGGTTGAAATGGCAAAATTGATTGCGGCAGCAGTGACGCAATCCTATTTCCCCACTCCTATTTATGGTCAACTGATGCACCACTCCTCGATCAACTTCACTCCGATTAACCATTCAATTTTCCGAAGCCACAAGCCCTAATTCTGCAAAATGGGAGTGAATGTGCCGAGAATCGAGCTCGGATCGCAGGGCCTTGAGGTGTCGAAGCAAGGCCTGGGCTGCATGGGAATGTCCGCCTTCTACGGGCTGCCCAAGCCCGAGCCCGAAATGATCAAACTCATCCACCACGCCATCAACTCCGGCGTCACCTTCCTCGACACCTCCGATATGTACGGTCCTCACACCAATGAAATCCTCATCGGAAAGGTACGCAATTCGGTTTCTCTTTCCTTCAACATTTTTCTAGTTCGGTTGCATTTTGCTGTTACTTGCAAGAGGAGAGATCGGGAATTAAGTTTTAGTTCCCATATGGTAGTATAATCTGAGTTTGAGAAAATTGTTTCTCTTGTTCTTATATGTTTAAGCTGTTTGATTTCGTTCTATTTTCCTATCAGAAAGGGGGAAAATTGTTTGAAGTCAAGCTCATAAATCTGCTGTTAATTTTCTTTGTTTTCATGGATAATAATTTTGCTAACTTTTTGGAGTATAATTTCCCTAATTTTGAAAATCTTGATAGGATGAACATATGAGGGGAATACTGTGACTGATCATATATGCATAGATTCATACTCTGTATATTTTGTTCAGAGATTTTTCCAGTATGAGATGGTATGCTTTCATTGATTAATGGATCATGTGTGTGTGTCGACAATTCGAATGATCTTCGTTGGTCGGCGTTTTGGATCTGTTGCAGGCTCTGAAAGGGGGAATGAGGGAAAAGGTGCAACTTGCTTCCAAGTTTGCCGTAGTTCTTCAGGACGGGAAGAGGGAAGTACGTGGTGACCCAGAATATGTGAGGTCAGCGTGCGAGGCAAGCTTGAAACGACTTGATGTTGACTGTATCGATCTTTATTATGTTCATCGGATTGACACTCGTGTTCCCATTGAAATCACAGTGAGTATTCTCTTGAAGATGCATTCCCATTGTATTCTTGGTGATCTGCAGTCTATTTCAAGTTTTAGTTCCCTTTGAAGGCATTTCTCTATCAATTTCATAAGCTGCATTTTGAAATGTTCTTGTGATGATTAGCATTACTATTAAAAGTGGTGCATAGTATTTGTTTCTTCAAATGTCATATGCTGATAGTGATAGGAAAGGAAAACTATAAGCACCATTGATTCGATTTGCTTCAATTTTTCTTTCGAATGCTGAATCTTGTCAATGATTTCGTAGATGGGGGAACTAAAGAAACTGGTTGAAGAAGGCAAGATAAAATACGTTGGCCTCTCAGAGGCATCTGTTTCGACAATTAGAAGGGCTCACGCTGTTCATCCGATAACTGCTGTTCAAATCGAATGGTCGTTGTGGTCAAGAGATGTGGAAGAAGAACTGGTTCCTACATGCAGGTACTCTATTGATATTTGAGGTTTGTAGAAGGAAAAAAAGAGGCATTGGTATTTATTATTTCGGCTCGTGTTGTGAATTTCAGAGAACTTGGTATTGGAATTGTCCCGTATAGTCCTCTTGGACGCGGCTTCCTTTCCTTAGGTCCGAAACTGTTCGAGAACGCATCAGAGGGCGATGCTCGTAAGGTTGGTGCAGATCAAATATTTCACTAGTTTTATGTGATCATGAGTTACTCAATTTGTTATATTCTTCAAAATCTTACTTGCTAAAATGTCTCTCAACATTTACTAGTCCTACTTTCCGAGGTTCCATGATGAGAATCTTGAAGCGAACAAGGTGATATACGAGAAGATCAGCGAAATGGCTGCGAGTAAAGGCTGCACCCCATCTCAGCTGGCGTTGGCTTGGGTTCATCACCAAGGAGACGATGTGGCTCCCATACCGGGGACCACCAAGATCGACAACTTCAACGACAACATCGGAGCCCTCTCGTTGAAGTTAACTCCGGAAGAGATGGCTCAGCTCTCTGCTTTGGCTGATGGTGTGAAGGGAGAAAGGTATTTGTCGATGGACTTCACGTGGAAAACCGCGGACACGCCCCCCTCAGAATCGTGGAAGGCCGAGGCCTGAGTGTCTACCGGAGTAGTATACCGTTTCGATTACATGAAATAAATGCCTCTCTTTATATCAGTTACTGTTTACTGTATTACTGAATGCTCTGTTCTATTTGCTCTCGTCATGGTATAAATGTTGTGCTTTTCAGTGTGAGCTTCAATTTATAGATGTTTTTTCACTACAATACTCTTGGAGATGTCTAATGAAATGAGGGACATCATGAAGAATTCTTAGGCATATTGTTTTGTAAGTAACATCTTATTGCAAGCAGTCTACGTCATTGGAAAAACAGCTTAAATAAGTGTTTATGCTATAAGTACTAAAATTTAATAAGCGGTTGCATTTAAATACATTTAGATATAAGCACTTAATTAGAAAATAAAATAAAATATAGTTTAAAAAATTATTCCCTGGGGATTTGATATGAAAATCTATTTTTCATAAACTTTTTTTGGCTTATTTTCATAAGCTACACGCTTATGAAAATAAGCCAAAAACACATCTTATTTTTTAGAATAAATTTTATAAACTCTCTCAAACGCGTGTAAAAATACTTATTTTTTAGAATAAATTGAAATAAACTTCTAATAAGCTTTTTCAAACGGGCCAAAATTGTAATCATACATTACACCATAGATAGATGGGATAAGAATTAAATGATTTACTTTCATATGATTTTTTAGCTACTACTCAAACACACTCTTCTATGCTCTGTCATACGTCTCAAAAGTTTTGAAGATCTCTTTTTCATCTTCAAAGTTGAAAATCAATTACATCTACTAAAAGATCGAAAAGGCATCATTGCATCAAATCCGCCGTCATCGCTGATCGCAGCGGAAAGAGTGAATTGTTATTTTGGTGCCTAAACTTACAACGTTTTTTAATTTTGGTATCTATACTTTAAAAATTGCAAATTTAGTTCCCAAATTTAAGAAATGATTGCGATTTTGGTGTCTTCTATTAATTTAATAATAAAATAATACCATAATGATTTTGAGAATGGTAAAATCATAAAATACGTAATATTTCCATTAATTTTTTTTGATAATTTATTAGTAAATACAATTAGTGAATGAATACTCTTAAGAATTAAAAATTAAATATCGTTAAGATTTATGTAGTACAATTTTTTGTAACCAAGAATTTTTTTTTATGTATATGGTTCAATTTTGTATAAAGACATAGTTCTTAAAACTCATTTTAGTATTGTAATATTTGTGCAACATAAGAAAATATTATTTACATAAATTAAAATAAACTATTAAATTATTTTAATCGTTGAAAATAAAAACATAAATTATTAAATCATTAAATATATTAACATTAACTATTAAACTATTATAGTCTATTGTCTTAATAGTTTAAAATCATTATAATTATTAAAATTATATTATATTATAAAAAGATTATTTTCTAAAAAAATTATATGATCTTACAATTTTATCATTCTTTAAATCACCATTAATATTTGTTGGTCCGAGACGATAAGTCCGGTGTAAGAGGGGGTGAATACACCTGCTCGTTCTTTTTCTCAATGAAGGTCAGTGGGCGATAATTGCAACCGTAATGTCAAATAAGCCTTCGATCGCGGGACAGTTACCCCATCGAGCTCTCTCCTACCATCGTTGTCACTACTTTGAGAATCGGTCGAGATCTATGCGGAAAGTGTGGGGCCCGAATTCGTCTCTTTTGAAAATACGTTTTATCAAATTAAATCTTTTGTGCGCTTTATAAAATACGTTTTATGCAAGCTTATGATTTTCAAGTCGGTTGAATGCTATGCAATAAAACAGTAAAGAACACAAGCGATTTAACGTGGTTCGGATACGCAAGATCCTACATCCACGGTCCCGAACAAGCGGAGAACTTGTTGATTATTCGAGCAAGCCTCACGGGATACTTTCCTTTGGACGTTCCCTCTAAGTTATAGTCCTTAGCGACTTTACAATCCAAACCTAAGTACGAAAGGGAAGGGAATTTTCTCCAACCGAGAAGGAGTTCTTACAATAAGAACAATTCACTAAATGTGAACTCCTTCGAATCTAAGCTATAAATATGACAATGACTTAGTCTAGAAGAAAGGGATGTAAGAACTCATAGAGAAAAACGAGAAATCTTCTAAGTATGCAAGTTTTTCTCTCTGGATGATCTTTGAGTGTTCTAGAGCGTTTATGAACTTGAGCTTGTCCCTTCGAAATTCCTTCTTTTTTCTGGAGCTTCAAAAACTTCTCTATTTATAGTTGTGAAGTTATGGCATATGTCCGTTGGAGACGACGATGCCACGTGTCACAAGCTTCCAAGAAAAACGGCCATTAATTCGAACTTGTTGCAGCAGGGCGTTAATGCATTGTTACATAGAGAAGCAGACTTTACTTGTGTAGAGTAGGTAAGCGTTGTCGGCTTCTCATTGGTCGAGGTTTGTAGTTGGTGAGAATGTCGAGTTGACCGTTCAACAACCTCGTATGTCTTCTTGCTTTGAACT
This sequence comes from Lavandula angustifolia, assembly GCA_028984105.1. NCBI lineage: Eukaryota > Viridiplantae > Streptophyta > Magnoliopsida > Lamiales > Lamiaceae > Lavandula > Lavandula angustifolia. The sequence goes on from CM054818.1 coordinate 27,270,077, forward strand.
TTTTGAAACGACTTGAACAGTTTGGTCGCTTTCAGTAATGATCTGATAAGACAAGATAAAAGTCTCTCGTCTTCTTCGAGCGAAGTCGGCCTGACACGGCATCTATTGAGTAAGGTCACCGTGCGACTGCGAAGGTGCATATGTGCTTGTTTCTATTCTTCCTGCTGATAGACTATCACTGGGGAGTAGTCTTCTATCGATGATTTGTCAGGTAGTATGCAGTTGTCTTCGATCGAGTGAAAGATCATTCTTGCCGACACGAAGAACACAAGCGATTACACCGATGACGTGGGGTTACGAAAGAGTATCTTCGACAGTAAGATCGGTTCAACAATTACCCCGTCACGGGACTTAGACAAAAATAATAATCAATACATCAAGTCTAACCTATACATCGGCCTAATCCTAACGACACACTAATCTCTCGATATCAACTAGGTTTTGGGATCTTCAATTCCATAGTACTACTATGATTTCCCCAATTTTCTTTTTTAACCCAACAACAGTAGAGTATCATCTATCGACTCATATCCAACAATTTCCCCCTAATTGATGATGCCAAAACCTCTACCTCTACCTCTTAAACTTCTCAAGTCTATAAAAGATGCTTATCCTATCGACAATAATTTCCCCCTTACAACATTACGAGGAAAAAATAAAGTAATTTCAATGCTTACGTAGGTGGGAGATAGGCAAAATCGAAGAAACCGATTGTGAGTGTGTGTCGATCACTTAGTGATCGTCGTGAAAACACAATGCAAAGAGTGGAAGACAATGAGTAATTGTCTAACAAGCAATAGGAACTGATATATATATAATCAATGATGTACAAGCTCCTACAAAGACTATTACAACGAAATAAAAAAGAAGGAGAAATCATCGCCTGACGCTTGAGGCGTTGAGTTCTTTTCTTGAAATCAAGGCGGACTTCTCGGGCGGGAGGATCCGGGTAAATAATACTTGTAAACTCTGATCCCGATCTCCCGGATTTCTTCGTTGTCAAGAGGATTGTCGGGCGGCAAAGAACCCGTATGGAAAAACGCCTTCCTCTATCTCTCGTCTCAATGTCCTTCGCATAGCACACAGCTCCACTAGCGTTCTTGGCGGAGGAATACGTCGGAAAATTGCGGGCACGAAAGGGAATATTCTGTTCTTCCAATATCTTCTCACCGATCTCACGAATAAGATATCAAATCTCGAGATTAAGCTCGTCGAATAACTGATCACCGACTTTGGGATAACCCGAGAGGATAAATGCGCCATACCAAAATAAGCCTTTAATAAAATCCTCTTTACGGCCTTTCCTCAATGGACGTTCATATCAGCCGGCACCCATTTATCCACATGCGGGATAGGAATATTCTTAACATATGGGCCCCGATGAACTTGGATCCTCTTGGGATCTGTCTCCTCGGATCATCCGCTGGCTTGAGAGATAAGTTACGCATTTTCGCCAAGTCGGCCTATCCTTTTCTTTTCGCGGAGTGCGGCCGCTCTATGTCTCCTCGCTTGAGACTCGAGACCTTGCGCGTCGCCTCCCGTGTCGCTTGATCTTCCGCTATCCGCTCAGGTGTTAGAGTAGAAGTGGGAATACTCGGGCAAGTAGCTTGGATCTCGGTCGGAAGAGCCTTTAGCAAAATCTTCTTGGCTTTCTTCTTACGCTCTTCGACCGTCCCGACCTTTTTCTTGCCTTTTGCCCTTAACAGCCTTTGCCCTTGGGCTTCTTTGCTTCCTGCTCGCTCTCTTCAAGCCGACGCTCATGGTCGAGCTTATCCTCTGCTTGTTGGGCAATTTTGAGGTCATAAGCCTCTTACTCCGCTTTTGATTTGAATTTATAGACGGGGAGGAAGGAGGAGTAGATACAGTTGCAATCTCCTTCCTCCGCCTCTGCGGTGGCAATTGTTCAGCTCAGGCTCTTCTTCTTTCTCTGTCTCCCGCTTCAATAAAATTTGCTACTTCTTCAATGTAGAGCGACGAAGAGGAGATGGGGGTTGGCTGAAGTGGAAATTCTAAGGAGAAGGACCTCAGAAGAGTTCTTATCCTGAGTAGTAGAGGGTCCTTCCTCCCGAGCTCTTTCCCCCGAGTCGTGCGGGTTCTTCAGTTGTGGAGGGTCTCTCCTCCCTGAACCCTTTCCCGATAATACGTACATCACTGTATCCGTTTCGGTTCATCTTTTTATTATACCTTCCCCTTTTTGGCATCGCAGACCTTATCGAGGTTGAGTACGGATAGCTGTGACTTCTTTCTCGAGCTTGTATACTGAGTCCTTGATATCGAGTAAGCGTAGAGTCGAAGCCCTTGACCAAGTACACGCGTATTGCTCCCGGTCCTTCTCTTGAGCGCCCTAGATCGATTGAGATGAAGCAACCGACTCTGGCGGAGTTTCAACAGGCTAGATCATTGGATTCCTTCATCTCCTCTCGAATCTCTTTCAAGGCCTCACTGTTGCTTAATAGCTACCTGGAGGCCCGCTTGTAAGCCGCCTTGTTCCGCTCATCCATTTGAGCTTGGTAATTGTGAGAGCATGAGTCACTTTGCTCAGTAAATGTTTTGTGCTTTGAAGCTTGGAGCAAAGAATCGACTACTGTGCGAGATAGATACGCTTTACGAGCTATCAAAGCTCGCTTCGATCATCTCCTTAAAATCAGCCGCGAAGGAGCCTCTTGAGGAGTAGGAGATGCCAGCCATAGCTTATCCAGGCTATCGGGATTCCGCGCCTTCGTATACTTCTCCCATTTGATATGGACGTCTTTGGCGAGAAGTCTCTTTTTAGCTCCTTGGCGTCTCGATTGCCTTATTCACCTGATTTGGGAGGACACGGAACCAATGGGTTGAATACTGTAAAGAGCTTGTTCCGAGCCTTTGATCGGAAAACATGAGAGAGCGCTCCCGACCGTACCCGGAGCGCCACGAGCCTCACCTCGATGTACCCGGGGGTGGTGATTGGCTCTTCTTCATAGGGGAGTTGGTCCTCAAGGCCTGGCCCTCCCAACTCTGCATCCTTGGGTTGCCTTCCATCTCCCGATCTTGTTCTTGGTCATCACCCTCATCAAACAGGAGGAGATGGAGGCAGAGCATTAGCAGCAGGAGCCGTGGTACGCGAGTTAAGAAGATAGAGCATAAGCGGCTCGAAGATCCTCGAAGGACGCCAAATCACGCTTGGCTCCCCGAATCCGATCTCTTGCTCGTAAATCTTGCTCTCTTCCGTCGCTAGATCGATGGTCGACCGAGTTTTTGCAAAGTCTATCAGAATATCCCAGCTTTATAAACCTAAACCTCGAGCATACGAACTCTTGCCCACGATAGGCAATGTCAACCAAGTCTTCATGCTCGGCCTATCTCTCGGAATCTGATCGTGAATCTCACGGGTGTAGCACGTGAGACGAGTGGTATGAGTTGTTGTCCATTTCGCTTCTCTTCGGTTGGCTCTCGAATGTCCGACTGAGTGTCACTCGGAGGTTTGATGACTTGAGCTTTATCCTTGAGGGTGGCTCCTTCCATCCCCGTAGTCGGAGTCCAAGGTTTGCTCATCTTGAGGTGGAGGAGGAGCCTGTTCTATGACAGTTATCGGCTCGAGCCACGTTCACCTCGCCTCTGGTCGTGGCTTGGGTAAGCCTCCTCCTCTTGGAGGCATCATCGGCGGGAGATGGCGGAGGCGTAAGCCTCTCTTTCTCGCTCGGTGGCCCTTTGCCAATTGACTTCTCCGTCGCTTCTTTAGTCTTAAACTTTATCGCCTTAGTGTTGTACGGCTTTGAGTCGTCGAAAAGCTGAGTTCCTTCTGTACAACACTCTCTATTAGGATAGACATCTTAGTCCCGAATAGAAGCTTAACCCGTCTTGTGCCAACCTCCTCTCGCCAGTGGGTAGAGTAGTGAATTTTCGGGCCCGGGCTTTCATCCGAGTCGTGTAATAGTCGGCCCAGTTCACTTCTACTCCGTCATCAATAGTCCCATCATCACTGAATCCTAGGTTTAGGACAGTTGATCATACGATCCAATGAGCTTGTCGGTATGTGCGAGACCACATACGCTAAACCTCTTCGTGAGGTAGCAAAAGATTCCTCGAGAGAGCTGTCTTGAACGTCGATCACTGCGTCCCACGTAACTTTTGCACATATGCGTTGATCTCCCTCTCCTTATATCCAATAGGTGAGATTCCGTACGGAAGCTGAAACGCGAGGACTAGAGCCTCTCGGATGTTGAAGGTGTGCTCGAGTCGGCTTCCACTTGTTCGGAGTGGTTTCTTCTCATGTATGAGAAGGAAGCTTCTTCTCCTTCCACGCCCACTTGAGTTCCAGGTTGAAATACGCTTATGTCACTTGCCTTGGCGTATGGGCACGCGGATGCTTGGTCACGAGGGTCTCCAACCCTGACCTCTCCAAAGCATCAAACATTGGCTCCAGATATGGGATATCCACCTGGCGGAAAGCCATTGTGGGTTCGAACCGAATCCGGATGGCCATGATCTCCACTATTAGGTTCGGGAGAGTTGAGTTTACGTATCGCCATAGAAATACTGCAAAAACACATGTTAGCACTTGAAAATAGAGTAAGTCAAGTAGTTGTCGCAGATTTGAATACATTACCGAGTATGAGAGCTTGAGAGATGCACAGGCAAAGCAGTTATAAGAAGTTTGAGATGGAAACTGATTTGCGATAAAAGCTCTTAGGATTTGATAATGGCGAAAAGTGAGGAAAAAGATAGAAGATGAAAGATTTTGTATATGTTGGCTTGATTGCAAGTTTCAATCCAACGACTGAGTTTTAATCTTCCAAAAACTATGAACGGCTAAGATTTAATGTTAAAAAAGGATGATTACAAAAGCCCTAAAACACATATCTACGTAATAAAGGTAAGTGAGAAGACATGCATTAAATGCGCACGTACATCATTAATTACTCGTTTATGCAAATGAAAAGGTTTCCTACTGACCTTTCCTTAAAACTATTAATGGCGGGAAATGAATGCACATTAACTACTGAGTGTGAGCGACTGATGCAATAAATGTGAGCATGCTTCAAAAGAATTTAAGTACACAAAATTACGCAAACCTCTTCAAATTGAACTTATCACCGGTTACCGAACCTCTTCTTAGAACTTATCATCGCTTCGTTATGTATAAGGAGAATGGTTGTCATGCGATGACTATGTTCCCCTTCTTTCTTGCAGTATGACTTTCCCAACCGAGTCACCGTACTTAGTTATCGACTGTCGATCGATTCCTTATATTGTTACCAATTGTTTGACAATGATGTTCTCGGTAGTCGGCATCTACCGACGCATCTCGAGGATCCAGAGACCTAGCTCAACCGATAGTTCTCGAACTCTGTTCTCGCCTAGTGGTTTGGTCGTATATCTGCCCTTTGCTTGTCGGTATGGATCTTCTCCATCCCGATATCCTTCTTCTCGACATGGTCTCTCGATGAAGTGGTGTCGGATATCCACGTGCTTGCATCCGGTATGTAGAACCGGGTTCGAGTTATGGTAATTGCACTTGTGGAGTCGCGGTAGATGGGCACTTCATCCCGAGTTATACCATAATCTCTAAGTTGTTGTCGAAGCCAAAGGATTTGGGCACAAGCAACTTCCTCCGCCCATGTACTCTTCGGTAGTGGACGTTGCTGCGAATCTCGCTTCTTTGAAAACCAAGAAATCAGCTTGCTTGCCTAGAACCGACAGTTCCGAGTTGACTTTCGATCTATCCCGCATCCTGCATAATCGCATCGAATAACCTCGTTAGTATTAAGTTATCATCGCAGGATACCATAACCCAAGATCGGGTGTTCCTCTTAAATAGCGCAGAATCTTCTTCGAGTCTAAATGACTTCGCTTGGGATTCGCTTGGAATCTTGCGCATACACTTACAAAGATAAGTTATGTCGGACGGCTAGTTGTTAAATAAAGTAAAGAGTCTATAATAGCTCTATAATCGGTAGAGTTAACGTAAGCTCCCTCTTTGTCAGATCGATTTTAAAGTTCGTGTTCATGGGGATTTTAGCCGCTTGCTTTTTGGAGTCGCACCAATCTCTTGAGAAGATCTCGAGTGTATTTGGCTTGATTGATGAAAATTCCTTCAGGTGATTGCTTCACTTGAAATCTAAGGAAATAATTCATCTCTCCCATCATGGACATCTCGAATTTCTCCTTCATCATCTTCTCGAACTGCGACATATGACTTCGTTTACCTCGAAAATGATGTCGTCCACGTAGATTTGCACCCGTAGGATGTCATCTCCTCGACTTTATGTTGAATAGAGTGCGATCTACTCGTCCCCTTCGAAAACCTTTAAGTAGAAAGTCCGATAGGGTATCATACCAAGCCCCGGGTGCTTGTTTTAACCCATACAGCTTTCCTAAGTCTCGTACACCTGATGTCCCTACTGAAAGCCGGGCGGTTGTTCCACGTAGACTTCTTCCTTCGCACGCCGTTCGAAAAGGACTTCACATCCATCTCGATATACCTTAAATCCCCGATGTGTTGCATAAGCTAGGAAAAGACGAATGGCTTCCAATCCGGCGACCGGAGCGAACGTTTCATCAAAGTCAATTCCTTCGTTCGATCGTATCCTTTAGCAACTAGTCGAGCTTTATTTCGACGATGATGTTGTTTTCATCTCGCTTGTTCTTGAAGACCCACTTAGTTCCAATCACGTGCCGATGTCTAGGTCCGTCGACAAGCTCCCAAACTTCATTTTCGACTTAACCGGTTCAGCTCTTCTTGCATAGCAATGACCCGTCATCATCTTTAAGTGCGTCCTCTATCGATCGAGGTTCTTCTCGTAGACAGTAAAACAAGAGTAAAGTGAGCTTTCTCCTTGACTTAATCTTGATCTCGTCCTTATAGTTGCTGATGGATCTCCAATGATAAGATTCGAAGAATGAGCATCGAGCCACGAACGCCCGAGTCGGGCTTCTTCTTTCGATACTACTTCGCACGCCGTAGGTGTATTAGCATTTCGTAGTACTATTCCCGATCAAGCAATTCGGAAGAAGGTTGGGTCTACCGAGTTTCCGGTTCGGGGCATTTAGCTCGGAACATTAATCGTTCCCCCGAGTTTATATTCTCGTAGAGGTCTCGATTACCACTGGGCTTCCTCATCGACCGATGTTACTCGTTGTTGATTACGTTCGATAGAATCAACTAGGTCGCCTACATCGATTGTTGGTTGAGTCCGAGTTTGTTCATCGTTCGACTCATCATCCCAACAATGCCTGGATCTTTTCGCTTTATCATTCGTCCGAGATCCCGTAGCTTGCTTGCCGACATCTTCATTTGACTTTGTATCTTTCTCCGTTCTCGTAACAAATTCATCAAAAACAACATGAGGGCTTTCCTCTACGCAAAGAGTCCGATAGTTAAAGACTCAATGCTTTTTGACTCGAGAGTATCCTAAGAATACTCCTTGATCAGATTTGCTATCAAAGACCTTCAACTGATCTTTCCCATTATTGTGGATAAAGCAAGGGCAACCGAAAATATGAAAATGAGAAATAGAAGGAATTCTCCCTTTCCACAGTTCGTAAGGCGTCTTCATGTGTTGTTGTGTCAGTAGTGAGCGATTCTGAGTGTAACAGGCGGCGTCAGTAGCATCAGCCCAAATCTTGATGTTGATGTTCCCTCTTTATCGCAGTATGTCTTAACTACTGAGTTTAGAAACTTGATGCTTATCTTCTTAACTACTGAGTTTAGAAACTTGATGCTTAATTCCCTCTTTATCGCAGTATGTCTTAACTACTGAGTTTAGAAACTCTGTTCCTCTGTCTGAGCGTATCTTCTTAATCTTGATGTTCTTTTCCACACTGAGTTTCTTCAATAGATTAGGCAACTCAGTTTGAACATCAGATTTGTTGGCGATGAAGATGACCCAAGTATATCTTGAGTAGTCGTCTATGACGACGAGGGCATACTTCTTGCCTCTTATAGTCACTGGAGAGACTGGCCCGAATAAGTCCATGTGAAGCAGGTGAAGGATTCCATCAGTGGAAGGTGACGGAATAGGTAGATTGCTTTTCTTTGTTTGCTTTCCCTTCAGGCACGCTTCACAATTTCTGTCTTTGATAAACGATTCTTTGGGCAGTCCTCTGACTTTGGAGTTCTTGACTAGCTTGTTCATGGTCTTGAAGTTCAGTGGCCGAGTCTCTTGTACCATAGCCCCTCGACTTTCACTGATTTAGTCCGTGCGAGCAAGCAAGCCTCGGTTCTGCGGTATTCCCGTTTGCAACATAGATGTTCTTCCTCCGCGAACCCGATAACACTGTTTTCCCGTAGATTTGTCAACAATATCACGTAAAACCGGCTCAAAGATTACTCGTTAAGATTATCACGGGATTGATCGATCGAAAGGAGATTATGTTGAAGTCCTTCAACATATGTTACTCTTGGACCGTGGCGGTCCCAATGTTCAGCGTTCCGTATCCTCTTGTGTAGCCTTTTGAGTTGTCACCGAATTCAATTCTAGGACCATCTTCTTGTACGTAGTTGGTCGCGGCTCTTTCGGTAAGTCATGTGTCTCGAGCACCGCCGTCCACTATCCACGGGTCCTTATGCACCTCGGCCTCTTTCTCCGCCATCGGACAGTATTCGGGCCGACTCATCGGAACTGTCTCTGCGACCTCAACCTGCGACGAATGCGGCTTCGTCTTAGAAGAATACATGAATGTATCTTCCTCATTGAAGTTGTCGGATATCTCTCCTGCTATATAGCCTCCGTCTCTCGGCAATTTCTTTCTCCCGGCTCGCCGTTCGCTCTTTGAGCTGAGAGTTCGGGACAATCGTACGATAGTGTCCCTCCTTCTTGCGTTGTAGCAGTGGATGTTACTCCTTTGCTCTTACCTGAGTCTTTAGACGGATAGCGACAAACTCCGATTTCCCGCATTCGTAGAAGGATTAGATTCTTCTTTCTTATGATAGTCTTTCTTACCGAAGAAGAATCTCGGTTGTATTTCCTCGCTTTCGACTCTCTCCTTTTCCCTCGATATTTAAGAGCCATCGTCTAGGTGTCGGGCCCGAAGTCTCGAAGACTTTCTTCTTGTGTGCCGGCTTTGCTTGAGGAAATAGGCTTGGCTCCGTATTGCGTTGTTGCCTTGAAGGCGTGGTCGAACCGTGTGTCATTGGAGCGCTCAAGCACTTTTGGGGTAGGCATGCTCGAATTCCTCCGATTTTAATTCAAAATATAACATCGGGAGTTAGAGCATTTAGATCGAGCGACGTAAATAAGTAGCAAATGGAAGCCACTTTCGTCGGCACGCTCTTAAGATCTTGGTGTTCATCTCCTTGTTGGTGAACGACCTCCCCCCCATTGATGACATTGACTTGATTGGTGAATCGACACTCAGCTCGTCAATGGTTTTCAAGCTCCATTGCAAAGGCGTCGAACTCCCGAGCTCTAGCTCGAGCTTGTTTTCTTTGATATGAGGGTTCCGTGGCTTAGTACACCAAGGCGTCCCATAGCTCTTTTCGCCGTTTTGCAATCCTGTACCCTTCCGAGGTGTGAGTCACTGAGCGTAGTCGGTATGGCATTAAGTGCAACTCGGTCAAGGTTGTAGCCTTCTTCTCTTCGAGCGTGAAGGCGATTTGTCTTTGGGAACCTTAGCACCGTTGTGCTCCCACGCCTCCTCCAAAGAAATACTACGTTGTCGATCATGGGAATGATCGGTTCGACTTCTAGACATCGACATCTTGTCGTGGAGTGACGTTAGGTGTGCCTCCATACGTACGCGCCATACACGTGTAGTTCTCTATTGAGAACATCGGTACCATCCTAATACCGACATATCGGACATTGTAAGAGTAAGAGTATAAGGATGCTGAAAAGATGCTTATGCGGTAGAAAACGTTTTCGGGATCGGTTCGAGAGGACCGTATTTTGAACCGGCGATCGGTTGAACATCGTGCGCTCGATACCAATTGTTGGTCCAGGAGACGATAAGTCGGTGTAGAGGGGGGTGAATACACTGAGCTCGTTTCTTTTTCTCATGAAGGTCGGTTGAGCGATAATTCAAACGATGAACATTCAAATAAGCCTTCGATCGCGGGACAGAGTGAGTCGCCCATCGAAGCTCTCTCCTACGATCGTTGTCGATCTTTGAGAATCGATCGGAGATTGTGCGGAAAGTGTGGGGCCCGGATTCGTCCCTTTTGAAAACACGTTTTATCAAATTAAATCTTTTGGCGTGCGCTTTGCAAGCTTATGATTTTCAAGTCGTTAATCTTATGCAATAAATAGTAAAAGAACATAAGCGATTTAACGTGGTTCGGATACGCAAGATCCTACATCCACGGTCCCGAACAAGGCATTAGAACTTGTTGATTATTACGAGCAAGCCTCGGGGAATATGCCATTATCGGACAGTTCCCTCTAAGTTATAGTCGTTAGCGACTTTACAATCCACATTTAAGTCCGAAAGGGAAGGGAATTTTCTCCAACCAGAAGGAGTTCTTACAATAAGAACAATTCACTAAATGTGAACTCCTTCGAATCTAAGCTATAAATATGACAATGAGCTTAGTCAGTAGAAGAAAGGGATGTAAGAACTCTAGAGAGAAAAACGAGAAATCTTCTAAGTATGCAAGTTTTCCTCCGGATGATCTTTGAGTGTTCTAGAGCGTTTATGAACTTGAGCTTGTCCCTTCGAAATTCGTTCTTTTTTTGAGCTTCAAAAACTTCTCTATTTATAGTTGTGAGTTATGGCATATGTCCGTTGGAGACGACGATGCCACGTGTCACAAGCTTCCAAGAAAAACGGCCATTAATTCGAACTTGTTGCAAAGCGGGCGTTAATGCGACTGTTCATGAGAGCGACTTTTTTTCAGTAGAGTAGGTAAGCGTTGTCGCTTCTCATTGGTCGAGGTTTGTAGTTGGTGAGAATGTCGAGTTGACCGTTCAACAACCTCGTATGTCTTCTTGCTGAACTTTTCAAACGACTTGAACAATTTGGTCGCTTCCGTAGGATACATGATAGCGAAAAGTCTCTGTCTTCTTCATGAGTCGAGTGACACGCATCTTCCGAGTAGGTCACGGCGACCGCGAAGGTACTGTACTTGTTTCTATTCTTCTCGATGACTATCATGGGAGTAGTCTTCTACCTTGATGATTTGTCACTGATGCGTCGTCTTCGATCGAGTGAAAGATCACTCTTGATCAAGAACACAAGCGATTACACTGACGATGGGGTTCAAAAGTATCTTCGACGGAAGATCGGTTCAACAATTACCCCGTACAGACTTAGACAAAAATAATAATCAATACATCAAGTCTAACCTATACATCGCCTAATCATAACGACACACTAATCTACGATATCGCCTAGGTTTTGGGATCTTAATTCCATAAACTATATGATTTCCTTTTTTCCAACAATTTTTTTTAACCGAACAAGTGATATCATCTACCATTCATATCCAACAATATTATTTATTCATTAAAATAATTAAAGACATCAAAATTGCAAGTAATTATAAGTTTAAGAATCAAATTCATAATTTTTAAAATAAAGACATCAAAACTAGACAATGATTACGGCAGCAGTGACGCCATCCTCTCTCCATTAATTCTTTATAAGGTCAACTGTTCCCCCACTTCTCGATCCACTTCACTCCGATCAATCGCTCAATTTTCCGATATCGCAAAACCCTAATTTTGCAAAATGGGGGTGAATGTGCCGACAATCAAGCTCGGGTCGCAGGGATTTGAGGTGTCGAAGCAAGGCCTGGGCTGCATGGGAATGTCCGCCTTCTACGGGCTGCCGAAGCCCGAGCCCGAGATGATCAAACTCATCCACCACGCCATCAACTCCGGCGTCACCTTCCTCGACACCGCCGACATGTACGGTCCCCACACCAACGAAATCCTCATCGGAAAGGTGCGCGCTCCGGATACTCTTCCAATTCGATTGACTTCTCTGTTGATTTTGGCGTAGATCTGTTTAGCTTGATTTTGAAATTTCGTTTATTGCTGTGTCGATTTTGCAGGCTCTGAAAGGGGGAATGAGGGAGAAAGTGCAGCTTGCTTCCAAGTTTGCGATTGTTTATCAGGACGGGAAGAGGGATATTCGCGGCGACCCGGCGTATGTGAGGTCGGCATGCGAGGCAAGCTTGAAGCGTCTGGATGTCGACTGCATCGATCTCTATTATGTTCATCGGATCGACACGCGTGTCCCCATTGAAATCACTGTGAGTATTCTCTTGAAGATACATTCTTTGGATCTGCAGTCCATTTGATTTTCTGTTAAGAAATCATAATCTGATGAAGATATGATATACACAAAAGAGATATATAGATTGCTTAGCAAGAGTAGAAAGAACTTGAATGTATATTCTGATTGATTTGAACTGGATTTGGATGATCACATATTCATCATATGTTCCCTTTAAAGGCCTTCCTTTATCAAGTCATAATCTGCATTGCTGATGTTGTTTACAACTCGAAATAACCCGAATAATACTTGTTTCTTCGGCCGTGCATCGAAATGCTGATAGGAGAGGGAAAATGGAAGTACCATTGATCTGATTTACTCCGTTTTTGCTGGCCTTCTTCGTTGAATCTTGTCAATGATTTTGTAGATGGGGGAGCTTAAGAAACTGGTTGAAGAAGGGAAAATAAAATACATTGGCCTCTCGGAGGCCTCTGTTTCAACAGTTAGAAGGGCTCATGCTGTTCATCCAATAACCGCTGTGCAAATCGAATGGTCGTTGTGGTCAAGAGATGTCGAAGATGGATTGATTCCTACATGCAGGTATGAAAGAACTACTTCATTGATCATGAAGTTTTTGAGTAAAAACAAGAAAAGAGGAAATGATGTTGATATTTTGGGTCGTGTTATGAATTTCAGAGAACTCGGTATTGGAATTGTCCCGTATAGCCCTCTTGGGCGCGGCTTCCTTTCCGTAGGCCCCAAGTTGATTGAGAACGCATCGGAGGGCGACCTTCGTAAGGTTGGTTCATATCTAATAAACCAAGATTTGATCAAGGAGTTTTGCTTTCTATCCAATGTCACAACTAAATTATGAGCTGGAAAATCGTTTTCGACTTGTTAGGTCTTAAGTCCGAGGTTCCAAGATGAAAATCTCGAATCGAACAAGGTGATATACGAGAAGATCAGTGAAATGGCTACGAGTAAAGGGTGCACCCCATCTCAGCTAGCCTTGGCTTGGGTTCATCATCAAGGAGACGATGTGGCTCCTATTCCGGGCACCACCAAGATCGACAACTTCAACGACAATATCCGAGCCCTCTCGGTGAAGTTAACCGCGGAGGAGATGGCTCAACTCTCTAGTTTGGCTGATGGTGTGAAGGGAGAAAGGTCTTCTTCCATGGCGCTCACATGGAAAAACGCGGATACGCCCCCGCTAGCTTCATGGAAAGCCGAGGACTAATACGCACGAGGGCGCCAAAATCTACTCTCTTTATTTCCGTGCCTTTTTGTATAAGCTGTGTTAGAGTATGATGTTCTGTTGTGAGATGGTTCTTCATTGAAATACTCAATGGTGCAGATTAGTCATGTAATGTTGGTTAGTAATTGATTTTGATCCTATAATATTGTAGCATATAATCAATCTTGATCTTATAATGTGTTTGTAATCAATTTTGGTCGTATAATATGAGTTCAGTTTTGGTTTTATATTGGACATTTTCATTTTCGGCCCGTTTGTGAACAAAAGTTGTATATATTAGAATTTTAAACCAATTTATACAATTAAGAAAATTTCACAAATAACATTACACATACATCTTAAAAGCTATGATGTAGTGGTCTAAAATGGATAAAACATGAACTAATATCAAATTACATTTCGAGATCAATTACAAATACATTACAAGACCAAAAGTGATACTAAAATCACATTATAAGATAAAAAAACGATTTTATGTTACATGACCATAATTGATTATAAAACATTTGAAAGACTAATTTCACCAATCGTAAAATATTGGAGATCACCTAAGTTAATATTCCCTCAATCCAACCTAATATGTCTTGTTTCTTTTTTGCGCGGTAATTTATGAGAGTAGGTTTTGATTGGTAAAGATGTGTGACCCGTACAATAATTAATTATTTAGAATTGATTTATGAGGTAGAGGTATGCAACTCATACAATTAATTAATGTTTTTGAGTTGATTTGAGTTGGTAAAATAGTAGGAGTCACTTCCTTTTTTAGAAACAAGATCAGTTCGGTGAGACAACCCTAAAAGGAATACAAGACAAGTTCAGTGGGATGGAGATAATATCTATTATAAATTCACACATTATAAATATAATTTGTCCAAATGATGTGGACAATTATACATTTAGATGTTAGGAGAGGAGTTATGATTCTTCCACACCAACATATTTCACCAACACAATTATACATATATTTTTATACGCATCATAGTTAAGATAGCATCAAATTTTCCCTAATCGGCATTGACATTGACATTGACGGACGTTATTATGGTAGTTAAAAACTATGAAATTCAAGAATGTAATTAAAATTTTTTACTCCTTCCGTTCCATTAAAATTATCTTAGTTGGTTTCGACACGTAACAGTTGTGTAATTAGATTAGGAACCCTCTATTTTAATTAATTGAAATGGGTAATTTATATTTAAAAAAATGCAATATTCCTTTTCTATTTTCAAATGAAGATAATATTATCGAAATAATCAAAAATGAAAAGGCAAATTGGATTTTTTAGTCCCAAAATTATGGCATTTTGGCCAATTTGGTCCCATATTTATTTTTTTTTAGTTATTTGGTCCTCAAACTATGAAATTTTGGCCAATTTGATCATTCCATTAATTTTTCGATTAGTCAACCGTTAGTCAACTTTTTTTACCAAAAATAAAATAAAATAAAAAGGGTATTTTCGGGATAATGTTAACAAGGACCAAAACATCCAACTTATCGAACATTGAGGATCAATTTGGCCAAAATATTTTGTTACTTAAAAAAAATTAATTTTGCCAAAAATCAAATGATATTTTAGTAATTTTATTTTTAAGAGCCAAATACAACAATTATAATACTTTTCTCAAACTAATAGTTAATCATGAAAATAAAAATAAAAATATTAAATTAATGAAAATCATAGGATATTTTTTCTCCAATTACAGCATAAGTATTTATGATTAACTATTAGTTTTTCCTACATAACGAATTTTAAAATAATTTCATTAATATAATATTTTTTTTAAGTAATAAGTGTTTGTTACACTAAAGTTGTTTGGAATAGGTTTTATAAGAAATTTCTAGCTACTTATGCATAAATTTGCTTAAATTTCATTTTAACAAAAGTTGTTAGTGTTTGCCAAAAAAAAATATATTTACCGAACATATTTTTTTCGGATCATATTTTATAGCCTAGTGACACAATTTATCGAACATATTACTATAAAATATGATCCCAAAATTTTTTTTTTTTTTTTTTTTTTTTTTTTTTTTTTTTTTTTTTTTTTTTTTTTTTTTTTTTTTTTTTTTTTTTTTTTTTTTTTTTTTTTTTTTTTTTTTTTTTTTTTTTTTTTTTTTTTTTTTTTTTTTTTTTTTTTTTTTTTTTTTTTTTTTTTTTTTTTTTTTTTTTTTTTTTTTTTTAATATATATTTACATATATATTTTTGGCAAACACTAACAACTTTTGTTAAAATGAACTTTAAGCAAATCTATGCATAAGTAGCTAGAAATGACTTATAAAACCTATTACAAACAACTTTCATATAACAATGACTTATTACTTAAAAAAATACTCATTCCTCTCTATTAATGCCTCACTTTCTTTTTTAGTTGTTTTATTTATGTCCCATACCAAATAAGGAAATAAATAAGTGATATAATCAATCTCAACAAGTTTTTTTTTTTTTTTTTTTTTTTTTTTTTTTTTTTTTTTTTTTTTTATTTTAATATTCCCTCCCCTTATGGGACATAAATAATGGGACGGAGGGAGTATATTAATAAAAGTATTTTAAAATTCCTTATGTAGGAAAAACTAACAGTTAATCATGAAAAAATAAAATTAAAATACTTATGTTGTATTTGGAGAAAAATATCCTATGATTTTCCTTAATATAATATTTTTATTTTAATATTCATGATGAACTATTAGTTGGAGAAAAAATATAATAATTGTTGTATTTGATTTTTAAAAAATAAAATTACTAAAATATCATTTGATTTTTGGCAAATTAAAATTTTTTAAGTAACAAAATATTTTGGTCAAATTGATCCTCAGTGTTTGATAAGTTGGATGTTTTGGTCCTCGTTTAATTTATTCCGAAAATGCCATTTTTATTTTATTTTAATTTTCTTAAAAAAAGTTGATTAACGATTGACTAATCGAAAATTTAACGGAATGACTAAATTGACCAAAATTCTATAGTTTGAGGATCAAATAATTAAAAAAAAAATAGAGAATCAAATTGGCCAAAAACCATAGTTTATGCATTGAAAAATCCAATTTGCCAAATGAAAAGTAAGACAAGTCGAAGAATATACTGAAAGATGCAACAGGCGCCAAGGCCGCCGGCGTGCTATATCACGACGGAGAGAATGGCGACAACATTGATTGCGGCAGCAGTGGCGTCATCCTCTTTCAATTCCTTGTTTTTAAAGTCAACTTTTCTCACCACTCACCACCTCGCTCTAATTTCATCACCCAACTTTCCCAAACCACAAGCCCTAATTCTGCAAAATGGGAGTGAATGTGCCGAGAATCAAGCTCGGATCGCAGGGCCTCGAGGTGTCGAAGCAAGGCCTGGGCTGCATGGGGATGTCCGCCTTCTACGGCCAGCCCAAGCCCGAGCCCGAAATGATCAAACTCATCCACCACGCCATCAATTCCGGCGTCACCTTCCTCGACACCTCCGACGTATACGGTCCCCACACCAACGAAATCCTAATCGGAAAGGTACGCGCTCGATTTTTTGGTTAATTTATCTGTTTATGTTGCGGTTACTTGTAATTTGCCAGAAAAGAGATTGGGAATTAAGCTTTAGTATATCATATGTTTCAATAGATCATACCGTACGGAAGAAAAGTAGTTTCTCTTGTGATCTGTGATCGGATTGATGGTTTGGATCTGTTTGCAGGCTTTGAAAGGGGGGATGAGGGAAAAAGTGCAGCTTGCTTCCAAGTTTGCGATAGCTGTTCAGGATGGGAAGAGGGAGGTACGTGGTGATCCAGAATATGTGAGGTCGGCCTGCGAGGCGAGCTTGAAGCGTCTTGATGTCGACTGCATTGATCTCTATTATGCTCATCGGATCGACACTCGTGTCCCCATTGAAATCACTGTGAGTATTCTCTTGATGATACAGTTATCTGGAATTGTGTTTAGGGTAGCGATGGTTGTGTTCTTGGTGATCTGCAGTTCTAAGTTTTACTAACATTGACTTGTGAGTTGTGATGATGCTTCAGTTCTTTTTCTTCCAGTTTTTATTAATTGGTATGGATGAAATCTACATATTATGCACTGAAAAGACAATCGAGTCCGAGTAATGCATTGGTGTATTATTTCTTGAGTTATAAAGGTGTCTTATGTGTTGGCAAATTGATATGTGTGTGTGACAGACAGAGATTGAGATATAGTAACTCTGCATAAACTACGAGCTAAATTTTCTCGTGGAAATTCCGGGTAGAAAGTTTATTAGGAGATGTGAAAACTTTTGCCTCTTTTGCTGAGTAGTGCAGAGTATGCTGTGCCTCTGGAGGTTGTAATGCTGGTGATGCTTATAGTTTCAATGATATATGAACTGCTTATCAAGAGTAGAAGGAACTCGTACGTATATCTGAAAAAGGCTAGCCAGTTTTCTAGAATGAGTTCTGAAAGATTCTACTTGGGTGCTTCGCTTGTTATAATTGAATTTCAATGAGGCATGTTTATCACAAAATACCCTTTAAAAGCATTTCTTTATCAAGTATAAGCTGCCTTGCGGAAATGTTGTCGTAGTGGACATTGCACCGGAAAGTGATTCGAATTATATTTGTTTCTTCAGATAGGCTTCTATGCTATAAGAAAGCTAAACTATAAGTAAAATTGATTCAATTTGCTGAATCTTGTCCACAATTTCATAGATGGGGGAGCTTAAGAAGCTGGTTGAAGAAGGAAAAATAAAATACGTAGGCCTCTCAGAGTCCTCAATTTCGACAATTAGAAGGGCTCATGCTGTTCATCCGATAACTGCTGTTCAAATCGAATGGTCGTTGTGGTCAAGAGACGTGGAGGAAGAACTGATTCCTACATGCAGGTAAGAGAAAAGTATTTTCTTGATAATTAGAGGTTTTTGAGAAAATAAAAAGGCACTGATATTACTCTGTTTGGCTTGTGTTTTGAATTTCAGAGAACTTGGTATTGGAATTGTCCCGTATAGTCCTCTTGGACGTGGCTTCCTTTCAGTCGGCCCCAAGATGTTTGAGAACGCACCGGAGGGAGACTTACGTAAGGTTGGTGGATATCAAATAAAATGTCTTTGGTTCCAAAATTCTTCGTACTTACACCTTAACATGTCTGGCATTTGATAGGTCTTTGTTCCGAGGTTCCATGATGAGAATCTTGAAGCGAACAAGGTGATATACGAGAAGATCAGTGAAATGGCTGCAAACAAAGGTTGCACCCCGTCTCAATTGGCGTTGGCTTGGGTTCATCACCAAGGAGACGATGTGTCTCCCATTCCGGGAACCACGAAGATCGACAACTTCAATGAGAATATCGGAGCCCTCTCGTTGAAGTTAACTCCTGAAGAGATGACTCAACTCTCTACTTTGGCTGATGGTGTGAAGGGAGATAGGTATTCTTCCATGGACTTCACGTGGAAAACAGCAGACACGCCCCCGTTAGCGTCGTGGAAAACCGAGGCCTAATACGCATGAGGGTGCCTGCTCATTCTATACAAGGGTAGAAGGATCAAGAAGCTCAACCGAGATACTTAAATTGGTTTAATCTCGACCATCCATTTCTAAAATGATGGTTGTATAAGGATTGAGAGACTCCTTTGTAAAATCTACAAATTTATATATATCGAGTTATTTGTATTTTTATGTTCTAAAAAGTCAATGGTGTGTCCATGTATTTATAACATATTAAAATTATTTAACAATATATTAATTAAAAAATATTTTAAATATATTTTCTAACTATTGAGTGCCTCCTCCTAAGGCCTTTGGAATTATTGTATGAAAATTTGTCATTTCGAGCTACCCTGACACCTAATAGTCCACCTCATACCCATATGTTATATTTTTTGACAACTAAGCTTCAAAGAGATCATATTAGTGTTGTTTATAGCTAAATAAATAAAAATGCTCTTTTTTACTCTATTACTTTGTATTTAGTTTCATGATATAAATATATATTAGCCTCATATAAATATACGGATTTTGGCTGTTAAAACAAGTGTTAATTATGCTTCTTACGCATATAAACTATTACCTATTCTATAATCAAATCTTATGTTTAAATGCAGATATCCATGTTGCCATTATAAAACATAAACTTTTATGGTCTTTTTCTTCACTCACAAATTATTGAGTTCACATCTTCATCATCAGAAGATGTCAATCGCATTCCAACACATCTTTACTAACTTTTTGAAACACTAGTCTGCCCTTCTCCACTAGAGCAAAGGACCTCGTCTCTTGCCTAACCCTCGACGAGAAAGTCCATCAGCTCATCAGCTCCTCCCCGCAATCCCCGCCTCAACATCTCCTCCTACGAGTGGTGCTCGGAGTCCATTCATTGCGTCTCTCCACACGGCATGGGTTTCGACCTCGTTGGCTCCATCACAAAAACCACTATGTTACAAGAACGGAAGGCCGGTCCTCATCATGAAATGCAAAATTGTATGAAGAAAGTGGTGGTATTATATAAATCTATCCAAATTTAATATAACAAACACAAAATACCCAACCTTATAAAAATTATCCATAATATACCCAAGATATCCACCATGGCCTCACCTTTTATTATTATTCATACTTGAATGTGTGACCTATCGATCGAACATGTGATAGAGCACACTGGTGCACTGATTCATGAGAAAGTGTATTTTATTGATCGGGCACATGCCATATCGATCGGACACATGACAGGGCACATGGTCAGACATGATAGGGCACGTATCCTATCAGACTTGCGCCGATCGATCAGGCATTGGTCGGACATGATGGGCACGTGCCCTATAAGACTTGTGCCGATCGGTCGGACATTGATCAGACACATGATCGGACAATATTATTTTTGAAAAATCACTTGAAAATGAATTGGAGGAGAGTGACATTTATTAAAAAAGAAAAGTAACGGTAATTAGGTCATCTTGGATAGATAGTATAGTAAAACATAGGAAGTGGATAGAAATGTGTTTTACTTTACCTATACGGGTATTACACCAAACACCCCAGTGTACGAATTCAAGAAATTCTATGATGGTTAGCCTTCTTCTTGACTCAACCTTTTCTGCATTTTGCAGAACTCAAAATCTATAAAAGGGTAGATAAAATACTTGGTTTACAGCATGGAGAATGCAATATTAGACCTTCCTCCAGATCAAGAACAGATGATCTGGATGATTGACTTCCAAAGTTTCAATCTTTCCCACATTTCAATCAAATTAACAAGAGAAACAGCTCGTGTACTTCAAGAGCATTACCAAGAAAGACTAGGCGTTGCAATCCTCTACAACGCGCCCAAGATAAGTTAAATTTGATTCATTTGTAAGTTAAATTGGATTCCCATTTGCTTCAATTCATGTGAAAAGCCAAGTGATGCAATCTGGGTTCATCATTTGGAGCATTTAAGGCAATCTGGGTTCATCATACATTTGAGTTTATTCAAGTACAATATACAAAAGGAAGTAGGTAAAAGAGAGACAACTATGTATTGTTTCAGATACAACTCATAAAAGCCATGGATTTTCTCTTAACTCGGTCAGGATTGAAACTTTTCGTCTTAACTTCTGCCGGTACTGAGCCAACCTCTGCATTACAACACCAAATTGGAAGAAGAACCAAACTTGTATCATTGATGTGATTAATAAGATTAGAAAAGGAAAAAAAAAATTGTTACGAAAAAATGCAGACATGTCTATTTCCTTTTTTTTTTTTTTTTTTTTGTTGACGAGGAACCCGCAGCCGCTACTTTTGGTGCGCACAGGGTAAACCTCGCTCCTATGCAATAGCCTGCAAACCACACAGAAGAGTTAAACCACCTTTAATGTGACAGGGTGACAGACTCACACATAGCGTGTCAAGTGGGAATTGAACCCATGACCTATTGGTCCCGGGCCACCCACCTTCACCGCTATGCCATCCCAAGGGGACAGACATGTCTATTTCCTCATTCTTCAATAAGTGTAAGGAAAGTACGGAGTTCATAACATGATCATATGATGCATCAGTAGTTCAGTACAACGACTCATGTCTGGTTTGGCATAGAACAGATGAAAGCACCCAATTCAGTTCGAATAGAAAAGAAATGCAGTTTGCAATGGTAGGACAAAAATTCTTGTCCACTTTCTTTTGGGCGCGATTTTTAAGGAGAGATGTTAGTTGTATGTGAAGTTATGTAAAGTTGTGGGTCCAACAAAAAAGTTGAGTAATAATTTGCTAAAAAGGAAAAGTGAAAAATTCATAATTTTGGGACGGGCCAAAATGGTATAGTGGATACGAATTTTGGGACGGAGGGAGTAAAAAATAAATAACTAGAGGCAATCCAAACAATCAGTCCCCCTTCACATATTGTTTCTGTTCTCCTCCGTCTAATTAACATCACATTTTTTTTCAAGTAATGCAGTCAGTACGTTCTATAAATGCGCACGACAATCAGTACGTTCTCTCATATCCTCATGTTTCTCAAAGTCCCAGAAATTACTATCTCCGTCCCGCTATTTACGGTATACTTCATTTTGGTACGGAAATTAAGAAAGTAGATGATTAAGAATGAGATATGGATAGATGATAAAGTAGGAGAGAGAAGATGAGTGAGAGTAGATGATAAAGTAAGAGAGAGAAGATGGTAAAGTAAGAAAAGTAGGAGAGATAAGATGGTAAAATATGAGAGAGATAATAGTTATTTCCAAATTAGGAAGTGTGCCAGAAATAGCGGAACATCCATTTTAGGAAAGTGTGCCAGAAATAGCGGGGCAGAGATAGTATATTGTAACTATGTTCCTGACGGCATAGTGAAAATGCACGTGCCGTATACTTGTCTCAACAAACGAATCACGGGCATAGTGTAGAGAAATTGACAACATCTAAAAGATCATCTTGATAAATCATTTGCTTGGTAGAGATAAATTGCATACCTTAGTGTAAGCATAGACACCAGCTTCCGTCGGAGCCACTGGACTGCCCCTACGAATAAATCGTCCCTCTTTGAAAATGTAAAGCATCGGTATTCCAGTTGCTAGTTCCAAGCTAATAACCTGATTACAGAAACATAAAGCTTTTATAGCTACACACGTATCACAAAATCGAAATAAACTACCAGAAAAATTCAATCTTTCTCAAATCCCACCTCTTGAGAAGTCAGCTTGTCCAGATACATGATAATGGACCTTAGTGAATTCCCATGAGCTGCAATCATTACGTTCTTCCCAGACAGAAGCTGCGGCTGAATCTGTTTCACTAAATAGTTATTACTACTGTATCATGAAAGCGTTTAGCAAAGTACTACTTCCGTCCCGTTATTGTTGGCCACTTTCTTTTCGGCACGGGGATTAAAAAAGTAGATAATAAAGTAGGAAAAAGAAGATGAGTGAGAGAAAATGATAAAGTATGAGAGAGAAATGATAAAGTAGGAGAAATGATAGTAATTATTTGTCAAATTCGAAAAGTGGCAATTATTAGTGGGACGTCCCAATCCAGAAAGGTGGCCAACATTAGTGGGACGGAGGTAGTAATAAAGAGGCGATAATAGAACGTCGCATCATACATGTTCTTTGAAGTAGGCAACGGCTCTTTCTGCACACATTTCCAGACTCTCGCCGTTTGGAGGAGGCGTGTCGTAACTGCGTCGCCACACATGGACTTGTTCGCTTCCGTATCTATCGGCCGTTTCTTGCTTATTCAAGCCTTGTAGTTCTCCATACCTACATAGAGAAACTTACGTGGTGTGATGCAACCAACAAGAAAGCCGTACTGAAGATTGCCGAACCATAACTCACATTCTTTCGTTCAGTTGCCAAGCAGTTACGACTGGGATGGACTGTTTTTTAGTTTCTTCGCTAAAGATCTGACTCCATTGTTCCGCTTGTTCATTCTTGTCGTGCAAAATAACCGGAACCTGCATACAGAATATTATGTATTCTCAAGTTCTTTGTATATTAACCACAAAACACCATCTTTTAAACAAATACTCCATCCGTCCCGCTAAAAGTGACTCACTTTCCTAATTGAGACATCCCGTTAAAAGTGATTCAGTCTAAATTTAGTAAATTTTAATATCCTCTCTCCTACTTTATCATATACTTTCTCATTTATCTCACTCATCTTCTCTCTCCTACTTTTATCATTTAATTCTCTGTCATACTTTATCATCTACTCTCTTAACTAGCATGCCGAAAAGAAATGAGCCACTAATAGCTGGACGGAGGGAGTATAGTACAAGAAAACAATAGATCCATTCTAACAAAGTAGAATCGTAATAGAAAGTTCAAAATAGCCGATTACTAGAGCTTCTTTCTATATCGATAGTGTTTACCAGCTTCAATAGCTTCTTCCACTCCCTTCGTGGTGAGTGGCAGTTCAACACAACCCGTAAACAGATTCTTCTCGTTCCACATGGACTCGCCATGCCTAATCAGAATCAATGCAGCTTCATCTGAAATTACAAAATATTCAAAACTTTATAAAGGAAAAAAGATCGCCATTCATTCATTGATAAATATGCATTTACTTAATTTCTTTTTGGATTCACTTGAGGTGCCGTTAGATGGGGATAGAACTGGGTCGGAGACTGTTGTGTCGGAGGCCGATGCTTGTATATTGAAACTTCTCCTCCTAGAAGAATACGTCTCTCTTCTCGTTCGAGAAATATCTAGCTTGATACCCTTCGGAATCAATTTAAACGAAGCGACTACATTCTCTTGATTGTGGCTGGAATTACTGAAGTAACCACGAGATTGAAGAGTCGCAACTGGCTGGTGAAATGCTGCAGAAGCCATGCTGAATAGGGCAAAACACATCTGATATACGATATAACATCTGATGGCAATGAAGCATAAAGATTTCTTGTATTCCAGAATTGGCAGTCCAGGAACAGAAGCATGGCCTAATCTATTTAACCATCCAACTAAATTTAACATAAATCAAGATGATACTGAAGACAGAGAGAGACAAGCCATTTTCATTTCTCTTTCAAGAACTTAATAAGTTTTTCATTATCTGAAAATCTCAATTTGATAGAAAACTCAGAAGCTGCAAGAAATAAGCAGAGTAACAGAAGATTTTCAAGATTCAAAAATCAAACAACAATCTATCAACCTACCGTTAAACCTCGATAAAATAATAACCTTAGAACCGAGAAAAAATATTCATTTAACGAGGTTATTACTTTATCGAACATTATTTTAGTGAATTGACTCATATCGGGGCAGGAAGAAATTACAATTATGTTAGCGAGGTTATTACTTTATCGAATATTATACACAGCCAAAAAATAACACCAGAATATGTCGAGAATCCAAAAGGGTTGCTCGATACAACCGAGGAAAGGGTGAATCTCAAGGAAGTTGGCGGAGAAAAAAATGGATTTTGAAACTAGGTGAATAAAGTTGGCATGCAAATTATAGACTGAAAGATTTAAGAAAAGAATGGGGAGGGCGATTGACGCGAGTGGTATTTATGCTTAGAAATTGACGAAGTTGGTGATGGCGAAGAAGGGAGGGTCAAATTGAAGAAGTGGGTGAAAACGGCCCTCCTCAAAAGGAATTTTTCTATCCTAGACCGGGTCTACAAGACCTTGTGGTCTAGGATAGAAGTTGTGTTTTTTATTAATTTTTTTTTTACAAACATGTGATGTGTCATGGTTTTTAACAACCGGGTCTACAAGACCCGGTCTAGGATAGAAAAATTCCCTCTAATTGAAGAAGTTAGTGTTGCATAAAGACAACCCAAAAATCAACTCCTACTGTGTTTAGTGTGTTCTTTTAAATGCCGATTTTAGTTAGGTTGGAATAATTCGATTGGATGGTTTGCAATCTATTACTTCGTCCTTCATATCCGACTTATCTTGTTTTTATCTGATTTATCGTATTTTTTTTCGAGACGTAAATTAAGATGAATGAGTGGTTGTGTATATATGAATAGGTGATTGTGTACAGAAAATAGACTCATAAATATAAAAAAATGAGAATTTATGTAATAATTATTTTCCCAAAAAGAAAAATAAGTCAAGACGATTTCGCTTTTGTAAGTAATCTCATTAAGAAATAGTCACATTTTTCCTTGTACAATTAAGTGAACATGTATTATGAGTTGATTTGTACATGATACTTACAATATGATTATAACACAAAGAAGTGTGATATATACAGGGTATGGATCGGTAGGAAGATACAGTTATGTAGGAAGATATGAAATATGCATACTTTATACATATTAATTATATGTATAAATAATATTCCCGAGCATATTCATTTAATTCAAAACCATACAATAATAAGATGAATGGTGTAGTTTTCTTGTTAATTCTTGTTTAATGTCGTCTTCCTATATGATCCATTCCATTAGATATATACAGGGGTGGTTTCAGGATTTATTATGGGGGGCGAAATTTACGGGGATGAGCTGTATTTATTTGAGAGTTCGGGGGCGGAGCCCCCGAGAAAATTTTTTGGGGGTATTTTTTATCTAAATATACTTACTAATTAAAGTTTTTTAGCGATATTATATTTTCTTTTACGAATAGCCGAGAAAATGGGCTTTGGGCTTGCTAAACGGCTAACGTGGCCCATAGAAGGTAATGTAACTCGGCCTACATTATTTTCTCTTTATAACTCCCAATTAATTAGGATTGTTTTGTGCTTATACTCCCATTATTTGCAAATACAAACAAAGTCTTTCTATTTTATTGATCGGAGGACCCTTATTTTGAGCAGGTTTTTCAATGTATTATCCTGCATTTGTAAATTTGCGATAATATCTAAAAATATATTGAATAAAATCTAGTACTCTCTTCGTCTCGCTATTAACGTCTTATATTCTTTTTTGGATTGTTCCGTTAGTAATGCTGTGTTTTGTGAAATGACGAAAAATAACTTTTTTTCCTAATGAAGTGTAGCCCCTCTTACTCGAAACACACCCCACATTCTAGTATTCTCTCTCTCCACACGATTCCGCTTTGCTTTGGATTCAGAAATTTATAATTTTATTTTTTTTTAAATTTTAATTATTTCTTTAATTATAACATGAAAAAAAATTGAAAAAGAAATCAATTATATCAACTATGTCTTGATAAAATTTAGATGAATTACAATTCATTTCCTTCAATCATTCATCGAAAAATGTATCAATTTTTTAATACTATTAAAACTCATAAAATATACACATTCAAAAAAATCTTTATTTTCATGCCAAAACGAAAAAAAGGTAATAGAAGATATAAGGAGTACTATATACAGTTAAACATCGATAAAGTAATAACAATGTAATGAGGTTATTACTTTATCAAATATTATTATAGTGCATTGATACATGTCGAGACCGAAAGAAATTATTATCTAAGCAAAATTATTACTCTATCAAATATTAATTTATCGAAATTTAACTGTAATAACTTACGTACCACACACAATGCTATCGCCATTACACGTAATTGATTGATTAAAATCATTTTTTTGGCCTTGACAAGTTATACAAAATAAATGACGGTGTTCGGCATTTTATGCGGCTGGTCCATAAATAAGTTTCCTACAATTTCTTCTGCAATATCATTTGTTAAGAGATTTGTTACCTCCAAATTCAACGTTTCAGCACCTCCGCTCAACTACAAAATTTATAGTTGACATTTGAATATTATGCATATCTCGAAGTAATCTTGTATTTTAAACTTAATTCATTTTTAATCATTTTCTATAAAATGAGAGAAGTCCGAACTCATGAATTTTGAACTCATAACCTTCATTCACAAAACAACTCTGATTATAAATAATATCATATGACGAGAGTATTTTAGATCATTTAATTTATCAAACCGTTTGCACATAATCCTAACGGTAATTGAATAGTAGATCAATTCTAGATTAACCACTTACATAGAAATATGAATATCAACTGCACTACATCTACATGTTGTCGATATATTATTTATTATATATTGACTCCAAAGAGTTAAAAAAAGATCATGATTGACAAATAATAAGGATATAAAAACAGCTCTAGAGTCTGGATTTATCAAACATTGACTATTAATTATCATTATTACGACTATTTCTTGGTCCAACTTTGTGACTCTCTCTCTCTCTCTACATATATACAACGTCCATTTCCACTCATAAACACAAACCCTTTATTCAGTAAAACTCCATCACCAGCAATGAAGAACAAGTTACTCATCATCTTCTCCATTGCATACTTCTGCATGCTTCCTTCCTCGAACGGGAGATCACTTCCCGGCGACGGTATTCCGGTCCGAGCGGTTAATCTCGGCGGCTGGCTCGTCACGGAAGGCTGGATTAAACCTTCCCTTTTCGACGCCATTCCTAACAAAGATTTCTTGGTCCGTACTTTAATTTTCACTTTTTTTTTTAATTTATTTATCATGTGACTCTTTTCTGAATGCGTATATTTTTACTAGGATGGAACTGGAATACAGTTGAAATCTGTCACAGTGGGAAAGTATTTATGCGCTGAAAGTGGAGGAGGAACGATTTTAGTCGCAAATAGAAGTTCTGCTTCAGGATGGGAAACTTTTAGTGTAAGATTTTTAATTATTATTATTATTATTATTATTATTATTATTATTATTATTATTATTATTATTATTATTATTATTATTGTTGTTGTTGTTGTTGTTGTTGTTGTTGTTGGTGTGTTTCGCATATATAGTTATGGAGGATCAATGAGACGACTTTTAATTTGAGGGTTTTCAACAAACAATTTGTTGGAATTAACAGCCAAGGGAATGGGGTTGATATTGTGGCTGTAGCAAATGCACCTGCCCTAGTGGAGACTTTTGAGATTGAGAGGAATCCTAATGATTTGAACCGTGTAAGAATTATAGCCACCAATGGCTTCTACCTGCAGGTTAGCATCTCATCAATGTCGTCGTAAATTCTCTATTTCAAGTCGTGTTTTCATCTTCATGTTCATATAAATTTAACTTTGGAATAGATGATTTAACCTAAGATCAATAATTTTTTAAGGAAGGAGAAATGGGAGATTGAAAAGGTTGTGGAATTGGATTCTTTGGCACCCCATTAACCTAAAAGGGTAGTATACAATTCTAAAGTAACTTTGCCACTTTATACCACTAGCTATGAAAATGGTCGGCTCGCCACCTTTTGTTGCACTATATTCGTATTACCAGTTCATGTCACATTGTCACGTGTACAAATAATCTTATACTACTCTCTTCGTTCTAAAGATACTGTCCAATATACTACTCCCTCCGTCCCATTGGAAACGACGCGTTTCCAAAAGGCGCGGGAATTAAGAAAGTAGATAAAGTAGGTGAGAGAAATGATAAAGTATGTGAGAGAAATGATAAAATATGATAAAGTAGGTGAGAGAAATGATAAAGTAGGTGAGAGAAAATAATTAATATAATGAAAGTAGATAAAGTAGGTGAGAGAAATGATAAAATATGATAAAGTTATTTCCTTTTTTGGAAACGTGTCGTTTTCAGTGGGACGGCCCGAAAAGGAAAACGTGTCGTTTCCAGTGGGACGGAGGGAGTATTACGGGTTGTTTCAAAGATACTATCCAATTTTTTTTTGAACAAACTATTGCATAGTACTCCCTCCGTCCCATTTGAAACGATCTGTTTTTTTTTTCGGGACGTCTCATTTGAAACGACCGTTTCCAAAAAAGGAAATAATTTCTCTCATACTTTATCATTTCTCTCACCAACTTTATCTACTCTCATTATATTAATTATTTTCTCTCTCATATTTTATTATCTACTTTCTCACACTCTCACTCATTTTCTCTCTCATACTTAATCATCAAATTTCTTAATTCCCATACTCATTTGGAACGGATCGTTTCAAACGGGACAAAGAGAGTACATTTTATTTGAGGAACTGGCAACTTTACAAAATTAACAATTCTACCTAAAATCACATCACAAAAAAAGTAAACAATATTTTTAGGACCGAAAAGTACTCCCTCCGTCCCATTATTTATATTTCATTGGGACTGAGCACGGTAATTAAGATAGTGAAGATAAAGGTGTAAAGTTGTGGTGTAAAAATATAAAGGGGTGGAGTCCACTTGCTTAGATTGATTGTGGTCCATTCATTTATTTCCTTATTTGGTATGAGATATAAATAATGGGACAATCAAAAAAAGCAAGTGAGACATTAATAATGAGACGGAGGGAGTATAACCCAAGTTCGAAGAAATTGAATATGAATTAATTAAATTGCAGGCGAAGACAGAGGAATTAGTCACCGCAGATTATGAAGGAAATGGTGGGTGGGGAGACGATAATCCATCAGTTTTCTTATTGGAAATTAGTGGAGGACTTCAAGGTGAATATCAAATCACTAATGGCTATGGCCCTCTAGCTCCACAAGTAATGAAGGTACACAATTAATTTAATACTCTCAAATTAATTTCAAAATTAATTATATACTAATGTTTCAATTAATTACACACATACTTGATTTAGTAAAAAAAATAAAAAGTAAATAAATAGTCATATATTTTTAGGAACATTGGAGTACATATATAGTGGAAGATGATTTCAAGTTCATAAAGAAGAATGGATTGAATGCTGTGAGAATCCCAGTTGGTTGGTGGATTGCTAGCGACCCTAATCCACCAAAGCCTTACATTGGTGGATCTTTGCAAGCTCTAGATAATGCCTTCTCGTGGGCCGAGTAAGTATTACTTTTACGTAGAAAATAAAATACGAGATTAAAATATTCCGTTCTTGTAGGAAATACGGAATTAGGGTTATTATCGACCTACACGCCGCACCCGGTTCACAAAACGGTTGGGAGCACAGCTCGTCTAGAGACGGTTCGCAAGAATGGGGAAAGACGGATGAAAACATTCAACAAACCGTCGACGTCATCGAATTTTTGACAGCTAGGTAAAATTAAATATCATTTTATGTACTTGCATTTTCCAATTTATCAATATACCGATAGTTACATAAAGTTAAATTTTTATAAATTAATATTTAGATCATGATATTTAATTATTTATATAAATATTAATTTAAAGAGTATTTTCGGAACTCAGTTAAATTGAGTTTTATCTAAATAAAATTTGAAAGGTTTCAAGTTTGATTTATTTCGCATATTTATTGAAAGTGTACTTTTCATAATTTTTATTGCAGTTTAAGTAAAAATATTTGAAACTTTTGGATTCAATAAGAAAAAATAAATTAAAGCTGGAAGCTATTTAAATTTTAAATTAGTTTTAAAGAAAAAAAAAGTAATAATAGAATCATATTTCATTAAAATATCTTGATTATATTACTAATTTTAAAGAATCTCTAATTTATTATGGTATTAATTAGTCAAACTATATATATTAATTCACGAGTTTCTAAAGCATCCTATCTTGTTATCTAACGGAAATTCATACATTTTTCAACCACATAAGTCGACTTGAAAAAGGAATTTTTTTTTACTTGAGAGAGTTTATTTAGAGATTTCATTAATTTATCGAGTATTAATTTATGTATGTGCAGATATGCTAAGAGCCTGAGCCTATTCGCGGTGGAGCTAATCAACGAACCTCTTTCGCCCGGAGTAGCTCTAGACACCCTAACCAAGTATTACAAAGCCGGTCTCGAAGCCGTTCGTAGGCATTCGACGACGGCCTACGTCGTACTATCGAACAGATTAGGACCCCACGAACCGCGAGAGCTATTCGATCTTGCTAATGGATTTACCAAAGTAGCCATCGACGTGCATCACTACAATCTCTTTTCAAGCATATTCGACAACCTCAGCGTCCAGCAGAACATCGATTATGTATACAACAATCGGACAGAGCAATTGAGGGAGATTACGACCTCAAACGGCCCTCTCGTTTTCGTCGGTAAGCACTTTCTTTGTTCTAATTTATTACTCCCTCCGTCCCACTATAGTCGCCCCGTTTTAATAAAAAGGGAAAAAGACAAAAAAAAAGTACTGTAAATAATGGAAATGCATAAAATACTTTGTGTTTCTTTTTTTTAATTACGTATTCTTAAATAATATTGAATGAAAATTCAAAATTATCTCAATTTTAACCATTATAAAATTAGGTTTTTGCCCTTCTATTTACATAACTAAAAAATATAGTATAACCTATTCTGATATAGTTAAACCTCAATAAAGTAATTTTGGGACTGAAAAAATATTCATTTAACGAGGTTATTACTTTATCGAAGCATTGACCCATATCGGGACCGAAAAAATTTATTATCTAAACGAGATTATTACTCTATCGAATATTACTTTATCAAGGTTATTACTTTATCTAAAATATTCATTTAACGAGGTTATTACTTTATCGAAGCATTGACCCATATCGGGACCGAAAAAATTTATTATCTAAACGAGATTATTACTCTATCGAATATTACTTTATCAAGGTTTAACTGTATAATTTTAAGATATTGTAAGAATATTTGAAATAGTATATATCGGCAAAAAAAGGAATGAATCTTGCCTAGTCAGTAAGATATTTTTTTGTCATTTTCCAAATTTAAATAGAGGAGAATAGCTTGGAGTTTGAGTGGGTTTTGTTTAATTTATGCAGGGGAATGGGTGGCGGAGTGGCAAGTTAGCGGAGCGACGAAGGAGGAGTACCAGAGGTATGCGGCGGCGCAGCTGGAAGTGTTTGGTCAGGCGAGTTTTGGGTGGGCGTATTGGGCGCTGAAAAATGTGAACAATTATTGGAGTTTGGAGTGGATGATTAATAATGGCTATATCAAGCTTTGATATGAATAATTTAATTAATCTAAGGTTAATTGTATTAATTATAATAAGAAATGAAGTTCCTTTTCCCGGAGAAGGGTAGGTAGAATATATTGTATGCTGACCCTTGAGTTAGAAATGACAATACTATAATTATTTTTCGATTCGACATTGTTTAATTATTGTTAGTTGTGAATAATGGATATCTAATGAAGCACAATATGAATAAATGAATATTCCGATTTAATTGCTGGAGTTCAATTATTTGATCTATTATTCGAAAACAATATATTTCGGTATTGGAAATGATAACTTCCTCGCGTACAAATGATAAACATGAAAGAAGTTATCATTTGATCAATTCTAATTACAATATGACCTTGGAGGGCATATTTAATAAATTATAAAAAGTAGAAAAAAATAAATTTCTTGCATTATATTGTATTGTATGTCATTCTAAAAAATATTTTACCATAAATTTTGTGGTGGGTTATTATTCTTCTCCTTTATAAGGGTAAGAGATCAAGTAATTATATATCTAAATTTTCAAATATCGAATATTCATGCATTTATTCAAAGTAGAAGTTCTTACCATCATAACACTCTAGTCAAACTAGCTCACAAACTAAAATAAATCAACCCGTCCCCATGGGATGGCGTAGCGGTAAAGGTGGGTGGCCCGGGATCGATAAGTCATGGGTTTAAATCCCACTGTAAACGCTATGTGTGTGTCTGTCACCCTGTTTACCCTGTGCATTATAGATATTTCATTGCAATACGATGTCATATTAATAAATGACATATCAAAGTACTATACTTGTAGCTACAAGAGTACAAATAAATACGAGATGAAATATCATTGTAATTTGCAATCATATTCGAACCACTCTCTTACCATGGAACATAATTCAAAAAGGGGCTATTTTGATTGGGAGGAGGATAGATTGGACCTTGGTTGGGTTGAAGCACGTAATTGTTGTTTTTATATTATCGATATTGTGCGTGTTTGTCTTGTGTTTATGCGTGTAAAAGGTAGAAAAAAGGTGGAAAAGATGGTGAATGTTGCCTACGTAAAGATTGGAAGTTGCATGCATGCAAGGTGTGATAAAAGGAGTTTGAGCCAGAAAATTAAAGAACTGGGCAGGATGGATTGAATGAAGAAATGAAGAAGCTCGACCCATTTGTATTGGAAGAAAATGGAGGGAAAGTTGTTTGGTAGAGATTACTAGCTATAATATGGTATTGGTGCAGAAAAGTACAATGACAAGATGTTTTTCCTGCCACAGCCGCCCAGCAGGGCAAAGAGTTCCTGAAATAGCCATGCTGCCTCCCTTCAGCTTTTCCCAAGACAATCAAATCCGCCCCATGCTGCATTTAATGTATGGAGAGGCTCAAGAAGAAAAAACATGTGATGATTTAGACATACTTTTGAATTATTATTATTTTGGGTTTGTATATACTAGTAAATAGGGGGAGATATCCCACAACTCATATCACTTTTACAACAACTCTTTAGATACTTTATCTCTCTATCTTTAGTTTCTCTCTAAAAATTCAAAATGCTCTCTAATTAGTTCTTGTTCTTCATCTTTAAAATTCAAGTATTTGAAGCTCTTTAATTCTCGTCCAGCTCAAGCTTTTAAATTTCGAAAATCTGCCTCAGTAATGTTCTCTGTTTTCTGTTATGTTTCTCTCATTTAATTATGCACCGTTATTTCTGTTTATTTAAGGATTCAGAAGTTATTGCATTTCCAGTTAGTGTTCTGCATTTAAGATGTCTTTCTCTTGCATGTTTTCTTGCTTTCTTGGTTTAAATATGTGTAGCTAAACCCTAGATTCAGCTAGGGCAGTGAAACACCCGATCCTTGCCTTCATGAGATCTTAATATGCTTAAAATTGATTAACTAAGTGTTTCGTTCCAGGTCCGTGTAGATGCTTGCTTAAGATAACATAGGACTGATCACCCTAGATTAACTGGGCTGGTGTTGAACAGGCAGGGGGGGAATGGTAGAGTTATTTTCATGCTCAACATGGGTAGCTTTCCTAGTTCGGTTTCTTGAATGTTAATGCTCCTTAGTTGTAGATCTATGCAATGCTTAACATGGTAGATCGACACTAGGGTAGGGAGTAGGTTAATGCTCAACATTCCTTCTCCGTTTTAAGAATGAGATTTAGGTGCGTCTGTGCTCAACACGGCACCTTAGCCGAGCAACCTTATGAAAACCGATTAATCTTAGAATCGAGGATTGGAGGTCGATCAGTGTGGATCTGCCCAAAGCCGAGTCGCTTTTAACATTTGTTTTCATCCCCTATTTTTAAGTACACATTTTATGACTCATTGCCTAAAGTTAATTAAACCCAAAGTTAATGGTGGTTACTAACCAAACCTTTTTTCAGTCTTTAGAGATAAATTGCTTAAATCTACTCATTCCCTGTGCATTCGATCCCTGCTTGCTAATTGTGCTAGTATTAGTTTAGTTGTCTGTCGCAGGTATTTATAAATTGTATTTGGTTCGCGATTTTAACGACGAAATCGTGCTCGACCATTGACCTTGACCATGGCTAGTGAAATTAGGAAGAGGAACGCTAGCCGAGTGTGACAAATTAGGGCTTGCATCCAAATGAGCACAATGAACATGAACATCAAAATCACATTCCGAGCAACAATAACAAAACCCACTCCCAACAAGGTTGCAAGAATTGCAGAAGAATTGCGCGGAAGGGTAAGTCGGATAAGACACTAGCGTCAACGGGTGGAGGGGGTGAGAGGGATGACTCAGTGATCGAGTTGCCCGAAAGCAATGCTCGTGCAGGAAGTAGTTGCACTTCCAGCACGCGTAGTAGTCGTTGCCTGATCTCGGTGTCTTACAGCCGGAGCATTGGACCTCGGGTCCTTGCCTCGTCTGGTGGAACACCAGGCCGTGGCTGTGGCTGAAGTGCTTGAACTCCATCGCGATTATTACTTGAGAATGATTCGAAATCGATATGTTTGATAATGAAGCAAAGGATACATATATATGTATATAAAGAGGGATTGACAAATTGACATTATGAATTATTAATGTACAATTTGGGGTTGGCAAATAGTGAGATTCCGGACCAATCCGGATCTTCTGGCCTATTTTGTGAGGACCACTCAAGTAGCCCACCAATCAAACACGGTGCTACGTGTATTTTTATCAACAAACAAATACTTTACTGGTAAAAATATGGCCCACCAATACATCTGTGGCACCGCGTGATTGGTGGGCTACTGAGTGGTCCGCCCAAAAATGGAACAGATGATCCCTGGCCATTCCGGACTGGGTGGGGGTTGACTTTTTAACATTTGGTCGTGATGGTTGACTTTCGATTGCGGGGTTGACTTTGTTGGGCTTTTGTTTTGAGTTTTGGGCCCATTTTTTATTGGGCTTATACTTTCAATTTTTCTGATATTAATAAAATTTGGAATATATAAATTTCAGATAATCCATTTGTGGGCAGACGAAGAGCTGCTGCGGTAGGGCACATAATTTTAGGTCTTGAAATCTAACGGTCGCCGCACGGGCAGATCCAGAGACTCCTCATCTTGTCTGTTTTCTATTTCAGATTTATGATTTATCATTAAATAATCAAATATAATTTCTTGATCTCACAATATACTCCTTCCGTCCCATCGAGCTTGTCCACGTTCTTTTCGGAAAAATTATTTTCGGTACGGTAATTTAGGAAAGTTGGTGTAGACTGATAAATGTGTGATATTCAAATATTAATTAATAATTTAAAATTAATTTGTGAGGTAGAGATGTGTGATTCATTTAATTAATTAATATTTTTAAGTTGATTTGAGTTGTTAAAGGTGTGGGATCAACATCATTTTTTAGAAATTGGATAAGTTCGATGGGACAGTACAAAAAGAATACTGGACAAGTTCGGTGGACGGAGGGAATACAAAAGAAAGGGAATTGGAAGATGAATTTTAATTAACAATTTTGATGGAATTTAAAAATGTAACATTTTGACCATAAAACAACTACATTAACGGCTATGAAATCCGGAGTGACAACAAAATCGTATTTATTGGTTGAAATAAGAGGAAATTAATATTCGACGGACTTCTAAAATTCTTTAATACTCCCTATGTCCCGCTATTTCTGTCCTACTTGCCTAATCGGGCTGTTTCGCTATTTCTGTCCTCTTTCCTAAAATAGTAAAAAAATATTTTTAAACATAAAATGAAGTGAGTCCCCCTTACTCACTACTTAACCCCCACATTCTTATACTCTCTCTCTTCAAAAATCTATCTCTCACTCGATTATGTTCCGCTCCGAACTCAGAAAATTATGATTTTTATCTTTTTGAAAATATTAGATTATTTCTTTAAATACAATATAAAAAAGATATAAAAAATAAAAATCGATTGCATTTCACTAGCCTTGCAAAAATTTAGATAATTCTCATTTCTTTCCACCAACCACTCCTCGAAAACTGTGTCATTTTCTTTATACAATTAAAACTCATAAAATACACACTAAATTAAAATTTCTTAATCTCCGTGCCGAAGTCAAGTGGGACGTTTTTAGCGGGACGGAGGGAGTACTAAATATTTTGAACTAAAAAAATATATAATAAATTAAAGATTCCAAATTCTGATCCAACTCAACAAAAAGAATTAAATAAAATGAGTGCTGACGAGGCTTGCCCAAACAATAATGCAAGCCTTCTCAAAATTCTCAAATTAGAAACCAAATCAACGGTCCAGATCTCCTCCTCCGTTTCTGGCTTCCCGTTTATATTCCCAATCATCTCCGCACTCTCAACACTCTCTCTCTCTCTCTCCGCCTCTCCTTTCTCTCTCTAGAAATCACAAACTCGAGTAGAGATAAGTGGAGTTTGTGAGAGGAAGAAGCTAATTACTCGAGCAGAGAAATGATGTTGGGAAAGAGAGCTCGTCCGCCGATGAAGAGAACCACCAGCATGACGGAGTTCACCTTGGATCTCAACGGCGGCGCCGTACCCCACGACCTCTTCAACGGCGGGGTAGATCAACAGTACTTGGCAGCCGCCGCCGGTTCTAGCAGACTCCAGCGCCGCAACTCGGCCGACTTCGTTCAAACTGCTAATTTCCTTAGGGTCTGCTGCTCCTGCAAACGCCGCCTCATCCCCGGCCGCGATATCTACATGTACAGGTATTTGATTCAATTCCGCTATCGAATTTGTGCGTTTGATTGATAAATTTGAATCATCTTAAACCTAATTTTGTTTTCAATTTTGGGTTTTTTTTTTCAGAGGTGATACTGCTTTCTGCAGCAACGAGTGCAGACAACAGCAAGTGACTCAAGACGAGAGGAAAGAGAAAAAGTGTTCGTTAATGGCGTCGAAGAAGGAAGCCGCCGGTGCTTCCGCCGGAGCTCAAGTCTCCGGCGCCGGCGAGACAGTTCCCGCCGTGTAGATTAATTAGCTTAATCCACCAATTATATATATATCTAATAATAAGATATATATAAATGATTGCATCATTTGCATGTATATGGGGGGAAGGCCGTGCTTGTAATTTCACATCTGTGGATGGGCAAAGTTTTGGTTAATATGTAATTTCACTAGGGCTTTCCATGCTACAATCGAAATTAATTAAGAAAAATACATTGGTTTTGCAGGAAAAGAAATATTTGAGAATTTTATTTCATTTTTAATTTGCAAAATAGGGAAAGAAAATAATAATAAAAGATTCCAAGAAATTGGCCAATCAGACCATGTGGCCCACATGCAATCATTTTTCAATAAATAATATTCATAGAAAGTCTTATTTTTCTTTTCGAACCGTCCCATTAAAAATATCTTATTTATTGGGGCGGATCCAGGATTACGAGAGAGAGAGCAAAACTAAAAAATTTCGATAGAGAATAGGGTGAAGTGTACATTCAGGGGGGCGAAATATGAAATTTTTTAAAAATTATATATATAATATTGCGTTTCGACACGAGTTCGGGGGGGCCGCCGCCGCCGAGCGCCCCCCTTGGATCCGCCACTACTTATTTATTAAAAAGACAAATAATATGTGGAATAAAATTAACAAATTAAAAAGTTAAATAATATATATCAAATAATTTTATTTTCTTAATCTCAGTGTTTAATAGAAAATAGACTTTTTTTATGGACGAGGGAGTAGACGTTTGAATAGTTGTATTGATAGCAACTTAAAGTTATTGTTGCCAGCGAAGCAAAGCACAATTGGGAATATCATTGGAATGTGACGCAAGTTTAATAATAAAAGCTTATTACAAAATTCAATAAATTAAATTCAGATTTATTCAAGACTCTTATTTTCCCAAATACATTAGATAATTGATAGTTTTCTTATATTGTGTTGGGATCGAATGCATAGTTTGGATCTCACCAACGTCTTTAGATTCAGGGCCGGCTCTAGGGGTAAAGCCTGTGAAGCCACCGCTTTAGGCCCCTCGCCGACAGTAAGGCCCCGTCGAGTATGTGTCTTGAGGGTTAAGGCCTTATATTCTTATATATACTTTTGTTTCGCATAAAAAAATATTATTGAGAGGTTTAGTTAAGTGGTAGAACACAATTTTTTTTGCATCTTAGAGGTCTTGGGTTCGAACCTTATTTCTAACAATTTTTTTTCTTTTACACAGAAAAATAATAGATATGAGAGCTGAAGATTCAAACTCGAGTGACTTAATAAAAATCATTAGTATTCTTCCACTAAAACAAAGCAATTCATTGTACTCTATATGTAATAAAATATATTTTAATGTTGCGCTTTAGACCCCCGAAAACTTTGAGCAACCCTGTTTAGATTGAACATATTGTAAATGATTAGTTTCTCATATTTTCCCCTTTTTACATAATTTGTGAATTATAACATCAAACAAAATTTATTACATGCGCCTAGAAAGTAACTACAGACCTCGTGGTGTGGAGAATATGACGCTCTTATTAAAGATGGGTTTAGGGGTGCATATGACGACTATTATACTATTTAAAGTCTAAAATTTACTTATGTTCTTGAAAAATTTACTATCATATCCACTTGCCGATAAATCTCACTCCCAATATTATGAATTCTTGATCTGTCTCAGTGTAGTTGAAAATATATTTATATTCATAACATGACATTTGTTTAAAAAGTTTGGTATCAAGAATGTATTTGCAAATATATATATATATATATATATATATATTAAAGTATTTATCACTCTTTTAACCGTATAAATTATTTCTACTTGCATGATAGACTCCTAACATTTTGCAATCAAAACACTAAAAGCTAAAATCATGTTTTTAGTTTCTTCAAGTGCTTTTCTTATTTCGCAAAAACTTTGGTGCAACCGGTTGCAGGTGCAACCGGCTGCACCCAGCTAAATAGCATAATAATATTGAAGTTCACATAAGCGCTCTTGTAGCGCAGGTGGTGAGTTGCTGGGCTCTCACCCGAGAGACCCGGGTTCGAGACCCAACAATAACATTTTCCTTTTTTTATTTTTAACATTAAAAATTTAATTTTTTATTTAAAAAAAATTAATGTATGACACAAAGAATATTAATATGTAATATTAAAATTTTTTCTTCTTAAAAATATAATATTTTTTTCAAAAAATTATAATTATATAAACAACTATAATATGACACGAAAAATAATAAATTTAATTTCTTATTTTTAAAAAAATTAATATATGACACAAATAATATTAATATGTATATTAAAAAATTTTCTTGTTAAAAAAGTATAGTAATATTTAAAAAAAATATATAATTGTATAAATAACTACAATATGAGACGAAAATAATAAATTTAATTTCTTATTTTAAGAAATTTAATATATGACACAAAGCATATTAAAAATATAATATTTTTAAAAAAATTATAATTGTATGAACAACTACAATATGACACGAAAAATAATAAATTTAATTTCTTATTTTTTTTTAAAAAAATATATGACACAAAGAATATTAATATATATATTAAAAATTTTAACTTAGGAGAAAAAAATAGGGTTTAGACTTCCCCTCTAGGATACACTAAAAACAAGAAAAAATACCGTAGCAGTTCCACGACTAAAAGGGTTTGGAAATGCTAGCGTTCCGAAGGAACGCTAGCTTTTTTCCAAACCATTTAAAAATGCGAGTGTTCAGAAGGAACGCGAGCATTTTTAACCTGGGAGAAAAAAGTAGGGTTTAGACTTCCCCTCTAGGGTACAAGTAAAAACAAGGAAAAATATTATTGCTCAATACGAATGATACTTTTCTTTAGGCAAAATGATACTTTTATTTACAACATGTGATACTATTACTCAATAGGAATGATATTTTTCTTTAGGAAGAATGATACTTTTGTTAACAAAGATGTGATACTATTGCTCAATAAGAATGATACTTTTCTTAAGGAAGAATTATACTTTTCTTAAGAAAGAATGATACTTTTCTTAAGGAAGAATGATACTTTTCTTAAGAAAGAATGATACTTTGTTTACAACATGTGATATTATTGCTCAATAAGAATGATACTTTTCTTAATGAAGAATGATACTTTTCTTAAGGAAGATTGATACTTTTCTTAAAAAAGAATGATACTTTTTTTAACAACATGTGATATTATTGCTCAATAAAAATGATACTTTTCTTAAGGAAGAATGA
This sequence comes from Lavandula angustifolia, assembly GCA_028984105.1. NCBI lineage: Eukaryota > Viridiplantae > Streptophyta > Magnoliopsida > Lamiales > Lamiaceae > Lavandula > Lavandula angustifolia. The sequence goes on from CM054818.1 coordinate 27,310,754, forward strand.
TACATTACTCAATAAGAATGATACTTTTCTTAATGAAGAATACACTTTTCTTAAGGAAGAATGATACTTTTGTTAACAACATGTGATTCTATTGCTCAGTAAAATGAAAATTTTCTTAATAAATTAATAAAATTATTATTAAAAAAAGTGCTACGTAAAAAAAATTAAAAAAATAAAATAAAATGTATTATTAAAAAATGTATCACTTTTTTAAATCAATTAAATGAAAATGAAGGAAAAGAAAAAAAATAAAATGAAAAGAAAGGAAAAGGAAAAGGAAAAAAAAAGAATGATATTTTTCTTAAGAAATTAAAAAAATTATTATTAAAAAAAAGTGTTACATAAAAAAAATTTAAAAAATAAAATAAAATGTATTATTAAAAAAATGTATCACTTTTTAAATTAATGTATCAATTTAAATGAAAATGAAGGAAAATAAAAAAAATAAAATGAAAAGAAAAGAAAGGAATGAAAAAAAAGGAAAAAAATAAAATTAAAAGAAAGGAAAAGAAAAGAAAAAAATAAATGAAAAGAAAGGCAAAGGAAAAAAAGTAGGGTTTAGACTTCCCCTCTAAGGTACAGTAAAAACATGTGATACTATTGCTCAATAAGAATGATACTTTTCTTAAGTAAAAATGGCACTTTTGTTAACAACATGTGATACTATTGCTCAATAAGAATGATACTTTTTTCTTAAGGAAGAATGATACTTTTGTTAACAACATGTGATACTATTGCTCAATAAGAATGATACTTTTCTTAAGGAAGAATGATACTTTTCTTAAAGCAGAATAATACTTTTCTTAAGGAGAAATGATACTTTTTAATTGGTTGGAATAAAAAAATCACTTATTATAAACAAAAAATTATCATTTTTGTTAAATTAATATATCAATTAAAATGAAAAAAGGGACAAACTTGATTTGAAAAAAATATGAATTGGTTGGAATAAAAATATTATTTATTTAAAATAAATTTATCACTTTTTTAAATTAATATATCAATTAAAATAAAAAAACTCAAAAAGACACTGTTAGGACTCGAACCCGGGTTAATGGGCTTTGAGCCTAACAGCTTAGCAACTGCACTACGTTACCATTGTTTAAATATTCCACATTGTACATATTTAAGTGTAATCGTCCGGTTGCACCTGCAACCGGATGTACAGCAGCCCAACTCTTCTTATTTAACCTAACACTTTTAGATTATTTCTACTACTTTAGATTGCGTTTCAATATTAATACCAAATATATATTGTTTTTCCAAAAAAATATTTTATGTGTGTTTTTAAACTAAAAAGTGTACTTATAATACATATTTACAAACACTCTCTAATTCATAGTAGTAATTAGTAATCCTTAGAATTTGTTAAAAGAAATGATTTTTCTAGCTTTCTTTTCCCATAAACAAAATTTATACTACTCCTACTAGATTTGGAGTGTTTGCAATAACTTAAACTTTTTTTAAGTGCTTAAATTAAGGAGAAGTTGATAAAAGTGGATTATTAGATAATTTGAAGTGTGTTTGCAAAAACTGCTTAAAAAAGAAAAAAGTTTAAAAAATAGTGTTTGTAAAATTTATACTGTAGCTTATTTTGATATTTATATATAAAATGTCAAATCACAGCTTATTCAAAATTACGAATATGTAATTAAGTTGAAGAAGTTTGTTAAAACCATGGTTATATTCAACTTAAATGCAGTGGCGGAACTAAAGCTATAAAATTGGGGGGTCGAAATAGAGGAACAACGGTGGCCGAAGGCAGAGAAAAAATCGAGAGTTGCTAAATATAGTTTTAAATGGTTCGAACACAAATACGATCTGAAAAATATAATATATATTTTTTCTTGTATTTGTTACGCTGAGAAAGATACTTATGTAACTAGTAGAAAAAAGGGAGAGAGAAATATTTATAACATATGAGAGAGTTATATATATATATATATTGAATTAATTATACTTGTAATAAAACTTAAAAAATAGAAAATGAATAATTTTAAAGTCTAAAAATAAAAATCAAATAAGTGCATTGGAATTCGAACATGAGACCTCTCTTAAAATAAATAAAATCATTAACCAACTACACTACAAGCAAATAATTAATTATATTTTTCACTAAAATTATCTATAAGCAATATGAATCATATACTCTATTTAGTCGAAGTTCCGTCGGCCAGGGGGTCGGGAGGATCTAGTTCCGCCAATGCTTAAATGTAGAAAATTTTTAAAAAATTAAATTGTTGCAAACACTCAAAATTAATTTTTTCTTAAATTAAATCACAAGCTAAATAATTTAAGCCGTTACGAACATCACTTAGGGTCAACTAAGGGGGTGTTTGGAACAGCTTATTGAAAGTTGCTTTCAGCTTTAAGCTGGTGCGGAGGTGTTTGGGATACCTAGCTTAAAGCTGAGATTCTCTAAAATTGAGTCAAAAATAGAAAAGCAACTGAAGCTGCTCCACCCCAGCTTTCAGCTTCAGCTTATTGCTTATGATTTTCTCGGACTAAATTACCCTTAAATTTTTTATTCAATTTCAAAAATATCTATAATCCTAAATTACCCTTAAATTTCTCAACATAATAATCGTGTCTCTTCCTCTCTCTCTATCAATTATAATATTTATATTAATTTAATATTTTATAATATTATATTAAAATTATAAAGCAAAAATTAAATATAGAATAAGAACAATTTTTAATTTTACTTATTTATTATAAATTAATAATTCTAAAAAGTAAGCTACTTTTATTAGTAGTATTCCAAATATTATTTTTTCTACTTTCAGTTATTTTCAACACTTATTTCCAAACACTAACTAATTTTCAAATAAGCTGCTTTTATCTGCTTTAAGCAGCTTTCAACACTTATCAATAAGGTTCAGCTACTCCAAACACTCCCTAAATGGCTTTTACTTTTTCGTCTTCTTTTTTCTAGAAAAGCTTGGAATCATTTACATTTCTCTCTCTAAATATTATTGGTTTTAGAAGGAGCGAGAAAGAGAGAGAGTTAAGTTGAATGAGACGTGTGGGGACCACTTTTACGCACTTTGGCTTCAGTGGGGTTGCACCCAATGCACCACCACATATTTTAATTATTCCACCCTTTATTTTTCTTTTTCCTATTTACTTATAATCCAAAAATCCCTTTTAATAAACACAATTTAAGATCAAAATAAATTCGTCATTGTTACACGTGGATCTACTGAGTAATATGAATAAAGATTTCTTTTGTATGATATTCAATTTTATTTATTTTATTTAAAAAAAAAAGTTGTCTAATTGTAGTCACAGTGACTAGTGATAATGCAGAAAATAAAATAGGGAAATTGTAGTCAGATTGAGGTGTCAATTGTGAATTGTTAAATATGGAATTCTTTGTTGGATTTTGCATGGATGTTCCTCCAATACATTTTTATCTTTTTACTTTATTCCTCATTTGGTTCCCCCCTTTCATTGATTGTTACAAGCATATCTCTCTCTCTCTCTCTCTCTCTCTCTCTCTCTCTCTATATATATATATATATGCTTATGAAAAGTTTATTGTACCTTTTGCACCCTATTGGCAGTACATATGTGTGGTAGTCTATTGGAAATGAGGAGAAATAACAAGAAAATAGTGATACATCATTTTGATCGAGATAAGTATTCATATTTGAGGTATGTACAGTTAAATCTCGATAAAGTAATAATTCTCTTTAAAATAAAAATTTCTCCCGGTCCCGATATGGGTCAATCTACTAAAATAATGTTCGATAAAGTAATAACCTCGTTAAATAAATATTTTTTTTCTCAATTACAAGGTTATTATTTTATCGAAGTTGAACTATACTGAATAGAAGTTGATCGAACTTGAATTTATTATTATTTGTTACTATAATAAAGACTATAAGGGCTTGTGGAGGTTGCCATCGCTCAAATTGAATACTAATTCTACATTATTATATTTTTATATCTATTTTTTTTAAATTACTGTTTCAATCTTCGTGTTAATATTGTAAATTTTACTCCATGATAATAATTAATCTAAAATGGGAATCTACCATAACCATCGTAATACGAATAAAGCATCTTTAAATTTTAATTGGGCCTTGGGAAATGAGTATGTTTTTTTTATAATTTATTATAATTACTATTGGTGGAGAGGCAAATTGCACCATACGCTCTGCCGAGGATTGGGAAACAACAGGGAATATTAATATCTCTCTCTCTCTTCTCTCTCTCTACTTTATCTTTCGCAATTCACTTCAATCTAGAATAACTTTTATTTAAAGTAGCTTTCTTCTCAATTGTATATGTTACTTTGGTTTTGGTGAATTAAATTGGATCAATGTGACTATGTGTTCCCAAAGATTCAATCTTGATTCGCATCTCAAAAGTAATTATAATTTAAAATAGTTTATGTGAAAAAAAAAGATTAGTGTGAGAGTATTTTTTAAACTTATGCAAGTTGATTTGTGACAACCTATGTAGCACGGATACGGGACATGTGACACGATTCGACACGAACACAAGACACAGGATATGATATTTTTATAAAAATTTAGGACACGACACGGACGCTAATTTATTTAAAAATATAAAATTATGTGTGAAATAAACTAATTTTGTATATTTTTATTAGAATTAGATGTTATGTGTTTATAAATTTATTGGACACGACAATTGAAGTGTCGTGTCCTATCCGAGTGTCCGACACGTATCCGATACGATACGCTGATATTTTTAAAGTGTCCGTACAACCTAGGTGACAACATATATTAATAGATTGATGTTGGATCAAAGCTAGGCTATGATAGGAGTAGTTTTGAAACATGGAATAAACTAAGATCCACTCTCAGATTGGGGTAATTGTCTTGTAATTAAATGTTATAATTTTGAACTCCACCAATATTTCGAGATGGAGTCCGAACCAAATATTTTGGTGTAATTATAAATTACTATTATATTAAAAAAAAAACCAATTAATACTCCTTCTGTTCCACTAGAAACGGTATGTTTCTTTTCAGAATATAAATTAAGAAAATGATATTATGTGGTATAAATAGTTTTACTTAAATATAGTCCACACAATTTTTAATATTTTCGAAAATGTGTCATTTATCGTTGAACGTCCTGATAATAAAAACGTGTCAAAACTAGTGGGATTGAAAAAGTATATAATCTTAGAAAAAAAGGAAAAGAAAAAAAAACAGAGGAAGAACCACTTGTGCAAGTGGGCATGTGAATTCCAATTAAAATCATTTCTCCATCTTAGTCTACTGAATTATGATTAATTATTGGTTGGCGTTTATTAAAGAAAATTGGAGGTGTGCCTTGTCAATGACGCCTAAGATTCTTAATTTTTTGTGAAAGCCAACCAATCACAGAATATTATTTAATTCCCCATCAGTTTGCTTGCCCATTTATTAAATACAAATTATGAATAAATCAATTGACAGGTGTACTTTACTTCACTATTTAGTTTCACTATTTGATTTGATTTGATACGTATGAAGTATGTAACATACTACTAAATATTGTACTATATAAATATTCGGATTTATTCATCTTAAGGAAAACGAATTTTTTGTAGTCAATTTTGAGCTACAACATTAATTATTAGTATATACTCCCTCCGTCCAATTATTAGTGACGCCTTTCTTTTCGGCACGGTAATTAAGAGAATATGTAATAAAGTATGAGAAAGGAGTAGATAATAAAGTAGGAGAAAAATATAAGTGTAATAATGAGAGAGTAGGAGAGAGAATATAATAAAGTGGGAGAGAGAAATGAGTATAATAATGAGAGTAGATATAAAGTAAGAGAAATAAAATGATAAAGTAGGAAAGAGGGTGTTAACTTTTTACTAATTTAGGACGTTGCCACTAATAGCGGGACGTCCAAATTAGGAAATGTAGCCACTAATAATGGGACGGAGGGAGTATATTTTTTTCTTATAAGAAAAATTCACAGTCGCCATTCATAATATGTATTAAGAAAATTAATATTTCCTCTGTCTCATTAATACTGTCATGTATACTTAATTGGGATATCCCAATAATACTGTATTGTCTCATTAAACTCTGTACCGATACCTTACATAACAATATTAATGGGACGGAGGAAGTAGATTATATTAGAGGTGCATTAAAGTGCATTCCGTTATTATATAACAACGATATTGATAAAATTCATACTCATAACCTCAACCACAAGACGAACATTTCTAACTCTACGACATCCGAGGGAGAGCATTTAATTCTTAACTAATACTCTCTCCGTCCTGCTTGACTTGTCTTGTTTTCCTTTTCGTGTTGTCCCACTTGACTTGTCTTGTTTTCTAAAAAGGAAAATAATTACTACATAAACTTTCACTTTTTCTTTGTGCGACCTATTTTTCTACACACAATTTCTCACTCATCTATACACAACCACTCACTCATTTTAATCTCCGTACCCAAAAGAAAAAGACAAGTCGGACATGACGGAGGGAGTATAAAATCTTGGGTATCCCACTTGTTTCCTCCTCATGACTCTTCTATATTCAAAGAGCCCTTTTTTCCAATCTTTGCGTCACAAAATTTTCACTCTCATTATTTAATGTCTAATAAATTGGAACTCGTTTGTTGTTTAATTTATCTCCCATATTTTTCATTTGTTTTAGTAGTTTTCTTTCACTTTCAAGATGAAATTTTATTTGGGCAAACAACAGTTTCTTTCCTGTCTTTAATGCAATTTGATCATTAAAAAGTACTATATTGTTTGTCCTTTATTTAGCCTAAACATTATTTCATTTTCAATACCTATTAATCAAATTTATTTCGTGATAAATGTGTTAACAACTACACGAATGCAACATTTTCAACCCATTATTGTCTATTTTGGTTTTTTATGAATTTAGTTCGTAATTACGTAATCGGTGATTCCGCATAGACGGATATAAAGAGTGCACGTGGCTACTGCACCATAAAACGTTACAAAATTGCAAAATTACCTATATATCTCTTGCCTTCAAAATTACTCCCACCGTCCCATTCTTAATGTCTCACTTGCCTTTTTTGATTGTCTCATTATTTATGTCACATACCAAATAAGGAAATAAATGAGTGAACCACAATCAATCTAATTAAGTGGACCCCACCTCTTTATACTTTTACACAACTTTACACCTTTACCTCCACTATCTTAATTACCGTGCACAGTCCCAATGGAACATAAATAATGGGACGGAGGGAGTACATATTTGCACCTCCTAAACGAAATTCTAAATTGCCCTATTGAATCGTAAATCTTGGATCCGTCTGAGACCCTATTACAGTTAAACCTCGATAAAGTAATAATATTGGGATCGAGAAAAAATATTCATTTAACGAGGTTATTACTTTATCGAAAATTCTTTTAGTGCATTGACCCACATCAGGACCGGAAGAAATTATTATCTTAACGAAATTATTACTTTATCGAATATTACTTTATTGAGGTTTAACTGTAAAGCACAGGAATAAGATTTTCCATGCAGATATAGGTAAAATAATCACAAATATAACCAGTTATTATACATCATCTATAGTTCAGAAAATGAAATACGAAATTAAACCATACAACTGGTAAATATGAAGGAAGTTTCAGTTTCACATCACTAGATAACTTATTTTCTTTAGCTGTACAATCGCCGTCCGACCATGATCTTCTCCTCCTCCGACCGGCAAAAGAATCCGTCGTAAGAAGACCAGAACCCTAAACCGGCTTCATGGCCGCGATCATCACGAATAGCCTATTCCTCGTGCACGTAAAGTTAACAAGACCACACGACGCACACAGATCTTCGAGCTCCTTCTCCGACAAAAACACGTAGCTGCCCGAGATCTGTGCAACGCCCTGCACCGCGATTAATGAAACCATTAATAAAAGCTATCAGTCTAAGAAGGTGTTTACAATAGCTTAAACTTTTTTTAACTTCTTAAATTAATGATAAGTTGCTAAAAGTGGTTTATTAGAGAATTGACGGGAATGTTTGCAAATAGTGTTTAAACAGTACTTCCTCCGTCACGTTAAAAGTGACTCACTTTCCATATTGAGACGTCCCAATATAAATGGCTCAGTCCAAATTTAGCAAATTTTATTACTCCCTCTCCTACTTTATCATTTACTTTCTCATTTTCTCACCCATCTTCTCTCTTACTTTATCATCTACTATATCATTATCTCACTCATCTCCTCTCTCCTACTTTATCATTTACTTCTCTCTCATACGTTACCATCTACTCTTTTAGTTACCGTGCCGAAAAGAAATGAGTCGCTAATAGCGTGACGGAGGGAGTAGAATTTTTTTAATTACTCAACTTAAAACGGCTTACCCTACGTAGAGGTACGCGGAGAGGGAAGTACGAAACAAGCCCGTCCATGATGTAAGTTGTAGCGACGAACATCCCTCCCGGTTTGAGTACACGGCTTATTTCCGCAACCTAGGATGAGATGTAAGAGAAGTCATTAACACTAGACTAACTAAAAGTCTAAAACGTGTGCGCATATGTTTGGTTCGAATCTGCACATACCGCTGCGGATGGTGAAGGCCAGCAGTGGAGAGCGGCACCGGCATGAACGGCATCCAAGCTACTCGACGCGAACGGGAGCCTCGAGATGTCAGCTCTCACGAGGATTAGCTTCCTGTACGGACAAGATGGCTAGAGGAGCGTAATTTTGACTAACCGAACAAGAAATGAATCGAAGAAAAAGAACGTACTCTTGGGGGAAGTTATCCTCTTGTTTGATGAAGTCGTAGCATTGGCGTAACATGGCCTCGGAGTAGTCCAAAGCGACGACAAGAGAGAATAATCCGCTCTTGGCGAAGAGGCGTGAAAACATACCGCTTCCGCAGCTTGCATCGACTATGTTACCACCTATGACCGGTTTGAGGAAATCCTTTATCAGTTCGAACTGCATCCGATGCCAATATCGAAGTACCAGAATGTTCATAATCTTGAATAGCAAAATTTCAATCACTAGTACAAGTAAAACAGCCGTATCGGCTAAAATCGTTACCTCATCTTCTGGGCCGGGAAAACCGCCCCAAATCGAAAAAACTTTGCCGCCACCCACGTTCATAGAGGAACGATACCGAAGGTAACCTGTATAGAGGATATCAAGTTAGGCGCAAGAGTGTTTGTTTTGAGAAGTTTGCATGCAACGGTAAGAATTGCTTTGGCCACAAAGGCTGATAAGGGAGATTTTTACTCCCTCCGTCCCATTTGAAACGATCCGTTTTCCTTTTCGGCACGTCGCATTCAGAACGACCCGTTTCCGAAAAAGGAAATAAATTTCCAAAAAAATTACTCTACAATCTTCTCTCCTATTTCATCATTTATTTCTCCTACTTTAACATCTACTCTCATTATATCACTCATTTTGTCTCTCCTACTTTATTATCTACTCTCTCACTATCTGACTCATCTTCTATCTCTTACTTTAGCATCTACTTTCTTAATTCTAATGCCGAAAAAAAGGATCGTTTCAAATGGGACGAAGGGAGTATTATACCCGGAACTGGGATTTTTAAGCAACACCAAGAAGACAAGACTACTTTAAGAAAAGCTCGAAGTTCATGTTCGTTAGATTCTTCGTCGAACTTTCAAATATGAGATGGAGAAAAAAAGGCCCTTAACATGTATTATTTTCAAACGACATACGAGGCCATGGACCAAATCATTCTTTCACTATTATCAGCCGGATACTATCAGAATATTCTCACGAAGACACCAAATGACCTTCTTCGGCAATCTTGAGCAACATAAGCTCGTATATTTGCTAACTCTATCGTTGACTCAACTATTTTTTCAATTCGCAACCAATAGAAACAATATAATAAACTTGTCCGGTTTTGCCAATACGATTATTACATAAATTCTACCTGAAAATCTCGGTAGATGCAGCCCTAGGTTCGCCGTACACCTTGTTACCACCGGTTACTGTTAGATCAAGATGAGCATCCCTGCCGGTGTACGACTTCTTGCAGCAGCTGCACTGCAGAGTCGACCGGGCTACAGTTTCCCTGCAAATTCATCAACCAAAATGAACATTTGCTTTTGAAGTAATCGACTCAATAATGTAACACTAGCAACTACTGTAATCACTCACAAAGAGAGATCAGTAGCTCCTTTCCAAGAAACTCTGTCGTAGCAAATAGGACAAGCTAAAATGTCCTTGCAAGTCTTCAAACTTAACTCATCCATTACGGGGGCCTAAAATATCAAAATAAATGGTCAGTTTGCGAAAAATGGCTTATGTCGTATAGAATGCTCACACCTCTTATATAGAGTTACTTGCAAGAGAGAGTTAATACGGATAGCTAAAGATTCTACACAAAAGTATCAACGCAAGAATTGTACTAACGGCGTAAAATCTGGATAGAAACCATTCTACGAGAGCTCCTTAATAACACGATAAGCCAAAACATCGAAAAATTTATCCAAAGACGGTGTGAGAGTGAATTCAGACATATATGCAGGCTAAAATACTTCATGAATAGTAGAAATAAAACTTCAATGTTTTTCTGTTCCATCAACAAGATCTCTACACATGAATTTTAACTCATCGCCATAAACATAGCAGTGACGATTCAACAAAAGGATTCTACACAAAAAAGTATCCATCGAAGGATTAAACTTAGATTCTACACAAAAGGTATCAAATCTAAGAATTAAACTAAAGATTTTGCACAAAAGTATCGATCGAAGAATCGTACTAATGGCGTAAAATCTGGATAGAAATCACCTTAACAACAAGAATTCAAACACATATGCAGGCTAAAATTCTTCATGGATAAGTAGAAGTAAAACTTTAATGTTATGTTCTTCCATCAACAAGATGACTGTAAATGAACTTTAACTCATCCATAACCTTAGCAGTGACAATCCAAACAAACTGCCTCTGTAAATTCTATTCTATTTCTATATAAATGAAGTGAAAACAAGCAACAATTCGAACCTAGATAGCTCAATCTAACAAGAAATCGAAATGCTAATTAGCTTAAATCAATTCAACAATCAATGAACAAAAATCCCCAATTGTAAGCCCAACACAGACAAATAGACAAAACACTTAATAGAGAGAGAGAGAGGGAGAGAGAGAGAGAGAGAGAGTTACCGGGGTGGTTTCAACGGCAGCAGGCGAAGAAGCTCGCACTTGATGGGTGAAAAGGCGGGCGTGAATTCTCGCGGGGATTAAAAGAGACGACTTGACTACATAGATACAGCGCAGCATAGGGTTAAAGTTGATTCGAATCGGCAGGAAGGAAGCTGATACCGACATGATATTGCTGCCCACCGCCTCCCTCGCCATCAATTTCAACAATTCAAACTCCCCGCGAGAATTCATAAACACAATTACACGAGCTGTGCGCAAATATATAGCGGAGGAAAATGTGAGTGACGTGTTTCAATGGCGCCCCAAGTTCTTGATAATTGATGGGTGCAGCAGACGAGTTTGTTTTGTGCGTGTATTTTTGTCGTGTGCTTCGGTTGGTATTTTGCAGATTTTAAGGAGGCACAGAAAGAGTGATCGAAAGACGAAGCAGACGAGTCATCAAAATATCCGAATAAAAAATTTCAAGAAAAATTAAGAGAATATGAAAATTAAAGTATAAAATTAATTAATTTTGTATTTTTTCATTATTTTATTCAGTATTTAATTTTGGACTGTTAATATATTATTCAAATTTTTTTTAACAAATTATTACACCTTCCCATAATTTTATATAGGGATTACGAGGATATGAATTACACTTATTATTGAAAAATAGAAAAGGCTCATTGATTTTTGTTGTCAGTAATGTAAAAACACCGTATCAAATTGTGACAAAAGAATTGTATTATTTATTTATTTTGACAAGCAAAGTTGTCGCATATGGAAAATACTAATGTAAATTTACAATTTGTCGAACCGATCGAACTTTTGGATTGACCTGATCATTTTATCCCAGCACACCACACGTTTATATAAATATATGTACTTTAATATATATATAAAAAATGAGTGATTCGAATCTCCTTAACTCGGTTAACCCACCGGACCTTAGCTAAAAAGGGTCTTCAATAAAATCGGTCCGAATTGCCCACCTACCCCAGTCAAACCGGTCCAACCGGCCGGGCCGGGCCGATTCTGATGACTCATTCAATTGGTCAATTACTATATAGTTGCGTTAGCTCCTTTTTGGACTCGCCGAAAACTTTTCTGCGTAAAGTTATTAGTTACTTTGCTATTTTAACTACGAGAATAACTAGAGAAAATAATAAGATAAAAAAAAAGAATAAACAAATAAAAATAAACTGCCATATTTAGCGGGCCAGTTAGCCCAGTTCTATTGGACTAAACGATAGGCCCAATGGGCCGATGATTGTAAAATTGTGAAAAAATTGGCCCAAGGGGGGCATCATCAATCATTGCCACTCATCAAATGGAAGTAATCCACGTGTCAACTTTTTTTATCCCCTGCTTTGGATAAGGAGGTCATCTTCTCCACAGTCACTAGATTAGAACTTCGATATCCGCCGTCCGTCTCTCTGCGCAACTACTTCCAGAGCTGTTCTGCTGCTGCTAGAATGGCTGCCGCCCTGCAGCAGATTCCGTTGGCATTCCGATCAAGTTCGCCGCCGTCGGCAGAAGTGCGAGCTAATCAAACAATCAAGCTCTCACTCTCCTCATCACTCAGGCTCCGTAGAATTACCATCAAAGCGGCGGCGGCGCGAGGATGGCTGACACCGCAGCCGGAAGCTACGCCACGGCGCTCGCCGACGTGGCGAAATCCAACGGCACTCTCGCCGGAACCGCGGCGGACGTGGAGAAGCTGGTCGATGAGGTCTTCTCCGAGGAGGCGGTGCTGAAATACTTCACGAACCCTACCGTCGGCGACGAGAAGAAGCGGGAGATGCTTGACGAAATCGCGAAATTGCTGGAATTGCAGCCGCACGTGGCGAATTTCCTCAACATCTTGGTGGATATGAAGCGGATCGATCTGATCAAGGAGATCGTGAAGGAATTCGAGGCGATCTACAACCAGCTCACCGACACGCAGGTGGCGACGGTGACGTCGGTGGTGGAGTTGGAGGCGCAGCATCTGGCGGAGATCGCGAAGCGCGTGCAGAGGCTGACCGGGGCGAGGAATGTGAGGATCAAGACGGTGATCGACGAGTCGCTGGTGGCGGGGTTCACGATCCGGTACGGCAACTCCGGCTCGAAATTGATCGATATGAGCGTGAAGAAGCAGCTGGAGGAGATCGCCGCCGAGCTTGATCTCGGCGATATCCAGTTAGCCGCATGATTGTATATTCGTATTCTTCCTATCACTATCAAAATGAATCGAGGAAGAAACAGAAATTAATTTAAACTCATTTAATTTCACATCCACGTGAAGTTCCCATCTCTCGTTTCACAATTAATGCATCCAAATATTTCGAATCGGATCATCTGTCCCAAAAATTTATATCCACGACAATTCTGACCACCGACTTTATAGTATATTAGTATGTAAATCATAAGGAGTCCGACTTTATAGTTGGAACTGCCGTGGAACACCAATGAGATGTGGATTTATCGCCAGGGGCGGACCCAGGATTACGAGAGAGGGGGGACGAAACTTAAAAATTTGATAGAGATCAGGGTGAAGTGTACATTCGGGAGGCGAAATATGAAATTTCTTGAAAATTACATATATAAAATCGCGTTTCGACACGAGTTCGGGGGGGCCGCCGCCGCCGGGCGCCCCCCCTTGGATCCGCCCCTGTTTATCGCTAACTAACGACGAAATATCAACCAATCCCATATATATCAAAAAAATACCCTAGATTGGATTCACAAACCCATTTCTTCACTTACAAATATTAAGAACTACCCCTTTGTTAAATTCATTTTATCTAACTTTCCTAATCGGATGTTTCATTCATCTTGTCTTATTTCCTTATATAGTACTCCATCTGTCTCATTTAACATGACATGTTTTTTTCGGTGCGGAAATTAAGAAAGTGATGATAAAGTATGAGAGATGAGTAAATGATAAAATAAGAGAGAGAATATAAATAAGTTTGTGAGAGTGTAAATGATAAAGTAGAAGAGATAAATGAAAAAGTAGGAGAGATTAATAAAAAAAAGAGATAATTTAATACTCATATTTTTTAAAGTTATTTTCTTTTAAAGAAATGTATCATTTTAAGTAGAACGTCCCGAAAATGAAAACGTGTCATTTTAAACGGGACGGAGGGAGTACGTCTTTACTTCTAAATTCAATGAGACTCATACCTTTACTAACCAAACCTACCGTGTCTTAATAACCGCGCCGAAAAGAAGCGAGTTAGCTTGTTGATGACTCTGGTAGACAGGCTGCCTCCGTCACCCTTCGACCCCGCCACCATGCCTTCGTCGTACGCAGGGGCGGATCCAAAATTACAAGGAATGAGGAATGAAACTTAAAAATTCGATAAAAAAGAGGATGGAGTGTACATTTGGAGGGCGAAATACGAAATTTCTTAAAAATTACACATAAAAAATCGCGTTTCGACACTAGTTCGGGGGACTGACCGCCGCCGGTCGCCCCCCCTTGGATCTACCACTGGTCGTACGGTCACCGTCTATTCTACCGTTGTCGAATTAGTCAGTAAGACAATACCGACGGACGGATTCTTTCGTAGCCACGGATTTGCATAAATTCTAACCTGAAGGCTATCCATTAATCTTGAGACCATGTCATAAGACTGGACAAAAAAACCCATTCTTTGAAAAAGGAGAGCATGCTTCATGTGAAGTCATCAGATTGTACTCCCTTCCAACATTAAATGGTCAAAGCCATCTATGCCTTATATAAATTCATTCTCCATTCTCCAGCCAAAAAAGAAAAACTCTGCTCCCGTCCCCTTGGCATGGCAAAGTTGGTGAAGGTGGTTGGCCCGAGACCGATAGGTCCTGGGTTCGAATCCCACTAGAAGCAACTTTATGGAGCCTGTCACCTATGGTTAGCCTAGGGTGGTTGAACTCTCCTATGTGGTTTGCAGGCTACTGCACTAGGAGCGGGGTTTACCCAGTGCGCACCGAAGGTAGCGGCTGCGGGTTCCACGTATCAAAAAAAAAAGAAAAACTCTGCTCCCTTTTGAAACATACCTTCATTCTCAAATCCCACAAAATCAAATGGAAATGAGAGATAAACTATCATTCATTTCAATTCTTTTCTTGTTACTCTCCTCTGGTCAAGCTCTGAGGCCCTCTCACTGTACGTTCGACAGTAGTTTTATGATATAGACCGTAATTTCTCTAACAGATTGCTAATGTTGGTTTAATTTTAATCTGCAGTTACTCACCAGAGTAGAGTCACCAGCTACAAGGGAGAACAAGGCCAGGTATACTTTATCCATACTCCATACAGTAATAAACTTACTTTTCATCTAATGGTTGTGGTGGTGGGCAGGAGGGTGAGTTGGGGATGGAGCTATACCCGACCGGGTCGAGCCTGCCGGACTGCTCGCACGCTTGCGGCCCGTGCAGCCCTTGCCGGAGAGTGATGGTGAGCTACAACAAGTGCGCTGTCGAGTCGTGCCCCGTCGTCTACCGCTGCATGTGCAGAGGAAGATACTACCATGTCCCCTCTAACTGACATTCTTCTATCTGCATTCAACCATTTTATCTCTCTTTCTACTGGGATTAGCCTTACCAGTTTTGCATTAGCAAGTTTTGAGTTAATTAGAGATGTAAATACCAGCAAAAAAAAATCAGTTTTTGTTCTATGCAACTTTTATTTTTAAAACTTAAGGATAAGTAAAATTAAAGAGGAGTTGGGATATACAATTATGTTTTTGTAGATATGAATTGTGAATAAGTATACATTTAAGTAAAAGTCAAGGAACAAGCAGCATGAGAGAGACTACTTATCTTCTTCGTCGTCGAGTTCAAGGCCCTCGGCTGCTAGAAGCTGCCCTATGATCCTCTGCTTTTCTTCTTCGGCTTTTCTCCGGTTTAAATCCCTTTTTTTTAATATAAGTGTGTGTCGTTTTAAAGTGCTGTTGAAGTGCTCAATGGATTCCTTCTTCACTTTCACCAGTATCTTCCTTTCTTCTTCCGGATCAATCTGAATATGTAAACAAATAAACACGCATTTATTTTGAGACTCAATCAGCATATAATATACCTATGATGAACATATTGCTTATTCAAGAAGAAGTACTACCTTTGAACGAGCAAGACGACGTGCGCGGAGACTCAATTCACGTTGTTGTTGTTCAGCCCAAGCGGCAATTGCCATATCACCTCTTTGGTCAAATGCTTTTCGCTTCTTTATAATCCACTCCATCCATGCTTGGGATGCCTGAGAAAATTCAGAGTAGATTCCGCACAGATAAGACGAAAGGAAAAGGTAAAACAAAAATCATGAGCTAATAAGAACTTGACTAGTCATAACGAAATGCATCATTCCGAATTCTCCAGCGCATTGGCTGATTTGAAGTGAGGTTATAAACAAATACTATCATATGGAATCCCGTAGAAACAAAGGAATAAGGGCAACATGACTTATCAAAGAATTAATGAACTAACTGTTCACCATCTAAATATTCTTATGTTATTAAGCAGCATAAATATCTTGACACACAGTATTGGCAATTTGTATGGGATTAAGGGTTCGCCTTCGAAAGCTGCTAACGTAGAGAATCAGGGAGTTTTAGCATTTCACAGATCTATCTCCAGTACGGGGCTCGAGAGCTAGAAGAGAAAATCTACTGATAGAATGGAACAAATTTTACCTTCATTGGATTAACACGGTTGTCCTTGTCATATTGCATCCGTTTCTCCTCGTCCATAAGAAGCTCATAAGCAGCCTGAATCTTTATAAACCGGGTCTCTGCTGTTTCATCTTCATCTAAGGTACCTCTCCCATCATAAACTAAACGGATCAAAACATAAGCATATTAGTGAAGTCATTAAACTATAAGGTTATCTTGACCAGATCGTTTGAAGAGCTGTACGCTCAGCATTTCAGCAACAACTGGATAACACAAATCAAGGACTAGTTTTTTGGGAGGGCAGGAGGCAAAATACAAAACTGCTCATCCATTTTCCTTCAATAGTGAACCTGCTAACCAAAATTTACTTCAATGTAGAACATGTTAAAGAATCAGATTTCTTTACGACGTTTTTCTATGATAGTCTGGTTCTCCTCAAGGAGCTTGCCATCGTTGAATTATGCGAAAAACTTCACAGTGAAGCAGAATTCTTCACTTCATATTTGGTAGAACTATATATAAACCATACATCAATATTAAAGTTTAATCTAATAACACAGCAGATCATAAAAGTATATCACTCCGAAGAAGAAAAAATACATCTTGAATAGCTCACAAATAAATTACACAAGCCCTGTACATCCCCTCAGTTGTTATATTGTTCGTATCTTTTGAAGAAATTTATTGGTTACAGAGATCTTGTAAACAAATTGAATTATCATCAGCAATATTATCAAACAATGTTTTACTAGTCCACACATTAATCTGGGTATTAATTGGGAAAAAGACAGAATACCAGTTAGTTCATAGCCCGTCCACACCTTTATATCTAAGAAAACTGATATAATTTCTCGACTGAATATAAGATAAAATTTCCAATGTCTTAACAGTTCAACAAACAAGTACAGAGAAAGAAGCATAGAAATAAACTGTCGAAGATTAGGGGACAAACCATCAGGATGATAGAACTTAGCCAAACGTCGATAGGCTACCTTTATCTGCTCTTCATCTGCATCCTTTTCCAATTCTGCAAGTGAGAAGTTGCAGATGTTATTGTAGAGACTAATCATGCCACACAACTATAACAACATATACTAAGCATTAAACTTGCAAGAACAAACAATATAGAGAAACAAAGAAGCTATACCAGTCTGGCTGACTTATCAATCAAACAAGATGCTTAAACAATCTAGGCTAAGTTGCAGAAGAACTAAAGCTCCTCCTCATGATTGATCTCTTCAATTTGAACTCCAAAAAATTGTTGAAGAACTAAGATTCATCATGTTAACCAAGACCGGTTTGAACAAGCATCAACTAAGAAATCTTAGAATCATTTCTACTCAACATGATTCTAGCAAAAAAACTGCTTAATTCGGAAAACAATTCTCAACGAAATCCTCACACAACACTTACACATATCTTCAAATCCAAAAGTAAAATAAGAAGATATACCAAGTGTTTCATAAGGAGATTTCGATTCAGTCCAATTAGAAGCCTTGGTAGCAACCATTCTCCTCTGCCGATTCTCCCTCGCCCGCGTCTCACACCGTCTTCGTTCCCCCAATCCATCTAACCAAACCGCGAAAATTCGCGGCGGACGCCTCAAGCTACAATTAGACTTCTCAATCGACAAAGCCCTACCCATCGACCTGTAGCAACACGCCACGGAAGAGAACACGGCGTGGGGCCTACATACCGCCCTCAAACTGCTCATCGCCTCCAGCTGCCGGAGCTGATTTCGTCGCTTATACGATTTTCCACTAAGTTCCAGAAACCAATCGATTCGGCAGAAGACGTGAAGGAAGAGACTTGATTTGAGAAATTAATAATGGCGTATCGATTTGTCTTGATATCTGAATTTCTTCCTCAGTTTGAGTTCATCACCGTTGCATCTGATTATTTTTTATTTTCCATTTATTTTATGTGGATGGTTTCGCTCCAAAATTAGTTGCCAGTTCGAGAACGCAATTGACTGTTTTGCCATTTTTCATATGGGCCGGCCCGGCCCGTAATCTCACTTTGGGCCAAATGCAAAATCTCGTTACATTATCAATTTTAGTTATGTACAGTTAAACCCCGATAAATTAATAATCTTGGGATCGAGAAAAAATATTTATTTAACGAGATTATTACTTTAATGAATATTATTTTAGTACATTGATCCATATCGGGACCGAAAGAAATTATTATCTTAGCGAAAATGTTATTTTATCAAATATTACTTTATCGATGTTTAACTATAATTTTGCATGTTTTAGATTTTGATCCAGAATTGTGGCCTCTTCCATTTTTAGTGACGTAACTTTTAAAAATTGTTCGTTTTTGTTTCCACAATATGCACCATTTTCCATCATATGTCATATATTTTTATGAAAACACAACAATTATCGATAAAAAAAGAGTACAAAAATAAAGTACACTCTCTATTGAGAACGATTTTTTAACTAAAAACATAAGATACCACCCTCTCTATCGAACGATATAAAATAATTACGTGAAAATATCAAAACGAATAATTCTTCAAACTACAAAACCAAAATTAAGAATCGTCATTGAATACAAGCTACACTGCATGACGAAAATTGATGTTTACTCGATTTCATTTTTGTATCATGAATTCCCTACGCCTTAATATATGAATTTACATATACTACTTATTATTTATACATGCTAATAATTAAAATTGTGACAATAACAAACTATTTGATGCAAAGAAAGCAACCATGCAACTACACATTCTCTTGCAATATTAGTTATATATTACTCCCTCCGTCCCATTATTTATGTCTCATTGGGACTGGACACGGTAATTAAGATAGTGGAGGTAAAGGTGTAAAGTTATGGTGTAAAAGTATAAAGGGATGGGGTCCACTTGCTTAGATTGATTGTGGTCCACTCATTTATTTCCTTATTTGGTATGAGACATAAATAATGGGACAATAAAAAAAGACAAGTGGGATATTAATAATGGGACGGAGGGAGTATCATATAATCCAATAAAAAATTAAAAAAATCATGAACAAAATCTAGAACTAGAAGAACCCATGATGGGCCGGCCGGAGACCTTCAACAAGATGAGCGCCACCTCCTTCTCAATCCGGTCATTCTCTCGGTCAATCCTCCTCCGATGATACTCCCTCACCACCGTCTCCGGCACCACCACGCTCCGGCAAAGCGGGCACGTGGCCCGGCAGCACCGGAGCCATCTCTCCAAGCAACGGCGGTGGAACACGTGGCCGCAGTCCACGAGCTCCTTCGCTTCGTCTCCTTTTGCAAATTCGGACAAGCATATGCTGCATCCTTCATTCAAACCCGGCCTAGTCGTTTTGTTGTAAGGGAAAGTCGAACTTTTCTTGTTGATCGTTGATGTGTATTTGTAGCTCGAGTTTATGTTCTTGCAGTGCTTCCACAAGATGAAAATGGAGAAGATGATTAACCGGAGAAGTTCCGGTAGGAGGTGAAGGAAGAAAGCGGCGAGGAATTGACCGGAGAAAGAGGAAAGCTTTGTCAAAGCTTTCATTTGTTTCGAGCAAGAGTTTGTGTTTGGATAGTTTGTGTATATGTGTGTATATATATAAAAAAAAATTAAAAAAAATAAAAATATTTGTGTTTGGATAGTTTGTGTATGTGTGTGTATATATATTACTCCCTCCGTCCCGCTATTCGCGGTTCATTTTTTTCTGGCACGAGTATTAAGAAAGTAGTGTTATTTAGTATAGGTTGTTTGACCTGTGGATAGTTAAATTTGGTTCACACAATCTCTATCTTTTCTAGAATGAATCATGAGACATAGGGGTGGAGCCACGTAGGGACTAAGGGGTGCCACCCCTAGGATTTGATGTATATGTTAGATGTTAGTAAAATTATCATGTATATATCCTAGTTCAGCTAGTAAAGCACCTGTGCTATTTGCAAATGACCTGCGTTCGATTCCCTTTTAGCACATTTTTAACATTTTAGCACCCCTTGCATACAAACTCTGGCTCCGCCACTGATGAGACGGCTCAAAGAGGAAAATGAGTCATTTTAGCGGGACGAAGGGGTGAGCAGTTTGGTTAAGAACATTTTGATTCCTAAATTGATAATTTTTTGTTGTTAGGTTTAATAATCAAGACTTTGTCGATGGCACCACCAACTCCTATGATAATGAGAGATGTCTTAAACAAGTGTCAATAGATTCATTCTAATGTCCATTTGACCTTCCAAGAGAAAGATTCATGATATGTGCCCACGTCGAGTCGCACGTTGACACGAGCATAAACGGATTCAAGGGAGCATGCGGGTGCCTCCAAATTAAAATCATAACATCCTCATCTTTTTCGAAATTCAATTGTTCGGCTTTCTTTCTCATATTTCTAGATTCACCCCTGAACACGATCGCTTTGAAGGGTTTGTAACAAAAAGGGTTGGTGATTTAATTTGTTTGAGTATAACAAGTTTTTGTTTAATTAATGGAGGATTATTGTCCCAAATACAAGAAACACAAAAGCCATAGCAATCTCTACCTACCACAATGTCCAACAATTCTTAACCTTAATTTGCAACCACTATTTAAATCGCACGTAAATTTAGTTCTCTTTAATAATCTGCAAATCATATAAAAGTTATTAGTTACATTAGATTGATCATATACTAATATAATAATACAATGATTTGCAATTAGTGACGTTAAAATCAAATTATGGTAGTGTGATTTGATTGACTTTTAAAGGTATTGACATCTTTTGACTCTTTTCATGCTTCGTCACAACAAAATTATTTTTGTTTTCAAATGATATTTATCTTTTATTCATAATATTTATTTAATAACTAATTATTAAAATTTATTTTTATTTTAATGCAAATAATGTAAACGAACTTTACAAGGTTTTAGGTCGTTGCAATTATAAAGCGATTTAATACTACATATTTGCAATTAAAAGAAAATAAAATTTGATAAAATGGGGTTGGTAAAACCTGCAACACTTAATCAACAAACCCACTAAAACGACAAACCCACTTAATCAACACTTTATATTTGTGGATAAAATAATTGTGACATTGGATATGCTACCAAGTCAAGTAAATAACCCTTCAAAGTTCAATGTTTTCTTCACTTCTTATATTTGCGTGGCGGTGAAACTGGGTGGCCCAGTACCGAAAAGTCATGGGTTCAAATCCCACTAGAACCACTATGTGTATCTGTCACCTATGATTAGCCTAGAATGGTTTAACTCTCATGTGTGGTTTGTAAGCTGTTGCACATGAACGGAGTTTACTCAGTGCGCACTTCAATAGCGGCTGTAATAACCTGACCTAAAAAAATTCTTTTCTTTCTTATCAAGATTAATCTTCAGATAGCGGCTGAAATAACTTGAAAAGTCATGAGTACACATCCCATTCTTGTTATCAAAAAAAAAAAAAAAACTCAAATTACAAATTTCTTTAGTAGAGGCAACAACCCAAGCTATTGTCAAATTGGCTGAAATAATATGGCCTACCTATAGTCAAGATTAGTTTGACTTTGACCTCAAAATTAAAATATTAAAAAAAAATGGGCCTTACGGATACAATAGCTCGATGGACCGATTGAGCTTTTCGGTCAAATAAGCCCAATCCAATCCGGATTCATGACAAAATCCGTAGGACTGGAATGGGTTGATCCGACCTTAAAACTTTACATCTCTAGTAAAATGTATTCTTTCCGTTCCGTTATTTTTGTCTTAATTTTCTTTTTGACCGTTCTGCTATTTTTGTCTTTGTTCAGAAAATAAAATAACTTTTAAACCACAATTAATCTAAACAGTGGACCCACTACTTTAACACACTTTCTACTTATTTTAACATACCTCCAGCCACTTTCTTAAACTATGCTCCGAACACAATTAAGACAAGAATAATGAACTGAAGGGAGTAGAAAATATTACCATTTACTTCTATGCTGGAATTAAGGAAGAAATTTTAACAATATGGTAACCTTAGTTGATACTAATACTATGACTAGTTACAAGCAAAACATTCTTTTCTATAAACAGTTCAAACACAATCTTCACCAGTCTTTCAATTTCTTTTTACCCCATTTCTGGATTCGGGTTGTACAACTTTGGCTACTCAACACTATGAAAGGCAACAAACCAGTTCACCTGAGATGCGAGCAACACGCCTTCACGAAGCCCGATTCTCTCGAGTAGCTTATAGGATCGAGCACGAGCATCCGACCTTTTTCTTGGAGTCGTCGAGCTGTTTATCTGAGACAATAGAGTACAAGACAAGCTTAGCTCTGTAGGATGAACAATTAGAGAATCTAAGCAAAGAAGCAATTCTTGATCGACTCATTGATGAAGAATAGCAGTTAAGTTCGGAAAATCGTGTGAACATTGACATTAGCGGATGTGCATGAGAGACACGTAAAGTGTCGATATAGAAATATAATCCCGGTTGAAGATGAACTATGCCCATTTCACACTAATAAGAAGATTATGACCGTGAGCGTCAATTTTAGCGGTGAAGATCTTCTATCCCATAATTGAAGTCTCATTACATGTCCCACCAATCAGGTGGTGACATGTGTATTTTAACTATGTGTTGGGATATTGAGCAATGCCCAACATCCTCCAACTGCGCGGTGTAGGGATCATGGGCGACGCCCAACACCCCGTCCCTGCTTGGCGGAGCAGCATTCGATCCGTTGCACTGACTGCTATGCAATGAGGAATAAAAGTTGCGTTCTCACCACCAGCAATTACTTTTGGCGTAGTGGTAAGCGCTTCAGGTCCAACACTATGCCTAACTTTACTTGATATTGATATCTAATTTAATGATAAACATCACCCGATTGGTGGGACATGTAGTGAGACTCCAATTGTTGGATAGAGGATCCTTAGCTGTATTCTAGACTCATATAATGGTATACTTTTTTTGCTTTAGTATGTTAGTCATAAGTTTATATACATATCTTCACATTTGATTCTCGGTAGTCAACACGATGTAAACAAGTAGATTAACTAGTAAACTACACAAGATTTATCGCCATTCTAAACATAAAGCATTCTGTAGATGATGTTAAGACAAAGTATCAGTGTTTTACCACTATGTTTGTCTGGAAGAGGACGGACGACAACAAGCATTGTGATGGCGCCTCCCGGAACTTCACTAAGAGGAGTTCGTGATTCAGCAAGTGTTCGGTTATTTTCGAGTATCTTCCCAGCATTAATGAGCTTTAAATCATTTATGGATTTAGGTCCATTTTCTTTGTCTGCAGTATAGCACACACATATACAGAACAATATTATTGAGAGAATAAAAAAAAATTTAAAAAAGAAAATTAGCTAACAGTAGAAGCAGTAGAAGCAAAGCAACACGCACGAGAAAGTATAAACAGAATACATATTCTATTTATGCTAATCTAGTAAAAATCTTTGACCTGAAATAGTACGCGCGACGAAGCATTTTGACATCATTCTATGACACAAAGCAACGGGCATCTCATTCATCATATAGCAATTTCCACGAATTTGAATTCATTCTTTGAGCTTATCCCACCATGTAAAGAATAACTAAGTACGACTAAATCTATTGTCCACTTGAGATGGCGTAGCGGTGAAGGTGGTGGCAGGAAAATAGCAAGGTAAAGGAGCAGGAAATAGTAAATCCTCCGAAATCCTTGGAAATGTATATTCAGCAAAGCAGTTGTAAAATACGGTTTCCAGGTGCATTCGAGAAATACCACAACTCTATACAGTTGATGTACGTCCCCCCGTTTCAGGAAAAGATTTTTGAAGCATAGATGTATTATACTGATTGAAGAATAACATGATTCCAAAACTATAACCAACGAGTCCACCTTCTACGACAACTATGAGAAGCATGTTAAAACCTAATGACAACTACAGAGTAGAGTCGGCAGCAAATCATAAGCCGAAAAAAGATGCTCGGGTCATACAGTAGGGGCTATCTTGAATGAATTCGATAGAAGTTCATCAAAAGATCTCCTACGGTCATACAAAGCCAAGAAAGCCTTTCTTGGCCTTGCGTATACCAGACAAGCCCAGCCAGTATTTGCTAAAATTCATCGACAGTTTCCAGATGGCAAATTTGGGAGACTTTATGAGAACTGATTATGCATGTTTTCGATAAGAGGTTGCACTGTCGAACGTGAAATTCAATGAAGGAACATACACAATATCATGAGCATTTCTCCAAAACTAAACCTGTTTTTTCATCCATCAAATTATGGGCTTAAACTTACAATGGCTGAACCGACTCCCTCATCGACATCTTTTGATGTTCAATCACATCTACCCTATAAGGATGATTCACATAAAATTAAAAGTTGGATTAAAATTTATACTTTCAGCATGTCAATCCTCCTTCCATAATTCCAATTCTATAGCAATCCTACTTCCAATGCGCCGAGACTAGCCAAGTATTATCTTCTTGAAATAGACAACTACACAAGCATTATCTTCTTGGTTTCAACTCCTAAACTAATGCAAAGATTACATACAATTCTTGAACAATTCCCCTAAAATTCCATCAAAAGTTACCCACTAAGAGTTGAGCAACAACAAACACACCAACATAGAAGATCCAATTCAACAAAAACTGAAGAAAAATCACAAAAACAAGAGGAGAATTTGAACATAGATCGAGTAATCATAACCTTTGGGCCACTGTGAAATAATCTTTTCTTTGAGGGAAGTCACCGTTGTGGAAGAACTAAACGTGCTTGGCCCAATATCACTACCATCAGCCAGCCTAAATTTGAGCTCAACTAATTCATCCACAGCCATCAAAATAAACCTAAAAACAACTATTCACAGCCTCAAATTCTCAAAATCAAACCAAACCAAAACTACAGATCAAGAATCACCCAATCGAAATTCAAATCTTTTCGGAGATTGCTTTGAAATATTATATAAGGAAATTATCAAAACACTGACTTTTGGACCAGAATTGACCGGTTCGTAAAAATCCCCGAACAATCCGGTCAAAACTTAAGAAATCTTTATATTAAACCCAGAATTGTTTGCAAGTATCCGAAAGATCTGGTGATGCTACGGTTGAAGGGAGCAAAAAAAAGATCAAATTTTAGAAAGATTGTGAGAAAGAAACGGCAGCGGCGATGAATCAACGGAATTTAAGGGTTGCAATAAATGGATAACATAAGTAATATTACACGAAAGAGGAGAAACTTCTTTTTGCTTTGAATTTCAGACGCCGAATTAAAAGTCTACTATGAATCTATCTGGGAATTGGATTCATTTTGCAGGCTGAATTAGTTAGGAGGTAAATTTCACTAAATATTTCTTTTTGGGTTTTAGGTGCGTGGGCCATCGTTATGTAATTGACTAAATTTTGCTTCTTTAAATTACAGATTTTATATATTTATACAAAAAATTACTCCATTCGTTTCATTCATCTTGGTTTGTTTTTCTTTTCGAATTATCTCATGTATCTTGTCTCATTTTAAAAATTGTACTCCTTTCGTTCCAAAATTATTATCCACTGTACCATTTTAGGTTGTCCTAAAATTATTATCCCCTTTCATTTTTTTAGCAAATTACTACACATTACTTTTTTTTGGGACTTACAACTTTACATAATATTACACACAAAATAAGTTAAAAAAATACAAAAATACTCTTCCACTAAATTTATATTCATAGAATACTCAATTTTACAAAAAAAAAAAACACTTATTTTTTGGTCAAAACTACACTTTCTATATTTTCTACACGGTTTTCGATGTTAGTTAAATGAAAAAAGTGTGTGGGCCCGGATGAAAAATGTGTGATGGTGAGAGTCTTTTGAGGTGTGTTGGTGGGAGTCTTAAGAAAAGATGGAGTTAAGTTTGTAAAATTGGGTATATTGTGAATGTAGTTATAATGCTTGGGTATTTTTTTATTTGTAGTAGATTTGGTTAGTTTAGCAAATGCCTCCAACTAATAACTCCTATTAAAAATTGCGCTGAAAAGAAAGTGGGCAAGAATTTTGGAATTGAGGGAGTAACTTATTTACGCGCAACTATCAACTCTTTTTGTGGGACCGACTTATTATCATACTCCCTCAGTCCCACCGAGCTTGTCCACTTTATTTTCAACGCGGTAATTTATGAAAGTTGATGTAGATTGATAAAAGTGTGGGTCCATACATTAGTTAATAATTTAGAATTAATTTATGAGGTAGATGTGTCATTTAATTAATTAATATTTTTTAGTTGATTCGAGTTGTTAAATGTGTGAGACTTATTTCCTTTTTTAAAAACTAGACAAGTTTGGTGGGATTACGGATAAAAACTTGCAGGAATGAAAAAAGAAAAGGAGAATGAAAAGTAAGAAGAAAAGGAATATTGAATTCTTTACTTCCGACGTTAATCTTAGGAAATATTATTATAAGTAAATGAGTATTCAATAAAAGGCACCAGTTTTTTCAACACTTTTGGAATAATGTTTAATTTATGGAGTTACTTGTTAAAATCCCCTAATGAATTGGTATAAAATTGTAGCACTAATCAGCATTACAACAAGCAAATTTTCAAAATGTTGTAGTTTAGAAAACAATTCTAAAAATAATAATATAATTGTATATATGTAAAAAACCTTAATATTTAATCATTTTTGTAAAGAAGATTAAAACATAATTATAAATATATTCTATTTTTTTTTTTTAAAAAGTAGATATTTGTATATTATAAAAGATGCGGACTCAACAATATAAAAATTTGATATTATTTTTTTATAATATAAAATTTTAGAAATTTGCTCCTATATAACTTGTAGTATTTTATATATTTGCCTGATTTTTAATCAAAACTCAATCTTTCATATAAAAAAGGAAATCCAATAGTTTGCGAATTGCGAATGATTATTTACAAAAAAAATAATGTGAAAAAATGATTTTTTTTATTGTATTCAATCTTTTAAATTTATTTATTAAATATAATTCTTTTAACAAAAATTAGTTTTTCAAAGAAAACAAGGGGGCTCTTATAATTAATGGGATAATTTGGAAATACGTAGCCGACCAATTATAGTGATGGGAATTAACGACATAGGGGTGTACATGGGCGGTTTTGGGCGGGTGACAAACGGAACCGCAAACCACCCAAATGTTTGCGGTTTACAAAATTATCCAACCGCAACCGCCAAATATAAATAGAAAACCGCATGTTGGCGGGTTGAACGGTTGCAGGCGGTTTAGCGGGTTGAAAAGTTTAAAAAAAAATCCTATTTAAACGATTATCAAAAGCAATAAATGATATTCTAAAAGTATTCCCAAAATATTTTAGGGTTTAGAAGCTGCGTTTGACTCGCTTTGGCCTTTGGGAATTGTTGTAGACTTGTAGTCGAGAATCTTCACAAGAATTCACATATTGCATTTCTTTTTATTTTATGTGAATTTATTAGTCATTTTTTAATTTTTTTTACAAGTAAATGGCTTTGGAAGTAATATTGATACACGTACTGTAGCTCAACTTTTTCATATAACTTAGTTATTACTATTTTAATACTGTTAATTTGGCATTGTGAACTAATTAATAAAATTCAATTTTTAGATTAAAAGTGTTAATATAATTATATAAATATGATATTATTGTAATTAAAATAAATATGCGGGTGGGCGGTTTAAATGCGGGTTTTATAATTCAAATCCGCAACCCGCCCAATACTTTGCGGGTTGTAAAAATTTAAACCGTTAATAAGCACATAAAAATTTAAACCGCGCGGTTGCGGGCGGTTACGGGCGGGTGCGTGCTGGCGGACAGTTTTGCGATTTTTTTGTACACCCCTAAACGACAGCACGAGCAGCAAGTAGGTGTAAGTAGCTGTGGAGCACCATCTCATGCAATAACAATTTGCACACACACAGACAAATATGTATACACGTATTTATACTGTATAATTGGTTGGGAATTGTTCCAGATACTGTCACTGCTCTTAACACATCTTCTCATCCCCCCCGGGAGATGCTCTGCATTATATATCCTCACTACCAAATTTCAATTTTTGTAATACGATGTAAATCTGCAGTCGATATTTAAGAAGTGTAATGAATAAATTCCGTTCTTATATAATGTAAAGGATATGGAGTCTTTACCTTTTTATTTATCAGGAACTGTCAAATTTTCAGCTGTCTATGAACTTCATTCAAATCTTTCACATACATTGCAGTCGATAATTAAGATGCGTAATAAATAAATTCAGTTCTTATATAATGTAAAGGATATAAAGTCTTATCTTTTTATTTATCAGGAACTGTCAAATGTTGAGCTGTCTACCAGCTTCATTCAAATATTTCACTAATTTATGTGAAAGCATCCAAAATAGATCTTAGAAGGGTAATATTTGCTATCTCAAGATGTCAAATTGAAACCTACAATCTATGAGGGAGGATGACAATATATATATATATATAGAGTGGTTCTCGTGTGAACAACGTGTGAATGTGTGAACATTGCACTTTAAAGATAAATATACTGCACTTTCAAGATAAATATACTGCACATTTAATACTGCACTTAAATACAAATATACTGTACTTTAAAATGCAGTATCTTTGTTTTTAAAGTGCAGTACATTTGTCTTTAAAGTGCAGTGTTCACACATTCACACGATAAGAGTTGTTCACTACACTTTCAAGGTAAATATACTGCACTTTAATACCCTCCTTGTATTCATCAACATATTTGTGATAATAATACCCTCCTAAACATATATATAAAAGAATAAGATTAATTTGATTTGATTTAGGAGTGGCGGCACCTACCCTCCTACTTGTATCCATGATCAACATATTTGTGATAATAATAAATATATACCTTTGCGCGTTAATTATATAAATATATACCGTTAAACTTCGATAAAATAATAATATTTGAATTGGGAGAAAATATTCATTTAACGAGATTATTATCTTATCGAACATTATTTCAGTGCATTGACCTGTATCAAGACTTGAAGAAATTATTATCTAAATGGGAAAAGACAAATTGAATTTTTTAGTCCCCAAACTATGCTTGTTTGGCCAATTTGGTCCCTTATTTTTTTTTTAGTTAATTGGTCCCCAAACTATAGAATTTTGGATGAATTGGTTCTTCTGTTAATTTTTTGGTAAGTCTACTGTTAGTCAACGATTTTTAAAGGGTATTTTCGGTATAATATTATTGAGGATCAAAACGTCCAAATACTAAAAAATTGAGGACTAATTTGACCATTTTTTTTTACTGAATTTTTTTTAATTTTACAAAATCGAAAAATATTTTAGTCGTTTTGATTTTTTAAGGACCAACTACGCTAATTTTAAATAAGTTGAAGACCAATCCCTATATTTTGGGATCATAATCTTCAAATTTTATAGCTCTGTTATCAAAATTTTTGAATATATTATTATGATAAAGAGAGATAAAAACGTAGAATATTTGATAATCAATGAATAAAACTATAGTAGATTTCCATTCAAAACATGTTTTCATTCCAATATGATTTATTCATTAATTTCTCATATATTTTATGTTTTAATCCCCTGTTTTCATAGCAATATTTGGAAAAAAATTATTTACGGAATAATATATTTTATGTTTTAATCCATCGTTTTCATAGTAATATGATCCCCAAATATATTATAATTAACTGGAATTGTCCTCAACCTATTTAAAATTGGCATAATTGCTCCTTTAAAAAAAAGCAAAATTATTAAAATATTTTTTGATTTTTGAAAAACTTAAAAAAATTAAAGAAAAAAATTTGGTCAAATTGGTCCTCAATCTTTCAATCTTTGGACGTTTTGGTCCTCAATAATATTATACCGAAAATACCCTTTAAAAATCGTTGACTAACAGTTGACTAACAAAAAAATTAACAGAAGGACCAATTCGTCCAAAATTCTATAGTTTGGGGACCAATTAACTAAAATAAATAAATAAGGGACCAAATTGACCAAACACGCATAGTTTGGGGACTAAAAAATTCAATTTGCCATGGGAAAATTACTTTATCAAATACTATTACTTTATCAAGGTTTAACTGTATTCATGTTCATTTATTTACGACATTTTGTTGACTAAGGACATTGCATAAAAGGTCAATGGCATTCATATGTAGCAATTAATTTTCAATTAATTTGGTATTACAAAACTTTTGATCATCATTTGAATTTGTCAAGTAACGGGAGTATGTACAAGTTGATTAATAAAAGCCTAAGAAGTTACTAGAAGTTCAAAACGAAACAATTGAAAATATATAATAAATAAAATCAATGTCTTATAAAAAGTTTCTAACCCAACATTTACTTTTCCAAATTAAAAAAAAAATCAGTTTCGTATGTTTATATAATACTCCCTCCGTCCCACTAGAAGCGACATATTTCCCTTATTAGGTCGTCCCACTAGAAACGACACGTTTTCTAAAATAGTAATGATTGTGTGGACCATATTTAACTACTAAAAAGTCGAACAATCTACTCCATATAACATCACTTTCTTGATTCTCGGACCTAAAAGAAACATGTCGCTTCTAGTGGGACGGAGGGAGTAGTTATGTTAGGAGGGTTTAGTACAAAAGTTTCGAAATCAGAAATTTATAATTTTTAGTATAAAGTGTTTGGATTAAACATATCGAAATCAAAATTTATGAATATTATCCAACTTCCACAAAGGTTTGGACCAAATCTCTTAACAACTTTACGAATGATAACAAAATACAATTTTTTCTTGATTTCAAATTGCAAACAAAACGCGTTAATAATAATACAGATAATTAATTACCATTAGGGATGGAACTAAGGGGGTTGGGAGGGTCGGTCGACCCCTTGGCTTCCGGAATTTTGCATTTGTAGAGGTTGAAATTCTTTTTTACGCCTTTGTTTTTTCACTTTATTCAATCTCCGATCGACATGATTTCTTTCTTATGTTTATTTCGATTATTTGATTAAAAACTTCTATTTTCGTCACTGATTACCATATAGAAATGTAAAAGCAGGTGATATTTATTTATTTCAGATATCGTAATTCCAATCCAAACTTTACCCAATTGTAGATTTTTATTGCTTAGCTGTCACCCTCACTCTCCCCTTCTCTCCTGTATTTATCCCAACCGCTCATGCACACAAAACCCTCACAACTTCAAGTTCCAATTTCCGATCGATTAGATCTCCATGCAAACTCCCGAAATCGGAGATTGCGTCGCCGCCGATCTCGAATCGGACGTCGGTTCCCCGCCGCACGGAGGCGGACTCAATCGCCGATACCGGCGCGACTCGGCGGCGCATCGGGAGTTTCCGCCGCCGATCACGCGGCTGGCCACCACGGCGGACCTCCAGTCGGACGTGCCGTGGGTGATGAAGAAGTATTTCACGGCCGACGGTCGGTTGGTGATCAAGGAGGAGAGAGTGAAGCACCACGATTATTTCCTCGCCGATCGGTCCAATGGGCGCCTCGTGCTCAATTTGGTCCATGTGGACGACGCCGTAGAGGAAAAAAGTAATGACTTTGACGATGCTGCTGCTGCTGCGGCGGCGGCGGCGGCGGCGGAGGAGGCGGAGAATGACCTGTTCGCGGCCACCGGGGATGAGTTTAACGGCGGTTCGGCGGTGGAGGAAGTAGCGTCGGAATGTTACAAGTATAATGGCATTGGCATGGGGATAAAGCCATGCGGTGGTTTTGTGGCGGCGGCGGTTGTGCTTAGGCCGCCGGTTCATACGTGAATACCATCTACGGATCTACCCTTTTTTTTTCTTGATTGCATCTTTTTCTTTTTTCTTGTGCAATAATTTTGTAACCTTTTATTTTTACGACGAAATTCAACAAGTTAAATTAATTATATTGCAGGAGAAGATTAATACTATATTTTAGTATGAAATAATTAAATTTCGGAATCTTTTTAGGAAATTATCAGCACATAATTAGCAGAGCGTTTGTAGAAGAGAATTAAGTGTAATTAATTAATCAGCTAATTCAAGTTTTTACATGTTGTAAAGACTACTTGCTAAATACGCCCGTTTGAATTCGCAAAAGATCATCTGACCCATTTTTTGGAGGATGACTCAGTGACCAACTAAATCATGCGGTGCCACATGTATATTGGTGGGACATGTAGAAAAGAATTAAGTGTAATTAAAACACACGTGACATCGCGTGATTGGTGGGCCACGTGGTCATCACAAAATGGGCCAGAAGATCCGGATTGATTTGAATTAATATGTCTATTTATATTTTGCACACGTATTAAGAGAAAATTTAACATTATAAAAATTAGATACATATTAAGAGAAAATTTAATATTATAAAAATTAGATAAATATTAGTTTTGATATTTAAATATTAAATATCAATTACTAAAAAATTATTGATATACATAATTATGTTATTTTTATATTAATTAAACTTTTTTAAGTTATTAAAATACTTAGATAAAAAATTTTAATAGACATAAAAAATCAGGATATATAAAAAAGAAGATAGACATATAAATACGGAATGGAGAAAATATTGTGAAGGCTATAAAGGAAATCCCTCAAATATATATACACGTTATTGGATTTAATTAGATAATTTATATCTTAAATCTTGTCAAATTTTAATTTTTTGTTTTAAAATTTCGTATATTTTGCAAATATGAAAATACAAGTTCTTGTCTCTCCCTCGCTCTCGAAACTACAAATTTTGACCTGAAAAGTTTAAATCGGGAAAATGTTTACATTTTGTTTTTGAAAATGGCATAAATATTACTCCTCCGTCACTTGACTTGTCTTATTTTCCTTTTCGGATTATCCCACTTGATGTTTCCTAAAAAGTAAAATATTTATTGCTTAAACTCCCGCTTTTTTTTATGGACCTATTTTTCTATACACATTCATCCACTTATCTACACAATCACTCACTCATCTTAATCTCCGTATTAAAAAAAAACAAAATAAGTCCGGCGGGACGACAAGGGGAGACGGTGAAAGCGGATCTTTATAGATATCACCATACACGTGTTGATTTCAGGTGTGCACGTGGCAGCAGCTTGGTCTTAGAAGGGGAATCTCAGACTGCATCTTGCGTTCATCTCACCTCACCCAGCGTAAACTTTCAAGCGGCACCGAGTTGCAACTTCTCTCTCTCCTCTTTCTGTTGTCGTTTTTCATTTTTCTGAAAAGGTAATGTTTGACAAAGCATTTGAACATTTCCAACTTAGCATTTATCTAAAGCGGATTAACATTTGGGCTATTTAATTAATGGGCCTTGTTATAGTCACGTGTCTTAATGAGCTATTAGATTAATGGGCCTTATTATAGTCACGTGTATTAATGGGCTATTTGACTAATGGGCCTTCTCAAAGTGGCTTATTGGACTTTGTTTGCTAAACTCATCATCAATAAGATTTTTTTTCGACGAAGAGTCGATTATTCTCGTTGTATTGTGTTTACCACTAATAGAATAGCAACACGTGTCTCGTTTAGTCTAAAATACCTTAAATCATTCTTACTCATAGGGTTAGCAATTTCAGACATGGGTATTCAAACACGTGTTATCATTCTATCAACAGATCATGTGATGAGATATCGACAACGATATAGATTAATATCACCGGATATGAAGAATACTGTAATATTGTCCCCATAGGATGACATAACAGTGAAGGTGGGTGACCGGGATCTAAAGGTAATGGGTTCAAATCCTAATGGACAGGTTATGTGAGTCTGTCACCATATCACTTTAAGGGGTGGTTTAACTCTCTTGTACGATTTGCAGACTATTGCACAGGAGCGAGGTTTACCCTGTGCGTACCAAAAGTAGCGGATGCGGGTTCCTCATCATACAAAAATAAAAAATAAAAATAAAAAAAGTGTAATATCTTATCTTCTAACAGACGATTTTGTGGTGACATTTGTGCGAATTTCAGTTGAACTAGGATTGAATGATTTGCAAAGAAAATGACGGAATAACTGTAAATGATAAAACATGAAAGGAATGTATAACAGTCCAAACCAGTGTCCTATTAATTGTGGAAGTAAGATTCTGTTTTATTTATTTATTTGTGATGTATTAAATCTGCAAAGTCCAATAAATTAATTTTATTCACTATTATTATTCTTTGAGTAATTAATTAACTAAGTTATAATTACTGTATTAGACTACTAGCCTGTGTAATATAATTAGTTGTTTTGATTTATTTACTTGTAATCTGAAGTAGGCTATTGTGCAAAACTACAGTACCTTGATGTTACATTAATTCCCAACTCATGCATTAATCAATTCTTCTCCACGTCATGATTAGATTAATCATGCAATTTAAACTTGCAGAAAATCATGATTATGCAATCATTTAGGCACAAAGATCTCCACAGACTAGGCTAAGTGGTTTCGCTCCGAACCGCGAAATTGATCGGATCGAACCAAACCAAACTGAAAAATGTGGTTCGGTTCGGCTTTGCGATTTGGTTCTAAATTTATTGTATTAGGAATTGTTTACAATCGGTTCGGTTCGCGATTTTAAGAATTTTTGAACGGTTCAAATCAATATCCTATTTTTAATTTTTTTATTCAATATTATCTTTCTTATATTAGAATATAGTTGGATTTGGATATTAGATTTAAGTTAAGACTTAAGATCAATTCTAATCTATACAAGGGAAGATAAAGGAGTCACAACTCTATACTTATGAGTGTGGAACTACTGACATCCTATAACTATTATTCTTGCATTATTTATTATTTAAAAAATAAATAAAAAAATAAATAGGTGAACCGATAAACCGAACCAAATCAAACCATTTATAAGCAGTTCGGTTCGGTTCGATTTCGATATTTAAAAACACATTGAATCGAACCAAACCATTTCTATGTGTTTGGTTCGGTTACTAAAATACATAAAAAAAATCGAACTGAACCAAACCGTTACACCCCTAGTTTAAATATTTGGCATCTCACCAACGTTGTTAGATATGTCACACGTGATTAATCTAGATTTGTTTGTATACTTTCTGATATGGAATAATACTTTAATTTGGAAATATCTGGACTGTTAAATTTGGCGACACGTTTCTTGATGTCAATGAATACTGCTTTTGATTGATTTCAATGAATACTGCTTTTTTTCCTTTGAATCAAACTGTATTATTTTGTGGCCTAATTTTAGGATTGTAGTTGGCCCTCTCTTTCTACTTTCTAGATTATGGAAAGGGACGTTGTCTTCTTCTCTCTCCATTCGATTTTAAACTTTATTTTCATTAA
This sequence comes from Lavandula angustifolia, assembly GCA_028984105.1. Taxonomy (NCBI): domain Eukaryota; kingdom Viridiplantae; phylum Streptophyta; class Magnoliopsida; order Lamiales; family Lamiaceae; genus Lavandula; species Lavandula angustifolia. Next base: position 27,346,682 of record CM054818.1, read on the forward strand.
AATTACAAAAAAATATATAATTATTACTGAATACATTTAAATTTGTTTGTCTTAATAATTTCAGAAATAAGTATTAATCGAGCGGAAAAAAATACCAATTCTTTGATTATTAATTATTTCCATTTTCTGCATATATATTTAATTAATGGTCAATTTACATGTTTATTAATTAGTTGAAATTTGAATCCGGTTTAACCTAATCTGCTGAGTGCTATAAATCCAATCTCCACTACGGAAAATAGGTGCAATAAATGTGATATTAGGGTATACAGTTAAACCTCGATAAAATAATAGTTTTGGGATATAAAAAAATATTCATTTAACGAAGTTATTATTTTATCGAACATTATTTTAGTACATTGACTCATATCGAGATCGAAATAAATTATTTTTAACGAGATTATTATTTTATTTAATATTACTTTATCGAAGTTTAAGTGTATAATCAATAATTCATTGTCGGATGGTTCGAGATGACAAGAATTTCCTATGCAATAAAAATATAGTTGGAGGAAATTATTTAATATAATAGTTATCTGAATCTCGGATAATCAAGATTTATTCTTTATGGGCCATCATATCAAAAGATTCAGCGTTGAAAATCAGCGACACATTAGTATCAGACGCTACGACAACTCAATCAATCATCGAACCCTAAATAGTTTTATTCGTAGATGATGATTGAATTTTATGATAGATTAATTACTTTAATTTTATTTGTTTAACCTTAAAAACTCATAATAATTATTGAAAAGTTCGTTGTGAATATGAAAATTACATAAAGAAATGTAACACATTAAGGGTGTGTTTGCAACGTCTTATTATAAATACTTCTTATTTGTTTTTGCTTAAAGTTAAAAATAATTATTTTAAAGCAAAATCAGTGAGTTTTAGGAATCGATTTTAAAAAACAGATATTTTTGGTAAAATTCGAAAATTATGGTGCTTTAAACACCAAAAAATCTGAATAGGTGTTTAAAAGAAATTACTTAATTAAACAGTTAGGTTACTTAATTTTAGAGAAGCAAACGCATAAAGCAGGTTGTGCAAATATTTAAAAACTGCTTATGCAGTAAAAAAATAGATAAGTGTTTAAAATAATCTTTTGCAAATACACCCTTAGGATATCGTATAAGCAGACTCAATTACGGAGCACTAAAGATCTTCTATCTCATTTATTGTGTCTCATTCCGTATTTCACTAATGGAATGGTAACATGTGTTCATCTTACATAGATTATTTCTTTCCCTTAAAGTTAAGTAATTTAAATAGCGTATATAATTGTAAAATAAAATATATGTATTACTCCCTCCGTCCCGCCCGACTCATCTTGTATTCCTTTTCGAGTTATCCCACCGGACTTGTTTTGTTTCCTAAAAAGGAAAATAATTACTACACAAACTCCTACTTTTTCTTTGTGTGGCCTACCTTTCTAAACACCATCATCCACTCATCTACACACAACCATCCACTCATTTTAATCTCCGTGCCGAAAAGAAATAAGACAAGTCGAGCGAGATGAAATGAGTATTATTTCATTAATGGGACATGAAATGAGACAGCATACTCGCTAATTAGGGAATCGTTGAGATTCATACATTTACTAACAATTTAAGTTCATATTTAATGCTACGCATATCAAACGGTATTATTTAATTCCAAGATTTACTACCACAAAAGTTCAAACTACATTTTTAGTTGTACACGTTGTTGCATGATAACATCATATCCTAGGTCAAATAGTCAATTGTTAGATTCCAAATCTTCCTTAATAACAATTGTGGAATATGAATATATGCGATTATTATAGTATTTAATTAATTCCCCTTATAATTTCATTTACTTAAGTAATTTTTCCTGGGTATTGACCAAATTTAAGAGATGTTGCGAAATCTGAAACTAAGAGGGGAGAGTGTGAAATCCACAAATACTTAAAAAAATATATAGAAAATTGAGATTCTACATGGTTTGGGCGAAGACAAAGTACTCCTTCCGTCTCAGCCGACTTATTTTCTTTGATTTGGATACGTATATTTTGGTGAGTGGATGGTTCGGGGTAGATGAATAAATGATTGTGTGTAGAAAGTGAGATTTTGTGTAATAGTAATTATTTTCCTTTTTAGGAAACAAGACAAGTCGGGTGAGACGGTCCAGAAAGGAATATAAGACAAATCGGGCTGGAGGGAGGGAGTATGTTATTTTCTGTATAAAAAATACTCTTTTCGTCCCGCTTGACTTGTCTTATTTTCCTTTTTTGATTGTCCCACTTGACTTGTCTTGTTTTCTAAAAAGAAAAATAATTACCACACAAACTCCAACTTTTTCTTTATGAGACCTACCTTTTTACATACAATCACACACTCCTCTACACACAACCACCCATTCTTTTTAATCTCCGTGCCATAAAAAAATAAGACAAATCAAACGGGACGGAGGGAGTAATATATATAGCTATATATAAACATATCCACAAAAAAGAAGAATTATCCCACCGGCCAAATAGACCATACTGAGCCAATTTTCTCACATGTGGACAAAATTTAATCGTAAACATTAACCAATCTAACGTGCACAAGTTACTACCAACTCCAATTCACACTTTCTTATTTCCAGATGGTCACCCTTCCAACCCTAGATTTCCTACATCACCACGTGTCCGAACGATCTCACGACAACGTAGCAACAAAACGTCGCATCCAGCTTCTTAATACAACACCAATTCTTTTAAGTGGAAATATGTTTTTTAACCATTCTCACTAAAAAAACACAAATATACCCACCAACTATAATAATAATTAGAGAATACCCGATATTACCCATTTACCTTTATTTTTTTGAATTGGCAAACGGGTGCCGATGAGATCCTACGGATGCCGATTGTTTGTCATCGGCACTAGAATTATCCAATTTTAAAAATAATTTTTATTAATCAAATAATTGATAAACAATTTAAATTATGAGTGCCGATAGATAAAAGCAGTCAATAGGCACTACCAAAGGTACTGCCATCGGCACTCTTAATTTTTTTTTAATAAAACAATTGATAAACAGTTATAACTACGAGTGCCGATTGGCTAAGGCAATCCATTGGCACTCCCAACGGTACTGCCATCGGCACTCGTTACTTAATTTTTTTTGGTTCATAAAAGTTAGTCAAAAACTGCGAGCAAAAGGCACTGCGATAGACACCGAATATAATTGCCAGTGCCAATATAGCACATAACACCATCAGCACCGTCATCGGCACTGCTACTCATCTATAGGCACTAATAAGCATGCCATTGGCACTGTGTGTATTTTCGAATAGAAGTGCCGAGAATATTAATTAAAATAAAATTTCGGCTCTCAGCGGCACCCTTAGGCACTCAATCGGCACTGGATTCATTTTACAAGAATTCTAAATTCGAATCTTGAAATTTAATTGTCGGCGCTCATCGGCACCTGTAGGCACTCTATAGGCACTGTTTTATTTTTAAAAAAATTGTTATTTCGAATTTATACTTAAAATAAACCGTAGGCACCCATCGGCACCCATAGGCACTAGAAGATTTTAACAAAAAAAGGAAACAAGAAAGCTGATGAAATTAACCGTAGGCACCCATCGACACTCCATCGGCACTCCATCGGCACTAGAAGATTTTACCAAAAAAAAAAAAGGAAACAAGAAAGCTGACGAAAATCTGAGGGCAAATTGGTAATCTTGGGTATTTGGTGAATATAAGTTTAAGGGATGGCTAATTTTGTGTTTTTTTATATAGGATTGGGTAAAAGACAAAAGCTCTCTTCTTTTAAATGCCCGCTTGTCTTAAATACTCACTCAGTCACATTTAACATAACACGTTTCTTTTCGTCATAAAAATTAAGAAAGTGGATGATAAAGTATGAGAAATAGATAAATGATAAAGTAATAGAAAAATATAAATAAATTTCTAAGAGAGTAAATGATAAAGTATCATAAAAAAATGATAAAATAAGATTAAAAAATAGGAGAGAGAAATAAAAAAATAAGAGATAATTAAGAGTCTTTTTTAAGGTTATTTTTTTTAAGGAAACGTGTCATTTTAAGTTAGACGAACGTATCATGTTAAATGAAATAAATGAAATATTAAGCAAGATAGATAACATTTTTATTTATTTCTTTTTCTTTTTCAAAACTAATTGATTTAGTAACGCAAAGATCCCGAAACGATTTTGGCCTTCAGTCACGGTCGAAGTAATGTAATGTTATTAATGATCATATTCTCAAAATACTCTCGATCAAATTAATAGTATATCTCTTATTTTATAAAATAAAACTTTTCTATCGTAGATTACCTTGTACGATATGTATTAATGAATAACACGTACGTCGATCTATATGTGCATCACACCGTTAAACTGTATTTATATGTTTAAAAACATAAAATAAGATGTATAGATCGAGATGATTAAGGAGCAAAGTTAGGAGATTTCTCTCAAGAATAAGATATTTACATCGACCTTTTCTTAAACTACTTTTAATTAACCTTTCCGTGTTGAATTATCCAACCACGACTTTTGTCTAACACTACAAATTAAAACTGCAAAAATTTAGAAAAAAAAATTCGGTATCCAACAATTTTGAACCCGTTTATGTGCCATAATCATAATAGTTTTACACGTATCAGATGTCATTCGTATAATTAAGAAGTGAGTGCACAAATTTGATACATTTATGAAATTATTGAAAAAGCCTTTTATTATATAAAATTTCTATATAAGGCCAGCTAGCTAGGTTGTTCATAACTTAAAACATTCGATAATCAACAAACAAATATAAACACTCTTTGTCTTGAAATAGAAAATCTCTTACTTCATCCGTCCCGCTCATCTTGCAACATTTGGAATTAGGTGCGAAGTTTAAAATAGTGGGGTAAAGGTGTAAAGCAGTGGTGTAAAGTAAAAGATAATGAGGTAGTCAATTCATTTTTTTTCTATTTTAGAAAACGTTGCAAGATGAGTGAGACAATTCGAAAAGAAAAATGTTGCAAGATGAGAAGGACGGTGAGAGAGCAACAAAGTGAAGAAAAAAGTCAAGAAGTTTCTCGCACTCAACCCCACTCCATTATTTAGTTTCCACTGTTCTGCCTCCTCTCTCTCTCTCTCTCTCTCTCTCTCTCTCTCTCTCTGATTTTTCTTCCATTTACACAAATCATGCAACCCTCACCACACACTAAATATATATTATATAACATGACTTACCCTACCCTATCAAGTAATATTACCCTCGTCTAATATGTCTTACACTCAAACTCAATAAAAACCAACTTCCTTTGAGCTTTGTCTTGTGTTTCCCTTAACCAAAACACAAGAGAGAAGATGGGAGTTTCCGGAACGATGGAGTACTTGTCGGAGTTGCTGAGCAGCTCGAAGAAGAAGAAGAAGAAGAAGCAGTTAAACACAGTAGCAGTCAAGATCAGAATGGATTGCGAAGGATGTGCGCTCAAAGTCAAGAAAGCTCTCTCCGGCGTTAAAGGTAACAATCACACTTCAATCCCGACTTCTTTGTCCGACTATTATACTCCCTTCTATATTACACCCGCAAATATTTAACACGTGTCATATATTTTATTTACATTGTAAAATTAAAATGCACATGTTATAAATATATACTCCCTCCATCCAATCATATAGGGTTTCGAAATGGAGTTTATTTAAAAAACTTAATTTTTGTATGTAAATGATGCAGACTCATATAATTTTTGTGATCGTAATGTTATTTTATTTCTTTAATATAATTGAGACAATATCGATATGACAACCCGATATAGATTGCAAAAAGTATGATGAGATGAAGAAAGTATATTTTTACAATTATATATACTAATAGAGATTTGTAATCCTTATTATTTAATTTGTAGGTATTTTGGGTTACGTATGATGTTTTTATTTTTATTATTGAATTCAAATTAATGTCATATCAATTAATAGTGAAGATGACACATAAAAGAGTATATTTGTATGATTACAGAAGTCTTTAGGCTTAACTCCAATTTTTTCTTAACGCGACACGTATACTCCTAACAAAGTGACACGTGCATGCAGGTGCGAAGTCCGTGGACGTGGACTTGAAGCAGCAGAAGGCGACGGTGTACGGCTTCGTGGACGCGAAGAAGGTTTTGGCGGCGGCGAAGTCGACAGGGAAGAAGGTGGAGCCGTGGCCGTACGTGCCGTACACGACGGTGGCGCATCCGTACGTGGCGGGGGTTTACGACAAGAAGGCGCCGCCGAATTTCGTCCGGGCGAGTAACGATCCGGAGGTGGTGGCGCTGAATCCGGTGGAGGAGCAGTATACGCTCATGTTTAGCGATGAGAATCCTAATGGCTGCTCTGTTATGTAAAGGTTTTGTTAATCGGAGAATTATGTGTAATTAATTAGTTAATTACGTGTTTGAACTGGATTATGAAAATGAGTGCTTTTTTAATTGCATTTGAAAAGATTATAATATATGAAATGTTATTATTATTTTTTTTATTATTTTTTTTATTTTGAGTTCGATTTTGTATGGGTGATAGAGACAATGCCGGTCCATAGAAAACCAATGCCCGAGACGAAATAGTAAAAGTGGGCCTTTTATATAAAAAGACAAAAATATGTTAACCCTCCGCTAGCGTTAAAATTAGGAGCCCATTTGGAAGATAAAAGAAAAATATATAATTTGAAAAATATTAGTTGATAATCGAATTTTGAAACTCATGGTTGGAATTTGATAACTTTACCACCTCACCATTTGTTTAGATACTTAAAATGTTGTATATATGTAGTTTTTCAAATTTTGGGGCCCCCAAAATTTTGCGGCCCTGAGTCGTCGCCCAGGTTGGCCCTCCTTATGGGCCGGTCCTGAATAGAGAATATTCATTTCGTCCCGTTATAAGCGTAATTTTCTTTTAATTAGGTTATGCCATTAAAAATATTATCTTTATAAAAATATAAGAATATGTGAACATAAATTAATTAACTAAAAGTCAAACAATATACATCATAAAATTTAATTCACATATAAAAAAGAAAGAGAACAATTATAATTAGGACGGAAGGAGTACAATTTTAGTAACGAAAGAAGATTGAGTGTATATATCCACACGACTACGCACATGACATAGATTTAGTGAACATGTGAACCCAAATACAACATTTAATTATAGTGGCACACGTAGCTGCTGGTACCTAATAATTTCTATAATAACATGCTAATATATATGGGTCTTTGATTTGATGTATAATCCAAGAGCTTTTTGTAATGCAATCTACGTATAGGGATACTTAATTGTAAAATATATACCATGTTCGATTTTCACTAATATTTTTTGATCGACTTTGTACATATGGATTTTTAATCTAGATGCGCATAAAATTTTTAACATAGAAAAACTCGTTACCGCAAATCTAACTGTTTAACTCGTAGATAGCATGGTTTGCAAGATAATTTATCTTTATATGAGAACTAAGAATTATGTGTATTATATCCAAAGCCAATCTATACTCCACCTATAAGTAATGCATAAATCGTAATTTTACATTTTTGTTTTTATGCATAAAAAACAAAAGAGTTATACATTAAATATCCAATTCGAATCTCTGACATTCACTAAATAAAATGAAGGGTGCAAATTGATTATCAATTCTCACATATATAGGGGTCTGGTTCAGGGACAGAACTAAGGGGGGGTCAGGAGGGTTGGCCGACCCTCTGGTTGCCGGAATTTCGCATTTGTAGAGGTTGAAATTATTTGTTACGCCTTTGTTTTTTCACTTCATTCGACTCTCCGATCGACATGATTTCTTTCTTATGTCTATTGCGACCCTCCGATTAAAAAGTTATAGTTTCGTCACTGGTCTGGTTCTTATTTGATATTTCTCCGTAATTATAATATACTCCTCCTACTCAAACCTTATGACATCTTTTAATACTTTATTCCGAATACAAACCAAGCCATCTAAAATACTTATAATGAAAGTTTGATGGTATTGCTCTTGGTGGGGACTAAAGGGTCAACCCTAACCCCTGGTATTGTTGTGGAGGTGCTTATGATTAAAACTAGTGTTTACGGTTAAACATAACCTCAAATTCGAATTTCATCAATATTTTTTTTTATATTAAATTTGCACAAATGATTTTTAAATTTTAAATTTTTTGCATGGGCTGTGTAATTTTATTTTATAGGAACATGGACAGTTGATTTCTCAAGTTAGAGAAGAAAATAATGTAGCAAGTGCATATAACTTAAGCCCAATCTGCCTGAAACAATAGGCCCATTTAAAACATAGCCCAAGCTTATCCTCCTTTAATCTGGATTACCAATTCGATAAAACATGAAATGCATGTATGGATAACTTAAAACTAAAAATTCATAATTAAGCCCAATTTCCAGTTAAATACTCCTTCCGTCCCGCTATTACTATCCCTTTTGGTTTCGGTATTGAGATTAAGAAACTTTGTTCAAGTACGTATTTTATGAGTTTTAATTGTATTAAAAAATTGATACAATTTTCGAAGAGTGGCTGGTAGAAGAAATTTGAATTCATCCAAATTTTTGCAAGGCATAGTTGAGGGCAATCGATTTTTTTTTTTCTGTATTTTTTTTATATTGTATTTTAAAAAATACTCTTAAATTTCCAAAAAGTTAAAAATTAAATTTCTGAGTTCGGAGTTGAGCGAAAATGGTATGAGAGATAGAGTGATAATGTGGGGATGAGTAGTAAGTAAGTAGGAGGAACCCACTTTATTTTTTGTTTAAAAGTATTTTTTGCTATTTTAAGAAACATGACAGTAATAATGGGACAACTCAATTAGAAAAGTAGAACAGTAATAACGGGACGGAGGGAATATTCAATATTTCTTCACATGATTATAATTAACAAAAGAGTATTTTACATCCAATTAGAGAGAGAATATTTTAGATTGACCGAGATTCATGATGATGATTTCCCCTGTACATTTTTATGCCAGCATTAATTTCGTACTACACATACTTAATTTGCTGATCTAAGTGTAGCAGGTTTATCATCTTTATTTCATCACATCTCTAATACTTAAATCAACAGCTATTGAGACGAATAGAAGCTTCCACAGCATCGCCAACACAGAGGAAAACCCACTCCCCACCAATTTTCTCTATCAGTTTCGCCGCCTTCATCTTCCTAATCACTTGCCACTTCGGATTCACCACAGCTAACTACAAACCAATTCAACAAATATTAACCAAACTACTTAATTATAAACATTGACGACCGATAACATGTAGCTTAATTGGTATTTCCGAGCTTACTTGTAGTCCTCGTGCAATCACCTTCTGATGCACTTCTTCGAGCGCATGTATACCAGAAGTGTCGATATTCATCACGTCTGCACACACACACCAAAAAAAAAAAAAACCGTATTCTTGAATAATGTTGCGCGGAAAATTATCGTGTATTTTTTAAGGATTATTGATAAAATAAATCACGAACTATAGCCCATTTGTAATTTTAACACAAACTTCAAATGTTGCCGAATTAATGCACGAACTTTCTAATTTTGCCAATTGAAGAAATGCTCCGATCCCTATTTTTCTCGGCCGCTGAAAATCTTAGAACAGAGTGGTTTGGCTGAGTTGGACGCTAGCTGGACAAGATTGCCATGTCATAAAATTAAAACGAGGGCATTTTGCTTGCCACATCAGATAAATCGAAACTTCAGATGACACGATACTATCCGATTCTCTCTCTAACGACAACTATTTATATCGTCAAAACAATACGTTTTCGCCCGTAAAAATGACTTCATTTTATACCATTCACGTAGGCGTCCAACTCAACATTTCCGGCTGCCGGAAAAAATTGGGATTTGAAGCATGCATTCAATTACAAAAATTAGAAAGTTCATGCATCAATTCATCGTGGATTGAAGTTCGTATTAAAATTGTAAATAGACTATAGTTCATGCCTTATTTCACCAATAACCCACTTTTTAACCGTATCCGCATAATTTACTTACTAGTCAAGTCGAGGATCAATATGTAGAGTCGTGCTTTGGTGCTTTCTTCCGCGTTATTTTCATCTACTACCGACTTCAAAATCCTGAAACATAAACAAGACAAATTAATTGAATCAATTATTTAATCAACCATTAATTTATAATGTATAATACACATGTGACTTGTGTACCTTTCTCTGATGAAACTGGCATTGGCAAAGCAGAATGTTCCAGAATTAATCCTGGTTATTAAAATGCCAGATAGTTTATTGGCCATGGGGTATTGCACCATGTTGCAGAAGATATCTGTCCCCGGGATTCTACCTAGTACTTCCGTACTAGGTTTAATAGATGTCACAATTACCTTCCCAAATGACATCACCACCTGAATTACCATAGAAAAATTAAGAGGGAATTGCAGGACTAGCCCAATCCAGTAAAAGAAAATCAAAAGTAATTAAGACATAAAATTATATTTACTAACTAATCAACATTATAAAATTGTCCCTACTTTTTAATTAGTAACAGCTGTTCCAATTATTTAAAGTTTATTAGTGGGAGTTTGTGCCACATTTATAACTCTTGGGTGTCTATAGTGGGTTGCAGCAGTCCATTGGCCGCCCTTTGACACGAGTTAAATAATTATTATTTTTTTGCCACGTGGTTGTGAACAGAAAGTTGCAGACTAAAACTGACAAAAAGTAAAGTGTTCGGCTATATTGTGAATGATGGACATATTTGTGTTTTGGTTTAGGAGATTGGCTTAAAACACATATTAACACAAAAATTAATAATTCATCGATTTCATTTTTCTAAAAATACGAATTTTAATTTGGAAAATACTAACTAAAGTAACAAGATTCAATTAGAGTTCCAACATCACATAAAATTAGGTTTAATATATGGGGCATGGATTATATAGGAAGACAAACAATATGCACCCTTCATTTATTATTGGATGGTTTGAATTGAATTTACTTTGGAATATGTTATATATATTCTTTATATGTTTTATGCATAAGGGAGGACAAAGCAAAAATATAAAAGTTATAGGGTTTATGCATTAAAAAAAAAAGAATTATGCATAGAATTTATAAGAGTATGCATACTTAATTCCTACTTTCTATATAACTCCATATTTCTACCAAATCCGTACCCTAATGTCATATAAAGTAATATTACCTCCGTCCCACCGAGCTTGTCCACTTTCTTTTCGGCGCGGTAATTTAGGAAAGTTGGTGTAGATTGATAAAGGTGTGAGACTCATACACTAATTAATAATTTAGAATTGATTTGTGAGGTAGAGGTGAGAGACTCATTTTATTTTTTGAGTTGATTTGTGTTGTTAAAGGTGTGAGCTCTACTTTCTTTTTCAAAAACTGGACAAGTTCGGTGGGACAGCCTGAAAAGAAATATTGGATAAATAGTGGGTCGAAGAGGGAATAGTACGTTAATTATATTCTTAATCTATGGTGAATATCGTAAAGAGAAAGTAGATTCTTTGATTCATTGAATCTAGACATGTTTTGAGAATCCAATCAGCATTCTAAATTTCTAATGCTGCAGAGAAGATGGGTTGAAAAAGATTAGTCACTACTTCTTGAAAATTGATTCCACTACCATCACTAAAGTTTAGAAGATTCTTATATGAACTTGGACGTATTCCGGTTCTACATTCGCCATTCTTTTTAATTCCATCTATAGTAGTAAGCACTAATTAAAGGACGATGGAGAATGCATGATACCTAGGGCTGTTATCGAACCGGGTCGAGCCGAGCTTTGTACAGGCTCGACTCGATTAGCCCATTTTTGCTCAGGCTCGAGCTCGGGCTCGAGCTCGATACGAGCTTTATATTCGGGTTCGAGCTCGGCTCGATAAAAAATCATGGTATTCGAGCTCGATTCGAAAGCTCGATTTCGGTATCGAGCTCGATTCGAAAGCTCGATAAAATTAAGAAAATAATATTTTTTTAATTTTTTAATTCAGGATCGAAAGCTCGAATTCGGTACCGAAAGCTCGATTCAGTACCCAAAATCTAAAGTAATTTAATCGAGCCGGGCTCGCGAGCTTTTGAACCGAATATTGTAATATTCGAATTCGGCTCGATTAATTATCGAATATCAATATGAGGCTCGAGCTCGAGCTCGATATTATCGAATTCGAGCCGAGCCTTATCGAGCTCGAGCCCGAGCTATTCGATAAAAGCTCGATTCGATAACAGCCCTAATGATACCCACCTCAATTAGTGGTCATTAACTAATTATTCTCACCATCTCATTCATATTGTCTTGTTTAGCACTCCCTCCATCCAATAATTCTTGTCCACTATATCATTTAAGGCTGTCCCAAAATTCATGTCCACTTTTCTTTTTTAGTAAATTAATTTTTTTATGGGACCCACAATTTTAACTTTACACATAACTAACAACTCTCCTTAAATACCGTGCCGAAAAGAAAGTAAACAAGAATTAAGGGACGGAGGGAGTAGTATATTAAGTTGTTCCCCCGATACTGCCTCTTTTTTATAAAAGGAAAATAATACTACAAAAAACATAAAGTAATTTCATTGCATTCTTATAAAACCCTACATTACATTAGGAATGAGAGGGAGGGAGCATATAGGATAACAATTTCATTGCATTCTTATAAAAGTTACTTTATTGTCTAGTTATTAATGTCTTGTTTTTTTCTTTGATCCGTCCCATTAAAAATGTCTATTTAAATAAAAAGAAAAAGAAAATAAGGCGTGTAGATAAAAAATTAACTAATCAAAAGTCAAACAAATATGTCCCAAAATACCATTTTCTTAATCTACGTATCCAAAAGAAACACGACGATAATAACGGAATAAAAGTTGATTGACATGAGTAAGTACTTTTTGGTGGAATAAAACTGAAGCATGTTATACTTAGCTAACTAGAACTTAAATAAAAAAAGCTAAGGAATATAATTAATCATAATCAACTTTTATCAATTAAATCTTTTCTTTATGACTGTTCAAGATACCTTTTCTACGGTACACCAATCCTAAACGCTAGTTGGTGCGATTAGATGGGCGATTCTCATATTCGTCGTACCGGACATTTTTCATGATCCGTTTTCGTATAGCATATGAACGGAGTTTATTCAATGATCAGAGTATGTGCATGAATAAATCGGAAAAAAATTACCGCGACAAGGAGGCCGATCTCGACGGAAGCAAAGAGAACACCCAAGAATGCACCAAGACTAACCATGAAATCAAGCTTGTCCACTTTCCAAATGTTGTAGCCTTCATTGATATCAATTAATCCGGGCAGAGCTGATAAAATGATCGATGCAAGAATGGCAAGTGGAGTGTAATACAAAAGCTTGGTGAAAAACATTAAGCATATAAGCACAGTAACTGCCATAACAATGTTGGATATCACTGTTTCACAGCCTGCACTGTAATTCACTGCTGTTCTTGAAAATGAACCTGCATTTTGTAATTACAATTAATTATATTTATCATATTGATTAGAATACAAATTTAGAGAATTTTAACTAATTTAATTACCAGTGGCTGTGTAACATGATGTTAAAGATCCAACTATGTTCATAACTCCCATGGCCACCATTTCTTTGTTCCCATCAAGGTGGTAGCCTTTTATTGAAGCAAATGATCTTCCCACGGCTATGGCTTCCTGGTATATGTATATATACTTATAATAATTAATTATTGCTATTTTCATGGAAATAAAGGGATATAACAATAAAAAAATAAAATTCGTAAAACTATCTCATGCTCGTCTTTCGGTGAAAAATAGCGTGTATTTGTATGAAAATACTCCCATAAAATCTGCCTGTGCGTCATCTAAAAACGCAACTCTTTCACTCCATTAATTTGTCGATAAAATTATGTTCTTTTTTATGTCAATAAAAAAAATTATGTATTTACCATTTATTTACGTAACTTAAATTCTAATGAGATTCTTTTGCAAAAAACACGACTTTTTATTAAAATGTTGCACAAAAACCCTTCTTGCCAGGATTCAATCACACATAAATTTAGCGGAAGGGTTTTTCGTGCAACTTTTTTTTCAAGAACAGCATGATTTTTTTTTTACAAAAAAAATATGTATTTAATTTGCGTATTTTCATCTAAACATAATATATATATATCTATTTATTTATTTATTTTTTATCTTTTTTTTCTGTTTAGATTTTCTTGCAACATTAAAATTAATGGAAAAATGAGGGTTGGTAAGAAACTGACAGTGAGGGCTATCAGGGCACATATCAATCCGATTTTGGCGGCTGCTCCGACATGTTGACATCCGAAGTCCAACTGATTGACAGAGCTTGGATTCAGGCCTCCTCTGATGTGTTTGACGATTTTGACCCCGTGGTTTTCACCTTTGGTTAAGTACACTATCAAAGTGGATAATATCACCGACAGGAGCGGCGCCGTCGCCGGTAACCAGAACAGCTTCTTGTTTCTTTGTCCCTACAAATTCTTCATTTCTTCATTAAATCTCCAAACTTTAACTATCATAATTAAGCGGTTAATTGCATTTTCTACTCACGATGAATCGAGTGATTAGGATGAAGATCAAGAACGAACAGCCTAGGACAGCATTCAATGGATACCACTGTTGAAGAAAAAAAAATAGTTAAAACCATACATATTTTAAGAGTTTGCTCCTGAACTATTTACTCTGTTGTTTGGAGTAGTTTCGGAAAATATATTCCGGCCACACGTGCAAATTTAGGGTTAATTTCGTAAAAATATTCAAAAAGAGAAAGAGATCGGTCTTTAGAGAATTTCTTCACCTATTATTTTGGGTAATTTTATGAAATTGCTCCTAAATTTGCACGTGTGTCGAAATATTCTCTTAAATATTTTCATCTATAATAAATAATTCAGAGGACAAAGTAAAAATAACGGAAGGGGTTTAATGCCTTTGAAGGTTCATGATCACAATATTTAACAAATTTGAAATTAATTAGGCTAATCTAATTAATTACCTCATGATGGATTGTTTCTACAACAGCACCAATCACAGATACGACGTCGGTTTTGGATGTAAAATGGCTGATTCCAAGCAATCCTTTTAACTGTTGGAGGCCGATAACAATGGCTGCACCTCCCATGAATCCAACTATGGCAGCATGTGACAGAAAATCGACGAGAAATCCCAACCTGAACTTAACGCCGTTAATTACTGACGTCAACGGCTGAAAAATCATAATAAAATAAAAAAATAAAAATAAAAGATTAGAGACAAAACTTGACCTGATTACTCCGAACAGCCCTTGGAAGGCGCCGGTAAAGAATGTGACGGTGAAAATAGTTCGTCGGTAATCCGTCGGATCAGCAACAGGGTCGACGACTTTCGACACCATCGCGGAGAGAAGCAATGAGACGACGGCTACCGGACCAATCGCGATCTCTCTTGAGCTTCCCATCACGGCATATATCAACGGCGGAACCACACTCGTGTCTAAAATATTACACGACAGATTGTCACTGAGTTAGTGGCGGAGTAAGAATTTTTAAATTACACATTATTATTATTATTATTATTATTATTATTATTATTATTATTATTATTATTATTATTATTATTATTATTATTATTATTATTATTATTATTGATAATGTAATAAAATTAGTGCCGAGAATTAACGAGATCTGCTGTCCAAAAAAGTCATTATCCCAACCATGCCCAAATTAAAATTAAGTACATAGTTTTGAAATTAATTCAATTATTATTTTACTCTTTTACCCTATTTTTTGTATCAAAATTACGTAGTTTTGACTGAGACATGGATTTTTAGGGACAATAGATCTCTTCTCTAAGTTAACGATGATACATCTTGATAGATGTAAACTTGAATCTGAGACGTGTACGAATATAAGATTAGATAATCCTCCCTCACGAACCCTTTTAATTAATAATAAGAAGAGTTTAGTTGCATGACTTACACATGCCATATTGAGGATCCATTTTAGCAAGATTAGCATATCCAATACTCTGCAAATCAAATCAAAACTTCAACCCAAATATATATATATATATATATATATATATATATATTTACAACAAAAAGATAATTCAATATCAATACCTGAGGAATGCATAGACTTGCAAGAGTTAAGCCAGCAAGAAAATCACTCTTAAACTTGGTAGCTTTGTAATTCCTTCCCCATTTAAGTATCGGAAAAAGACCATGCAAGAGCAGAACAAACCGGTGTCGGTGCGGCTGAGGTTGCTTAGTTTTGAGCGGAGGCAGAACAGTCTCCTTGATAGAACTAAGGAGCTCCCTCCACGGCGCCGGAGGGCCGGCGGCGGAGGCCAGAAGCCACTTAGACCTCTCAGCTCCGCCGTTGATATCGAGCTGCTGCAGCTCCGCGGCGGAGCTTTCAGCAGGCAAGTTGGGGTTGCCCATGGCTATTTGAAGTGTTTGGGTGAACTTGGGAAGTTGAAGATGGCTTTGCTTACCCCTTCCCTTTAAATACTAACCAAAGGTCCAAAGCCAATTCAAATAATTTTTTGATTCGTTTTTAATACTACATTAAATTAATTTATTAGAATTTTGATATTGTTGCAGTTAAATCTCGATAAAATAATATTTTATTCATCCCAATTAATAATACAGTATTCAATACAGTAATAACTACTCATAAATAATAATTTATTCAGGTATCGAATTAGATCAATGAAATAAAATATTGTTCGATAAAATAATAATCTCATTAAATAATTTTTTTTTTCGTTTCAATATCATTAGCTGTATTTAATTGTTTGGGTCCGACAAGAAAGTTAGCAATACAAATTTTGACATTTATCTTTGGGTTGAAGAATTTATTTCCCACTCATATAGTGAAATGATTGGATCATGGAAAATCCTTTTTTTCACAAGTGTAGTGAAGTTTAGTCAAGTTCGTTGAACTTGGACGGGTTTCTGGTTAATCAGTTTGGTCCGTAATGAGGGCCATTCAGAGTGCCAACCAAAAGGAGTATGTCTTTTAGAAATATTAATATTAGAGTATTAATTGTAAGTTGTATAATAATATTAGAAAATATAATAAATATTTTTTTTTGGGTAATTAATAGTACTCTCTCCGTCCCGTTATTACCGTCTTATTTGTTTAATCGGGGTGTCTGCTATTACTGCCATTTTTCTTAAAATAGTAAAAATTATTCTTCAACATAAAATGCAGTGGGTCACCCTTACTCACTACTCAACTTCACATTCTTATACACTCCTACAAAAATCTATTTCATATACGATTATATTCCGTTCCGAACTCAGAAAATTATAATTTTTAACTTTTTGAAAATTTTAGATTATTTCTTCAATTACAATATGAAAGAAATATAGAAAAAAATCGATTGGCTTTTACAACCCTTGCAAGAATTTGAATAATTCTCATTTTTATCCCACTAACCACTCATCGAAAACTGTGTCATATTCTTTATACAATTAAACTTATAAAATATACACAAACATAAAAAAAATTAATCTCCGTACCAAAATTAAAAGGGATAGTAATAACAGGACGAATGAGTAATACTTTTGAATTTTGAATGCTGTGTTATGTGTGCAAGTGGATTGTGGTTTCCAATCATACTCATTTAGAGTTTTATAATAATAATAGCTAGAGTTCACCGAAATCTACAATTTTAAATGTATTAATATATAGGTGAAGTAAAAAGTGATAAAATAATAAATCTTAAATTATAGATTAAAAAATCAAGATATACACAATTTGAAAGATCGTCTCCGCTTGCCCTTAGATGAGCTTATGTATGTAAATTTCTTTTCTCTCCATTCTGTTATTTATGGTACATTTTTTTTAGGTACGAGAATTGAAAAACTAGTACTCATTCCGTTCCGTTCGACTTGTCTTGTATTCCTTTCCAGACCGTTCCATTCGAATTGTCTTATTTCCATAAAAGACAAATAATTACTACACAACCTATCATTTTTTCTTTGTGGGGCCTATTTCTTTATACACAATCACTCACTCATCTACATACAACAACTCACTCATCTTAATCTCCGTGCCGAAAAGAAACAAGACAAGTCGGGCGGGACGGAGGGAGTACTAGTTTTTCAATCGGGTTGTCCCGCTATTATTGTCATATTTCCTAAAATATCAAAAACTACTCCTAAAAAAAACAAAGTGGGTCTCTCCTACTTGACACTCATCCCTACATTATCATACTCTCTCTCTAAAAATTTATATCTCACACGATTTTCGTTCCATTCCGTACTAGAAAATTTATGATTTTTAACTTTTTGAAAACTTTAGATTATTTTCTTAAAATACAATATGAAAAAAAACAGAAAAAAAATCGATTGCCTCAACTATACCCTGCAAAAATTTCGATAAATTCTCATTTTTTCTACCAACCACTCCTCGAAAATTATGCTCATTTTTTAATACAATTAAAACTCATAAAATACACATTTAAACAAAATTTCTTAATCTCTGTACTGAAACCAAAGTAACAGTAATAATAGGATGGATGAAATAGTATAAATAGTTTAATTTTTAGTGATTAAATTTGATCCATATAATTTTTTATTAATATTTGACATTTCAATTGGAAAGTGAAACAGAAATAGGGAGACAAACTAATATTACCGTCCAAAGATCAAATTTTGACTACAGTAAAAGTAGCCCAGAAGGGATAAATGTTTAATAATTACTAAAACGACACACCTTTGAATTTTCACGGACTCAATTCACTCATCACTCCCACTACCTACACCACCAAAAAGTTATTGAATGTAGGAATCAATTTGATAAAACTACGGAAACCCAGAAGGAAAAATAAGAAATTACAGTTCCGAAATACTCACCGTCTTGCAAATTTCCAGGTCCGCTCAATCTTTTCTTGTTCGTTGCATTTCCAAGTTCTGATTTTTATTGCCCAATTTCCTTCTGATTACTACTTGTAATTTGTTTCCGCCGCGTGAAGATGCTGGTTTGCTTTGTCTTGCATTTTAATTGCTCATAGTTGAGTGCTTTACTTGTTCGTCATCATTATTATCAATAGAAGTCTCTTCTGCTTATTTGTTAGGTCAATTTTTATTGTCTTTGAGCAGATCCGTTTGGAAATTGAGAGTAGTTCTTGCATTGCTTTTCCCCCCCTTTTTTTCCAGGATTTTATGATATAAGATTATTCAGACTATTTTTCATTTTTTGGGGAAATTGGTAAGTAGTTTACTTAGTGAGTTTTGAGGGAGAGACGATCAGCCGAGAGTTTTGAGGGAGAGAGAAGGTTTTGAGGGTGAGATGAGACGATTTTTTTTAATATATTTTCTTATCTTAATTTATTATTATATGAAAAAATTAATTATTAAATAATTCGAATATCCGAATTTATAATCCGGAAAATATCCGATTAAATACGGGAAATATCGGATACGGGGGAATAATGTGAAATCCGTATCCGATTTAGGCTATCCGGATTTGAATCCGTATCCGACCGGATACTAGATTTTCTCTCCCGAATTTGATCCCGATCGGATCGGCTCCGGATCGGGCGGATAATATCCGATCCGTTTTCACCCCTAAGCTTCAGAGGTAATTTAGGTTTCTTTGTCCTTGTGCCTTTCTACATTTTCCATCTTTGACTGGTGAAATTCTAAATGTTATATGGATAAATTAGTAGTTTCCATAATTTATGGATACATCAGCCAGGCAAAGTTGAGCTGTTTTCATTAATGAAATTGATAATGTTATCTTCAGTAGTCTGGTAAAGTAAAATGGATGAGGAGTGGAGTCAAGTTAAGTACTAAACGATGTGGAAGCACTTCAAATTTATCGAACAGATTCTTCACGAGTTCATTGGTTAGCAGCTTAGAAACAATATAATGTATACTAAACCAGCAGATATGATAGTTATGTGAAAGATTGGTGCTTGATATCACTTCCTCGTTGGATGACATTTTCGTTTTATTTTGTGATTGCACGCGATTTTACTTGTATGCCTCTCAACCCGAATGATCGAGGCTCACTCCTGTGATTAAGCATACTTTGTTGTTGATGTATAAACCAGCAACTTTGTTGCTCTTTCCTTTTCATTTTCCTGAATCCATCCCGGACTGACGTTGAATTCGAATGATATTTATACATAAGTTTTGTGCTTTGCGAGGGTTTGTTTGTTTGTTCAGAATCAGTTTTTATGTCACTCTCATGGAGAAAATAGAAGATATTGTAGTATAACATTATTTATACGCCACTATCTTCTCTAGAACGAATGACTGAATAGTTAAGAATTCGTATTGTTTCAGGTAGCAGCTTGATGAGGACTTAATTTCCAGTTTTCGGACAAAATTAGCGAATAGTATAAACATGGATAACTTGCCCGCCGACTGTGCGTATCCCGGCTGCTTCTTCTGCGTAATGAAGGAAGGAAACCCGAGCAAGCGAAGAGCAAGCGTACTAAAATTCTTCCGGGAGCTTCCATCACAAGACGACGACGGCCAAGTTATTCCGATCAGCGGCCTTTGGAATACAGCAATGGCCCATCCCAACGATCCCGAGTTTATCGACCTCGGAATCTTCGAATCCATGACGGCACTCATCTGGAAGGGCCTAAAGAACCGCCGTTGGCTGTCTCACGACCAGAACATATACATACCGTACTACGCCGCGCATATAATCGGATCGTACACCATGAATATGGAGGAGTTCGCTGAAACAGCCGTGCAAAGCGGTGTCGTCCCGGCATTGGTTGAGCTTCTGAGAGGACGGTTAACGTGGGTCGAGCAGAGGGTGGCGGTACGAGCTTTAGGCCACTTAGCTACGTACGCCGCCACCTTTCCCGCTCTAGCGAGCAATGGAGAGATCTTGGAGCTGGCCATGCAGCTGGCGATGAGTTCGCTCGAGATTGTGTACACCCATTTTTACCAGTATGCCGATAGACGGCTCGGCTATCACTGCGATCTTCTTACTCGTGGGATGGGCGGCGTAGAAATGGAGTCGAGGAAGGCGGAGGAATGGGCGAGCCAGCTGCAGTGCTGGTCTCTTCAACTGATCAATTGCTTTGCTTTTAAACCGGAGTTTCTTCCTACTATATGCAAGCCACAGTTTTTAGTAAAGCTTCCCGAGATGTGGGGGGGACTCGTTAACGAGAATTCGCCTGCTGGTGTTGGATTATTAAGGACGATTTGTCATCAGAAGATCGGTAGGGGACCAGTGGCTAGCTGTGGTGGTGTTATAGATGGACTGTGTAATATAGCACGATCGTCGGATGATTGGCAGTATATGGCGATCGACTGTCTACTTTGGTTGCTTCAAGATATGAGTACCTGCCATAAGGTAATTGTTCCTATATAAGTACTTCTATATGCACTTCTCGGTCATGGTTAAATATGAATAGCCTTATGCATAGAATGATATTTCTGCCAAGATTATTGTGATTGGAAGTCGGTAATCTCTACCTTTGTAAGGTTGATTTACAATCGGCTTCTTGAATGGAATCTATTGCCATCTCATTAGGACTCTCTTGATTCTTTGCTATTTAAGTCGCTTGGGACTATTTTGATGACCGGTCTTGGATTGAATGAAACAATCTAGCTTTTGATTGTACCCGTCGATTACTTGGTACTCCCTCCGTCCTACTATTTCTGAGGGACTTCTTTTCGGCATGGGAATTTAGGTAGTGTAGTTAACGTAGATGATAAAGTATGAGAGAGAGAGTAGATGATAAAGTAGGAGATATAAGATGAGTGAGATAGTTAGAGAGCAGGTGATAAAGTATGAGAGATAAAATGAGTGAGATAATGATAAAATAGATAAAGAAGGAGAGAAGATGAAAAATTGCAGAAGGATTGAGTCAAAAATAATGCGACGTCTCAATTGAGAAAGTGAGTTAGAAATAATGGGACGGAGGGAGTATTTATTGAAAACCAACGTGTTTTTAGTTTGCAGTTTTCGGCTTTGTCCACGCATGCAGCATCAATATTTTACCGAACTGTTTTGCAGGTGATGGATACGGCTCTGCCCGTACTACTCGACCTAGCGGAAATAACTACATTAGGGGAGAACAAGAAACTCGGAGACTCAATCGTTAACGTGCTTGAAGACACTATCCGAACATCCGGAACAGGGCGGAACTCAATCAGTAGCCGTGCAAAAGAGCAGGTCGAGGAGTTGCTAAATTCTCGAGAAAGATTAAAATGGGAAAAAAGTATGCCGAAAGAGGATCTCCAAATCAAGCAAGCTGCCGCCTTAGTGGTTAAACTCGAAGGCAATTCTCTGTTTTCGTCCGGAGACATTTCCGGTGCTGCTTTGAAGTATTCCGAAGCATTGGCTTTGTGTCCGGTCCGATCGAAAAAGGAACGGATTGTGTTGTACAGTAATCGAGCGCAGTGTAATCTCTTACTGCAGCAACCGATGGCCGCTATAAGCAATGCTACACGGGCACTCTGTCTTCAAAATCCGGTAAATCTTCACGCGAAAAGCTTGTGGAGACGAGCGCAAGCCTACGACATGCTTCGGTTACCGAAAGAGAGCTTGCTGGACGCGATCTTGTACATAAACGAGTGCTCGCAATCGACGGATCATGAGAAGGTTCCGGAGTACGCGGAGCGGTTTGTTAAGAAACAGATGTGCGCTTCTTGGTTGTTTAAGGAGGCGGCCGATAAACACGGAGAGGTTCAGCGTGAAGGAGGTTCGGGTTCTGTTCGTGAGCAAGAGAGCGATGATTCGGAATGGGAAACAGCGAGCGGAAGCGGAGATGATGAAAAGGATGATGATTGGAAGATTGAAAGCAGGAGGAAAGATAGGCTCAAGAAAGCTTCAAAGAAAGGTACATTACTCCATTCTCTCTCTCTATATATATACTCCATCCGTCCTATTATTTCTGACTCATTTTCTTTCGGTACGGAAATTAAGAAAGTAGATGATAAAGTACGAGAGAGAGATGGCAGATGATAAAATAGGAGAGAGAATGTGAGTAAGAGATCATAAAGTATGAGAGAGAAAAAGCAGGAGAGAGCAAAAATTGGAACTGAGTCAGAAATAATGGGACGTCCCAATAAGGAAAGCGAGTCAGAAATAATGGGACGGAGAGAGTATATAGTTGGTGGAATTGATTTATTTAAACTTGAAATCATTTCGGTTTAAATATATAAACTCATCCATGCTGATCATTCTCAACATTTATGAGAATGTATAGCCTTTGAATTCATACTTGAAATAGATGCAGGCATGAAGAAGCAATGTTACCATTTGAAGCTCTCTGAGGATGAAGCATAACTAGTTGTTCTTCCAGGTTCCGAATTCCCTTTTTTCGTCCTTAACACGAATCGTTACTAACCGTCTTCATCGCGGTTGGTTGGACTTGCCGTCTTTAGAGCTTTCTTTTCGAACCGGTTATTAGGTTATTTTTCTCACAAGTCTTGATCATGCATAGTAGATATGTTCATCTCTTCATTTTTCTGTTGATTTTTGGAGAAATTTAGACCTTTTAGGTTATTAATATGAATATCTTGTTATATGGGTTTCAATAATTGTGTGAAATGTTTAATTTTAATTATTTGGTTGTAGTGCTTTTTAATTTTGCTGGTACATATGATATTTGAATTCCTTAGACTCTAATGGCTTTATATGTACATAATGTATGTTGTACATATTTTAGATGTGTTTTTATTTTGGTCATCTTTGCAGGCTTGCATCTAAAGATTATTCTATATGTGAGGTGAGTTATTGATTGAGTATATATATATAGGGAGTGGTTCTCGTGTAAACAGTTCTTATCGTGTGAACGTGTGAACATTGCACTTTAAAGATAAACGTATTGCATTCAAAGTAAATATACTCGCACTTTAATAATGCACTTTACGTATTGACTGCTTAAAGACAAAATGTATCGCACTTTAAAATGTAGTATCTTTGCCTTTAAAGTGCAGTACATTTGTCTTTAAAGTTCAGTGTTCACACGTTCACACAATAACGAGAACAGACTGTTCACATTTGAACTTCCTCATATATATATATATATATATATATATATATATACAAATTTTCTACCGCGCTAGCGCGGTGGTAGTTGTCTGCTTGTCTTGCATTATACTGGCTGTTATAATTCAATATACTAATAGTAATATATTGATTCTTATGCTACTGACACAAATGTTTCAAAAAAAAAAAAAAAAGCTAAACACGGACAAGTAATGAGTCCAAGAAGCATTCTATGAAAAGTATACAGTTAAAATGAAATTTCTGTGTATTAAAGTAGTAATTAATCCCAATTGCGATTATTTAAACCCAAATTCTCATGAAACTAAATCCAAAATAGGCAATTCAAGAAACTAATCCTAATTGTGATTATATAGAAACCCCCAAACATATGAATTTACTTAAACCAACAAGATGTATGGCAGCTCGGATTAGATGTATGACCATATTAATCAAAGCAGGGGCTTGCCTTTACGAGCCAAAATAACAGTAAATTGTATCATCATCATCCTCAACAAACTTCATTTGACCCTTAACCTCATCAAAACAAGCCTCAAAATCTTATACTTGTCTTTATCTGCATTAGAGTAACACTCTTATGTAACTCCACAAACAAAATGACCTTCGTCTCCGTCAATTCTAACCCTTCTACCAATTTTTAGGCGGATCACTCAGTGGCCCACCAATTACACGGTACCACGTGTGTTTTTACCAATAAATAAATATTTTACTGGTAAGAATATGGCCCACCAATACACGCGTGGCACCGCGTGATTGGTGGGCTACTGAGTGGTCCGCCTAAAAATGGGACATATGATCCCTGGTGGTGTAGAACGGCAACGGTTCGCAGCAGCATTCTCTATCTGAGATGGTCTCGAGCTCACCATCGGATGTTCAACTTGAATATACTCTTCGATTATGGCGTTTTCTTGTGCATCGCCATCAATTATTATGAGTAGCAGAAAATTTGGGGAGAAGCCCTTTTTTTTTTTTTTCCGTAGTTACTGCTGTCGGTAGGAACACTGTGTGTATTACTGTAGATAAGAACAGTGAGCCCTTGTATTCGAGAAGCCCTTTTTTTCTGTAGATACTGTTGATAGGAACAGTATGTGTATCACTGTAGATAAGAAAGGTGGTGGGTCTGGAAAGTTGAAAAATTATGTAAAATTAAAAAATAGTGGATTCATAAGTTTGTAAAGAGGTGTAATTTATTTCCATTTTGTGATGTTGATAAAAAAAATGGAAGATCAATTTTAGGTATAGTGAATATGAATAATGGAATGGAGAAGGGAGTATTATTTATTAGTTTGTCAATTTCTGTTCATACATAATATGTTGTAATTAGAGGAGTATGTTCGAGCCCACATCCATCACACTCTACAGTAGCCGAAAATGCTAGAAATAGATCTCTAAAAAAATTCTTTCCTCATTTTATATTGTGAAAGTGATCACCAGCTGGTAGCGATGGTAATGGACCGGATTTGGACCGGATCTTCCTTGGTCTAGATCCAGATCCAGGATTTTTTACTTTGCTTAAAATTCGGTCCAGATTCATTGGATTTCAAAAAATGAGATCCAGACTCAGATCCATTGGATCCACAGGGTCTCGGGTCTAGACCATGATTCATAAGTTTTTTTAATTAAAATTAAAAAAATTCCAAATCAATTAAAATTTAACTAAGTTAATTAATTCTACAATAACACGATAATCTATAAGAGCATTACTATCATTAAAAAAAACTCAAAATACTCATGATATTATAAAAATATTACAATCATCTATAAAATTACGATCTTCTCTCTAAAAAAACTTCTAAATTCGTGGACAGTGGGTACTCAATCTCCTCCCTCTTTTCTATTTATTAGATTATTAGTAAAGTATTTCAAGCTCAACAAATAATGTAATTTGATATTTTAAGTAGAATAATATAAATTTAATATTTTAGATATGATAATAAAATAATATTTTAGTTAAAAAAATTTGCGGATCTGGACCGAATCCGGATCTCAGATCGCAAAGTCCAGATCCAGATCCGTAATTTCTAAAATGGATCCAAATCCGATCCAAATCTAATAGGTTTAATTTTTTAAGATCCAGATCTAGAAAAATGAATCTGGATCCACGAATCTGGATTGGGTCCAAGATCCATTGCCATCTCTACCAGCTGGTACGATTGAATTGTATATCTATCTCGTCCCACATAATAAATATGGTTCGCCTAATTGTCAATCGATTCACTGTAAATGCATGCCAGTTTTTTCAAATCAAGGAGAAAATGTCTCAAATTAAATTTCTTGGACAAGAATAAATTGAACAATAATAAACACTTTCACATTAAAAGGTGTTAGGATCTTCGGACTCTAGAAAACGTGACGAACGGGTTTTAGGAACTCAACGGAGACAATAACAAAGAATTACATAAAGAGAAAAATAATAGGCACATAAAATTTAGAGGAATTTCTACTATTAGCCAAATAGTAGAAATTAAAAACAAATGTAGCACATTATTAAAATAAAACACAAAAGTAGTCATTTTGTCTTTATCCGGCGGAGGGCCGATGGAGGGCCTATGGAGTCCATCGGCCCTAAAGAAAAAAATCTGAAACTCCCCGTCGGCCGAGCCACTGAATTCTGGAGAAACAATTACTAGGGCCGTGGGCCGATGGAGGGCCGATCTCCATCGGCCCTCAACATATTAAAAAAAAAAATGTTAAGAGGGCCATCGGCCCTCAAAAAAAAAAAAAAATCAAATTTTGGCCGATGGCCATCGGCCATCAATCAGTAAACTTTTTTTTTTTTAAAGTTCAGGCCATCGGCCATTAAAAAAAATTCAAATTTTGGCAGATGGCCGATGGCCCTCGATCAGTAAACTTTTTTTTTTTTTTAAAGTTCAGGCCATCGGCCATCAAAAAAAAAAAAATTCAAATTTTGGCCGATGGCCGATGGCCCTCAATCAGTAAACTTTTTTTTTAATAACATGTTGAGGGCCCTCCATCGGCCCCTGAAACTCTGCGCCACAAGAGGACAAAATGGCTAGATATGTGTTTTTGTTTAGTAAAAGGCTACATTTGCTTTTCGATTTATTCTTTTGGCTAACAGTGTATATTAACACTAAAATTTAACGTGGTACATCCACCGGCGGTGGAGAATCCACAAATAAAGAGAATAATACAAAATAGGCCTCCGGAATATGGTAATAGGACTAAAAGCACATACCCAAAAAAAACATTGTCAATTAGTACAACTAACTAATCCCATAACATGTGGGCTATGATGCGTAGAAGCACACCTAAAATAATTAGAGAACCTATATATTTATAGGTGAAATTAATGATAAACTTCATTAATTATCCGATGTGGGATAAGACTCAATTTCCTTTAAGAATTAGGATTTGAGCCACATCATAACAAAAGGCGTGTGAATTGGATTTTGTGGGTATTTGGATTTTGTGGGTATTTTGGGATAAGACTCAATTTGATAAGTGCTGAGAGTGGCTGAAAACAGCTGAAAACTATTGATTTAAGAATTTGTAGGTGCTTGGAAAGAAGTGTTGAAAGCTGCTGTAAGTAAGAAAAATAGTATTTGGAAAACTGATGATACAAGTATTTGAAAAAAAACGAAAAAAAAATTAGTTGAAAAAAATTAATTTTATAAAAAAAATATTTGAAAAATTAATTTATTTTCTGAAAATTATCATAATTAAAAAAAAAAAGTTCTAAAAAAATCAAGTTTAATTTAAAAATTGGATGAATTGGTCCTGAAACTATTATTCCATAAATACCCCCATGATTAACACTTAATTAACTTAAAATTTAACAGAAGAATCAATTTATCCAAATTAGCAAACATTGAGGACCAATAAACTAAAAAAAAAGATTAGGGACCAATTCATCCAAAGTAGCAAACATTGGGAACCATTTATGCCAATTTGCCTTAATTTTTTAAATAAAATATTCGTCTTACCCTCATTATTATTAAACAATTTTTATTTATAGTAAATAAATAAAATTGAGAAATGTTTTTGCATTAAAATTTAATTTCAGTATTACAAAATATTAATTTAAATTAATTTTTATATTTATATAAATTTACAATATATAATATTAGCATAAATATATCATACTATTATATTTTAAATATTACTTATTTGCATAAATTCATAATAATGATATTTTGTATAGAATTTTCATGATTTCTAATAAATAATTATCATTAAATAAAATAGAAAATATTAATTCAAAATTCAAAATTTTCAGAGCCCACTATTTTAACTAATTTATATTTAATTTTAATAATAATTATTCAATTAAATTTGAACAGTTTATAAATTATAAATATAAAATAATTTTTATTAAATTACTAACTAATATATTAAATATAATTATAATTAAATTTAGAACTAATAAAAATATTAATTTCAGAATTTATGATTTTTGAGAATTATAAAAATATTTAAAAAATCAAATAATTAAATAAATTAGATAAACTATAAATTATAGCTGAAAATTGGATTATAACAACTTAAGCAGTTTCTCTATCTTAGCTATATTTTGTAAAGAATTTCTACCGAAAATTGGACGTTCCAAATTCTCTCACTGTAGATGAAAACTATAAGATACCGCTGAAAGGTACTCCCTCCATCCCACCGATCTTGACGCATTTCTTTTCGGCACGAGAATTAAGAAAGTGGATGATAAAGTATGAGAGAGAAATAAAGTAGGAGAGAGAAATGAAAAAATAGGAGAGATAAATGAAAAAAATGAAAAAGTAAGAGAGAGAAATAAAAAAATAGGAGGATAAATTATTTCCTTTTTGGAAACGTGTCAAGATGGGTGGAACGTCCCAAAAAGGAATACGCATCAAAAAGCTGGGATCGAGGACTATTTCAAAACATCACATTTAGATTCTTTTTCATAGGGGCATTTGCAACAGTAGCCAAATAGTAGAAATATACATACATGTATAGCCCATCACTAAAAAAACACAAATATACCCATTTTGTCCTTATACGGTGCAGGGCCGATGGGGCCGATGGAGGGCCGATGGAATCCATAGGCCCTCCATAAAAAAAAAAAAATTGAAAGGGCCGATGCCCTTTCAAAAAAAAAAAAAAATAAGGAGGGCCGATGCCCTTTCAAAAAAAAAAAAAAGGAGGGCCGATGCCCTTTCAAAAAAAAAAAAAATTATGGAGGGCCTAAGTTGAAAAAAAAAAAAAAATGAAATAAAATAAAATAAAATAGAAGGAGGGCCGATGGTCCTAGAAGAAAGAAAAAAAATAATGGAGGATTAGAAGAAGGAGGGCCGACTTTGGCCTTCAATTTGTAAAAAAAATAATAAAAAAATATGAAGGGCCGATGGATCCATCGGTCCTCCATCGGCCCTTCCATCGGCCCCGCCGAATAAAGACAAAATGACTATTTTTGTGTTTTATTTAAGTTTTAGGTTATATTTGTGTTTTTTATTTTTATTTTGATTAACAGTGTATATTTCCACTTTTTCATATTTGTCCAAATCAAGTACTGTCATAGAAGTCATTGTCAAATTAATTAGCTACATTTGTCGGGCAAACTCACACCACAAAATTGTTACGAATATTCACGAAATCAACGATATTTTTTTTAGAGCATTGGTCGTACACATAAATCTAAGATTTTATATAGTATTAGAAAAAACTTCAATCACAAAAGTCACATTCACATATCACATCACGTAAGATGATATGGAAACATGAAGCAGCTACGGAGTAATAATAATATAATTATAAAAACCTTGCCCCTGTTAAGATGTTTATTAATAAATAATTAAATATTAGGTCCTTCTCAATCCGATTTTTTTTAGTTTTTGTGGACGATATCTTTTATTCCCTCCCCCTCCGTCTAATAGAAAATGTCGTATTTTTCCTTTTACGATTATTTCATAGAAAATGTATTATTTTTAAAAAAAATAAAAAAATGTGTAGCCTAAAATTAACAAGCTAAAAATTAAATAAAGTGTGTACGGAGTAAAAAATATCATTGATAGAGATCTCAATCAAGGGTGTCAATATTCACGTTTTGATGAATTTTCGAGATTTCAACGGTCCATTTTCGTGTATGATAGACTTATAATTATTAATGTTGATGTGATTTGATCATATAAAACAAACTCTATAATTATCAGAGTAGAAAAAGCTTGAATTACAAATGTCTCATACACACTTTATAACACGTGAGAACTAAGTAATTAAGATGGTTATATCTAGAAATGTCATTCCAGCTATATATTCATATCGACATAATTATATACATCATGTACTACGGACTATTTTTGTAAATGCAACACTTTTTATTTATTTTTCTTAAAGTTAAAAATAATTGTTTTTGAAAATAATATAAGAAATAAATATTTTTGGTAGTTCATTAAATTATGATACTTTAATCATCAAAAGTATTTTATTATATACTTAAAAATTATTTAATTAAGCAGTTTAACTACTTAGGGTAGGGTGTCTTTGCAAATTTTTGTTATAAACACTTATTGATTTTTGCAAAAAACAATTGCTTTTAAGCAAAAATAATGTGTTTTTGGATTTATGATGTGTTTGCAAAAAATAATATATTTTCGCAACTATACACGTAATTAATTAATTTGTTGGTTCACATCCCAAATATATACTCACTCCATCCCAAATATAAATGCATATTTTTATTTTTTATTTGATCAAATTTATGTCTATTAGCTAATTTTTTTATGCCTAATTAAATGTTTCACTAATTTTAATAGATCTAATTAATACAATAATATAAAAAAATTATTTTATCCAACTTTTATAATAGTAACACAATTATGTCATAATTTTTTTGATAATTTACTTAAATTTCAATACTAATATATATCTAATTTTTATATTATTAAATTTTTTCTTAATTTATATAAAAAAGGAAACAGGCCTAAAATAGGGAGATACGAGTATCATTCTTCCGAATTTGCAATAAATGAGCATTCATTTGTAATTAACACCTGACACGTGTCAAGTGATTGTGGTTATTTCTTAAAATATCTTCTGACAAGGGTGCCCAAGACATTTATTATTACTTTTTTAACAAATTTGTCTACAGAATCTTTATGTTGGTGAAATGGTACGAGACACATCTCAAGTGATTGTGGTTATTTGTAATAAACACGTGAAAAGTGACTGGTTATTTCCAAGACATTTATTTTCATTGACATATATAACTTGGTTTGAACATGTAGTAGGTTTGAATATGAGTCAATTGTTAAAATAAAACTCACCATTGTTTCTAAAATAACACTCAATTAAAAATAATTATAAAAAATAAATAGAACATAGTAATCAGGGCTTACTCAAATTTTTCGGGGTCTAAAACCTAATATTAAAACATATTTTGTACATAAAAACACAATGAGTGCCTTCTTTTTAGTGTAAGAGTACTTATGATTTTTATTAAGTCATCTGAGTTTCGTCGATTTTTCACCTCTACATATCCATTATTTTTTTTGGGAAAAATTAATAAAATAGTTAGAAATAAAAGGCAATTTTTTTTTATGACGAGGAACCTGCAGTCACTATCTTTGTGCACATAAAATAAACCTCACTTTTTGTATGCAAACCACACATTAGAGTTAAAAAAAAAAACAGGTGATTTCTTCAATTCTAGGGCACGGGTCAATAGTACAGTTGTCTCCGCTGTTGACATATGCAACAGTTTTGCATGGCAATCATTAATCACGTCCCGATAAAAGTAAAATTTCACTGAATTGATCACTGGTTATAAATTATTGTAAGTGGCAAGGCAGAGTTCAAATTATTATTCAAAATAAAAAAAAAAAAAAAAAATGTCGGCAAGAAGAGCCCAGAACTCGGTATCGAAGCTTTTCTTGATTTGCTTCTTAGGTAGTATTCTGCTGGAAGGAATAACGCCAGCCCACGCTAAACTTCGTCGCTACAGATTTGAAGTAAGTATATATGCATTCATACATAATTAGCAATTTATTTTATGTGAATGGATTTATCTAAAATCGGAGTTTTGGCAGGTGAGAAGTTCTTCATACAGTAGGCTCTGCACCACTAAGAATATATTAACGATAAACGGGCAGTTTCCGGGGCCAACTATTTATGCAAGAAGAGGAGAATTGTTCGTAGTCGATGTTATCAACCTTGCACAACAAAACATTACTATCCATTGGTAAATGAATTACTCATAACCTTGAATGATATAAAGAACCATTATAATGAAGTTATATATGATGATAATTATAGGCATGGAGTGAAGATGCCGAGATATCCATGGTCCGATGGCCCCGCATTTGTGACGCAGTGCCCTATTACTCCGGGTAACAAGTTTAGCCAACGGGTCGTCCTCTCCAACGAGGAGGGGACTGTATGGTGGCACGCGCATAGTGATTGGTCTCGTGCCACTGTCCATGGAGCCCTTGTTGTGTTACCTCCGGAGGGTGAAACTTATCCGTTCCCTAAACCTCATGCGGAAATTCCTATTTTTATAGGTAAATTAATAATTTAATTTTAGAACGCCCGCACGGCCTCGGCGGCTTGCGGGCGATGCCCGGCAGGCCTCGGCAGCCCGCCCGCCCGCACGCCTCGGCAGCCTACCGCGCAACGCCCGCACGGCCTCGGCGGCTTGCGGGTGATGCCCGGCAAGCCTCGGCAGCCTGCCTTTATTAATTTATCGAGTATTTTATTTATAAATATTTTTAGTAG
Organism: Lavandula angustifolia; assembly: GCA_028984105.1. Classification (NCBI taxonomy): domain Eukaryota; kingdom Viridiplantae; phylum Streptophyta; class Magnoliopsida; order Lamiales; family Lamiaceae; genus Lavandula; species Lavandula angustifolia. The sequence goes on from CM054818.1 coordinate 27,379,326, forward strand.
ATGTAGCATTATTAACTTTGAAGTATGTGAGTAATATTGTAGGAGATTGGTATAATGCCGACATGCAACTAGTGATGGAGACAATTATCAGCGGAAGCGATCCGATAGTGTGTGATGCTTTCCTCATAAACGGTCAACCGGGCGACTCCTATCCATGCTCAACACAAGGTAGATTTAATTGCATTTGATTTAATTTAGTATGTCAAACTAATGGTGAAGTAAACGACGTCGTTTAATTTGGTGCAGATATGTACAAGTTGCGAGTGGAATGGGGCAAGACTTACCTAATCAGAATGGTGAACGCCGCCGTTGGCTACACCATGTTTTTCAAAATCTCCAACCACAACCTCACCGTCGTCGGAGCCGACGGTGCCTACACAAAGCCATTTATGAGTGACTACATCGCTATTTCCCCCGGACAGACCATCGACTTCTTACTCGAAGCCAACCAGCCGCCGAGCCGTTACTACATGGCGGCGAGCGCGTACGTAGTCGGACGAGACGACGTACGAGATTCCAACGAAAAAATCACCACGGGATACGTCGAATACGTCGCAAACATAGACAACACGCAGCCACCGCCGCCTCTCCCGTTATTACCTTTTTCCGACGACACGCCGGCCGTCTCCAATTTCACCGACCAATTCAGAAGTCTGGCCAACGATAAATACCCCATCGACGTTCCCAAAAACGTGACGAGGAATTTATTCTACGCTCTCTCAGTCAATCTGCAGGAGTGTCGGAGCGCGTGCAACGAGGCCATCGGCGGTCAGCTCCGGTCGAGTGTGAACAACGTGTCGATGGTGCTCCCTACGACGGCTATTCTCGAGGCTTATTATTGGGGGATTAGTGGTGTTTACGAGCCTAATTTCCCCGATAATCCACATTTTCTTTATGACTACACACAAGGTAGTATGAGTAAAGATGAGTCTCGGACTGAATACGCAACCAAAGTTAGTATTCTTGAATATAATTCGACTGTGGAGATTGTCTTTCAAGGAACCAACCTCGGCGGAGGTGTTGAACATCCTATGCATTTACATGGATACAGCTTTTACGTAGTTGGATCCGGGTATGGTAACTTCGACCCAACCCGGGATCCGGCCAACTATAATCTTGTCGACCCCCGCAAATGGAAACAGTTAATGTTCCTTTCCAGGGGTGGACCGCTATCAGATTCAAAGCTAATAACCCAGGTTTAATTTTGCTCCATAATTAATTTTTTACAAAAAAAAAGTAATCATATAAAAATATATATGTAAATGTTTGAAAAATTGTGGCAGGAGTTTGGTTCATGCATTGTCACATGGAGCGCCACTTGAGCTGGGGAATGGAAATGGCGTTCATCGTGAAGGATGGTAAATCCCTCCATGAGAAGATGCTGCCACCGCCGCCGGATATGCCGTGGTGCTTAAATCAAACGGCTAGAGATCCTTCTATCGATATTGGGACAACCTTAAAACACAATAACAAGGAACTTTAACCATTGAGTTTGAGTCTACTGTATTAAATAAGTCTTTATGGCAAAATAACTTATTATATAAGGAATTAGAGCAAAAGTTTGTTAAATTTTAATAAGTTATTTGTGTTTGGATAAATACATTAATAATAATTTATACATTATAAAAAATAAAATCTCCAGTGTAAAAAACTGTAGGTGTCAGCAGTGGCGGAACCATGAATTTATTTCAACGGGTGCTATCGATAATAATAAAATAAAAATATAAAAGAGATGTCAAGTTTTTTAAATACCATATAATAAAAAACAATGTTGAAAACCACTATTACATTCATAGTGTTCCTCTCCTCTCTTTCATATTTTGAAAACACAACATTATAGCTTCATCGCTAACTGTGCTGAACACATCTTTCTCTACGAAAGTTACCAAGCAATCATTGAGCCATTGATCACCCATCTTGTTTCTTTTGTCATTCTTGACAAAGTTCATACTTGAGAACACTCGTTCAACACTAGCAGTTGTCACCAGTAAAATCAATGCTAACTTGACAAGGAGAAAGACATAACGATATGTCTTGTGCTTCTTTGTTTGAACAAGTGTCCTACAAAGTTCTGCTATCCCTTTTAATTCTGAAAATCTGGAATTAGACTTCACATCGTCAATGTAATTCTCAAACTGAAAAGACAAGGCTGAGTTACTAGCACCACCAAACTCATCTGGGTAAAACTCAGTCATCCTTAGTAATGCCTTGGCGTCAAAATGTTCAAAAGAAGAAGAAGGGCACAAACAAGCTACACAACTCAATATTTCAATGCTTTCGACATTAAATCTCTCCTCAAGCTCATTCAACTGCAAATCCAAAATGTTGTAGAAGCAATCATACTTGTAATGATGCAAATTGGAAACCATAGGAGCTTGACGCCGTGACCTTTGTCCCTTTACATACTGTGTATTCACCACCAAGCTCACCAAGATTTTTGAACAAAAAAAAGATAAACAATATGCAACATCCCGTTCAATACTATACTCCAACCAATCATATTCGTCAAACCATTTTTCAACAAAACTCAGATTTTGTTTACCAATCTTTCTAGTAGGGAAGAAATGACCACGAGGTTGGCATGCGCGTTTTTTAAGGTAAGCTCTCCTTGCCTCATCTTGGACATTCAGATGAAAATCTGAAATTTGCTTCCTTAATCCAGGATCGGGCTTCAAAGATTGATAAACAATGTGATTAGAATCTGTTTGTTCCTGTAGAGGAAAGGACGGATAATCACTTGAAGATGAAGGCTCTTGAGCTATTTTCTTCTTACTTTCTTGAGTTGCATCCTTAGTACTTGCTTCTTTCTCACTTGCTTCTTTGTTGCTTGCTTCCTTGTACTTCGAAATTACTTCAAAAAAAAATTTCATCCTATTTTCAAAAAATTTAGTGTTTGTAAACTAAATATCGAACTGCCGTTCAAAGATAACCTCTTTGATAATAAATTAATGATGTGGATAGTTTAATAAGAAAGTTAGATAATAAGACAAATCTTCACTAATCAAAATTGAATAATTTACTAAGTATATACAGTATACTTCCAGTTTCATGGGACCACTTCTCCACCACCTCATTCCCAAATCCCAAACAATCTTATTCTTGGGAATCTTTATTTGATATTTAAACAAAGTTCACAAGCAATTAAGACTAACAAATCCAAGAAGTCCAAAAGCAAGAACGTTAGATTCATAAATATAAAATTAGAACCCTAGATTGATGAAAATAAAATTGAAACTAAAACTAAGGAGAGAAAATTAAGACCTTAAGGTAGTATAACCAAAGAATTTTCGATAATTCCTCCCAAAACCTTCCAACTTCTATATGATCTGTCGAAAATAGCAGATTTTCTTGGTGAATAGCGTTTGGAAATTGAGAGAAGAAAAACGTGAGTTAAGAAAAACGTGTGTGAGGTGTACTTCTTTTTAAATGTAGATGTAGTGGGCCAAAAACTTAAATGACATATATGAAACAAATAATTGTTGCCTTGGGTTGTATGGGCCCAAATCCAATATAAGAAGTTAAAGGAAAAAATGGGAAAAAATGGGGTTAATTGGATTTGAACTCGGGCTCCTTACCAAGCATCATCACCATTGGGACACGGTCTCACTATTGAGATTAGTACTGTAAATTTTTTTATCAATATTTATGGAGGTGCTATAGCACCCCCCAACCCTAAGTTGGCTCCGCTATTGGGTATCAGATTGATGGTAGATCTCTGCATAAGTTTGTTAGAAATTATCCATAAGTTATAAATATTAATTTATAAAAATAAGTCAAAAATAACTTATAGAGTATAATAAGATATTTCGATAAACTCTCTTAAACGCACGTAAAATGACTTACTATTTAGAATAAGTTGAAATAAGTCATTTTTAAGCTCTTACAAACGGGGCCTAAGAGGTTAGATGTAATTTTCTTGTAGAAAAAAATTAATTTATTCATTGTTCTTTATGTAATTCGTTAATCTCTTCCATGTTTGAGATACTCTTGGTAAAACCAAGAGTCGTTGTCACTTCTAGGCGCCATACTATCGTCTACCATGGTTTTAGAGTAATGATATTTCAGAAACTTGTGAAATGTGGAAGAAATTGACGAAGAAGAAGATTGGAGTAGAACATGGGAGGAACTTTGGAGGAAGAAAGAGGGGAGAGGTAGAGAGAGGCGAGCGTGAATGAGGATTTGATTTTCAAATTTTCGAAGCACTAATGAATATAAGCTATCCAATTACTTTTTTATCCTTTTGTGCAGTTTTTTTGTAAAGAAAATGCAGTCCCTTTGTTTTAGGCTAGCATTAAATTTTACTCTTTTACCCTTTGTGCAACAATTTTCCAAAGAAAGTGCACTGGATTTTTGTCTCTGTAATATTCAATTCAATCTCAACAGTAGATTGCCTTGATCTAATGACTTCATATAGCGCTCTCACCAAATTTTATCCCTAGTATATTTTATGCATAGGGATATAAACTCCTAATTTTAAGAGAACTACGAACTTATGCATACTTTTCTCTGCCTTATGTATGCTACTATACTTTCCTATTCACTATAAATAAAACCTAACTAATTTACACTTTTACTTAAATTCTGAACTCCATATTCAAGTCTAAGCCTATATAACCATTACTAATAAATGTATTAGCTTTTTTTTTCTAAGCTGTTGTGTATGGATGTACGATTCTATGGCAAATAAGCTGATTTTAATAAAGATATGATTTATGTTAAAGTTAATAACTGTTCATTGATTCTCTCTCTAATTATATAATTTGCGGTTATTATGATTGATATGTAATTATATTAATATCCCCGTAATTTCTCTTGTACTTATAGTTTCTCTAATTTAGCTTAAGCTGTTGATTGTTGTATATTCTTTATATACACAAATCAAATCAAGAAGTCCAAGTATGAATTTCTAAATCAATTCTCTTGTTCTCTTTCAATATCTTTTATAACTTCTTTGGTAGATAAAAGATTCAAAATAACTGCACATGATTTTATTCCTTCGACATAAAATGCAAGCCATTATAAAATACAATATTTAGAAACTTAAGATTATTTATTAAAATACAATATGAAAAAAATCGAAGAAAAATCGATTGCCTCAATTATGCCCTACAAAAATTTGGATAAATTCTCATTTCTTCCACCAACAACTCCTCAAAAATTATGTTTATTTTTTAATACAATTAAAACTCATAAAATACACACTTAAACAAAGTTTTTTAATCTCCGTGCCGAAACCATAGGGGACAGTAATAACGGGAAGAAGGGAGTATTATAATAAAGTGGAGTTGTCTATGTTTTTACAACGCAAATTTTAATGAGAGTTGTTAGTTGCATAAAATTGCGGGTCTTTTAAATAAAGTGTTTGTAATAATTTACCAAAAATAAAAAAAGACTGGAAAACTTTAATGGGACGACCCAAAAGGCACACTGGACAACTTCAATGGGACAGAAAGAGTGCAAAAGAAGAAAAGAGAAAAAAACTAAAGCACAGAAAAGAAGCATTATTGCTAGACTAGGACCGGATCATATAATAAAACTGCTTCAAATAAGAAGTAAGAAGAAATCTACACCTTTCATCTTATCATTAGATGATTTAGATTGAATATGCTCTGTAATATTCTTTATATACTTATTCATAAGGGCAAAAGTGTAGGAGTCATAAAATTTATGCATGAAAAATAAAGAATATACATAAAACATATCGAAGTATACTTATTTTCTATTTTCTTATATAACTCGTCTTCCCACCGAATCTACACCTTTACTAGACTACCTACTCCAAATCAACTCAACCCAAAGGTGCCCATAATTACAATAAGTTGCAAAAGATATAACCATAATGATTATTTCTGAATATGATAACAGTATCATGGCTCTCATCCCTTTAAAACACATGTGATGAAAAATTAGGCCGAGTTAATGGGGAATAAAAATAATCAGCTCTTACAAATTTTTATTTTGTGAAAATGATCGCCAGCTGGTATAATAGAATCAAGAACCCCGTAAATTGAACGTGTAGATCTGTCACAAGATTAGAAGCCATTATTGTTTGTAACAATAACATAATACTATAACACATACAAGTTTATACTTTTGCCCTTATACATTAATTAATAAATATATATATATATATATATATATAAGAGAATATGCATATAAACCAAAATTTGAAACCCATATTCGAATCTGACCGTCGATCTAACCATTACTGATAAATGCATTAGCTTTAAAATAATCTTTTTTCTAAGCTGTTGTGTATGAATGTACGATTCTGAGGCAAATAAGCTTACATTACTAAAGATATGATTTTTTTTGGTAGTCAAAGGATTCGAAATAATTATATATACATGATTTGGAATTTGTTTCATGAAAATTCCCCAAAGAATAAGCGGATGATATTTAATAGGTGTTTGATGAAATTCCCCAAAGCATCATAAACTCTATCCTATTTCATGCAATTCCTATCTCAGTTTTCAAACCCTATTGTTTTTTATTTATAAAATATAATGTATAAAAATTAAAATAATGGACCCAAGAAAATAGGGTTAGTAGATTTGAATGAACGAAGAAATGTGAAACTGTGTTTAAAAATTAAGTGTTTAAAGAAAATATGATATGTATGAGAGAAACTGATAAATGAATGAGCAGCAATGGATTCACTGTAAATGCATGTCTATTTTTTTCAAATCAAGGAGAAAATGTCTCAAATTAAATTTCTTGGACAAAAGAAGAAATTGCACAATAATAACCATTTTCACATTAAAAGGCGCGTCACTTGGATTTTGAGGGCGTTTGAAATAACTGATGTTTGTTGATAAGTGTTGAAAGCTGCTAATTTGAAATGTCATTGCAGCCACATATTCATACTAATATAATTATAGACATCATCATGTACTACAAAGTATTTTATAAACAATTTTTTTCAAAGTTAAAAGTAATTGTTTAAAAGAAAAAATATGAGGTTTTATATAGATTTAATTAATACCATAATATAAAAAAGACTATTTTATCCAAGCTTTTATAATAGCAAACACAATTATGTCATTAATTTTTTTTAATAATTTACTTATTTTTCAATACAAATATATATCTAATTTTTACATTACTAAATTTTTTCTTAATTTATATGAAAAAGCAAACAGACATATAAAATAGAAAGAGAATATCCTTCTACCGAATTTGCAATAAATAAGCAAGTAATTGTAATAAACACGTGACACGTGTCAATTGACTCTTATTATTTCCTAAAATATCTTCAAACAAGGGTTTCCAAGACATTTATATTTAGACTAGAGCAGTGTATTTAACGATTCTACACAGTATTGTGATCTTGCCCGTATTTATTTTAGATTGATGAGGCGGGCGAACAAAGCTAGCTAGAGCTTGCCCGAAATTATTTTAGATTGGTGAGGAGGGAACAAAGCTAGAGCGCAACTTGTTGGAGGAAATACAATTTAAAAGTTAAATCTAGTTATTAGACAATTTATTCCGAGGTATTTTATGTTTCAAACACATTCGGGAATTTATAATCCAAATAAATTAACGGGAGGAATTATTACTATTTTTTTAAACTAATTTGCAATCTTTATTTTGGGGAAAAGTATTTATTTTTTTTTATAAAAATTAATTGGCCTATAAAGGCCTTATTTTGGACGAATGGTACTAGACACGTGTCAAGTGATTGTGGTTATCTGTAAAAAATGAGCATTTATTTGTAATAAACAGGTGACAAGTGATGGTTAATTATTTCCTACAATGGAGAAGACAAGGATGCCCAAGACATTTATTTTCAGACAACCACTTTCCTTTTTGTAATTACTAATTTAACTTGATTTGAACAAACGGACATGAAGTACATGTTGGTGTCAAGCTGTATAGGTTTGAAAAAAAACAACAGTGTTGTCTCTCTTAATCAAATTTCTCTCCAATGCCAAAAGTAGAATCATATCATATCTTCTAAGAAATATCAAGGAAGTCCTCTTGGGATGGCGTAGTGGTAAAAGTGGGTGGTCTGGGACCGATAGGTCATGAGTTCAAATTCTACTGAAACCGCTATGTGTTGCCTGTCACCTTTGGTTCGGTAGCGGCGGCGGGTTACCCTCGTCATAAAAAAGAAAGAAATATCAAGGAATTGCAAAGTTTAGTATCTTAGGAAATATGGTAAACCTAATAATATATACAATTAATCACGACACCACATAGACTGACACACATGGTTTTTTCTAAAAAAATTATGATCGATATAGATAAAAATATATAATCAAATGTAAAATAAATTAATACATTTTCATTAGAATTAGATTCCATGTGTATTAAAATGTATAGAACACAGTAATTGGAGCTCACCCAAACTTTTCGAGGGCCTAAAACCTAACATTAAAACATATTTTAATACATAAAAAAAATAAATAGTGGCTTCGGCTTAGTGTAAGAGTACCTATGATTTTCATTAAGTCACCCGAGTTCGTCGATTTTTCACCTCTACATGTCTATTATGGAAAATTTAATAAAATAGTCAGAAATAAAAGGCAATTTTTTTTTGTGTTATCACGAATAACCTGCAGCCACTACCTTTGGCGCACACAGTGTAAACATCGCTCTTGTGCAATAGCCTGTAAACCACTCATGAGAGTTAAACAAAAACCTGAAGGTGGTTTCTTTAGTTCTAGGGCAAGGGTCAATAGTACAGTTGTCTGCGCTGTTGATATATGCAACAGTTTTGCATGACAATCATTAATCACGTCCCGATAAAAGTAAACTTTCACTGAATTGATCTTATAAATTATTGTAAGTGGCAAGGCAGAGTTCAAATTATTATTCACAATTACAAAAAAAAAAAAAAAATGTCGGCAAGAAGAGCCCAGAACTCGGTATCGAAGCTTTTCTTGATTTGCTTCTTAGGTAGTATTCTGCTGGAAGGAATAACGCCAGCCCACGCTAAACTTCGTCGCTACAGATTTGAAGTAAGTATATATGCATTCATACATAATTAGCAATTTATTTTATGTGAATGGATTTATCTAAAATCGGAGTTTTGGCAGGTGAGAAGTTCTTCATACAGTAGGCTCTGCACCACTAAGAATATATTAACGATAAACGGGCAGTTTCCGGGGCCAACTATTTATGCAAGAAGAGGAGAATTGTTCGTAGTCGATGTTATCAACCTTGCACAACAAAACATTACTATCCATTGGTAAATGAATTACTCATAACCTTGAATGATATAAAGAACCATTATAATGAAGTTATATATGATGATAATTATAGGCATGGAGTGAAGATGCCGAGATATCCATGGTCCGATGGCCCCGCATTTGTGACGCAGTGCCCTATTACTCCGGGTAACAAGTTTAGCCAACGGGTCGTCCTCTCCAACGAGGAGGGGACTGTATGGTGGCACGCGCATAGTGATTGGTCTCGTGCCACTGTCCATGGAGCCCTTGTTGTGTTACCTCCGGAGGGTGAAACTTATCCGTTCCCTAAACCTCATGCGGAAATTCCTATTTTTATAGGTAAATTAATAATTTAATTTTAGAACGCCCGGCACGGCCTCGGCGGCTTGCGGGCGATGCCCGGCAGGCCTCGGCAGCCCGCCCGCACGCCTCGGCAGCCTACCGCGCAACGCCCGCTAAGCCTCAGCGGCTTGCGGGCGATGCCCGGCAAGCCTCGGCAGCCGGCCTTTATTAATTTATCGAGTATTTTATTTATAAATATTTTAAGTAGATGTAGCATTATTAACTCTGAAGTATGTGAGTAATATTGTAGGAGATTGGTATAATGCCGACATGCAACAAGTGATGGAGATAATTGTGAGCGGAAGCGAGCCGATAGTGTGTGATGCTTTCCTCATAAACGGTCAACCGGGCGACTCCTATCCATGCTCAACACAAGGTAGATTTATTTGCATTTGATTTAATTTAGTATGTCAAACTAATGGTGAAGTAAACGACGTCGTTTAATTTGGTGCAGATATGTACAAGTTGCAAGTGGAATGGGGCAAGACTTACCTAATCAGAATGGTGAACGCGGCCGTTGGCTACACCATGTTCTTCAAAATCTCCAACCACAACCTCACCGTCGTCGGAGCCGACGGTGCCTACACAAAGCCATTTATGAGTGACTACATCGCTATTTCCCCTGGACAGACCATCGACTTCTTGCTCGAAGCCAACCAGCCGCCGAGCCGTTACTACATGGCGGCGAGCGCGTACATAGTCGGACGAGACGACGTACGAGATTCCAACGACAAAATCACCACGGGATACGTCGAATATGTCGCAAACTTAGACAACACGCATCCACCGCCGCCTCTCCCGTTATTACCTCCTACCGACGACACGCCGGCCGTCTCCAATTTCACCGACCAATTCAGAAGTCTGGCCAACGATAAATACCCCATCGACGTTCCCAAAAACGTGACGAGGAATTTATTCTACGCTCTCTCAGTCAATCTGCAGGAGTGTCGGAGCGCGTGCAACGAGGCCATCGGCGGTCAGCTCCGGTCGAGTGTGAACAACGTGTCGATGGTGCTCCCTACGACGGCTATTCTCGAGGCTTATTATTGGGGGATTAGTGGTGTTTACGAGCCTAATTTCCCCGATAATCCACATTTTCTTTATGATTACACACAAGGTAGTATGAGTAAAGATGAGTCTCGGACTGAATACGCAACCAAAGTTAGTATTCTTGAATATAATTCGACTGTGGAGATTGTCTTTCAAGGAACCAACCTCGGCGGAGGTGTTGAACATCCTATGCATTTACATGGATACAGCTTTTACGTCGTTGGATCCGGGTATGGTAACTTCGACCCAACCCGGGATCCGGCCAACTATAATCTTGTCGACCCCCCGCTAATGGAAACAGTTACTGTTCCTTTCCAGGGGTGGACCGCTATAAGATTCAAAGCTAATAACCCAGGTTTAATTAATTTTGCTCCATAATTAATTTTTTACCAAAAAAAAAATCATATAAAAATAAATATGTAAATGTTTGAAAAATTTGTGGCAGGAGTTTGGTTCATGCATTGTCACATGGAGCGCCACTTGAGCTGGGGAATGGAAATGGCGTTCATCGTGAAGGATGGTAAATCCCTCCATGAGAAGATGCTGCCACCGCCGCCGGATATGCCGTGGTGCATAAATCAAACGGCTAGAGATCCTTCTATCGATATTGGGACAACCTTAAAACACAATAACAAGGAACTTCAACCATTGAGTTTGAGTCTACTGTATTAAATAAGTCTTTATGGCAAAATAACTTATTGTATAAGGAATTAGAGCAAAAGTTTGTTAAATTTTAATAAGTTATTTGTGTTTGGATAAATACATTAATAATAATTTATACATTATAAAAAATAAAATCTCCAGTGTAAAAAACTGTAGGTATCAGCAGTGGCGGAGCCATGAATTTATTTCAACGGGTGCTATCGATAATAATAAAATAAAAATATAAAAGAGATGTCAAGTTTTTTAAATACCATATAATAAAAAACAATGTTGAAAACCACTATTACATTCATAGTTTTCCTCTCCTCTCTTTCATATTTTGAAAACACAACATTATAGCTTCATCGCTAACTGTGCTAAACACATCTTTCTCTACGAAAGTTACCAAGCAATCATTGAGCCATTGATCACCCATCTTGTTTCTTTTGTCATTCTTGACAAAGTTCATACTTGAGAACACTCGTTCAACACTAGCAGTTGCCACCGGTAAAATCAATGCTAACTTGACAAGGAGAAAGACATAACGATATGTCTTGTGCTTCTTTGTTTGAACAAGTGTCCTACAAAGTTCGGCTATCCCTTTCAATTATGAAAATCTGGAATTAGACTTCACATCGTCAATGTAATTCTCAAACTGAAAAGACAAGGGTGAGTTACTAGCACCACCAAACTCATCTGGGTAAAACTCAGTCATCCTTAGTAATGCCTTGGCGTCAAAATATTCAAAAGAAGAAGAAGGGCACAAACAAGCTACACAACTCAATATTTCAATGCTTTCGACATTAAAAAAGATAAACAATATGCAACATCCCGTTCAATACTATACTCCAACCAATCATATTCGTCAAACCATTTTTCAACAAAACTCCGATTTTGATTACCAATCTTTCTAGTAGGGAAGACATGACCACGAGGTTGGTATACGCGTTTTTTAAGGTAAGCTCTCCTTACGTCATCTTGGACATTCAGATGAAAATCTGAAATTTGCTTCCTTAATCCGGGATCGGGCTTCAAAGATTCATAAACAATGTGATTAGAATCGTTTGTTCCCGTAGAGGAAAGGACGGATAATCACTTGAAGATGAAGGCTCTTGAGCTATTTTCTTGTTACTTTCTTGAGTTGCATCCTTAGTATTTGCTTCTTTCTCACTTGCTTCTTTGTTGCTTGCTTCCTTGTACTTCGAAATATTTTCAAAAAATCTTTTAATCCTATTTTCAAAAAATTTAGTATTTGTAAACTAAATATCGAACTGCCGTTCAAATATAACCTCTTGATAATAAATTAATGATGTGGATAGTTTAATAAGAAAGTTAGATAATAAGACAAATCTTCACTAATCAAAATTGAATAATTTACTAAGTATATACAGTATACTTCCAGTTTCATGGGACCACTTCTCCACCACCTCATTCCCAAATCCCAAACAATCTTATACTTAGGAATCTTTATTTGATATTTAAACAAAGTTCACAAGCAATTAAGACTAACAAATCCAAGAAGTCCAAAAGCAAGAATGTTAGATTCATAAATATAAAATTGGAACCCTAGATTGATAAAAATAAAATTGAAACTAAAACTAAGGAGAGAAAATTAAGACCTTAAGGTAGTATAACCAAAGCTTTTTCGATAATTCCTCCCAAAACCTTCCAACTTCTATATGATCTGTCGAAAATAGCAGATTTTCTTGGTGAATAGCGTTTGGAAATTGAGAGAAGAAAAACGTGTGTGAGGTGTACTTCTTTTTAAATGTAGATGTAGTGGGCCAAAAACTTTAAGGGGATATCTGAAACAAATAATTGTTGCCTTGGGTTGTATGGGCCCAAATCCAAAATAAAAGGAAAAAATGGGAAAAAATGGGGTTAATTGGATTTGAACTCGGGCTCCTTACCAAGCATCATCACCGCTGGGACACGGTCTCACTATTGAGATTAGTACTAGAAAATTTTTATCAATATTTATGGAGGTGCTATAGCACCCCCCAGCCCTAAGTTGGCTAAACTATTGGGTATCAGATTGATGGTAGATCTCTGCATAAGTTTGTTACAAATTGTCCATAAGTTATAAATATTAATTTATAAAAATAAGTCAAAAATAACTTATAGAGTATAAACTCTCTTAAACGCACGTAAAATGACTTACTATTTAGAATAAGTTGAAATAAGTCATTTTTAAGCTCTTACAAACGGGGCCTAAGAGGTTAGATGTAATTTTCTTGTAGGAAAAATATTAATTTATTCATTGTTCTTTATGTAATTTGTTAATCTCTTTCATGTTTGAGATACTCTTGGTAAAACCAAGAGTCGTTGTCACTTCTAGGCGCCATACTATCGTCCGCCATGGTTTTAGAGTAATGATATTTTAGAAACTTGTGTCAAATGTGGAAGAAATTGACGAAGAAGAAAGATTGGAGTAGAACATGGGAGGAACTTTGGAGGAAGAAAGAGGGGAGAGGTAGAGAGAGGCGAGCGTGAATGAGGATTTGATTTTCAAATTTTCGAAGCACTAATGAATATAAGCTATCCAATTACTTTTTTATCCTTTTGTGCAGTTTTTTTGTAAAGAAAATGCAGTCCCTTTGTTTTAGGCTAACATTAAATTTTACCCTCTTACCCTTCGTGCAACAATTTTCCAAAGAAAGTGCATTGGATTTTTGTCTCTGTAATATTCAATTCAATCTCAACAGTAGATTGCCTTGATCTAATGACTTCATATAGCGCTCTCACCAAATTTTATCCCTAGTATATTTTATGCATAGGGATATAAACTCCTAATTTTAAGAGAACTACGAACTTATGCATACTTTTCTCTGCCTTATGTATGCTACTATACTTTCCTATTCACTATAAATAAAACCAAACTAATTTACACTTTTACTTAAATTTGAACTCCATATTCAAGTCTAAGCCTATATAACCATTACTAATAAATGTATTAGCTTTTTTTTTTCTAAGCTGTTGTGTATGGATGTACAATTCTATGGCAAATAAGCTGATTTTAATAAAGATATGATTTATGTTAAAGTTAGTAACTGTTCATTGATTCTCTCTCTAATTATATGATTTGCAGTTATTATGATTGATATGTAATTATATTAATATCCCTGTAATTTCTCTTGTACTTATAGTTTCTCTAATTTAGCTTAACTGTTGATCGTGTATCTTCTTTATATACACAAATCAAATCAAGAAGTCCAAGTATGAATTTCTAAATCAATTCTCTTGTTCTCTTTCAATATCTTTTATAATTTCTTTGGTAGATAAAAGATTCAAAAAAACTGTACATGATTTTATTCCTTCGACATAAAATTCAAGGCATTATGATATAATGTGAGGAAAAATCTGTATTGATCAAATCAAGAGTATCAAGATTCCTCGTTGAATTTTCTATTATTCTAATTTGAGTAATTTAAATTAGTGCACACAACACACTTCTACTTAATACCATTCCCACATTATTATACTCTCTCTCGAAAAATCTATCTCTCACACGATTTTCGTTTTACTCTGTACTCAGCAAATTATGATTTTTAATTTTTTAGAAACTTAAGATTATTTCTTAAAATACAATATGAAAAAAAACCCGAAGAAAAATCGATTGCCTCAATTATGCCCTACAAAAATTTGGATAAATTCTCATTTCTTCCACCAACAACTCCTCAAAAATTCTGTTCATTTTTTAATACAATTAAAACTCATAAAATACACACTTAAACAAAGTTTCTTAATCTCCGTGCCAAAACCATAGGGGACAGTAATAACGGGAAGAAGGGAGTATTATAATAAAGTGGAGTTGTCTATGTTTTTACAACGCAAATTTTAATGAGAGTTAGTTGCATAAAATTGCGGGTCTTTTAAATAAAGTGTTTGTAATAATTTACCAAAAATAAAAAAAAATTGGAAAACTTTAATGGGACGACCCAAAAGGCACACTGGACAACTTCAATGGGACAGAAAGAGTGCTAAAGAAGAAAAGAGAAAAAAACTAAAGCACAGAAAAGAAGCATTATTGCTAGACTAGGACCGGATCATATAATAAGACTGCTTCAAATAAGAAGTAAGAAGAAATCTACACCTTTCATCTTATCATTAGATGATTTAGATTGAATATGCTCTATAATATTCTTTATATACTTATTCATAAGGGCAAAAGTGTAGGAGTCATGAAATTTATGCATGAAAAATAAAGAATATACATAAAACATATCAGAAGTATACTTATTTTCTATTTTTTTTTAATGATACCTCGACCACCGAGATCTACACCTTTACTAGACTACCTACTCCAAATCAACTCAACCCAAAGGTGCCCATAATTACAATAAGTTGCAAAAGATATAACCATAATGATTATTTCTGAATATGATAACAGTATCATGGCTCTCATCCCTTTAAAACACATGTGATGAAAAATTAGGCCGAGTTAATGGGGGATAAAAATAATCAGCTCTTACAAATTTTTATTTTGTGAAAATGATCGCCAGCTGGTATAATAGAATCAAGAACCCCGTAAATTGAACGTGTAGATCTGTCACAAGATTAGATGCCATTATTGTTTGCAACAATAACTTAATACTATAACACATACAAGTTTATACTTTTGCCCTTATACATTAATTAATAAATATATATAAGAGAATATGCATATAAACCAAAATTTGAAACCCATATTCGAACCTGACAGTCGATCTAACCATTACTGATAAATGCATTAGCTTTAAAATAATCTTTTTTCTAAGCTGTTGTGTATGAATGTACGATTCTGAGGCAAATAAGCTTACATTACTAAAGATATGATTTTTTTTTTGGTAGTCAAAGGATTCGAAATAATTATATATACATGATTTGGAATTTGTTTGATGAAAATTCCCCAAAGAATAAGCGGATGATATTTAATAGGTGTTTGATGAAATTCCCCAAAGCATCATAAACTCTATCCTATTTCATGCAATTCCTATCTCAGTTTTCAAACCCTATTGTTTTTTATTTATAAAATATAATGTATAAAAATTAAAATAAAGGACCCAAGAAAATAGGGTTAGTAGATTTGAATGAACGAAGAAATGTGAAACTGTGTTTAAAAATTAAGTGTTTAAAGAAAATATGATATGTATGAGAGAAACTGATAAATGAATGAGCAGCAATGGATTCACTGTAAATGCATGTCTATTTTTTTCAAATCAAGGAGAAAATGTCTCAAATTAAATTTCTTGGACAAAAGAAGAAATTGAACAATAATAACCATTTTCACATTAAAAGGCGCGTCACTTGGATTTTGAGGGTGTTTGAAATAACTGATGTTTGTTGATAAGTGTTGAAAGCTGCTAATTTGAAATTTTCAGAACCCACTATTTAATTAATTTATACTTAATTTGAATAATAATAATTTCATTAAACTTGGAGAATTTATAAGTAATAATTATAAAATAATTCTTATTAAATTACTAACTAATATATTAAAATATAATTATAATTAATTTTAAAACTAATAAAAATATTATTTTTAAAATTATTGATTTTTTGAGAATTATAAAAATATTTAAAGAACAAAATAGTTCAATAATTTAAATAAGCTGTAAGTTATAACTGAAAACTGAGTCATAACATCTTAAGCAATTTCTATTGAAAGTTAGGTGTTCCAAAACGCCAAATTTATATTCTTTTATATAAATGTCAATCTTGTCCAAATAACTGAATAAGTACTGTCAAAGAAGTGACTGTCAAATTAATTAGCTACATATGTCGGGCAAACTCACACCAATCTATACGCATTTACGAAATCAACGACATTTTTTTTAATATCACTTGATTTGAAAATTGTTACTAATATTTACGAAATCAACGATATTTTTTTCTAGAGCATGGGTCATACGCATAAATCTAATGATTTATCGAATGTAATCTTAAATTT
This sequence comes from Lavandula angustifolia, assembly GCA_028984105.1. NCBI lineage: Eukaryota > Viridiplantae > Streptophyta > Magnoliopsida > Lamiales > Lamiaceae > Lavandula > Lavandula angustifolia. The sequence continues at coordinate 27,396,462 of CM054818.1, forward strand.
ATATATTAGAAAAAAGCTTCAATCACAAAATTCTCATTCACATATTACAGCACGTAAGATGATATGGAAACATGAAGCAGCTACGGAGTAATAGTAATATAATAATAAAACCTTGCCCCTGTTAAGAATTTATTAATAAATAATTAAATATTCGGTCCTTCTGAATCAGATTTTTTTAATAATATAATATAATAATAAAACCTTGCCCCTGTTAAGATATTTATTAATAAATAATTAAATATTCGGTCCTTCTGAATCATATTTTTTTAATAATATAATAATAAAACCTTGCCCCTGTTAAGATATTTATTAATAAATAATTAAATATTCGGTCCTTCTCAATACGATTTTTTTAGTTTTTGTGGACGATATCTTTTATTTCCTCCGTCCAATAGAAAGTGTCATATTTTTTTTTTAAGATTATTTCATTTAAAGTGTATTGTTTCTAAAAAAATAAAAAATGTGTGGTATAAAATTAATAAGCTAAAAGTCAAATAATATACACCATATAATTTAAGTTTTTTAATCTCCGCGCCCCATAAAAAGAAGACACCTTCTATATGCACGACGAATGAAGTGTGTACCGAGTAAAAGAATATCATTGATACAGATTTCAATCAAGGGTGTCAATTTATTCACGTTTTGATGAATTTGCGAGATTTCAACGGTCCATTTTGTGTATGATATAGACTAATAATTATTAATGTTGATGAGATTTGATCATATAAAACAAACTCTTTATAACACGTGAGAACTAAGTAATTAAGATGGTTATATCTAGAAATGTCATTGCAGCCACATATTCATACTAATATAATTATAGACATCATCATGTACTACAACGTATTTTATAAACAATTTTTTTTAAAGTTAAAAGTAATTGTTTAAAAGAAAAAAATATGAGGCTTTATATAGATCTAATTAATACCATAATATAAAAAAGACTATTTTATCCAGCTTTTATAATAGCAAACACAATTATGTCATTAATTTTTTAATAATTTATTTATTTTTCAATACCAATATATATCTAATTTTATATTATTAAATTTTTTCTTAATTTATATGAAAAAACAAACAGACATATAAAATAGAAAGAAAATATCCTTCTACTGAATTTGCAATAAATAAGCATGTAATTGTAATAAACACGTGACACGTGTCAAGTGACTCTTATTATTTCCTAAAATATCTTCAAACAAGGGTTTCCAAGACATTTATATTTAGACTAGAGCAGTGTATTTAACGATTCTACACAGTATTGTGATCTTGCCCGTATTTATTTTAGATTGATGAGGCGGGCGAACAAAGCTAGCTAGAGCTTGCCGAAATTATTTTAGATTGGTGAGGAGGGAACAAAGCTAGAGCGCAACTTGTTGGAGGAAATACAATTTAAAAGTTAAATCTAGTTATTAGACAATTTATTCCGAGGTATTTTATGTTTCAAACACATTCGGGAATTTATAATCCAAATAAATTAACGGGAGGAATTATTATTATTTTTTAAACTAATTTGCAATCTTTATTTTGGGGAAAAGTATTTATTTTTTTTTATAAAAATTAATTGGCCTATAAAGGCCTTATTTTGGACGAATGGTACTAGACACGTGTCAAGTGATTGTGGTTATCTGTAAAAAATGAGCATTTATTTGTAATAAACAGGTGACAAGTGATGGTTAATTATTTCCTACAATGGAGAAGACAAGGATGCCCAAGACATTTATTTTTAGACAACCACTTTCCTTTTTGTAATTACTAATTTAACTTGATTTGAACAAACGGACATGAAGTACATGTTGGTGTCAAGCTGTATAGGTTTGAAAAAAAACAACAGTGTTGTCTCTCTTAATCAAATTTCTCTCCAATGCCAAAAGTAGAATCATATCATATCTTCTAAGAAATATCAAGGAAGTCCTTTTGGGATGGCGTAGTGGTAAAAATGGGTGGTCTGGGACCGATAGGTCATGAGTTCAAATTCCACTGAAACCGCTATGTGTTGCCTGTCACCTATGGTTCGGTAGCGGCGGCGGGTTACCCTCGTCATAAAAAAGAAAGAAATATCAAGGAATTGCAAAGTTTAGTATCTTAGGAAATATGGTAAACCTAATAATATATACAATTAATCACGACACCACATAGACTGACACACATGGTTTTTTCTAAAAAAATTATGATCGATATAGATAAAAATATATAATCAAATGTAAAATAAATTAATACATTTTCATTATAATTAGATTCCATGTGTATTAAAATGTATAGAACACAGTAATTGGAGCTCACCCAAACTTTTCGAGGGCCTAAAACCTAACATTAAAACATATTTTAATACATAAAAAAAATAATGAGTGGCTTCGGCTTAGTGTAAGAGTACCTATGATTTTCATTAAGTCACCCGAGTTCGTCGATTTTTCACCTCTACATGTCTATTATGGAAAATTTAATAAAATAGTCAGAAATAAAAGGCAATTTTTTTTTTGTGTTATCACGAATAACCTGCAGCCACTACCTTTGGCGCACACAGTGTAAACATCGCTCTTGTGCAATAGCCTGTAAACCACTCATGAGAGTTAAACAAAAACCTGAAGGTGATTTCTTTAGTTCTAGGGCAAGGGTCAATAGTACAGTTGTCTGCGCTGTTGACATATGCAACAGTTTTGCATGACAATCATTAATCACGTCCCGATAAAAGTAAACTTTCACTGAATTGATCTTATAAATTATTGTAAGTGGCAAGGCAGAGTTCAAATTATTATTCAAAAAAAAAAAAAAAAAAAAAAATGTCGGCAAGAAGAGCCCAGAACTCGGTATCGAAGCTTTTCTTGATTTGCTTCTTAGGTAGTATTCTGCTGGAAGGAATAACGCCAGCCCACGCTAAACTTCGTCGCTACAGATTTGAAGTAAGTATATATGCATTCATACATAATTAGCAATTTATTTTATGTGAATGGATTTATCTAAAATCGGAGTTTTGGCAGGTGAGAAGTTCTTCATACAGTAGGCTCTGCACCACTAAGAATATATTAACGATAAACGGGCAGTTTCCGGGGCCAACTATTTATGCAAGAAGAGGAGAATTGTTCGTAGTCGATGTTATCAACCTTGCACAACAAAACATTACTATCCATTGGTAAATGAATTACTCATAACCTTGAATGATATAAAGAACCATTATAATGAAGTTATATATGATGATAATTATAGGCATGGAGTGAAGATGCCGAGATATCCATGGTCCGATGGCCCCGCATTTGTGACGCAGTGCCCTATTACTCCGGGTAACAAGTTTAGCCAACGGGTCGTCCTCTCCAACGAGGAGGGGACTGTATGGTGGCACGCGCATAGTGATTGGTCTCGTGCCACTGTCCATGGAGCCCTTGTTGTGTTACCTCCGGAGGGTGAAACTTATCCGTTCCCTAAACCTCATGCGGAAATTCCTATTTTTATAGGTAAATTAATAATTTAATTTTAGAACGCCCGGCACGGCCTCGGCGGCTTGCGGGCGATGCCCGGCAGGCCTCGGCAGCCCGCCCGCACGCCTCGGCAGCCTACCGCGCAACGCCCGCTAAGCCTCGGCGGCTTGCGGGCGATGCCCGGCAAGCCTCGGCAGCCGGCCTTTATTAATTTATCGAGTATTTTATTTATAAATATTTTAAGTAGATGTAGCATTATTAACTCTGAAGTATGTGAGTAATATTGTAGGAGATTGGTATAATGCCGACATGCAACAAGTGATGGAGATAATTGTGAGCGGAAGCGAGCCGATAGTGTGTGATGCTTTCCTCATAAACGGTCAACCGGGCGACTCCTATCCATGCTCAACACAAGGTAGATTTATTTGCATTTGATTTAATTTAGTATGTCAAACTAATGGTGAAGTAAACGACGTCGTTTAATTTGGTGCAGATATGTACAAGTTGCAAGTGGAATGGGGCAAGACTTACCTAATCAGAATGGTGAACGCGGCCGTTGGCTACACCATGTTCTTCAAAATCTCCAACCACAACCTCACCGTCGTCGGAGCCGACGGTGCCTACACAAAGCCATTTATGAGTGACTACATCGCTATTTCCCCTGGACAGACCATCGACTTCTTGCTCGAAGCCAACCAGCCGCCGAGCCGTTACTACATGGCGGCGAGCGCGTACATAGTCGGACGAGACGACGTACGAGATTCCAACGACAAAATCACCACGGGATACGTCGAATATGTCGCAAACTTAGACAACACGCATCCACCGCCGCCTCTCCCGTTATTACCTCCTACCGACGACACGCCGGCCGTCTCCAATTTCACCGACCAATTCAGAAGTCTGGCCAACGATAAATACCCCATCGACGTTCCCAAAAACGTGACGAGGAATTTATTCTACGCTCTCTCAGTCAATCTGCAGGAGTGTCGGAGCGCGTGCAACGAGGCCATCGGCGGTCAGCTCCGGTCGAGTGTGAACAACGTGTCGATGGTGCTCCCTACGACGGCTATTCTCGAGGCTTATTATTGGGGGATTAGTGGTGTTTACGAGCCTAATTTCCCCGATAATCCACATTTTCTTTATGATTACACACAAGGTAGTATGAGTAAAGATGAGTCTCGGACTGAATACGCAACCAAAGTTAGTATTCTTGAATATAATTCGACTGTGGAGATTGTCTTTCAAGGAACCAACCTCGGCGGAGGTGTTGAACATCCTATGCATTTACATGGATACAGCTTTTACGTCGTTGGATCCGGGTATGGTAACTTCGACCCAACCCGGGATCCGGCCAACTATAATCTTGTCGACCCCCCGCTAATGGAAACAGTTACTGTTCCTTTCCAGGGGTGGACCGCTATAAGATTCAAAGCTAATAACCCAGGTTTAATTAATTTTGCTCCATAATTAATTTTTTACCAAAAAAAAATCATATAAAAATAAATATGTAAATGTTTGAAAAATTTGTGGCAGGAGTTTGGTTCATGCATTGTCACATGGAGCGCCACTTGAGCTGGGGAATGGAAATGGCGTTCATCGTGAAGGATGGTAAATCCCTCCATGAGAAGATGCTGCCACCGCCGCCGGATATGCCGTGGTGCATAAATCAAACGGCTAGAGATCCTTCTATCGATATTGGGACAACCTTAAAACACAATAACAAGGAACTTCAACCATTGAGTTTGAGTCTACTGTATTAAATAAGTCTTTATGGCAAAATAACTTATTGTATAAGGAATTAGAGCAAAAGTTTGTTAAATTTTAATAAGTTATTTGTGTTTGGATAAATACATTAATAATAATTTATACATTATAAAAAATAAAATCTCCAAGTGTAAAAAAGCTGTAGGTATCGGCGGTGGCGGAGCCATGAATTTATTTCAACGGGTGCTATCGATAATAATAAAATAAAAATATAAAAGAGACGTCAAGTTTTTTAAATACCATACAATAAAAAACAATGTTGAAAACCACTATTACATTCATAGTTTTCCTCTCCTCTCTTTCATATTTTGAAAACACAACATTATAGCTTCATCGCTATGAAAGTTACCAAGCAATCATTTGCTAAACACATCTTTCTCTACGAAAATTACCAAGCAATCATTGAGCCATTGATCACCTATCTTGTTTCTTTTGTCATTCTTGACAAAGTTAATACTTGAGAACACTCGTTCAACAATAGCAGTTGCCACCGGTAAAATCAATGCTAACTTGACAAGGAGAAAGACATAACGATATGTCTTGTGCTTCTTTGTTTGAACAAGTGTCCTACAAAGTTCTGCTATCCTTTTCAATTCCGAAAATCTGGAATCGGACTTCACATCGTCAATGTAATTCTAAAACTGAAAAGACAATGCTGAGTCACTAGCACCACAAAACTCAGCTGGGTAAAACTCAGTCATCCTTAGTAATGCCTTGGCGTCAAAATATTCAAAAGAAGAAGAAGGGCACAAACAAGCTACACAACTCAATATTTCAATGCTTTCGACATTAAAAAAGATAAACAATATGCAACATCCCGTTCAATACTATACTCCAACCAATCATATTCGTCAAACCATTTTTCAACAAAACTCCGATTTTGATTACCAATCTTTCTAGTAGGGAAGACATGACCACGAGGTTGGTATGCGCGTTTTTTAAGGTAAGCTCTCCTTACGTCATCTTGGACATTCAGATGAAAATCTGAAATTTGCTTCCTTAATCCAGGATCGGGCTTCAAAGATTCATAAACAATGTGATTAGAATCTGTTTGTTCCTGTAGAGGAAAGGACGGATAATCACTTGAAGATGAAGGCTCTTGAGCTATTTTCTTGTTACTTTCTTGAGTTGCATCCTTAGTATTTGCTTCTTTCTCACTTGCTTCTTTGTTGCTTGCTTCCTTGTACTGCGAAATATTTTCAAAAAATCTTTTAATCCTATTTTCAAAAAATTTAGTATTTGTAAACTAAATATCGAACTGCCGTTCAAATATAACCTCTTGATAATAAATTAATGATGTGGATAGTTTAATAAGAAAGTTAGATAATAAGACAAATCTTCACTAATCAAAATTGAATAATTTACTAAGTATATACAGTATACTTCCAGTTTCATGGGACCACTTCTCCACCACCTCATTCCCAAATCCCAAACAATCTTATACTTAGGAATCTTTATTTGATATTTAAACAAAGTTCACAAGCAATTAAGACTAACAAATCCAAGAAGTCCAAAAGCAAGAATGTTAGATTCATAAATATAAAATTGGAACCCTAGATTGATAAAAATAAAATTGAAACTAAAACTAAGGAGAGAAAATTAAGACCTTAAGGTAGTATAACCAAAGCTTTTTCGATAATTCCTCCCAAAACCTTCCAACTTCTATATGATCTGTCGAAAATAGCAGATTTTCTTGGTGAATAGCGTTTGGAAATTGAGAGAAGAAAAACGTGTGTGAGGTGTACTTCTTTTTAAATGTAGATGTAGTGGGCCAAAAACTTTAAGGGGATATCTGAAACAAATAATTGTTGCCTTGGGTTGTATGGGCCCAAATCCAAAATAAAAGGAAAAAATGGGAAAAAATGGGGTTAATTGGATTTGAACTCGGGCTCCTTACCAAACATCATCACCGCTGGGACACGGTCTCACTATTGAGATTAGTACTAGAAATTTTTTATCAATATTTATGGAGGTGCTATAGCACCCCCCAGCCCTAAGTTGGCTCAACTATTGGGTATCAGATTGATGGTAGATCTCTGCATAAGTTTGTTACAAATTGTCCATAAGTTATAAATATTAATTTATAAAAATAAGTCAAAAATAACTTATAGAGTATAAACTCTCTTAAACGCACGTAAAATGACTTACTATTTAGAATAAGTTGAAATAAGTCATTTTTAAGCTCTTACAAACGGGGCCTAAGAGGTTAGATGTAATTTTCTTGTAGGAAAAATATTAATTTATTCATTGTTCTTTATGTAATTTGTTAATCTCTTTCATGTTTGAGATACTCTTGGTAAAACCAAGAGTCGTTGTCACTTCTAGGCGCCATACTATCGTCCGCCATGGTTTTAGAGTAATGATATTTTAGAAACTTGTGTCAAATGTGGAAGAAATTGACGAAGAAGAAAGATTGGAGTAGAACATGGGAGGAACTTTGGAGGAAGAAAGAGGGGAGAGGTAGAGAGAGGCGAGCGTGAATGAGGATTTGATTTTCAAATTTTCGAAGCACTAATGAATATAAGCTATCCAATTACTTTTTTATCCTTTTGTGCAGTTTTTTTGTAAAGAAAATGCAGTCCCTTTGTTTTAGGCTAACATTAAATTTTACCCTCTTACCCTTCGTGCAACAATTTTCCAAAGAAAGTGCATTGGATTTTTGTCTCTGTAATATTCAATTCAATCTCAACAGTAGATTGCCTTGATCTAATGACTTCATATAGCGCTCTCACCAAATTTTATCCCTAGTATATTTTATGCATAGGGATATAAACTCCTAATTTTAAGAGAACTACGAACTTATGCATACTTTTCTCTGCCTTATGTATGCTACTATACTTTCCTATTCACTTATATAAAACCTAACTAATTTACACTTTTACTTAAATTTGAACTCCATATTCAAGTCTAAGCCTATATAACCATTACTAATAAATGTATTAGCTTTTTTTTTTTTCTAAGCTGTTGTGTATGGATGTACAATTCTATGGCAAATAAGCTGATTTTAATAAAGATATGATTTATGTTAAAGTTTGTAACTGTTCATTGATTCTCTCTCTAATTATATGATTTGCAGTTATTATGATTGATATGTAATTATATTAATATCCCTGTAATTTCTCTTGTACTTATAGTTTCTCTAATTTAGGTTAACTGTTGATTGTTGTATCTTCTTTATATACACAAATCAAATCAAGAAGTCCAAGTATGAATTTCTAAATCAATTCTCTTGTTCTCTTTCAATATCTTTTATAATTTCTTTGGTAGATAAAAGATTCAAAAAAACTGTACATGATTTTATTTCTTCGACATAAAATTCAAGCCATTATGATATAATGTGAGGAAAAATCTGTATTGATCAAATCAAGAGTATCAAGATTCCTCGTTGAATTTTCTATTATTCTAATTTGAGTAATTTAAATTAGTGCACACAACACACTTCTACTTAATACCATTCCCACATTATTATACTCTCTCTCGAAAAATCTATCGCTCACACGATTTTCGTTTTACTCTGTACTAAGCAAATTATGATTTTTAATTTTTTAGAAACTTAAGATTATTTCTTAAAATACAATATGAAAAAAAACCCGAAGAAAAATCGATTGCCTCAATTATGCCCTACAAAAATTTGGATAAATTCTCATTTCTTCCACCAACAACTCCTCAAAAATTCTGTTCATTTTTTAATACAATTAAAACTCATAAAATACACACTTAAACAAAGTTTCTTAATCTCCGTGCCAAAACCATAGGGGACAGTAATAACGGGAAGAAGGGAGTATTATAATAAAGTGGAGTTGTCTATGTTTTTACAACGCAAATTTTAATGAGAGTTGTTAGTTGCATAAAATTGCGGGTCTTTTAAATAAAGTGTTTGTAATAATTTACCAAAAATAAAAAAAAACTGGAAAACTTTAATGGGACGACCCAAAAGGCACACTGGACAACTTCAATGGGACAGAAAGAGTGCAAAAGAAGAAAAGAGAAAAAAACTAAAGCACAGAAAAGAAGCATTATTGCTAGACTAGGACCGGATCATATAATAAAACTGCTTCAAATAAGAAGTAAGAAGAAATCTACACCTTTCATCTTATCATTAGATGATTTAGATTGAATATGCTCTGTAATATTCTTTATATACTTATTCATAAGGGCAAAAGTGTAGGAGTCATAAAATTTATGCAAGAAAAATAAAGAATATACATAAAACATATCAGAAGTATACTTATTTTCTATTTTCTTATATAACTCTGTCTTCCCACCGAATCTACACCTTTACTAGACTACCTACTCCAAATCAACTCAACCCAAAGGTGCCCATAATTACAATAAGTTGCAAAAGATATAACCATAATGATTATTTCTGAATATGATAACAGTATCATGGCTCTCATCCCTTTAAAACACATGTGATGAAAAAATTAGGCCGAGTTAATGGGGGATAAAAATAATCAGCTCTTACAAATTTTTATTTTGTGAAAATGATCGCCAGCTGGTATAATAGAATCAAGAACCCCGTAAATTGAACGTGTAGATCTGTCACAAGATTAGATGCCATTATTGTTTGTAACAATAACTTAATACTATAACACATACAAGTTTATACTTTTGCCCTTATACATTAATTAATAAATATATATATAAGAGAATATGCATATAAACCAAAATTTGAAACCCATATTCGAACCTGACAGTCGATCTAACCATTACTGATAAATGCATTAGCTTTAAAATAATCTTTTTTCTAAGCTGTTGTGTATGAATGTACGATTCTGAGGCAAATAAGCTTACATTACTAAAGATATGATTTTTTTTTTGGTAGTCAAAGGATTCGAAATAATTATATATACATGATTTGGAATTTGTTTGATGAAAATTCCCCAAAGAATAAGCGGATGATATTTAATAGGTGTTTGATGAAATTCCCCAAAGCATCATAAACTCTATCCTATTTCATGCAATTCCTATCTCAGTTTTCAAACCCTATTGTTTTTTATTTATAAAATATAATGTATAAAAATTAAAATAATGGACCCAAGAAAATAGGGTTAGTAGATTTGAATGAACGAAGAAATGTGAAACTGTGTTTAAAAATTAAGTGTTTAAAGAAAATATGATATGTATGAGAGAAACTGATAAATGAATGAGCAGCAATGGATTCACTGTAAATGCATGTCTATTTTTTTCAAATCATGGAGAAAATGTCTCAAATTAAATTTCTTGGACAAAAGAAGAAATTGAACAATAATAACCATTTTCACATTAAAAGGCGCGTCACTTGGATTTTGAGGGTGTTTGAAATAACTGATGTTTGTTGATAAGTGTTGAAAGCTGCTAATTTGAAATTTTCAGAACCCACTATTTAATTAATTTATACTTAATTTGAATAATAATAATTTTATTAAACTTGGAGAATTTATAAGTAATAATTATAAAATAATTCTTATTAAATTACTACCTAATATATTAAAATATAATTATAATTAATTTTAAAACTAATAAAAATATTATTTTTAAAATTATTGATTTTTTGAGAATTATAAAAATATTTAAAAAACAAAATAATTCAATAATTTAGATAAGCTGTAAGCTATAACTGAAAACTGAGTCATAACATCTTAAGCAATTTCTATTGAAAGTTAGGTGTTCCAAAACGCCAGATTTATATTCTTTTATATAAATGTCAATCTTGTCTAAATAACTGAATAAGTACTGTCAAAGAAGCGACTATCAAATTAATTAGCTACATATGTCGGGCAAACTCACACCAATCTATACGCATTTACGAAATCAACGATATTTTTACTAATATTTACGAAATCAACGATATTTTTTTTTAATATCACTTGATTTGAATATTGTTACTAATATTTACGAAATCAACGATATTTTTTTCTAGAGCATAGGTCATACGCATAAATCTAATGATTTATCTAATGTAATCTTAAATTTATATATTAGAAAAAAGCTTCAATCACAAAATTCTCATTCACATATCACAGCACGTAAGATGATATGGAAACATGAAGCAGCTACGGAGTAATAGTAATATAATAATAAAACCTTGCCCCTGTTAAGAATTTATTAATAAATAATTAAATATTCGGTCCTTCTGAATCAGATTTTTTTAATAATATAATATAATAATAAAACCTTGCCCCTGTTAAGATATTTATTAATAAATAATTAAATATTCGGTCCTTCTCAATACGATTTTTTTAGTTTTTGTGGACGATATCTTTTATTTCCTCCGTCCAATAGAAATTGTCATATTTTTCTTTTAAGACTATTTCATATAAAGTGTATTGTTTCTAAAAAAGTAAAAAATGTGTGGTCTAAAATTAATAAGCTAAAAGTCAAATAATATACACCATATAATTTAAGTTTTTTAATCTCCGCGCCCATAAAAAGAAGACACCTTCTATATGCACGACGAATGAAGTGTGTACCGAGTAAAAGAATATCATTGATACAGATTTCAATCAAGGGTGTCAATTTATTCACGTTTTGATGAATTTGTGAGATTTCAACGGTCCATTTTGTGTATGATAGACTAATAATTATTAATGTTGATGAGATTTGATCATATAAAACAAACTCTTTATAACACGTGAGAACTAAGTAATTAAGATGGTTATATCTAGAAATGTCATTGCAGCCACATATTCATACTAATATAATTATAGACATCATCATGTACTACAAAGTATTTTATAAACAATTTTTTTCAAAGTTAAAAGTAATTGTTTAAAAGAAAAAATATGAGGTTTTATATAGATTTAATTAATACCATAATATAAAAAAGACTATTTTATCCAGCTTTTATAATAGCAAACACAATTATGTCATTAATTTTTTTTAATAATTTACTTATTTTTCAATACAAATATATATCTAATTTTTATATTACTAAATTTTTTCTTAATTTATATGAAAAAAGCAAACGGACATATAAAATAGAAAGAGAATATCCTTCTACCGAATTTGCAATAAATAAGCAAGTAATTGTAATAAACACGTGACACGTGTCAAGTGACTCTTATTATTTCCTAAAATATCTTCAAACAAGGGTTTCCAAGACATTTATATTTAGACTAGAGCAGTGTATTTAACGATTCTACACAGTATTGTGATCTTGCCCGTATTTATTTTAGATTGATGAGGCGGGCGAACAAAGCTAGCTAGAGCTTGCCCGAAATTATTTTAGATTGGTGAGGAGGGAACAAAGCTAGAGCGCAACTTGTTGGAGGAAATACAATTTAAAAGTTAAATCTAGTTATTAGACAATTTATTCCGAGGTATTTTATGTTTCAAACACATTCGGGAATTTATAATCCAAATAAATTAACGGGAGGAATTATTATTATTTTTTTAAACTAATTTGCAATCTTTATTTTGGGGAAAAGTATTTATTTTTTTTTATAAAAATTAATTGGCCTATAAAGGCCTTATTTTGGACGAATGGTACTAGACACGTGTCAAGTGATTGTGGTTATCTGTAAAAAATGAGCATTTATTTGTAATAAACAGGTGACAAGTGATGGTTAATTATTTCCTACAATGGAGAAGACAAGGATGCCCAAGACATTTATTTTTAGACAACCACTTTCCTTTTTGTAATTACTAATTTAACTTGATTTGAACAAACGGACATGAAGTACATGTTGGTGTCAAGCTGTATAGGTTTGAAAAAAAACAACAGTGCTGTCTCTCTTAATCAAATTTCTCTCCAATGCCAAAAGTAGAATCATATCATCTTCTAAGAAATATCAAGTAAGTCCTCTTGGGATGGCGTAGTGGTGAAAGTGGGTGGCCTGAGACCGATAGGTCATAAGTTCAAATTCCACTGAAACCCCGTTATTGCACATGAGCGAGGTTTACCCAGTGCGTACTTCGATAGCGGCTGCGTGTTACCCTCGTCATCAAAAAAAAAAAAAAAAATCATGGAATTGCAAAGTTTAGGAAATATGGTAAACCTAATAATGTATACAATTAATCATTTTGCTGATTATCTTTATATAGTCAAATGCAGAATACTTTGAAACTATTAATAAATAACAACTAGATTGCACTTTCACGGAACACATGACACCACATAGATACCAGAGCAGCTTGTGTGTACCACAATTGTGTACCTTGTGTGTACCACACCATAAGGGTGTCGACATGTGGTGTATGTGACCCTGTATTTTGAATGAAAAGCGCCACATGTCGACACCCTTGTGGTATGGTACACACAAGAGTACACAATTGTGATACACCTAAACCTTTGTGCATAGATACACATGGTTTTTTCTAAAAAATTATGACTGATATAGATAAAAATATATAATCAAATATAAAATAAATTAATACATTTTCATTTTCATTAGATGTCATGTGTATTAAAATGTATAGAACACAGTAATCGGTGCTCACCCAAACTTTTCGAGGGCCTAAAACCTAACATTAAAACATATTTTAATACATAAAAAACATAATGAGTGGCTTCGGCTTAGTGTAAGAGTACCTATGATTTTCATTAAGTCACCCGAGTTCGTCGATTTTTCACCTCTACATGTCTATTATGGAAAATTTAATAAAATAGTCAGAAATAAAAGGCGATTTTTTTTTGTGTTATTACGAAGAACCTGCAACCGCTATCTTTGGTGCACGCAGTGTAAGCTTCGCTCCTGTGCAATAACCTGCAAACCACTTATGAGAGTTAAACAAAAACCTGAAGGTGATTTCTTTAATTCTAGGGCAAGGGTCAATAGTACAGTTGTCTGCGCTGTTGACATATGCAACAGTTTTGCATGACAATCATTAATCACGTCCCGATAAAAGTAAACTTTCACTGAATTGATCTTATAAATTATTGTAAGTGGCAAGGCAGAGTTCAAATTATTATTCACAATTAAAAAAAAAAATAATGTCGGCAAGAAGAGCCCAGAACTCGGTATCGAAGCTTTTCTTGGTTTGCTTCTTAGGTAGTATTCTGCTGGAAGGAATAACGCCAGCCCACGCTAAACTTCGTCGCTACAGATTTGAAGTAAGTATATATGCATTCATACATAATTAGCAATGAGCATAATGTTAAAAATAGACACTACTATTTGAAAATGTCAAAAATAAATACTTTCAACTTGTAAAATGCAATATTACATATTGGACATTAAAACCCCTACTTTTCAACTATGAGTCAACATTTTGCTGAAACCGATGCAAAAGCTGTCTCCCTGCCACCCTGCGCAGTCCTGCGCCCTGCCACCCTCGCAGGCCTGCTCCCTGCCACTCTGAAGTAGACACCAATTACTTTTTCTATTTTCCATGCAAGAATACATTGGAACTATGCAGTTACCTACTTTTTGTAGAGAAATATATAGTACAATTACAAATTTAGAGAAATATAAGTTCTTCGAAAACATATCATATTTCTCCTATTAGTAGTTCTGAGATGTAATATACAGAGAAATAAGCATATTCATATGATTTTTTTATATTGTAACGTATCAATTGTGCTTTAATGTTTGAATATAATAAAATATAAAATATAATGTCTTTAATAGTAGAGAGAGATGACTCAAGCACGAGGATGATGATGAATACTAGATGGATACTACTAGAAAATATGAAAAGTAGATATAAATTACAACTTCTATTGTACAATCAAAATACTTCATGTTAGTTATACATATTGTTGTACTGAAACGTCGAGACGATTATATAGTACAATTACTAATTTAGAGAAATATAAGTTCTTCAAAAACATATCATATTTTTCCTATTAGTAGTTCTGAGATGAAACATACAGAGAAATAAGTATATCCAAAAGATTGAGTACAACTCCATATCGCTAGTTTTAACCACATCCAAATCGGGACAGCCAATGATGACCGTTTGAGCGATCGGAAAGAACGGAACTAGCCATTTTGCTATTTCCGTAGTCACGTCACCATCTTCTTCCTCCTCCAATGACGACAGGGTAACTGGTAGGTTATGTGGTTCTTCTAGTAGCGTCATTAGTCGGTTGTAGCCGCCCTCCTTTCGCATCCACGTTGCGAACTCGAACATGGTACCATAAATGCTTTGGTGTTCGCCATGCTCATCGACATCATCACCTTCTTCATCTGCCGTGTAGTCTGGATCATCCGTATCAGTCGAATTATCATTACCGACTACATCATCATTCGCCTCATCTGCCTCCTCATCCTCATCATCCGCCTCCTCATCCTCATCCTCCTCTTCCTCATCTGCATCCTCCTCTTCCTCTTCATATACATCTTCTTGTTCCTCAGCTGTACACTGAGTTTCTTTGCGTAAGCGATTCAATTATCGCTCTTAAGGTTGAAAGGGATAGTGCGCCGTACGAAATTGCTGCAAGTTGTTCATCCCCATCTATGTATTCTGAACCTACAAAGCTACCTCCGTACTTGACCGTTACTCGTATCTATTCGGCCATCTGAAAAAAAAATGTCAAACAGTCTTAGTTCTCCGTATACATATCTTATTTCACTATATAACGAATAAATTATACATAAACACGAAGAAATAAACTGGATTTTTTCGGAACAAATCCGGATTTTCGTCACCTATAATACACGGATTTTTTGGAGCTCCAATACATGGATTTCTTTGAAATAAACTAGGTTGAGAGAGAGAGAGAGGTTGTCCAGTAACTGTATATATAATAGAGAGAGAGAGGACGTATATATATGAAAATAAACTGGTCATGCAGTACTCACGTGATATGTAAATAGAGAGAGAGGACGTATATATTTATATATATATATATATATATATATATATATATATATATGTATATCTAGAGAGAGAGAGAGAGAGAGAGAGAGAGATGACATATATATATAGAGAGAGAGAGAACGTATAAAGTGGTCAGCTCCCCTAATTTTGAAGTACAGTACTCACGTGGTTGTAAAAGATGAAATGAAAATAAAGTGGCCAAAGCTTTAATTACATGTGACAAGAGAGAGAAGGTGAAATGATTGGACAATGATGTGGTGAAAAGTACATGGGAAAACTACAAGGAGAGAGAAGACTATGATTATGACATTATAGACTAACTTTTTAGGGGTAAAAATGAACTAATGTCTAGTATTGCATTTATACTAATTTGTGTATATATATGCATTTTCCATCTTTACATTGTCTATATTTGCACATCACCCTAAGTTATTTGTGTTTGGATGAATACATTAATAATAATTTATACATTATAAAAAATAAAATCTCCAGTGTAAAAAACTGTAGGTATCAGCAGTGGCGGAGCCATGAATTTATTTCAACGGGTGCTATCGATAATTATAAAATAAAAATATAAAAGAGATGTCAAGTTTTTTAAATACCATATAATAAAAAACAATGTTGAAAACCACTATTACATTCATAGTTTTCCTCTCCTCTCTTTCATATTTTGAAAACACAACATTATAGCTTCATCGCTAACTGTGCTAAACACTTATTTCTCTACGAAAGTTACCAAGCAATCATTGAGCCATTGATCACCCATCTTGTTTCTTTTGTCATTCTTGACAAAGTTCATACTTGAGAACACTCGTTCAACACTAGCAATTGCCACCGGTAAAATCAATGCTAACTTGACCAGGAGAAAGACATAACGATATGTCTTGTGCTTCTTTGTTTGAACAAGTGTCCTACAAAGTTCTGCTATCCCTTTCAATTCTGAAAATCTGGAATTAGACTTCACATCGTCAATGTAATTCTCAAACTTAAAAGACAAGGCTGAGTTACTAGCACCACCAAACTCATCTGGGTAAAACTCAGTCATCCTTAGTAATGCTTTGGCGTCAAAATATTCAAAAGAAGAAGAAGGGCACAAACAAGCTACACAACTCAATATTTCAACGCTTTCGACATTAAATCTCTCCTCAAGCTCATTCAACTGCAAATCCAAAATGTTGTAGAAGCAATCATACTTGTAATGATGCAAATTGGAAACCATAGGAGCTTGATGCCTTGACCTCTGTCCCTTTACATACTGTGCATTCACCACCAAGCTCACCAAGATTTTTGAACAAAAAAACAAGGTAAACAATATGCATCATCCCGTTCAATACTATACTCCAACCAATCATATTCGTCAAACCATTTTTCAACAAAACTTCGATTTTGTTTACCAATCTTTCTAGTAGGGAAGACATGACCACAAGGTTGGTATGCGCGTTTTTTAAGATAAGCTCTCCTTACCTCATCTTGGACATTCAGATGAAAATCTGAAGTTTGCTTCCTTAATCCAGGATCGGGCTTCATAGATTCATAAACAATGTGATTAGAATCTGTTTGTTCCTGTAGAGGAAAGGACGGATAATCACTTGAAGATGAAGGCTCTTGAGCTATTTTCTTCTTACTTTCTTGAGTTGCATCCTTAGTACTTGCTTCTTTCTCACTTGCTTCTTTGTTGCTTGCTTCCTTGTACTTCGAAATTACTTCAAAATAAAATTTCATCCTATTTTCAAAAAAATTAGTATTTGTAAACTAAATATCGAAATGCCGTTCAAAGATAACCTCTTTGATAATAAATTAATGATGTGGATAGTTTAATAAGAAAGTTAGATAATAAGACAAATCTTCACTAATCAAAATTGAATAATTTACTAAGTATATACAAGTATACTTCCGAGTTTCATGGGACCACTTCTCCACCACCTCATTCCCAAATCCCAAACAATCTTATTCTTAGGAATCTTCATTTGATATTTAAACAAAGTTCACAAGCAATTAAGACTAACAAATCCAAGAAGTCTAAAAGCAAGAACGTTAGATTCATAAATATAAAATTGGAACCCTAGATTGATGAAAATAAAATTGAAACTAAAACTAAGGAGAGAAAATTAAGACCTTAAGGTAGTATAACCAAAGCTTTTTCGATAATTCCTCCCAAAACCTTCCAACTTCTATATGATCTGTCGAAAATAGCAGATTTTCTTGGTGAATAACGTTTGGAAATTGAGAGAAGAAAAACGTGAGTGAAGAAAACGTGTGTGAGGTGTACTTCTTTTTAAATGTAGATGTAGTGGGCCAAAAACTTAAGATATATGAAACAAATAATTTTCATTGGGTAGTTACCAAAGCTTTTCGATTCCTCCCAACCTTCCAACTTATGTCTCGTTTTCGGGGCTTTAAATTGAAGAAGAAAACGTGAGTGAAGAAAAACGTGTGTGAGGTGTACTTTTTAAATGTAGATGTAGTGGGCCAAAAACTTAAAGGGCATATATGAAACAAATAATTGTTGCATTGGGTTGTATGAGCCCAAATCCAATATAAGAAGTTAAAGGAAAAAAATGGGAAAAAATGGGGTTAATTGGATTTGAACTCGGGCTCCTTACCAAGCATCATCACCGCTGGTACACGGTCTCACTATTGAGATTAGTACTAGAAATTTTTTATCAATATTTATGGAGGTGCTGTAGCACCCCCCAGCCCTAAGTTGGCTCCGCTATTGGGTATCAGATTGATGGTAGATCTCTGCATAAGTTTGTTACAAATTATCCATAAGTTATAAATATTAATTTATAAAAATAAGTCAAAAATAACTTATAGAGTATAATAAGATATTTCGATAAACTCTATTAAACGCACGTAAAATGACTTACTATTTAGAATAAGTTGAAATAAGTCATTTTTAAGCTCTTACAAACGGGGCCTAAAAGGTTAGATGTAATTTTCTTGTAGAAAAAATATTAATTTATTCATTGTTCTTTATGTAATTCGTTAATCTCTTCCATGTTTGAGATACTCTTGGTAAAACCAAGAGTCGTTGTCACTTCTAGGCGCCATACTATTGTCCGCCATGGTTTTAGAGTAATGATATTTCAGAAACTTGTGTCAAATGTGGAAGAAATTGACGAAGAAGAAAGATTGGAGTAGAACATGGGAGGAACTTTGGAGGAAGAAAGAGGGGAGAGGTAGAGAGAGGCGAGCGTGAATGAGGATTTGATTTTCAAATTTTCGAAGCACTAATGAATATATGCTATCCAATTACTTTTTTATCCTTTTGTGCAGTTTTTTTGTAAAGAAAATGCAGTCCCTTTGTTTTAGGCTAACATTAAATTTTACCCTTTTACCCTTCGTGCAACAATTTTCCAAAGAAAGTGCACTGGATTTTTGTCTCTGTAATATTCAATTCAATCTCAACAGTAGATTGCCTTGATCTAATGACTTCATATAGCGCTCTCACCAAATTTTATCCCTAGTATATTTTATGCATAGGGATATAAACTCCTAATTTTAAGAGAACTACGAACTTATGCATACTTTTCTCTGCCTTATGTATGCTACTATACTTTCCTATTCACTTATATAAAACCTAACTAATTTACACTTTTACTTAAATTTGAACTCCATATTCAAGTCTAAGCCTATATAACCATTACTAATAAATGTATTAGCTTTTTTTTCTAAGCTGTTGTGTATGGATGTACGATTCTATGGCAAATAAGCTGATTTTAATAAAGATATGATTTATGTTAAAGTTAGTAATTGTTCATTGATTCTCTCTCTAATTATATGATTTGCAGTTATTATGATTGATATGTAATTATATTAATATCCCTGTATTTTCTCTTGTACTTATAGTTTCTCTAATTTAGCTTAACTGTTGATTGTTGTATATTCTTTATATACACAAATCAAATCAAGAAGTCCAAGTATGAATTTCTAAATCAATTCTCTTGTTCTCTTTCAATATCTTTTATAATTTCTTTGGTAGATAAAAGATTCAAAATAACTGTACAAGATTTTATTCCTTCGACATAAAATGCAAGCCATTATAAAATACAATATTTAGAAACTTAAGATTATTTCTTAAAATACAATATGAAAAAAAACCCGAAGAAAAATCGATTGCCTCAATTATGCCCTTCAAAAATTTGGATAAATTCTCATTTCTTCCACCAACAACTCCTCAAAAATTCTGTTCATTTTTTAATACAATTAAAACTCATAAAATACATACTTAAACAAAGTTTCTTAATCTCCGTGCCGAAACCATAGGGGACAGTAATAACGGGAAGAAGGGAGTATTATAATAAAGTGGAGTTGTCTATTTTTTTACAACGCAAATTTTAATGAGAGTTGTTAGTTGCATAAAATTGCGGGTCTTTTGAATAAAGTGTTTGTAATAATTTACCAAAAATAAAAAAAAATTGAAAAACTTTAATGGGACGACCCAAAAGGCACACTGGACAACTTCAATGGGACAGAAAGAGTGCAAAAGAAGAAAAGAGAAAAAAAACTAAAGCACAGAAAAGAAGCATTTTGGTTATGTAAGGGGAAGATATCCACAACTTCTCATAACTCTCTAGTAACTCTATCTCTCTACTTTAGTTTTCTCTCTAGAAATTCGAAATTGCTCTCTAGTTTAGTTCATGTTCTTCACCTTCAAGTTAGATAGTAAAAGCTCTTTAATTCTCGCCCCTGCTCAAGCATTTAAGTTTCGCGAAGATTTGCCTCAGTAATGTTTTCTGTTTTCCTGTTCTGTTTCTCTCATTTAATTATGCACTGTTAATTCCGTTTGTTTAAGGTTTAGAAGTTATTGTTCTTCAAGTTAGTGATTTCTGCATTTATGATGTCTTTCTCTTGCATGTTAGCTTGCTTTCTTGTTCTAAATATGTGTAGCTAAGCCCTAGATTCGGCAAGGGCAGTGAAACACCCGATCCTTGACTTCCATGAGATCTTAATGTGTTTAAAATTGGTTAGCTAAGTGTTTCTGTCCAGATCTGTGTAGATGCCTGTTTAAGATAACACAGGACTGATCAACCTAGGTTAATTGGGCTGGTGTTGAACAGGCAGGGGAGATGGTAGAGTTACTTTCATGCTCAACATGGGTAACTTTTCTAGTTCGGTTTCTTGGATATTAATGCTCCTTAGTTGTAGATCTATGCAATGCTCAACATGGTAGATCGACACTAGGGTAGGGAGTAGGTTAATGCTCAACATTCCTTCTCCATTTCAAGAATAAGATTTAGGTGCGTCCGTGCTCAACACGGCACCTTAACCGGGCAACCTTAGGAAACCGATTAATCTTAGAATCGAGGATTGGAGGCCGATCAGTGTGGATCTGCCCAAAGCCGAGTCGCTTTTAATATTTGTTCTCATCCCCTGTTTTTTTAATTGCGCAGTTTATGATTATTGCCTAGTGTTAATTAAACCCAAAGTTAATGGTGGTTACTAACCAAACCCTTTTTCGGTCTGTAGAGATAAATTGCTTAAATCTACCCATTCCCTGTGGATTCGATCCCTGCTTGCTAACTGTGCTAGTATTAGTTTAGTTGTCTGTTGCAGGTGTTATAAATTATTTTTGGTTCGCGATTTTAACGATGAAGTCGCCACCGACCAATAAGTCAAAAATAACTTAGAGAGTAGAAAAATATATTTCGATAAACTCTCTCAAACGCACGTAAAATAACTTTTATTATTTAAAATAAGTTGAAATAAGTCATTTTATAGCTCTTACAAATGGGGCCTAAGAGGTTAGATGTAATTTTCTTGTTGAAAAAAATTAATTTATTCATTGTTCTTTATATAATTCGTTAATCTCTTTCATGTTTGAGATATTCTTGGTACAACCAAGAGTCGTTTTCACTTCTAGGCGCCATACTATCGTCCGCCATGGTTTTAGAGTAGTGGTATTTCAGAAATTTGTGTCAAATGTGGAATAAATTGACGAAGAAGAAAGATTGGAGTAGAACACGGGAGGAACTTTGGAGGAAGAAAGAGGGGAGAGGTAGAGAGGATTTGGTTTTCAAATTTTCGAAGCCCTAATGAATATAAGCTGTATAATTACATTTTTATCATTTTGTGCAGTTATTTTGTAAAGAAAATGCAGTACCTTTTTTTAGGCTAACACTAAATTTTGCCCTTTTACCCTTCATCCAATAATTTTTCGAAGAAAGTGCATTGGATTTTTGGCTCTGTAATATTCAATTCAATCTCAACTATAGATTACCAATTGATCTAATGAGATCATATTTGATCATAATTACTACAACAAGGGACGTTCTCACCAAAATATATTTTGTGCATAGGGATATATACTCCTAATTTGAAGAGAACTACGAACTTATGCATACTTTTCTCTGCCTTATGTATGCTACTATACTTTCCTATTCACTATAAATAAAACCTAAGTAATTTACACTTTTACATTAATTTTGAACTCCATATTCAAGTCTAAGCCTATATAACCATTACTAATAAATGTATTAGCTTTTATTCTTTTTCTAAGCTGTTGTGTGTGGGATGGGATCCGATGTCTAAGAAATCCCAATCTCTTTCCTGTCTAAGTAGAAATGGTGACGTTTTGACACTATTTTTATTTACTATTCTTTTAATTATTCATCTTTTATCATCCCTCTATTAGAACGCTCGACTCGACTCTCATTGTCAATTCCAAGAAAAATCCCTAATCTTAAACTAAACTCTTCTTCCCGCAGCACCACTCGAAGATTGATTAGGCACTCCATTGATGCAGTTTGTAGTGAAGTGAAATTTCATAATTAGGGTTCACGAGAATGTCAATTTTATATGGCGACGGGTCCTACGCTGATAATTCAGTGGATTCCTGAAGTGGACCTCTTGTTGAAGAAAGCTTTTGATATAATTCTGGTAGCAGATTTATGATTTTGATGTTTTTGCTGTAGTGTACTTGCAATTCTGAGCTCATACACATTTTTGTGACATTTATACTTTATACATTTGTGAATTATGTGTTCTTGAAAGTTGGTTAAAAATAATACTCGTATCTTTTATATGTGACCTACGTTGTACACAACCAAAATTCCATTCATTTTTAAAATAAGCAAATAAAATCATTGATCAAACCAATAGATTAACAGAGGAAACATACATTAAAACAATTATACATAATGATTGTTTCTCTCTATAATAAATTACGTGAGTTGTGAAACTATAATTCAAAAAATAAACCAATCTTAAAAAAACTCAGACCAAGGGTCCGTCTATTAATATGGTCATCGACATTCACAGAAGAAGGCAAGGATGGATACTAAAAAAAAGTCAACAGAAAGTCATAAACTACTTGTAATATTCTATTTTCTACAATTGCAAAAAATGCCTCCAAGCCACGGGTATCCACAACCGCACTTCGCGTTACAATAACAAACTCTAGAATCGGCAAAGTCCGAAGATTGTTGTGCCTAACAATTGAAGATGTAATACTGATTAATTAATTGAAATAATAATAAAAGTTACCCGTTATTCCAAACTTAATAATCAAAAATGGGAAACGAAATTACATAAAACACACGAAAAGTAAATATGTCATGCTCATTGAAGGTTGGGTAGTAGCAACAAAGCTTTGCTTAATATTCCCTTAAAAGAAAATTGGAACATTAAGGATACAATTACAATATTTAAGTAAATAAGAATAACATCATAAATATACCTCGAATTGTGGATCAAACATAGAATTTAGCTCAGTGTTGACCATGTGCATATCATTTATTTGCTGTTTGTCATAACCCAAAATCAATTAATAAAATATTAATAACTCTTAAAAGATGTATTCAAATGATCAAACCTGCAAGTGATGTAATTGTTCACAAAGTACAGTGGACATACTAGAAGCATTTTGAGAATATCATTCGGAGTCTTATAAAAGTGTGTAAAAAATACGTAAGATTGCAAAATAAGAATAATCTTAAACTAAGAAATTCAAGTCATAAAATAGATAAAAAAAACCCTCAGTATTTGAAGGAGGAATGAGTTGTACTCCAGTTGTATTCACAGCATTCTTGTTTTTCTTTACATAAGTTCTTTTCTTCGATATTGTCTCTAAGCCACCTTTTAATCTCTTACTTGATGTAGGTTTTGTTCTCGACTTGACCCTTTTAATCTTATTATTTGCATCAATGTTGGTTGCATTATGATTTAAGTCATGCACCAACCCTTCACTTTGCAACAATTGTTTCTCTTCACCCAATTCTTTACCTTGCAACATTTCATCAATTTTCTCCAACAAATTGAGCAAATGTTCTTTCACAATTTTACTAATGTCTTTCCTTTCGGCTGGTCTAGTGGCTAACCGAAGAGTCAGCGCACTCAAGTCCCTATACCTTATTTATGATGATGCTTCAGTATCTTCAATTCCATTGTCAATAAACTTTTTCTTGTGAAAATACCCTGTTTTGGCTTTTCGTGTCCACCGTTTCAAAATATATTGACTTGGTATTTTGAAAATACTTTTAAAGTTAAAATTAAACCTTTATAATATGTGCGCACAAGATGCCTGAGAATTCAAACTTCATACAACTACACTTGAACTGATTATTCGATGAATCTTGTGTGACCATATGAGAGTAGCTCTTCCCAATAGGAGTAATCTCATATTTTGTAATTGTACCATCTACCTCACAAACTTGAAAACTAGAATCATGACAAGATGAAAATAAGTAAAGTTGCTACATAATGATAAAAGGCAAGATAAAAAAGAGAGCATGTGCACTGTACTTCATGATGAAAAACAAGCTACGAATTAGTTGGCATATTAGGTGCTCAAATCGAGAATCACAAATTAAAAAATGGGAATTTACGAGTTGAGTAATCTCCATAGAGTATATTTCAAGAGAGAGATTATAGGATATACCTGGTGTAATCAATCTTTGGGTGGTGTTGTGGGAAGAATGTTAATTTTTAAATTAATTTTGGAAGTCAATTTTGGATCCCTTACTCTGAATCAATGTTGTGTGCTGTCAATCTTCGAGTAGGTGTTGCGGGAGAATAGTTTTAAATTAGGGATTTTCTAGAAATTGATAATGAGAGCCGAGTCGAGCGGAGCCGGCTGTTGTGTAATTTGAGGGATGATAAAAGATTAATAATATAATTAAAAGAATAATAAATGAAAATAGTGTCAAAACGCCGCTGTTTCTACTTAGACAGGAAATAGACAGGGATTTCTTAGATACTGGATCCCATCCCGTTGTGTATGGATGTACGATTCTATGGCAAATAAGCTGATTTTAATCAAGATATGATTTCTGTTAAAGTTAGTTACTGTTCATTGATTCTCTCCCTAATTATATGATTTGCAATTATTATGATTGATATTAATATCACTGTAATTTCTCTTGTACTTATAGTTCCTTTAATTTAGCTTAGCTATTGATTGTTGGTGTATATTCTTTATATAAACGAATCAAATCAAGAAGTCCAAGTGTGGGTTTAGAAATCAATTCTCTTGTTCTCTTTCAATCTGTTTTATAATTTCTTTGGTAGACAAAAGATTCAAAATAACTGTACATGATTTTATTCCTTCGGCATAAAATTCAATCCATTATGATGTTATGTGAGGAAAAACGTTATATTGATCAAATCAAGAGTATCCAGATTCCTCGTTGAATTTTCTATTATTCTAATTTGAGTAATTTAAATTTGTGCACACAACACACTTCTACTTAATACCCTTCCCCATATTATTATACTTTCTCTCTAAAAATCTATCTCTCACACGATTTTTGTTCCACTTCGTACTCGAAAATTTATGATTTTTAACTTTTTGGAAACTTAAGATTATTTGTTAAAATACAATATGAAAAAAATAGAAAAAAAAAATCAATTGCCTCAATTATGCCCTGTAAAAATTTGGATAAATTCTAATTTCTTCCACCAACCACTCATCGAAAATTGTGCTCATTTCTTATTACAATTAAAACTTATAAAATACACACTTAAACAAAGTTTTTTAATCTCCGTGCCGAAACCAAAGGGGACAGTAATAGCGGGAAGGAGGGAGTACTATAATAAAGTGGAGTTGTCTATATTTTTACAACAACAATTTTTAATAAGAGTTGTTAGTTGCATAAAATTGTGGGTCTTAAATAAAGTGTTTGTAATAATTTACCAAAAATTTAAAAAAAACAAAGAAACTGAATATGCAATTTAAATTTTTTTCGATTTCATCCTAATTTTATATTGAGAAATCATCGCTAGCTTGATACGGTAGAAGAAAAAATATTGCGAATTCGTGTGAAATAATTTTTTTTAATAAATAATTGCAGTTGACAGTTAATTCCCTCCATCTTCAATCATATATACTGCAGCAGCATATATGATTATTCACAATTAAAAAAAAAGATGTATATTGAGAAGCTTTTCTTGCTTCGTTTCTTAGGTATTGTTCTGCTCGGAGGAGTACCGCCAGCCCACGCTTTAGTTCGTCGATATAGATTTGAAGTAAGTATAGTCACGTATAAGGTGTTCGGCAAGAGAGTTTCGGAAATGAGAATTGACATAAATTCAATTTAAATATAAGATGTTTAATTTGTATTAGATCTATCGGAATTAAGATTCTCATTTGTTATAGGTGAGAACTTCATCATACAATAGACTATGCATCAACAAGACAATAATAATGATAAACGGGCAGTTCCCGGGGCCAACTATACATGCTAGTCGAGGAGAATTGTTCGTAGTTGATGTCATCAACCGTGTTGATCAAAACATAACCATTTACTGGTAAAAACGTGTTTACATTTATCTTAATTGATGCAAAAGCGTACCGAATTTATGATAGTTTGTGTATGAATATTTAAACGAGCAGCAATGCACTTGCTCTTTTAAGTGTGATCATTACTTTTCTCGCCCAAAGAATAAATATTTGGATGTGGTTCGCCTCACTGTCAATGGATTCACTGTAAATGCACGTCTCTTTTTTCAAATCAAGGAAAAAA
This sequence comes from Lavandula angustifolia, assembly GCA_028984105.1. Classification (NCBI taxonomy): domain Eukaryota; kingdom Viridiplantae; phylum Streptophyta; class Magnoliopsida; order Lamiales; family Lamiaceae; genus Lavandula; species Lavandula angustifolia. The sequence continues at coordinate 27,423,349 of CM054818.1, forward strand.
ATGTCTCAAATTAAATTCTTTAACAAAGAAGAAATTGAACAATAATAACCACTTTCACATTAAAAGGCGTGTCACTTGGATTTTGTGAGTATTTGGAGTAGTTGGAATTTTTTGATAAGTGTTAAAAGTTGCTAAAAGTGGTGAATTTGAGAATTTGTAAATGTTTAAAAAGAAGTGTTGAAAGCTGTTGAAAGGGGAAAAAATAATATTTAGAAAACTGTTGATATCAGTAAATTATTTTAATTTTTTAAATAAAATATCTGTCTTACCCTTATTCTTATTAAATAATTATAATTTATTATAAATAAATAAAATTGGGAAATTTTTTTGCATTATAATTTTGATTTCAATATTAAAATATTAAAATTAATTTTTATATTATATAAATTCATAATATACCATATTCGCATAAATATTTCATATTATTGTATTTTAAATATTACTTATTTGCATAAATTTATAATAATGATATTTTTATAGAATTTTAATGATTACATAGCTAATAAATAATTATCATTAAATAAAAATATAAAATTATTAATTCGGAATTCAAAATTTTTAGAACCCACTATTTTTATTAATTTATGTTTAATTTTAATAATAATTTATTTCATTAAACTTAAAGAATTTATAAATAATAAATATAAAATATTTTTTATTAAATTACTAACTAATATGTTAAAATATAATTATAATCAAATTTAAAACTAGAAAAATATAATTTTAAAATTAATAATTTTTTGAGTATTATAAAAATATTTAAAGAACAAAATATTCCAAAATTAGATAAGTCGTAAGCTATAGTTGAAAGTTGGGCTATAGCAATTTAAGCAGTTTCACTATCTTGATTATACTTGGTAGATAATTTTTATTGAAAGTTGGGTGTTCCAACTATTCTCGCTACAATCGAAAACTATAAACCTGCAGCCTAAAAATTGTTCCAAAACACCACCTTTATATTTCTTTTATATAAATGCCAAATTTTGTCCAAATTAAGTACTGTCAAAGAAGTGATTGTCAAATTAATTAGCTACATGTCGGTCAAACTCACCACAAATGTATACGTGTCCCACGTAATTATCACTGGCAAAAGATTACCTAGTTCATTTATGATGGATCACTTGGTGGCCCACGAATCACGCGGTGTCACGCGTGTATTGATGAACCACCCTTTTATAACTCAAATATTTTTAAAATGCTAACATGACCCACCAATGCATGCGTGTCGCCGCGTGATTGATGGGCCACCGAGTGATTCTTTATAAATGGGCCAGAAGATCCGCTTAATTATCACTTAATTTGAAAATTGTTACTAATATTTACGAAATCAACTATATTTTTTTGTATAGCATTGGTCATACACATGAATCTTAATTTATATATTAGAAAAAGCTTCAACCACAAATGTCTCATTCACGTATCACAGCACGTAAGATGATGGGGAAACATGAAGCACGACGGAGTAATAATAATATAATAATAAAACCTTGCCCCACAATTTTATTTTTCTAATTTTTATGCTCTATAGAAAATAGATATTTTTTATGGGTCGGAGGGAGTAATAAATATTCGGCCTCAATCCGATATCTTTCAATTTTAGTGGGCGACATCTTTTAGTTTTAGTGGACGAATAAGGTGTGGTAGAGAGTAAAGGATATTATTGATAGAGAGAAAAAGTATATCATTGAAAAGTACAAAGTATCATTGATAGACAGAAAAGTATATCATTGAAAATACTTCCTCCATTCCACTTCATTAGTCCACATTCTTTTCGACACGGAGATTAATAAAATTGTTTATTGTGTGTAAATGAGTATAAAGTAGGTGAGTCCACTAAAATATATAAGAGTGTTATTTTAAGTTAAAAAAGAAAAGTGGACTAATGGAATGAAACAATCCGAAAAGAAATATTGGATTAATGAAATGAAACGGAAGGAGTATAGAGATTTCAATCAAGGGTGTCAATTTATTCACCTTTTGAAAAATCTGCGAGATTTCAGCGGTCCATTTGTGTATGATAGACTTACAATAGTTAAAGTTGATGCTTTGATCATATAAACCAAACTCTATAATTATTGGAGTAGGAAAAGTATTAATTCCAAACGTCTCATTCACACATTATAACACGTGAGAACTAAGTAATTAAGATGATTATATCTAGAAATTATATCATTCCAGCCACATATTCATACTAATATAATTATACACATCATCATGTACTACTGAGTGTTTTTGTAAATGATTATTATGAACATTTCTTATTTATTTTTTTAAAGTTAAAAATAATTATTTTAAAGAAAAAATATGAGGTTTTTTGAACTATTATAAAAAACAAATATTTTTGGTAGTTCATAAAATTATGATATTTTAATCATAAAAAATATCTAAATATACTTAAATACTATTTAATTAAGTAGTTTAGTTGCTTAGGATAGGGTGTGTTTGCAAATGCTTATTATAAACACTTATTAATTTTTGCAAAAAATAATTACTTTAATATGTTTTTGGAATTATGATGTGTTTGCAAATACTTTTTTAAAGCTAATTAATAAAGAAGACCATCAAATCCAATGTAAGATTGCAAAAAATTACCAAAAGTGAAACATAAAATATTGCATCTCTTTTTTTTTTGTCTCTATGGAATGGCGTAGTGGCCCGAGATCGAAAGATCATAGATTCAATTGCACAAGAGCAAAAAATAATAAAATAGGAAAAATAATAATAAAGTAAAATAGGAAAAAGAAATAATAAAGTAAGAGCAGTGAATAACGGATAAAAATGATCAGTTGTTGACAAATTTTTATTTTGTGAAAATGATCGCCAGCTGGTAAATTGAATATGTAGATCTGTCCCAAGATTAATTAGATGCCATTATTGTTTGTAATAATAACTTAATACTATAACACATACAAGATTACACTTTTGCCCTTAATCATTAATTAATGCATATAAACCAAATTTTGAAACACATATTCGAATCTGGCCGTCGATCTAACCATTACTGAAAAGTGCATTAGCTTTAAAATAATCAATTTTTCTAAGAGGTTGTGTATTAATGTACGATTCTGAGGCAAATAAGCTTATTTTACTAAAGATATTTTTTTTTGGTAGTCAAAGGATTCGAAATAATTTTATATACATGACAATCCATTATTATATTCCGCATGAATAAAAAAATTCCAATTGTGTCGAACTTTCCACATTCTACCGAACTGAACTAAGAGCGAATTTTAATAAAAGATGCGTGATGGTATTAATTTGAGTAATTTAAATTATTGCTCAACACTACACTCTTCGTTCTTCTCTCACTTTTAAAAAGTAAACGAGAACAACTATAAAAAATATGTCCACGCCGAGTTCATTTATTATTTTAGACACTTTTTTACTACTTGAAAAGGAAGGGGATCTCGGAAAATGATTTCATCGAAAGATATTGTAAATTTTTTAAGGAAGACTCCGTCCGAAATATTGCTAATGTCAAGCATGAAGTATTATCTTTTTTTCTTTCCGCCAATTCCGAGGGAGGTGTTACACCACCCCCCCTTTTCTTTTCCACTACTTTTTTAACAGCTTAAAAAATACATTTTACTTTTAATGTGTTTGCAAAATAAAATTTTGTGGTCATTTAGCTAAAATTAACCAGTAAAACCACGTTAAGTTAAAAACATTAAAATAGATTTTTTTTGTTGTTTAAAGTTGCTAAAATTTCGGATATACATTAATTAATATTTATAATATTTTCCTATTTATTTTTTATGGTCCATAAATTTGAGATTTTATTTTAAACAAGTGCTTTTATTGTTTTTGAACCAAACACTAAAAAATTAAATTATATTAATTTAATTTGCTTTTAAATCTTAATACCAAAAACTACATATTTCTGCTTAAAAGTAATTTTTTCCAATTTTTTAAAAAAGAATAAATAAGAAGTACTTGTAATAATTATTTGCAAACACCCATATATAATGTATGCAATTTAGATTTTTTACCGATTTCATTCTAGTTTTATATTGAGAAAACATCGCTATAGCTTGATGCGGTAGAAGAAAAAAAAGGCTGTCAGAAGATGAAAGGCGAATAAAAAAGGATGTCGGAAGATGAAATGCGAATACGTGTTGAATAATTTTATTAATATATAATTCCAGTTGACAGATACTCCCCTCCATCTTCAATCATATATAACTGCAGCAGCATATATGATTATTCACAATTAAAAAAAAAAAAAAAAAAGAAAGGATGTATACTGAGAAGCTTTTCTTGCTTTGCTTCTTAGGTATTGTTCTGCTCGGAGGAGTAACGCCAGCCCACGCTTTAGTTCGTCGATATAGATTTGAAGTAAGTAGAGTCAAGTATAAGGTGTTTTGCAAGAGAGTTTCGGAAATGAGAATTGACATAAATTCAATATATATATATATATAGATGTTTAATTTATATTAAATCTATTGGAATTAAGTTTCTAACTTCTTGCAGGTGAGAAATACATCATACAATAGGCTATGCAGCAACAAGACAATACTAACGATAAACGGGCAGTTCCCCGGGCCAACTATACATGCTAGTCGAGGAGAATTGTTCGTAGTCGATGTCATCAACCGTGCTGATCAAAACATAACCATCCACTGGTAAAAACGTGTTTACATTTGTCTCAATTGATACAAAAGCGTACAGAATTTATGATAGTTTGTGATGATAATAGGCATGGAGTGAAGATGAAGAGGTATCCATGGTCGGATGGCCCCGAGTTTGTGACGCAGTGTGCTATTACTCCGGGTAACAAGTTTAGCCAACGGGTTGTCCTCTCCGACGAGGAGGGGACTTTATGGTGGCACGCGCACAGTGAATGGTCTCGTGCCACTGTTCATGGAGCCCTTGTTGTGTTACCTCCGAAGGGTGAAACTTATCCATTCCCTAAACCTTATGCGGAAATTCCTATTTTTCTAGGTAAATTAATAATTTATTTTTGAAATTTATTAATTTATCGAGTATTTGATTTATAAATATTTTTAGTATATAGCATTATTGACTTTGAAGTATATGAGTAATAATGTAGGAGAGTGGTGGAATGACGACATGCAAGACGTGATGGAGAGAATTCTCATCGCCGGAAGCGAGCAGGTACTGTGTGATGCTTTCATCATAAATGGTCAACCGGGCGACTTCTATCCATGCTCAAGACAAGGTGGATTTAATTAATTGCATTTGATTTAGGGGTGTTTGCAAACGCTTAAATTTTTGAACTTATGACTTAATTTAAGGAAAAGTTGATTTTGAGTGTTTTCAACAACTTAAATTCTTCAAAATAAATTCTCTACATTTAAGTTGAATAAGTTGAAGTTAGTTAAGTTGGTTTTAACCAACTTCTCAAACTTAATGACATATTTGAAATTTCGGATAAGTTATGATTTGACATCTTATTTATAAATCCCAAAATAAGCTACTACAGTATAAATTTTGCAAACACTATTTTTTCAACTTTTTCTTCTTTTAAGCAGTTTTCGCAAACACACCCCAAATTCTCTAATAAGCCACTTTTACCAACTTCTCCTTAATTTAAGTATTTAAAAAAAAAGTTTAAGCTATTACAAACACCCACTTAATTTTTATGTCAAACTAATGGTGAAGTAAACGACGTCGTTTAATTTGGTACAGATACATACAAGTTGCAAGTGGAATGGGGCAAGACTTACCTACTCCGAATGGTCAACGCGGCCGTTGTCTACACCATGTTCTTCAAAATCGCCAACCACAACCTCACCGTCGTCGGAGCCGACGGTGCCTACACAAAGCCGTTTATGAGCGACTACATCGCTATTTCCCCCGGACAGACCATCGACTTGTTGCTTGAGGCCAACCAGCCGCCAGGCCTTTACTACATGGCGGCGACAACGTACGTAGTCGGAGGAGATAACAACGCACGAGATGCCAACAGAAACATCCCCACGGGATACGTCGAATACGTCGGAAACTTAGACAGCACGCAGCCACCGCCGCCTCTCCCGTTATTACCTCCTGTCAACGACACGCCGGCCGTCTCCCATTTCACCGACCAATTCAGAAGTCTAGCCAACGATAAATACCCCATCGACGTTCCCAAAAACGTGACGAGGAATTTATTCTACACTCTCTCAATCAATCTGAAGAAGTGTCTTAAGCCGTGCAACGAGGCCCCCAAAGGTCGGCTCCGGTCGAGTGTGAACAACGTGTCGATGGTGCTTCCGACGACGGCTATTCTTGAGGCTTATTATTGGGGGATTAGTGGTGTTTACGAGACTAATTTCCCCGATAATCCACCTTCTTCTTTTAACTACGCACAAGACAAATTGAGCGTAGATGAGTCTCGGACTGAATACGCAACCAAAGTTAGTATTCTTGAATATAATTCGACGGTGGAGATTGTCTTTCAAGGAACCAACCTCCGCGGAGGTGTTGAACATCCCATGCATTTACATGGATACAGCTTTTACGTCGTTGGATCCGGGCATGGTAACTTCGACCCAACCCGGGATCCGGCCAACTATAATCTTGTCGACCCCCCGCTAATGGAAACAGTTAATGTTCCTTTCCGGGGGTGGACCGCTATAAGATTCAAAGCTGATAACCCAGGTTTAATTAATTTTTTTTTTTACCAAAAAAAGTTTAATATATACAAATATATATAAAAATGTCTGAAAATTAAATTGTGGCAGGAGTTTGGTACATGCATTGTCACATGGAGCGCCACTCGACCTGGGGAATGGGAATGGTGTTCATCGTCGAGGATGGTAAATCCCTCCATGAGAAGATGGAGCCACCGCCGCCGGATATGCCGTGGTGCTTAAATCAAACGGCCAGAGATCATTCTACCCATTTTGGGACAACCTTAAAACCCAATTACAAGGAACTTCAACTATGGAGTTGAGTCTACCGTATTTGAAGTAAGCAAAATAAGATTAAATATGATTGATTATTATTTTACTACATTTTTTAATGTTGTAGGAAAATTGATTATTTATGTATTAAAGACCATCAAATCTAATGTAAGATGGCAAAACTTACTAAAAGTGAAACATGAAGTATATTGCATCTCCTGTTTCACATTAATTATCTTTATCCGTGGCCAATAAATTTGTTGAGATCGCTAAAACGCCACAGTCACAGACATCACGTCACGTTTATATAGAATTCTATTTTGGAATTTTTATATAATTGACTAATGATGTTCATAAATCGATTTAATGAAAATCTTAATGACATTAACTAACACATGCAATCCTTCATCCTTGAATAAAAATATTAGTAGTATTTTACCATAATTTTTTAAATGAACCTTCCATAATTTTTTAATGAACCTTCCATAATTTTTTACTTTTGATTCATCACCGGCCCAAAATTTGGCCATTAAAGCAAGAAGAATATTTTTAAAGCAATTAGCAAAGACAAAAATGAGTTAGACATTTCAAGTAGGGAAGTTTGGGACCAAAATTACAAGTATGACGAAGTTATTAGACTGAAACTGCATCAACCAAATTTACGGGACCAAATACGTAAGTAGATAAAATTTATGGGACCGAACACAGGGGCGGATTCAAGGGGGGGCGCCCGGCGGCGGCGGCCCCCCCGAACTCGTGTCGAAACGCAATTTTATATATGTAATTTTTAAGAAATTTCGTATTTCGCCCCCCCGAATATACACTTCACCCTCTTCTCTATCGATTTTTTAAGTTTCGCCCCCCCTCTCTCGTAATCCTAGATCCGCCCCTGACCGAACACGTAAGTAGATAAAATTTAAGGGACAAAAAATGTAATTTTCCTTCGACTATCGACTTGGATCTACTATAAAAGTTAGACCATTAAATATATGTAAAGGGTAGAAATGCTCACCTAACTAAGAATGATTTTGGAACAGATGAAAATTAATTATTCAGATAAACCTATGGATGGCAAAAGGATCCGGACCCAACCTGGACCCGTATGCAATAGGGCGGGTAATACTCGCCCGTATGAGTACGGGGCGGTTTGCAACCCGACCTGCACCGGGTTCGGGGGTCCGGTTCTCGCCGCATTGCCCCAACCCTGCCCCGTATAATGCTCACCTAACTAAGAATGGTTTTGGAACATATGACAATTAATTATTCAAATAAACCTATGGATGGCAAAAGGATCCGGACCCGACCTGGACCCGTACCCAATAGGGGCGAGTAATACTCGCCCCGTATGAGTGCGGGACAGTTTCGGACCCGACCCGTACTGGGTCCGGGGCGGTACAGGTCGGGTCCGGTTCCTGCTGCAGCCCAGCCTCGCATAGACCCGCCCTGGACCCGCCCACCACAAATTAGAATTTAGACATGTAAAAGTATTATTTGTGAGATTCGAACCCGCATCAATAATTTCTTTACATGCACTTATACCATTTGAGCTAATGTTCACATTTGTTAATAGTCTACGTGTATATTTATATATAAGAATATGACATACTGTTGGTCCCGAGAGCACATTCATGTGTAGAGGGGGGGGTGAATACACCTGAAAACCGATTTTCTCGACTTAAACACGAACAATCCTTTTTCAGGATGATGTTGTACTGAACAGGTTCAGTAGACCAGCTAAGCTGTTCTGAATCGTGGTTGCAGAGTGACTGTCTCTACTGAGACCTGCTAGCTGACTGAGAGTCAGAATTCAGTAGCTTGCAGATAGAGTTGGTGCGGAATAGTGTAGGCCCAATTCAGTTGAGTTAGGAAAACGTTTTTATTAAAACAGTTTCAGTTGATTAATGCAATCTGTTAAGTTTGCTGAAACTCAGTTGAATGATTTGAAGAAGGTTTTCAGTATGAACAGTAAATCAATGCAATGCTTAAAAACGTAACACAAGACACAACGAGGTTTTTAAAGTGGTTTAGACACAAAAATCCTACGTCCATTTGTCCCGAAAGATCGGGAAGCTATTTATTATATCGAGATAGTCTCGGTCGGTTTGTCTGTTGGACAAACACCGGTCTTGAGATTTATACTGAGCAAGTCTCAGTTTCACGGTTATCAAACTGAGTATTTGAAAAACTCTCCAACTGTGAAGGAGTCCTTTACAATAAGGATTAGTTCAAAGGTGAACTCCTTCGTCTAAGCTATGGATATATTCTATTGAGCTTAGGTTAGAGGGATAGGGAACAAGGAAGAAGCTTCTAGAACGACGAACAACTGAATATAGCTTTGGGTTCTTGTATCGTCGTTTGGATACTAGAGGTTGTATTAATCAGTTCTGCTTGGTTCCCTAAGAGCTGGAATCAGGTCTTTCGCCGGAGATAGATTCTTTGAACTTCTTGCGGAAGGCTTAGGCTTTTTGAATTTTGCTCGTTTGAATGCTCTGTATGTTCTCTCGTGTTCTTCCCGTGAGCTTCAAATTTTGATTTATCTCTCTATTTATAGAGAAGAGATTAGGATAGATCCGTTGGAGACGACGATCTTTTGTCTCTCTCTTTTGGGTAGCTAACGGCTCTTTTGAAGTTTGGTGGCAGTGTCCTTTCCCTCCTTTTCTGGAAAGTTGTTGACTTGTAGCTTTAGTAGATATAGGATACGTGGTCGCTTGTCGTGGCCGAGGTTCGAAAGTGGTTGAGACGCAACGCATTTCAAGGAGATCCGAAGCCGACTTCTCTCTTCCTCGTATTTGACTCGCGAAAAGTGACTTCAAAGATTCGACGGTCGAGGATCGTCGGCCGTTGCCGAGTCTGATCTCTGATTCAGTAGCATGCTCCTGCTAAGTCGGTTCTACTGAAGATCAGCTCTGAGTACAGTGAACTACTCCTGGTGAGTTCAGTTCCACTGACTTCTTTCTGTATACTGCTCCTGTTGAGTCTAGTATTACCGAGTCTTCTACTTCTTGTGCTGAGGCGGATAATCTACTGAGTGCCTGAACCAGAGCAGAGGGTCTGCTGAGTTTGAAATCTCAGAGACAAAACAACTTACAACGTAATGGTTCACCAATCAGAATAGGGTTTTGGGATCTTCAAATCTTCACAAATTCATTCAGAGCACAAGGCTACTGACTGTATGACGGCATAGAAGACTGAATCATTTCCCACTGTTTATCGACACTGCTGAGGATAGAATCATCACCCAACATTTTCCCCCTATTTGATGATGCCAAAACCTAATAGCTATCAACCTAACACTATGACTTATCAGAAATAGAGCTCCTTACAAAGTTACAAGTAGAATCAGTGGTGTTGTTCTTTAAGTCCTAGACTACTGAGGGGATCAAGGCAGAAAGTCAGAATAAATATAGAGTCTGAACAACACTTCCCCCTGTCTTAACAACATTTTCCCCTTATGCTATCAAGTCTATCAGAATCTAGCTAAGCAACAACCGACAATAAATAACAGACAGTGAGTGTGTGAGTCAGCAATCACTTCAGTGATTCTGAGTGTTAAGCAAAAAATAAACACGACTATTCAGACAATAAGATATTGTCAAAGCCAAACAGAGATATTATATATGTAAAGAGGTTCAGTATAGTTACATCTCTGCTAGACTAGGAAAAAGAAAAAGATACAAAGAGAACACAAAAGCCAGAAGTCATTTGAACTGCCTAATCCTGTCTTTGAAATCTTGGGATTGAGATTCAGGAAGAGGCACTCCATACTTGCGATAAGTGACTTTTCTCAGCTTCAGTATCTCAGCAAAGTCCGCTGGGTGTTCTTCATCAAGAAATTTGGCTTCAGCAGCGTCCTTCACTTCTTTCTCTATTACTCCATAGTGAATGGATCCGTCAAGTCTCTGTGGGGGTGGCAGGATTCTAGGGTCTGGAACTCTGACTTTGACATTTTCTTTGACAGCTTTCTGCAATCTGGCATACATGTCTAAGTCAACTCTCATTATCCATTCAGTATAAGCCATAGCTTTGCGCTTCTCAGACCAGAATCTCTAGAAATAGTTTCTTTTAATGAACTCAATTTTCAGCGCTTCCCACCTCTGCGTGAATTCCACTGGCATCCATTCATCTGTTCTAGGCCATTTGTGAGTCTTTAGATCCATAGGCTTTCTGAATCTCCTGTATCTGTAGGGGATGTTAGCCTATGAGGGGATCATCTGACTAGCTTCCTTTTCCGTTCTCAGCCTGAGGGCTTCAAGATCTGCTATATGTAATCTCTCTCTGGCTGCTTCAATTTGCCTGGCCTCTTCACCTCTATATAAGTATTTGTCTAACTGAGCCCAAATTTCTTCCATCTCTTGTTCCTGTGCCTTGGAGGCAGTGTAGGAAGGCTTGTGAGGTGGCTCTTCTTCCGAGTCAGCGGGAGTTGATGATTTTTCTTTGGAGGTGCCCTGCTGCTCAGTAGATTGCTGCTGCTGCTGCTCCTCCTTTTCCTTGTCAGTTTCGTCGCTGAGTTTAAGCGTTTTGGGAGGCAGCCTTGCACTTGTTCTCTTGCCTCCAGCTGGAGCCTTAGATTTGCCTTTCACAGGCTTCGGTTTGGGTTTATTGGCTGCTTCAGCTTCGGCTATCTCCCTAGCCAGCTTCTCGTCTGCGGCTATCTGGGCCTCCTCCTCCGGGGTAATAAACCTCCTGGGTCCTTTCTTCTTGGAGGGAGGGGTTGGGAGTTTCAGAACTTTCTTGCCTTCGCTGGCAACAGGAGGAGGAAGAGGAGCTTCTTCCTCTTCTGAGTCCTCCTCGTCAGCATACTCGGCAACTTCCTTAATAATGTCAAGGGGAGTCTGTGTTGCCTTAGTAGCGATTTCTCTGGCTCCTGAACCACTTGGGCCAGTCTCAATTGATGCTGCAGCTGCAGCTGAGACACCCTGGGCCTCGCCAGTTTCAGTAGGTACAGTTGGGGCGGATGACTGAGAGGTTGCCCCTGCTACTGACCTTGCTCTCTTCGGAGCCTTCGCATCGCCTCCTTGGCGCCTTCCCCCTTAGTTGATTTCTCTATTACACTTTCCCTTTTCTTTGCCAAACTTTCCCCCTTTTTGGCATCAGCAAGTAGGGTTGGGGGCGGAGCAGATACCTTTCTGTTCAGGCTTTTGTAGGAGGCTGACAGATCGTCTAATCTTGTATGAATCTTGGTCTGTGCCTCATGCAGCTCATTTCTCTCGTTGGTCAGCTGATCGTTGTATTCTTTGTGTGAGAGATCTCGTCGCACCTCCTTGAACTCTTTTTTCACCGCCGCTCAACCTTGTCTTCAAGAGCCTTCTGAATAGTTTGAATTCTGAGTTCGTTGGCTTGAGAGATGGTTGTGACTGATTCAGTGTGAGCGGTTTGAGCGGCCTTGTATTGATTCATCAGTTTATCCTAGCCTTCCTGAATCGTCTTGAGTTGAGCCTAAAAATCAGCTCTCTGTGCACCTAAGGCATTCGTCAGAATGTTGGAGAAGTCAGGGACTTGGGATGAAGAAATGGCGGTTCTGAGTCCCTGCAGCTCTGCACTCTGTGCCTCAGTGGTTTGCCGCCAAATTTTGTGGACGGTACGGGCTAGAAGGCGATTCTGGATGCCTTGATCCTTCAGTGCCCTGGCCACTGTTTTCGAACGACGGCTCTTTGGGCTGGGCGCTACTTCGAAAGCAGATTGGAGAAGAAGCTGAGCAGGATCAACTGCCTTCGAAGTACCAGCCACCGTCTGCCCAGGACCAAGGATGCTGAGTGGAGGGTCAGCAGTAGATGCAGTGACATCCGTGTCCTATTGAGTTCCCTCATCAGGCTTCTCAGGGCCTGAATTATGGGGTAGGTCCTGACCATCGGGGTCGAGACCCACTCGAGGGGCGCGGTGCCGAGACCGGTTGTCTCTCATTCGGCCAAGGCGAGCATGGCCGCCCTCGGATCCTTGAGCGTGCCGTGGTCGGATGGTTCGAGTAGCCAATCTTCCCTCTTATCGCCAGCCTCTTCTTCATGGAGCTATTCACGGGAATGGTGTATGATCGGTCGCTAGATTGTGCCATTCCTGGAACCTGATCAACATATGGAGTCTCGCCTGCCTAGCCAATATGACAAGATCTGAGTGGCTGGCGATCTCCAGTATTACTTCAGCAATCTCCTGGGAGGCTCTGGATTTGAGCGCTGAGGCCTCCATCCCGACAGATTCTGACTCTGAGGCTGTCTCCGAGCTCTCGACTTCGATAGGAGATGCTTGTTTCTCAGCAGATGTGATGCTGCTGAGTGGAGGTACGTCCAAGGGGCTCTCCAGTGTCTGGACTTCTTCAGTCTGGACTTCTGATTGGATCTCTTCAGCTTGGACCCCTTGGTCCATTGTCTCTCCATGTTCAGTGGAAATGATTTTCTCCACTGATTGAGTCTTCTTAGAAGACTCAGACTCGTCTCTCAGCAATAGTGGTGGCTGAGTAATGACGGCCTCTGTTTCCACCGCAGTTTTAGTGGGCGCAACCTCGCTGACCTTCTTCAGCTTTTTGGTTGGCGTCTTTGGTGTAGATTTTGGTGGGGACCTCTTCTTCTTCGGCGTTGAGGTCTGCTGAGTCCCACTCGTAGGTGCGGTGGCCCCGAGCCAATCGTTGAAGGGTCTGCGACCTATTCTGGAATCTGACTTTCTTCACATTGAAGTATTGTTTGTCAGCAAAGGTGACCTTGTCAGATGCGCAGAAATCCTCTATCATCACTGAGAGTTTAAGTCCGTATAGGAGCTTTCCTTTGACGCTGAGCCTATTGGATGCCTTATCAAATTTGGTATTTCGCATCATAAACTCTCCGAGGAAAAATTACGCCCGATTGATCTTGGCCCGATCATATATGGCCATCATCGGTTGCGGTTTGGGTCCGGATACTTGGTCAAACGAGCACGCTTGACTTGTCGCAAGAATCGAGTCACAATATATCCTAGTGCTCTGTACTGAGGGAGCATAGCGTTCTTGGGAAAAGCGGCTCTGAACACAGTTGGCTTCCCGCAGAACTCGGTGAGGTACTCATCCATCAAATCATCTTTATAAGCGACGGTGCTGAATCATGAGTTGGGGAGGTTGAAGCTTTTCTGAAGAGCTTCGCGGATGGACATCTGCTTCACTTCAATCATGGAGCGGGAGGGATCGCCTACTGTATGGACGACGAATCTCCCTCTGATATCTCCATCTACTGAATCAAAGTTCGAGTAGATCTCTGCTACTTGGCGCGGGAGGAAGAAAGTCGGCCTTCTCGTTAGAAATCCTTCCAGACCAGTTTCTCTGAGAGCATAGAATATCTCCTCCATAAAGTCCAGGTCGCACTCATCAAATTCCATGACAGGCTCGCACCAGACTCGATCCTTTTCGAAGATCTCTTGTATATCTGCCGGAGCACCTACTTGAGTTCCTGTCATTTTTGTAATCTGCATACACAGCATAGGTCAGTATCGATTAACATATAGGAGAAATAAAAACCATACGATACTTAATAATCATTAAAGAATTACCAAAAGATTTTCAGAATATTTTGAGGAGAATTTGGATAGAAGGTAATAAGTATCTCAGAAAATCTCGGGTATTTAAGATATTTGCAAATATGAAATGGCGGTGTCAAAGATTTGAACGCATATATATCTGTCTTAGAGAAGATAAACAGTTAAAGATCAATGATTCAGTTTGAACGCGCTTTTTAGATGGACGGTTAGGATTAAGTTTTATAAAATAGGCAATGATCAAATTAGCTGCCTAAGTCAAAAGCCAGTTGAAAATAGCCTAAGTAGTAACTTGATACGACATGCATTTAATGGGTGGCAAAGTTCAGCATGCTTGTACATAGAATATCGTGTATTAAATATGATCCGTTAAAATTAAATGACATTTCCTAAGGCATTGAATACGATGCTGAATCTGATCATAAATGCACAGAATTGTTCTATAGGCTACTGAGTAGAGATACGCAAACCTATCAGCTGAACATCGTAGTCAGCTGATACCTCGTATAGATGGTTGCTGAGTCTCTATGTACTGATTTTACTCAGTACTGAGAGTGAACATTCCCCCTTACTGAATGCTCCCCTCCTGAATCCTCTTACTGACTGGAGTCAGTAGGTTCCAGTAGACCTAGCTCTACCGAAAGTTCTCCCGAATCCGGCTTCGCCTAGAGGCTTGGTCGATATATCGGCCCTTTGATGATTAGTATGGATCTTTTCCATCCTGATATCCTTCTTTTCGATATGGTCACGAATGAAGTGGTATCTGATGTCCACGTGCTTGCATCTCGTATGAAGTACAGGATTCTGAGTGATTGTTATGGCACTGGTACTGTCGCAGAAGATCGACACTTCATTCTGAATGACGTCATAGTCGCGTAGCTGCTGTCTCAGCCAAAGGATTTGGGCGCAGCAACTTCCGGCGAGCCATGTATTCGGCTTCGGTAGTTGACGTCGCTCCGAATCTTTGTTTCTTTCATAACCATGAGATCAGCTTACTGCCGAGGAACTGACACGTTCCAGAAGTTGACTTTTGGTCGATTCTACATCCTGCATAGTCAGCATCAGAATAACCAGTTAGTTCTATATTATCATCAGCTGGATACCATAAACCCATGTCAGGTGTTCCTCTGAGATAGCGGAGAATCTTCTTTGCTGAGTCCATGTGACTCTGCTTCGAATTCGCCTGAAATCGAGCGCAGACACCTACAGCATAAGTTATGTCAGGACGAGTAGCTGTTAAGTATAATAGAGAACCAATTATAGCACGAAATTCAGTTTGGTCTACTGATACTCCCTCTTTATCAAGATCGATCTTCATATTCGTGTTCATCGGGATCTTGATTGGTTTGCCGGATGTGCAACCGAATCTCTTGATGAGGTCTCGAGTGTATTTGTCTTGATTGATGAACGTCCCCTTCTTAGATTGTTTGACTTGAAAGCCGAGAAAATAGTTCATCTCTCCCATCATTGCCATCTCGAACTTATCCTTCATCATTCTTTCGAACTGCTGACACATGATGGCATTCTTCGAGCCGAAGATGATGTCATCTACGTAGATCTGCACAAGTAATAGGTCGTCTTCCAGTCGAATGTTGAATAATGTGCGGTCTACTGTGCCCTTCTGAAAACCTTTCTGAAGAAGAAACTCAGATATGGTATCGTACCAAGCCCTGGGTGCTTGTTTTAACCCATACAGAGCCTTTCTGAGTCTATAAACCTGATGTCCCTGCTGAAAGCCTGGAGGCTGTTCCACATAGACTTCTTCTTTCAGTACGTCGTTCAGGAAAGCAGACTTCACATCCATTTGATATACTCTGAATCTTTGATATGTTGCGTAGGCTAGGAATAGTCTGATTGCCTCCAATCTTGCAACTGGAGCAAAAGTTTCATCGAAATGTATCCCTTCGACTTGACAGCAACCTTTCGCCACGAGTCTTGCTTTGTTCCTTACTATGACGTTGTTTTCATCACGCTTGTTCTTGAAGACCCATTTAGTTCCGATCACATGTTGATGTCGGGGTCTGTCAACAAGCTCCCAAACTTCGTTTCTCGTGAACTGATTCAGCTCCTCCTGCATGGCTATGATCCAGTCAGTGCATCCTCAACTGACTGAGGTTCTTCGAGACAAGAAGCCAGGAATATAAGGCGCTTTCTCCCTGACAGAATCTGGATCTTATCTTTACGCTTGCTGAAGGATCTCCTATAATTAAGTCAGAAGTGTGAGCATCCAGCCACGATCTACGATGTTTCAACTCTTCATCTGAAATTTGTTCAACACAGATAGTAGGTGAGTTAGACATTTCAGTTGTACTATTCTGAGATTGAAGCAGTTCAGTTACAAGAGTGTGATCTACTGAGTCACCAGGTTCAGGGGCATTTAGCTCAGGAACATCATTAGTTCCCCCTGAATTATTATTCTCAGTAGAGGTCTCAGTTACCACTGGGGTTTCTTCATCGACTTGAGTTACCCGGGATTGACTGCGTTCGGAGAGTCAACTTGCTCAGCTACTGGCTCGTGGTTGAGATTCAGTAGACTTGTCTTCGGTTTCCTCATCTGAATCATCATCCCAACACAGTTGGATCTTTTCGACTTTATCTTTTAAGCTAAGATCCTGTAGCTACTTACTGATGTCCTCATATTCAGGTTCAGAGTTTCTGCTCCTGTCTTCAGTAGAAAACTCATTAAAAACAACATGAGGGCTTTCCTCCACGCAAAGTGGTCCGATAGTTAAAGACTCACGAAGGCTTTTTCGACCCAGGAGTATCCTAAGAACACTCCCTGATCTGACTTGCTATCAAAAGTCTTCAGTTGATCTTTCCTATTATTGTGAATAAAGCACGAACACCCAAAAATATGGAAATGAGATAGAGAAGGCTTCCTGCCGTTCCATAGTTTATATGGTGTCTTCTTATGCTGCTTTGTCAGTAGAGATCGATTCCGAGTGTAACATGCAGTGTCAGTAGCTTCTGCCCAGAATTTGGTTGGGAGTCCTGAGTCTGCGAGCAGGGTTCTTGCTGCTTCTTTGAGTGTGTGATTCTTCCTCTCAGCTACCCCATTTTGTTGAGGCGTGCGCGCGGCAGACGTCTCATGCTCTATTCCTTCTGCTTTGCAGAACTCCTCCACCATGAAATTAAGGAACTCAGTTCCTCTATCAGAACGTATTTTGATAATCTTGGTGTTCTTCTCAACACTGAGCCTTTTTAGAAGCGCTGGTAACTCTGTTTTGACGTCAGACTTGTTGGCAATAAATATGACCCATGTGTAGCGTGAGTAGTCATCAATGACCACTAATGCATACTTTTTGCCTCTGATCGTCACCGGAGAGACTGGACCGAACAAATCCATATGTAGCAGCTGAAGGATTCCACCAGTGGAAGGAGATGGAACTGGCGGATTTTGATTCCTTGTTTGCTTTCCCTTCAGGCATGCTTCACACTGAGTGTCTTTGCTGAATACTTCATTCGGCAGTCCTCTTGCTAGAGTGTTTCTAGCCAATTTGTTGAGCATTTTGAAGTTGAGATGGCTGAGTCTTCTGTGCCAAAGCCACCCTGTTCTGTTGTCATTTTTCGCCAACAAACAAGCTTCAGGTTCAGCTGAGTTCCAGTCAGCTACATAGATATTCTTCTTGCGCGAACCTGATAACACTGTTTTCCCTGTAGATTTATCAATAACATCACAGAAACCAACGTAAAAAATCACTCTATTCGAGTTATCACAAAATTGACTAACAGAGAGAAGGTTATGCTGAAGTCCTTCAACATATGATACTCTTAGAACTGTTGCAGTTCCAATGCTGAGTGTTCCATAGCCTCTGGTGTAGCCTCTAGCATTGTCTCCAAACTCGATTCGGGGTCCTTCTTCAGTAGTATGGGTCCTTCTTCAGTAGTATAATTCTTCAGCAAGTCCTTTTGGTACGTCATGTGTCTTGAGCATCCGCTGTCCACATACCAAGGGTCCTTGTGCACCTGCAAAATAGAATTATATTTAGGTACCCTTTATTTTTGATTTTGGGTCCTTAGATGTTAGTTTTGGTAACCCATATATGTCTTATAACCCTGGTGGTCTCAGACAGTTTCTTTCCACTTGTGTCAACATATTTGACCACTGGACTGGTCACTGTTGACTTCTGAGGCTTTTCAGGTTCAGGAGTCCGGATCTTCTGAGTGGGTGGACTGCTGACCTTTGCCTTTTGCGCGGCTTTCTTCTTCTTTTTCTGACTCTTGGATCCTCTCCTGACTATTGGATCATAGTAATATGACCCATACTGAGCTGGATGTGTCAACTGAGGAGGTCCATACTGATCAGCCCACTTTGCTTTGCTGGTTCCCCCTTGACTGAACTGGGGTGATCTGGTGCTGATCTTCTTGTCAGATTGCTGATGAGTAGGATGAGGTGCCTTCATCTCCTGTTTGTTCTTGGCTAAGGGGTTCAGTATGTCTGCATTGATGGTCTCCCCTCGAACAAGTCTATCAGCTAGCCGGTTTTCTGAGCATACGGGGGCAGATGAGGAGGCTCCCTGGCTGAATCCAAGTCCCTCCTTGCAATGCTTGGGCTTGTTGCTTGCTAGCATAGCCTCCAGTTTCTTTTCAGCGCCCATATATCGCTCTATCATCAGGTTCCTCCAGACATCATCACTTTTCTTCAGCATTTCATGCTCGGTCTGAAGTCCTGACAACTCTTGCTTCAGTAGACTCAGTTCAGTATATTTCTGAGTCAAGTCTTTGGTCAAGACTGAGATCTGATCTTCTTGATGCTGAGACTTGGCCATTAGAGAGTTTATCTCCTCCCTGAGTCTCAAAACAAGTCCTTCTGACTCAGTAACGACTTGACTTTCCCGAGAAAGTCTCTAATTCTCCACTTTCAGGGTATCCAACTCCTAAAGAGTCTTACTAAGCTGCAAACTCATCTGAATCTGCTCGTCGAGTAGTTCTTCATATGCGATCGTGACGTCCAGATTCTCGTCTGCACCTGAAAGAGTGTCGTGTGTGCAGTGTGAGGAGGAATTAAATAGTTCATGAGAGTTTACCTCATCCTCTTCTCCTGCCATGAGACACTTTTCAGCATCTTCTTCAGCTTCAAGCTCTAGGGCCATGAAAGTTGCTTCATCATCAGATGAATCCATGAAGGAATCGACTTCATCTGAGTCGTCTGAGAGTTCACCAGCAATGTATGCTTGTCTCTTCTTGATGAACTTCTCCCTTCTTGCTTTACGTGCTGTTCGTTCAGCAGTACTGAGCTCAGGACAGTCATACTGATAGTTCCCTGGCTTCTTGCAGCTATAGCAGGTGGTGACTCTTTCTTCCTTGCTTTCACTGTCTTTCGACTGTGCTGAGTCATCCTTTTTCCTACATTCAGAATTATGCGAGTCATGAGTGCGCTTAGGCGTGTATTCAGACTTACCCTTAGATTCTCTGAGGGCTTTAGTCACTTTTCTACGCCTCTCCTTCTCCTTCTGATACTTTACGGCAAGCAGAGCGTACTTCTTGGCTAGATTTCCTTCTTGTATGTCACTGAGTGAAGGTTCAGCTTTGCTTGACGCTGGAGCTGCTGTGCTGACTGATGCTTTAAAGGCATGGTCGATTTTAGTGTCAGCTTCAGCTCGCTGCTTCCTTTGAGGTAAGCCAAACTCGAATTCCTCTACTTTAAGTTCTGAAAAGATATGGTCAGGAGTAACAATATCTAAATCAGAATGACGCAATAAAGTAGCAAAGGGAGTCCAATGACCGTCTGACAACGCCCTCAAAATTTTGAGATTCATCTCTCGATTGGAGAATGTCTTTCCCAGCCCGTTGATAGAGTTCATCAGATCTGTAAATCTGACGTTGAGATCTTCAATGGTGTCACCAGGCATGAGGGACAATCTCTCCAGCTTTTGGAGTTCCAGCGCAAGTTTATTTGCTTTGATCTTCTGAGTCCCCCGACTCAGTAGCGCTAGAGCATCCCAGAGTTCCTTCGCGGACTTGCAGTCCTGAACTCTCCCGAGATAGAAATCATTCAGGGTGGTCAGTATGGCGTTTCTGGCGACGCGGTCTAAGTTGTGAAGCTTCTTCTCCTCTGGGGTGAAGAGACTTCTGTCCTTGGGGATCTTCTTCCCGATCACCATTCCACCTCCATCTGCTGGATCCTGAGCTACGACGCTATCGATCATGGGAACGATAGGTCCGTCCTCTAGAACCTCTGTCATGCTGTCGTGGAGAGAGGTCAGATGAGCTTCCATTCTGACTCGCCATACACCATAGTTCTCTACTGAGAACATGTGAACCATCCTTATCCCTGACATATCAGACATGATGAATAATGATGTGAATGAAGAATGATATGCAGTGAAAACGTTTTTCGGATCCGTTCAAGTAGACCAGTTTCAGAATAACAAGAGTCTTATAGAGCTTCCGCTCTGATACCAATTGTTGGTCCCGAGAGCACGTTCAGGTGTAGAGGGGGGGAGGGTGAATACACCTGAAAATTGATTTTCTCAACTTAAACACGAACAGTCCTTTTTCAGGATGATGTCGTACTGAACAGGTTCAGCAGACCAGATAAGCTGTTCTGAATCGTGTTGGCAGAGTGACAGACTCTACTGAGACCTGCTAGCTGATTGAGAGTCAGAATTCAGTATCTTGCAGATAGAGTTGGTGTGAAATAGTGTAGGCCCAATTCAGTTGAGTTAGGAAAACGTTTTTATTAAAATAGTTTCAGTTGATTAATGCAGTCTGTTAAGTTTGCTGAAACTCAGTTGAATGATTTAAAGAAGGTTTTCAGTATGAACAGTATATCAATGCAACAGTTAAAAATAGAACACAAGACACAGAGATTTTTAAAGTGGTTCGGACACAAAAATCCTACGTCCACTGTCCCGAAAGATCAGGAAGCTATTTATTATACTGAGATAGTCTCAGTCGGTTTGTATGCTGGACAAACACTGGTCTTGAGATTTATACTGAGCAAGTCTCAGTTTCACGGTTATCAAACTGAGTGTTTGAAAAACTCTCCAACTGTGAAGGAGTCCTTTACAATAAGGATTAGTTCAAAGGTGAACTCCTTCGTCTAAGCTATGGATATATTCTATTGAGCTTAGGTTAGAGGGATAGGGAACAAGGAAGTGGCTTCTAGAACGATGAACAACTGAATATAGCTTTGGGTTCGTGTATCGTCGTTTGGATACTAGAGGTTGTATTAATCAGTTCTACTTGGTTCCCTAAGAGCTGGAATGAAGTCTTTCGCCGGAGATAGATTCTTTGAACTTCTTGCGGAAGGCTTAGGCTTTTTGAATTTTGCTCGTTTGAATGGTCTGTATGTTCTCTCGTGTTCTTCCCGTGAGCTTCAAATTTCAATTTATCTCTCTATTTATAGAGAAGAGATTAGGATAGATCCGTTGGAGACGACGATCCTTTGTCTCTCTCTTTTGGGTAGCTAACGGCTCTTTTGAAGTTTGGTGGCAGTGTCCTTTCCCTCCTTTTCTGGAAAGTTGTTGACTTGCAGCTTTAGTAGATATAGGATACGTGGCTGCTTGTCATTGGCCGAGGTTCAGAAAGTGGTTGAGACAGAACAGACTTCAAGGAGATCTGAAGCTGACTTCTCTCTTCCTCGTATTTGACTCTGCTGAAAAATGTGACTTCAAATATTCTGACAGTCAGAGGACTGTCTGGCCGTTGCTGAGTCTGATCTCTGATTCAGTAGCATGCTCCTGCTAAGTCGGTTCTACTGAAGATCAGCTCTAAGTACAGTGAACTACTCCTGGTGAGTTCGGGCCCATCGACTTCTTTCGACATACTACTCTCGCCGAGTCCAAGGTATTCCGAGTCTTCTACTTCTGGTGCTGAGGCGGATAATCTACTGAGTGCCTGAATCAGAGCAGAGGGTCTGCTGAGTCTGAAATCTCAGAGACAAAACAACTTACAACGTAATGGTTCACCAATCACAATAGGGTTTTGGGATCTTCAAATCTTCACAAATTCATTCAGAGCACAAGGCTACTAACTGTATGACGGCATAGAAGACTGAATCATTTCCCACTGTTTATCGACACTGCTGAGGATAAAATCATCACCCAACACATACTAATATAAAAAATTAATACATCTAACAAAAAAATTAGCTTATAAAATGTAAATATTAAATTTCTAGATTTCAATATACTATATTCAAATTATAATTACAGTCATGTAATTCAAAAATGAAATTAACATTTTTATTTCCAAAATTTAAATTTAAAACTATTTTTGTTTCTATTCTTCTATTCTTTAATTGAAATGGATTATAAGTATAAATACAATTATGATTAATGAACAATTACAATTGAAAACTTTTTATTACAATTGAAAATACATCTAACAAAAAATTAGCTTATAAAATATAAATATTAACTTTCTAGATTTTTAGTATATTATAATCAAAATTGTAATCGCCATGTATTTTAAAAATGAAGTTACCATGTTGCAAATTTATAATCTTTGATCTTTGTCAGGTGAAGTTTTTTGGTTGTCTTACAATGGTGAATTGGTGATCAACAAATCAAGTGGTGATTTAGAGGAAATTTTCTACTTTTGTCTACGAGGACATGGACATCTTTATGAATTTATGATATGTATTTTGTTTATTTGGGAACATTCGAACATGTGAAATTATGTTAGTTTTTATGTTTGTTGTAGTAGTGTTGACAATGATAGGTTTTGCAACTTGATTATTTCGTAGTGAAGAGTGTTTGTTGTAGACTTGTAGTAATGTTGACAAAAAAAAAGTTAAAAAAAATAAAAATTCGGGGGTGTTCTGCGGGGCGGGGTGGGGGCGGGTAGGACCCGCCTCGTTCGGGTCCGGTTCCGAGGCCAAAGTAGCAGACCCATACGGGTCCGCGGGTCCATCGCGCAGGGCGGGTCCGGGTAGTATGATACCCGAACCCGACCTGTAATTTTGTCATCCCTAGATAAACCCTACTGATAGGGTGCATTTTAGTATTGAAAGTGCTTGGTTTTGAGTTGAGATTGTATCAATATATTTAACTTTTGAACATGATTGCTACTTATATTGCAAGTGTTGGATTTTGATAGGCATTGGAGAAAGAGATAGCTTTCATGTTGAGGAGTGAAGAAATCAAAGACAAAACCAACACAGAACAATGTCGGTGCAAAAGCTGGATAGAAAGTCGAAAAAAAAAGAGTCAAGCGGGAAATACGCAAATGGGCTGATTTCTTAATTGCTTAATGGGCTTTTGTTTTATTTTCTTTTTTTGGATCAATTTAATGAAGGAGAAGGAAGTTAAACATCTGGACGGCAGTTTTGGAAAAGGGATGATGGGTAGTTGATTTGAAAGGAAGTTAGAAAAGGAGAGGAGCGGGGGACGCAGGAAGGGAACGGAGATTCTGGGAGAGAACATCATCAACAACTTTTGAAGAAAATCATCTGCAAACTTTGGGGGAATGAAGACAACCTTTGAACAAGATTCGATATAGAGATTGTGAAGTCTTCTTATCTTTTCTTTTCAATGCTTGTATTCGAATTCTCTTATGTTTTCTTAATTATGTCTAGTGGCTAATTCCCTTTGCTAGGGGTTAGGATTGCTTATGTTTATAGATAAACTTTAGCTTTTATTGGTTCATGTTCTTCTTCAATTTTCAAGTTCTATTATCTTGTGTTCATTACATGTATATGTTTGGCCAACATGTATGTGCTCTTTGGAATTAATTTCTTGTAACCCTCGAGATTGATTCATGCAATAGATAATAGAATATATCCGAGAATAGTCATGAAAGTAGGCTAATAAGGATATAGCATGATTAACATCTACGATTGAAATGGGTTCGTCTAATTTCTATATCACGAGAGTAGGTATAGCATTTATGCGAGCACGTCTTATCCGAATCGAGAGATTGTTTAAGATATAATAGAGTGCATGCCGTAGGATAGTTGAAGAACATAATCAATAGGGTAATTGGATTCCTAATCATAGCCTGACGCCCCTAGTTCTTTCTCATCTGTTTTCATATCATTTTAGTGCTTATCATTTTTAACATAGTCATCACAATTTGTTTACTTGTTTTATGTTATTAGATATAATTTAAGTAGAGAAATCATTGTCCCTATGGTTCGACCTTGGTATTCCAAGATTTATTACTACAATAGGACTAAATTCGTACACTTGCGAATAAAATTTCTATCACCTACTCAATGGTAATTTTTCTATTATTCCAATTTGCGCAATTTAAATTAGTCCCAACTCCTCAGCACGACCAAGGATGCCAAACTCCTTGGTTCCAACCATAGAAATCTCTTGGCTGCACCAAAATGATGAGTAGACAGTTTGTGCATAAACCGAGATAGAACACCTACAGAGAAACTTATGTCTGGATGAGAATGTGATAAATAAATCAACTGACCAATATTTAAACTTCTAAACATACTTTCATCTGCAGCTCTCATGCCATCTTCGACTTGAAGCTTGTCATTCACATTCATCAGAGTATTGACAACCTTGTAGCCTGCCATGTTTAATCTCTTCAAAGTATCTTTCAAATATTTTTTCTGAGACATAAAAAATACACCTAATTATAATAAAAGTCGAATACTAAAATATTTATGTACACAAATTGTTAGATGGGAATACATGTAATTTCATAACTTAATTATATATGTACTCGAATATATACACATTATGGTATGCCTATATAGATGTAGCAAGGCATGTAGAGCGTTGCCGGATTTGCCACTTAGCCAAAACTCACGCTCAAAACACGGGTTTGTACACCCCTTTACCAGTCCCCTCAGCACCATGGGAGGATGTGAGCTTGGATTTTGTGGTGGGATTGCCAAGAGTACAAAGAAATAAAGATTCAGTCATGGTGGTCGTAGATCGATTTTCAAAAATGGCTCACTTTGTGCCATGCCACAAGACAATGGATGCCTCCAACATTGCCGATCTTTATTTCCGTGAAGTTGTCAAGCTACATGTAATTCCTAAGACTATGATGTCGTATCGAGACCCCAAGTTTATGGGTCATTTTTGGCGAACCCTTTGGCGGAAGTTGGGAACTAACCTCCAATTTAGTTCGTCTCATCATCCACAAACCGACGGTCAAACTAAAGTTGTAAATAGGAGTTTGGTTCCTAATAATATTCGCCAATGGGATCTCAGTTTATCTCAAGCAGAGTTTGCTTATAATAGATCGAAAAGCCAAACTACTGGCACTAGTCTATTTGAGGTTGTGTATGGTGGAAATCCAAATAGTCCATTGGATTTGACTCTCATCCCAGCTAGTTATTCGCATAGTGCAGATGGCGAAGATAGAGCCAAACAAATTAAGAAGATTCACTTGGAGGTGCGTGACTGTATTATGAAACATAACGAGAAGTATAAGAAGAATGCGGACAAGCATCGCAAGCCAGCTACCTTTCAAGAAGGGGATTTAGTTTGGATTCATTTACGAAAGGAAAGATTTCCAAGAGGTCGTCATGGCAAGCTCAAACCACGAGCTGATGGTCCATTCAAAGTTCTCAAACGCATCGGCAAAAATGCATACAAAATTGAGCTCCACGGAGAATATGGTGTTTCCGCAACATTTAATGTGGCTGACTTATCTCCTTATCATGGCGTTGATATAATCGATGAAGGAAACTTGGGCACAAGTCTACGTGCAATAGAAGCGAATGATCTAGATCAGCCCAGCATGTCTGATATATTCGAGAAATAAACTGCTTTCCTTGGCAGTAGGTATCCCTATGAATGAAATACAATTGTGAAGCTCTATGAGTCTAGTTTCTAGAAATTCAAACAGAAGTTAATTTGGATCATAATTGAGGGAGATATTGTTGTTTGAATGAAGTCTGCCAAGAAAGGTCAAAAATCTGTCAAGATTGGTTTGATGTCCTTCCAACTCAAGTTAGTGTCCTTCCAACTTATGTTTGGATTGTCCTTGAAGTTTCTTTGTGTTCATCATGTATTTTAATTGTCAAGGGTCAATATTTGCATTTATAAGAGTCTAGGAAGTTGTGGAGTCAAAAGAGTCATTTATTTTGCCTTTGGAGGTGATGTAGAAAATCCCTATATATATGGGTTCTATATCTTGTAAGGGGGCAGACGAAAATTAAGGAATATATCAAATATTTTAGAGTCTCTTGACTTGTTCTTAGAAGAAGGGTTTCTTCTCTTTTAACTCTAAACCTTTTGGTGGATTCCTTAAGGTATTGAGTTCCTCCAAAACTCTTGGTGGATTCCATAGAGAGAGGAGTCTTTCATGAGCCTTTCCTTGTATGATCTCCTTTCTTGGTCGTTCCTGGTATCATATACAAAAGAGGCATTTTTATTATTAGCCAAATAGGTTAAGTCAAACACAAATATAGCATATCACTATCTTAAAACATAAATATAGTCAAAAAATATATTTTATGACAGACATAATGATTGAGCGAAACATTTATCAGGGGCCGATGGAGGGCCGATCTCGGCCCTCAACATTAAAAAAAAAAGATTTAATGAAGTGCCATCGGCCCTCAACATGTAAAAGAAATAAAAAATTGTTGAGGGCCGATGCATCGGTCATGAGATTGATGCCTCCATCGGCCCTCCATAAGCCTATTCATTATTTTTTATTTTTTATAAAAAAAACATGTTGAGGGCCGATAGAAATCGGTCCTCCATCGGCCCCTGAGAACTTTTTCGCTCAATCATTATATCTGTCATAAAATGTATTTTATGACTATATTTATATTTTTAGATAGTAGGCTATATTTGTGTTTAACTTAACCTATTTGACTAAGTTTGTATATTAACACTATAACAAAAGGTTAAAACTGTCCCTTTGTATATACCTATGTACATCCCATGCATTCACATGGATACAACTTATTACTTAAAATAAGCAGACATGAAGAGATAAAATAATGGTGGGACACATATCATATGCCTCTCTCTCTCTCTCATGTGCTGGAGTTGTTGATTCATTTATTAGGGATTCTCTCTCAATTACTTCCAAGAAGTGGACATGCATAATGTAAATTTGACTTAAATCATAGTTACACTTACCATTCAAAGTGTTTCATTTTCCAACCTACTTCCCAAGTTCTTTGTTTACATGACATACATAAATGAATTGGTAAGAGTTTGTTTAGCAATGAATGCATATTTTTATATATTTGCATTTCACATGCAACTTATTTTCTTAATTTAGATTTGTGTCATGAATGACATGGGTCCATATTATTAAAAAAAGAAGCATCAATTATTTTTTTCGCATCCACAGCGTTTGTCACTTAAAAGAGTTTCATCGTCAAACAAACAAAAAAAAATACACCCGTTTCATTATTCATGTCCATTTTAAATGTAAAATAAAAAGTTGAAAAATGATGTAGAGTTAAAAAGTGGTTGATTCGGGAGGATGAAAACCGGTGTAGTTTATTTCGATTTTGAATAATGTACATAAATAATGGAACATACATTTTCGGTATAGTAAACATTAATAATGGTATGGGAAGAGTATATATTTATTCGAGAATTGCATGTAGCACACTTCTCCTATATACAGTTAAATCTCGATAAAATTATATTCGATAAAGTAATAATTTCGCTAAGATAATAATTTATTTCGGTCCCGATATAGATCAATGCACTAAAATAATGTTCGATAAAGTAATAACCTCGTTATATTAATATTTTTTCTCGGTCCCAACATTATTACTTTATCGAGGTTTAACTGTATATACAAAATATAATGTCGTATGAATACTTGTTTTAAGGTTAAAAGTTACATGTACGAATTATGTAATTCTTTATGTTTGAATCCTGTCATTACACAAAAGAAGGTTCTATATACAATTTTGAATTGTATTTTATTACCAAATCTAGAAAGTTGATCAACTTTAATGTTTTTCTTACTTTCATACTATATGATTAATTTAAGGCAAATTGGATTTTTTAGTCCCCAAACTATGCATGTTTGGCCAATTTGGTCCCATATTTATTTTTTTAGTTAATTGGTCCCTAAACTATAGAATTTTGGATGAATTGGTCCTTTTGTTAATTTTTTGGTATGTCAACTGTTAATCAACGATTTTTAAAGGGTATTTTCGGTATAATATTATTGAGGACCAAAACGTCCAAATACTAAAAAATTGAGGACCAATTTGGCCAATTTTTTTTACTTAATTTTTTTTAATTTTACAACGCCAATTTTAAATAAGTTGAAGACCAATCCCTATATTTTGGGATCATAATCATCAAATTTTATAGCTCTGTTATCAAAATTTTCGAATATATTATTATGATAAAGAGAGATAAAAACGTAGAATATTTGATAATCAATTAATAAAACTATAGTTGATTTCCATCAAAACATGTTTTCATTCCAATATGATTTATTCATATATTTTATGTTTTAATCCCCTGTTTTCATAGTAATATTCGGAAAAAATTGGTTACGGAGTAATATATTTTATGTTTTAATCCATCGTTTTCATAGTAATATGATCCCCAAATATATTATAATTAACGGGAATGGTCCTCAACCTATTTAAAATTGGCATAATTGCTCCTTAAAAAAACCCAAAATTATTAAAATATTTTTTTATTTTTGAAAAACTTAAAAAAATTATAAGAAAAAAAATTGGTCAAATTGATCCTCAATCTTTCAATATTTGGACGTTTTGGTCCTCAATAAAATTATATTGAAAATGTCCTTTAAAAATCGTTGACTAACAAAAAAATTAACAGAAGGACCAATTCGTCCAAAATTCTATAGTTTGGGGACCAATTAACTAAAATAAATAAATAAGAGACCAAATTGGCCAAACACACATAGTTTGGGGATTAAAAAATCCAATTTGCCTTAATTTAAATCGACTCTAATGGGGATCGAACATTAGATTAACACTAGATTAACCACTTATATAGAAATAGATGTATCAATTATATTGTCTGTTTTTAAAGAAGTGCATAGATATTGATACTCTCTCCGTCCCAATCATCTTGTCTAGTATTTTATTTCGGGCAGTCTCAAATATATTATTTAGTTTTTTTTTAGCAAATTACTACACTTAACTTTTATTATGGGACTCACAATTTTATACCACTATGTTTACAACTAACAACTCTCCTTAAAAACTACGCCACAAGTAAAATGGACATCCTAATTAGGACAGATGGAGTATAAATACTTGTAAAAATTTTACGATTATATAATATGTGCAATTTTGAATTTTTTTTTTTATTTTATCCTATTTTTATCGTGCGAAATCATCGCTAGCTTCTTGTCCCCATGGGATGTCGTAACGGTGAAGGTGGGTGGCCCGGGACCGATAGGTCATGGGTTCAAATCCCACGCTATGTGTGTGTCTGTCACCCTATCACATTAAAGGTGGTTTAACTCTCCTATGTGATTTGCAGGCTATTGCACAGTTTGTGGTTTGCAGACTACTTACCCTGTGCTTACCAAAGGTAGCGACCGCGGATTCCTCGTCATTAAATAATAATAAAAAGTTGTCAGAAGATTAAATGCTAAGACGTGCGGAATAATTTTGATTATATATAATTCCAGTTGACAGATAATCCCCTCCATCTTCAATCATCTATACTGCAGCAGCATATATGATTATTCACAATTAAAAAAAGAAAAGAAAAGATGTATATTAAGAAGCTTTTCTTGCTTTGCTTCTTAGGCATTGTTATGCTCGGAGGAGTAAAACCAGCCCACGCTTTAGTTCGTCGATATAGATTTGAAGTAAGTATAGTCACGTATAAGGTGTTCGGAAATGAGAGCTTCGGAAATCTATCGGAATTAAGATTCTCACTTCTTGCAGGTGAGAACTTCATCATACAATAGGCTATGCAGCAACAAGACGATACTAACGATAAACGGGCAATTCCCCGGGCCAACTATACATGCTAGTCGAGGAGAATTGTTCGTAGTTGATGTCATCAACCGTGCTGATCAAAACATAACCATCCACTGGTAAAACCGTGTTTACATTTGTCTCAATTGATACAAAAGCGTACAGAATTTATGATAGTTTGTGATTATAATAGGCATGGAGTGAAAATGAAGAGGT
Source organism: Lavandula angustifolia (assembly GCA_028984105.1). NCBI lineage: Eukaryota > Viridiplantae > Streptophyta > Magnoliopsida > Lamiales > Lamiaceae > Lavandula > Lavandula angustifolia. The sequence continues at coordinate 27,453,718 of CM054818.1, forward strand.
ATCCATGGTCGGATGGCCCCGAGTTTGTGACGCAGTGCCCTATTATTCCGGGTAACAAGTTTAGCCAACGTATTGTCCTCTCCGACGAGGAGGGGACTTTATGGTGGCACGCGCACAGTGAATGGTCTCGTGCCACTGTCCATGGAGCCCTTGTTGTGTTACCTCCGGAGGGTGGAACTTATCCGTTCCCTAAACCTTATGCGGAAATTCCTATTTTTCTAGGTAAATTAATAAATTATTTTAAAAATTTATTAATTTATCGAGTATTTGATTTATAAATATTTTTAGTATATATAGCATCATTGACTTTGAAGTATATGAGTGATATTGTAGGAGAGTGGTGGAATGACGACATGCAAGACGTGATGGAGAGAATTCTCCTCGGCGGAAGCGAGCCGGTACTATGTGATGCTTTCCTCATAAACGGTCAACCGGGCGACTTCTATCCATGCTCAAGACAAGGTGGATTTAATTAATTGCATTTGATTTAATTTTGTATGTCAGACTAATGGTGAAGTAAACGACGTCGTTTAATTTGGTGCAGATACATACAAGTTGCAAGTGGAATGGGGCAAGACTTACCTACTCCGACTGGTCAACGCGGCCGTTGTCTACACCATGTTCTTCAAAATCGCCAACCACAACCTCACCGTCGTCGGAGCCGACGGTGCCTACACAAAGTTGTTTATGAGCCACTACATCGCTATTTCCCCCGGACAGACCATCGACTTGTTGCTCGAAGCCAAACAGCCGCCGAGCCGTTACTACATGGCGGCGACAGCGTACGTAGTCGGAGGAGATAACAACGCACGAGATGCCAACAGAAACATCCCCACGGGATACGTCGAATACGTCGGAAACTTAGACAGCATGCAGCCACCGCCGCCTCTCCCGTTATTACCTCCTGTCAACGACACGCCGGCCGTCTCCCATTTCACCGACCAATTCAGAAGTCTAGCCAACGATAAATACCCCATCGACGTTCCCAAAAACGTGACGAGGAATTTATTCTACACTCTCTCAATCAATCTGAAGAAGTGTCTTAAGCCGTGCAACGAGGCCCCCAAAGGTCGGCTCCGGTCGAGTGTGAACAACGTGTCGATGGTGCTTCCGACGACGGCTATTCTCGAGGCTTATTATTGGGGGATTAGTGGTGTTTACGAGACTAATTTCCCCGATAATCCACCTTCTTCTTTTAACTACGCACATGATAAATTGAGCGTAGATGAGTCTCGGACTGAATACGCAACCAAAGTTAGTATTCTTGAATATAATTCGACGGTGGAGATTGTCTTTCAAGGAACCAACCTCCGCGGAGGTGTTGAACATCCCATGCATTTACATGGATACAGCTTTTACGTCGTTGGATCCGGGCATGGTAACTTCGACCCAACCCGGGATCCGGCCAACTATAATCTTGTCGACCCCCCGCTAATGCAAACAATTAATGTTCCTTTCCGGGGGTGGACCGCTATAAGATTCAAAGCTAATAACCCAGGTTTAATTAATTATTTTTTTACCAAAAAAAGTTTCATATATACAAATATATATGTAAATATCTGAAAATTAAATTGTGGCAGGAGTTTGGTACATGCATTGTCACATGGAGCGCCACTCGACGTGGGGAATGGGAATGGCGTTCATCGTGGAGGATGGTAAATCCCTCCATGAGAAGATGGAGCCACCGCCGCCGGATATGCCGTGGTGCTTAAATCAAACGGCCAGAGATCATTCTATCCATTTTGGGAGAACCTTAAAACACAATAACAAGGAACTTCAACTATGGAGTTGAGTCTACTGTATTTGAAGTAAGCAAAATAAAATTATACTATGATTGATTATTATTTGACAACATTTTTTTAATGTTGTGGGAAAATTGATTATTTATCCATTAAAGACCATCAAATCAAAAGTAAGATGGCAAAACTTACTAAAAGTGATTCATCACCCGCCCAAAATTTGGCCTTTAAAGCAAGAAGAATATTTTTAAAGCAATTAGCAAAGATAAAAATGAGTTAGACATTTCAAGTAGGGAACTTTGGGACCAAAATTGCAAGTATGACGAAGTTACTAGACTGAAACTGCATCAACCAAATTTACGGGACCAAATACGTAAGTAGTTAAAATTTACGGGACAAAAAATATAATTTTCCCTCGACTATCGACTTGGATCTACCATTAAAGTTAGACCATTAAATATAAGTAAAGGGTAGAAATGCTCACCTAACTAAGAATGATTTTGGAACAGATGACAATTAATTATTCAGATAAACCCTACTCAACGGTGATGGGAATACTAAAATATTTATGTAATGTGTCAAATTGTTAGATGGGAATACATGTAATTTCATAACTTAATTATATATGTACTCGAATATATACACATTATGGTATGCCTGTATAGATTTTTTTAATAAAATAAATTTATTTTAATCTGCATGAAAAGTAGGAGATTACATTTGTGAGTCATTTCTTGAGTATTTCATTGGCCAATACAAAAGGCACAAAATAATAATATGTAATTAGTTGATCAACTAATTGTGTTTGTGTTGCATTTGTAGATTTAAATTAAATGGGAAGATCAAAGAAAAGGACTGAGACTGATCCTTTTGAGGTTGCGTCGTCGAATACTCATGTGAGTTATTCATCGTTAAGGATGGTAAATCCCAGCATGAGAAGATGCTGCCGAGTTCAGCATCCGACCTAAGTCGACAGTAGAAGTTGATGAATTTTGCTTGTTGAAAAAGTAGATATATTTTTTTTTCCATTATGATCTAGAATAAGCGGAAGATATATAATAGGTGTTTGATGAAATTCCCCAAAGAAGAGAGATTGAGAAATTGGGTATCTAATTGCGAATTCGAATTTTACCAGCGTCTTTGAGTCTAGCTATTCAAATTGCATTATTAAGTAAAGTTTGATTTTGATAGATAGTCTTGGAAAGTAAACATATATATAATTTGTAAATGAATCACATTAGACCATTATAATTAGTAAATAAAATTAACTCATAATGTGCTCGTCGTGAAAAGTTTTTATTTGAATTTCCTTTGAATGATCTAGCTTTTGAGGCTTTCGATTTATGGCAAAAGGTTATGTATTCAAATCTGATCAGCAACATTACTTGGTGTGTATATATATCATAAATTTTATTTGATATGGAAATTACGTGTGTTCTTTTGGAAAGGAATAAAAAAGGAAATGATGAAAATTAGGATTAACTTTAGAAACAGTTACACAAATAAAAGAAATTAAATGAACATAAATACCCTTAATGATATGTTAATCAATAATAAAGTATTAAATAAAAACATATCTTAAAATAATCACAATCCTATATTTTTTAAAATGTAGGGCTATGATTCCTTCTTATTTCATATTTTAAGCCTCCTTCTCATACGATCAATTTCCATATATATATATTGAAATTATGTGCACTTTTAATTTAAATTATACGCACTTTAGCACAACTGCATGCACTTTTAGCACTAATTCAATGCACTTTTAGCATTTTCATGGTCAAAATTCATGTAAAAGAAAGGAGGAAAAGAATGCTAGCTCGGATTCAATCTCAGTTTCTCATCCAAGAAGAAGGGGAGATAAATTAATTTTTATAAATAAATATTGATTTTTATGCACTTAAAAACCTAAATCCTAGCAAATTTGAAATCTGCAAAATTGAATCTCGTTCCTCATACAAATTCATCATCTCAATCTATTTCTGCAAAATCGAATCTCCATAAGTTCGAACGGATCATCGCATTATCCTCGCACATGGCGGCCGTAGCTAAGTTCGAATGGATCGTCGCATTATCCTTTGTACACGGCGGCCGCGGGCCGAGTTCCGATCATGCAGCGGCGAAATTTAGGGGTGCTAAGCCGACGACGGCGGCGACATCGGCTAATGGCGGAATTCTGTGTGAATTAAGAGAGAAAAGTTTGACCAACTAAGAGAGAGAATATAAAGGAGAGAGGGACCAATAAGTTTGACCAATTAAGAGAGATGATTAAAATAGATAGGATTTATTAGAGAAAAATATATGCACTTTTATTAAATTTTCCTCGATAATGTTAGTATTATTAAAAAATAAAACAAAAATTCAATTATTGATCTGAATCATTCATTTTATAAAATGTAAGGCTAAGATGTGTTCTTAATTCTTTCATTAAGCTAGTGTTCTTTAATGATCCAACTCCTATATATATATATATATATATATATATATGTGTGTGTGTGTGTGTGTGTGTGTGTGTGTGTGTGTGTGTGGAGTAGTTCTCATGTGAACAGCTTTTATCGTGTGAACGTATGAACACTGCACTTTAAAGACAAATGGATTGCACTTTCAAGTTAAATATACTGCACTTTACGTATTGCACTTAAAGACAAATGTACTGCACTTTAAGTACTGCACTTTAAAATGCAGTATCTTTACCTTTAAAGTGCAGTACATTTGTCTTTAAAGTGCAGTGTTCACACGTTCACATGATAACAAGTTGTTCACATTTGAACCTCCTCCTCATATATATATATTTGTCTGACATAATTAATTTATTACAATATGTAGACTATTATGTAAGAACATGGTTACCTAGTGCACTACCTCGTAACATGTAGAATCCATTACAAGTCACAATCTATGTAAATACTTTCATCTTTTATCCATCATTCTTCATCAATTCTTTATAGTGTTAGATCTGGACAAGAAAATGAAACATTTAGAGAAAAGATTAATTGAATTGGATGACTAATTTACTACCTCGGGAAATGCTTAACATAATTACAAAGATCGAGATTACACCCCTATATATAGAGGCGTAGAGCTCGTACAAACTCTTACTTTGGTGAGAACTACGAACTTATATATATTTTTGCATCTGCTATGCCAAAAAAACTAACAAGTTTACGATTTTACCCTTATCCATAAGAATATGCACATAAGCGAAATTTTGAAACCCATATTCAAATTTGGCTATGGATTTAACCATTGTTGATAAATGCATTAGCTTTAAAATAATTTATTTTACTAAAGATATGATAATTTTTGGTAGTCAAAAGATTGAAAATAATTATACATGATTTTATATCTTCGCATAAATGTAATCCATTATTATATTATGTGAGAATACACGAGGCGAATCCTTAATGATATTTATTTGAGTAATTTAAATTATTGTTCAGCACGACCCTCTTAGTTCTACATCTCACTTTAAAAGTAAACGAGAAGAACAATAAAAAATAATCCCACGCAGAGTTCATTTATTATTTTAGACATTTTTTTACAAATGGAAGGGGATCTCGGAAAATGATTTCATCGAAAAATATTGTAAATTTTATGTAGAAGAGTCGGTCGGGAATATTGCTGATGTCAAGCATGAATTCTCGCACATGGGTGGATCCGTAATTACGAGAGAGGGATGATGGAATTTTAATTTTGATAGTAAAAGTGTCCGAAATTTAAAATTTCGAATGACGAAACACAAAAAATTCAAAAATTATATACAAAAATCAGGTTTCTTAATTATGATTTGAGAAGGACAATTGCACTCACACGCTCCTCTGTGCATGGGATGTACAGAGACATACAAAAGGTTAAAACCGTCCTTTTGTATATGCCTCTGTATATCCCATGCATTTACATGGATACAACTTTTACGTAGTCGGATTTGCATCCGGTAATTTCGACCCGACCCCAGATCCTACCAACTATAATCTTGTAGACCCTCCGCTATAGGACACAAAGCTATTAATGCCGGTAAATTTAATTCGCCCTTTCCAATGCATATATTTATTTATAACTGTGATTGAATTAATTAAAAATAATAATGTCGTAGGAGTTTCGTTCATGCATTGCCCCATTTCGAGTTCCATCTTGGCTTTGGAACGAGAATGGCGGGATGGCGAGGGCCTCCATGAGAAGATGTTGCCGCCGCCGCCGGATATTCGGATATCGAGTGGCGAGTTTTTCTCTGCAACTTCAGCATCCGACCTAAGTCGACAGCAGAAGTTGATGAATTTTTCTTGCTAAAAAAGTAGATTTTTTTTTCTTTTTTTTTTTCATTATGATTTGGAATCTGTTTGATGAAATTCCTTAAAAATAAGCGGGAGATACATAATAGGTGTTTGATGAAATTCCCCAAAAAAAGAGAGGTTGAGAAATTGTGTATTTGACTGTTGAATTGTCTGAGCTATCTAAAAGAGAACAGAATGAATTGAGAAGCTTCTAATTAAATGAGATCAAATGTTTTTTCACAATCCGGTACTCTCTTCGTCCATTTAAAGTGACACATTTCTTTTCAACACGAGAATTGAGGAAATAGTGTTACAGTTAAACTTCGATAAAGTAATAACCTTGGGACCGAGAAAAAATATTCATTTAACGAGGTTATTACTTTATCGAACATTATCTTAGTGCATTGACCTATATCGGGATCGAAAGAAATTATTATTTTAGCGAGATTATTATTTTATCGAGGTTTAACTGTATGTGGTGTATATTACTACACTTTTTGGTAGTTAGATACGGTTCATACATTCTTTGCATTTTTTGGAACGCGTCACTTTAAATGTGACATCTCAATTAGAAAAACGTGTCACTTTAAATAGGATGAGAGTACTTTTTATTAGACTTGAAGTCTTGATCAGTTAGTATATCTGTTCATTTCTTCAATTTTTTTTCTCTTAATTTTTGTGAAATTTGGACCTTTTAGGTTATTAATAAGAAAATCTTGTCATATGGGTTTCAATAATTGTGTGAAATAAGTGAATTATTGGATTTTAATCATATTTTTAGCTTCGGATGACTTGTGACGAAATTTTACATGTTCTGTTGGGATAAGGATTCAGTAGATGAATCTATAGATAGTGATAGATTTGATAGATTCCAAAACTCTAGCTGAATATTATACCTTCATATCTGTGATAGCCTAGTCGAGTTCAGTTGTTAGAACTCAGTAGGATAGAGTTCAGCAGTTGCAGGATTCAGTAGAAGACCTCACTCAAATGAAGAACTCAGGATCGAAGAAGTCAGTTGGACAACAACCACCAGCTGAATCTGCTCATGAATTCGTGTCCATGCACTGAATGCTCATAAGAACCTCAGTAAGAAAGTTACTTCAGTTGAAGGTCCGAGGATTCAGAGGAAGTCAACCTTGATGTTTGACAAGTCTCAACTACCCATCTACCTCGACCAATAAGGAGCCGGCATCGACCAACTGCTCTGACAAAAGCTGCTCTCAGACTGAAAAAGAGGAGAATCTCTACAGTGCACCTACTCAACAATGTTCAAATTAAAGGAGCCGTTTTTCTTGTCGTATCGACACGTGGCTAGACCTCACTCCAACGGATCTATTCACCATCGACGACTATAAATAAGAGAAGTCGTCATGCAGAGACGACACCGGGAACCCAAGCTATCTACGCACAAACTCTTAGCAATCTCAACGCAGAATCCAGTGAAGAACTAGCGTCTATTGAAGAACCCTTTTAGTTCATCACTTAGAGTTTTATTTTGTTCCTCTTCTCTTATCTAAGCAAGTTCATTGTAATAACTTTAGCTTAGAAACCTCGAGGAAGTTCACATCCTTGTGAAACCGTTCTTATTTGTAAGAACTTCCTCTTAGTTGGAGAAAACTCAAACTCTTCAAGTTTGAACCCTTGTAAAATTCACTACGACTATAAGTAGAGAATCTGTCCAGCGCACAGATCACTGAGAACTTGCTCAGTTTAAACTTCAAGGTTTGTCTACCTAGTGACCAGACCAACTGAGACTTGCTCAGTATAAATATAACAAGTATCCTGTTTTGATCAGGATAGTGGACGTAGGACCCAGTGTGTCCGAACCACTTTAAAAATTGTTGTGTTGATTTACTGTTTTCCTTAACTGCTCATACTGCATACAAACTGTATTTCATAAAACTCAGCATAAAAAACGGTATTTTCTAACCGAGACGTCTGATAGGGCCTATACTTCCGCACACACTCTGATACTGAACTACTGTTCGACTGACTCAAGTCAGTAGAGCTGAACTCAGTAGAAGAAATTCTTGCCCACGCGATCTGAAGCATTTTTGGCTCTGACTCAGTTCACTAGCAAACTCAGCTAGAGCTGACTTCGCGTTTGAGAAAGAAATTTGTATTCAGGTGTATTCAACCCCCCCCAACCAACACCTGAACCACGTCTCAGGACCAACATGTTCAAATTCCGGCAATACTATTAAGTGCAAATCAGTCACTAAAGTTGTTAAAGTCTTCGAACCTGATTGTTTAGCCAATTTGGTCCATCTCATACATAAGTTAATTATCATAAAAGCTTGTGTGTACCACTTCCGTATACCCTTGTGTGTACCACACCACAATGATTTTGACATGTGTTAAATATGGCCCACTTGATTTAATGAGAAATGACACATGTCAATACCCTTGTGGTGTACCACACCACAAGGGTATACGAAAGTGGTAAATACAAGCCGCTCTGGCTTATTTTGGATATTATATTTTTGGAAGCCTAAACTTCAAAATAATCAAACATTTTATATCTTCCGCATAATGCAGTCCATTATTATATTTTTTGATAGTAAAACGTGGCGGATCCATAATGGTATTAATATATTGATCGCATCGAGATTATGAAGATTGTGGTTGATTTTTCTATTATTCCAATTCGAATAATTTAAATTAGTGCTGAGCACAAGATTCTTATTAATTAATTCTTCAATCACTTTCAAAAGTAAACGTACACAAGAGGAACAATAAAAATAAGGATTAATGTCACAAGATATTATTTAAGTTAAGAAGCAATAAATATAATTTTATACTCCCTCCGTCCTCACAAAGGTTTGTATGTACCATTTCTATATACCCTTGTGTGTATCACACCACAAGGGTATTGACATGTCTTAAATATGGCCCACATTTTTTTAATAAGAAATGACACATGTCAATACCCTTGTGTTGTGGTACACACAAGGGTATATAAAAGTGGTACATAAAGCCGCTCCAGCTCCGTCCCACCAACCTTGCAACATTTCCTTTTCGGGTTGTCCCACCAATCTTACAACATTACCTAAAATAGCAAGAAAATGAGTGTATCACATTAACTTAAACAAATGGACCCCATTATTTTTTAATTTTACACCACTATTTTATACATTTACACTTACTACTTTACTTTTACACCTACTATCTTAAAATCTGTGTCGAGACCCCAATATTACAAGATTGTTGGGACGGATGGAGTATTAATTTCAAATTAGGAATTAGAAAGAAGGAAAAAAAAACTCAAACATACAAGACTACAGCAATTTGTTTCTTGATTTAATTACTTTTTTTTCCATTTCAAATTCTACAATTATCATATTTCATTTATAAATGATATACGATACTTGTAAAAATTTTACAATTATATAATTTGGGCAATTTGGAATTTTTTTCCGATTTCATCCTAATTTTTTATAGCGAAATATGGGAGAAGAAAAAATAAGGCTATCAGAAGATGATGTGAAGGCGTGTGGAATAACTTTTATAATATATAATTCCAGTTGACAGATACTCCCCTGCATCTTCAATCATATATATAGTGCAGCAGCATATTTGATTATTCACAATTAAAAAAGGAAAGAAAAGATGTATACTAAGAAGCTTTTCTTGCTTTGCTTCTTAGGCATTATTATTATGCTCGGAGGAGTAACGCCAGCCCAAGCTTTAATTCGTCGCTATAGATTTGAAGTAAGTATATTCAATCATAATTAGCTATATACATATATAAGATATGTGAATGAGTGTTTCTAATCTAAACTTTGAGTTGTTGTTGCAGGTGAGAAGTTCATCATACAGTAGGCTCTGCACCACTAAGAATATACTGACGATAAACGGGCAGTTTCCGGGGCCAACAATATATGCAAGGAGAGGAGAATTATTCATAGTCGATGTTATCAACCTTGCTCAACAAAACATTACCATCCATTGGTAAAAACATATATACAAACTCATTTATTGAATGATACATAGAAAGAAGCATTATGATGAAGTTATATATGATGATAATTATAGGCATGGAGTGAAGATGCCTAGATATCCATGGTCAGATGGCCCCGCGTTTGTGACACAATGCCCTATTACTCCGGGTAACAAGTTTAGCCAACGTGTCGTCCTTTCCGACGAGGAGGGAACCTTATGGTGGCACGCACATAGTGAATGGTCTCGTGCCACTGTCCATGGAGCCCTTGTTGTGTTACCTCCGAAGGGTGAAACTTATCCGTTCCCTAAGCCTCATGCAGAAATTCCTATTGTACTAGGTAAATCAATTGTCACAATTTAGGATCGAATAAAAATATGATTTCGAAGAGTTCATGTAAAATATTGCAGGGGAGTGGTGGAATAAAGACATGCAAGATTTAATGGAGCATTCTATGCGCAACGGTGTAGATCCAATACCATGTGATGCTTACCTCATAAATGGTCAACCCGGCGATTTGTTTCCATGCTCAACACAAGGTGCATTTGGTTGGATTTAATTTGTGCCATCAATAAAATGGTGATATGCACGTGTCCTTATTAAACAAAGTTGTTACTGTTTGCAACAATAGAAAAAAAATCGCTTAATTTTAGAGAAACAATTTTGCAAACACTCTCATAAGTTTTTTTCAGTGTTTTCTGGTTTCTGCTTTTAAAAAGCACCCCTTACCAGTTTATATCCTTCTGCTTATTCTACTTATTTTATGCGGAAAAAAAAAATCAGAAACATTTAAAAAGTGTTTCTGTTGTAAAAAAAAACCCCCAAAACAACTTATTTAAGTTGTTCCAAACACTGCCTTAATTTTGTTTCCCCATTAATTTGGTGCAGATATATTTAAATTGAGATTGGAGTTTGGCAAGACTTATTTTATCAGAATGGTCAACGCGGCGATGAACTTTATCATATTCTTTAGAATCGCCAACCACAACTTCACTGTGGTGGGAGCCGACGGCGCGTACACAAAGCCGTTTATGACCGATTACATCATAATTTCCCCTGGCCAGACCATCGACTTCTTATTCGAAGCCAACCAGCCGCCGAGCCGTTACTACATGGCGTCGAGAGTGTACGCCAGCGAAGGACGTTACAACAGCAACATGACCGTAGGGCACGTCGAATACGTCGGAAACTACACGACGCCGTCAGTGTCACCGCCGCTCCCTTTGTTCCCCGCCGTCAACAGCACGTTGGCATTCACTAGCTTCACCAACCAACTCAGAAGTCTAACCAACACTAACGACGTTCCCAAAAATGTTACTAGGTCTTTATTCTACGTCATTACCATGAATTTGCAGCCATGTCCGACGTGCGTCACCCCCTTCGGCGGCAGGCTCCGGGCGAGCATGAACAACGTGACGATGGAGCTCCCGACGACCGCCGCCATTCTCGAGGCTTATTACTGGGGGATTAGCGGAGTTTACAAGACTAATTTCCCCGATAATCCACCTTCTCCTTATAACTACACACAAGGTGCTTGGAATAAATATCATTCCATTGCTGAATATGGAACTCAAGTTAGCGTTCTGGAATTCAATTCGACGGTGGAGATTGTTTTTCAAGGAACCAACCTCGCTGGAGGTGTTGAACACCCTATGCATTTACATGGACACAGCTTTTACGTAGTTGGATCCGGGTATGGTAACTTCGACCCGACCCAAGACCCGGCCAACTATAATCTTGTCGACCCCCCGTTGATGCAAACAATTTCTGTTCATAAGAAGGGGTGGACCGCCATAAGATTCATAGCGAATAATCCAGGTTCGCCCCTTTTCACTGCATAATTTATTTTATATGAAATTAATATTTATAACGAGTGGATCATGTAGGAATTACATTTTAAATTAAAATTAAGAACCAATTTACACCTTGTGTTTACTTATTGGATATTTCAAATAGAATATATTCTGAAATATTCTTTATGCATAATCCTTATGTATTATACTGAATGACAAAAGTTTAATATTATAAATTTTATGTATAAAACATATAAGAATTATACATAGTTCATTTCATGCGTACCAGATCTACACTCAATATGAACCACTCCCAATATATAATTATACATTATACACATTTTTATGTAGAAGGGTAAAAGTATAAAATTATAGATTTTTTGCATAAAATATATAACGATTATGCATAAATTATATAAAAATTATGCATGGTTCGCAGTTCTCACGTTAAGTGTGGGTTCTCACAGATCCACGCCCATATATAGGAAGTGGATCATGTGAGAACCTGCATTTAACGTGAGAACTGCGAACCATGCATATTCCTTATATAATTTATGCATAATCATTATATATTTTATGCAAAAAATTTATAATTTTACACTATTTTTTTGCATAAAATATATAACGATTATGCATAAATTATATAATAATTATGCATGGTTCGCAGTTCTCACGTTAAGTGTGGGTTCTCACCATATATATATATATATATATATTAATGTCATTGAAAAATCTGTGGCAGGAGTTTGGTACTTGCATTGCCATTACGAGCGTCACGCGACCGTTGGAATGGGAATGACGTTCATCGTTAAGGATGGGAAGGGCCTCCATGAGAAGATGTTGCCACCGCCGCCCGATATGCCGTGGTGCACAAATCGAGGGTCGATAATTTCTCGAATTTCCCATTTTTTGAGACGATCGGTGCAATTATAGGTGCTGTGCATGACACTTTTGTCCGCATGCATGGAGAAGCTTTGAAGAAGACGAAGTTTATGGAATAAATCTCGACTGTTGGATCGCATTATGTATGGAAAGGGTTATCTATATAGGTTTACTAAATTATTGGAAATGCGTTTAATGGGAAAAAAAAAGTCAAAAACAATACATTGTATTCACTTGAAACTAAATTAAAACTACTCCCGCTCGGTTTATTGCAATTAAAAAAAATTGTGTTCTTAAATAATGTTGCATAAATTTACTCCAATATTTTTTTTATCATGCGTGAATCTCAAACATCTAATTGAATAAGATCTTAAATTATTTTCTAATGTAAAATGTCAAAAATACCATAATATGTCTCTAATAACAATATATATATATATATATATATATATATAGATATAGAGAGAGTGGATCATGTGAGAACCCACACTTAACGCGAGAACAGAAAATCATGCATAATTATTATATGTTATACGCATAATCCTTATGTTTTTATGCAAAAAACCTATAATTTTGCATAATCGTTATATGTTTTATGCAGAAGACAAAAAATATAAAATAATAGATTTTTCTGCATAAAATATATAATGATTATGCATAAAACATATAAGGTTATGCATAGTTCGCAGTTCTCACGTTAAGTGTGGGTACTCACCAAATCCACACCATGTATATATATAATATATATATATATATATATATGATTTTCTTGGTAGTCAAAGATTCAAAATAACTAACATGATTTTATATCTTCGGCATAAAATGCAACTCACTATTAATTATATTATGTGAGAATAAAAGGATGCGAATCCACAACGGTATTAATATATTGATCAAATCAAGAAAATGGAGATTGTGGTTGGTTTTTCTATTATATTCTAATTTGAGTAATTTAAATTAGTGCCGACCACAACACTTATATTATGTTTGGTTGTAGAAAATTAGAGAGGAAAGACATAATGAAGAGAAAAGTTGAAAAGAAATGAACATTTTAACTCGTTAGATGAAGAGGAGAAAAATGAGAGAGGGGGAAAATTATAGGCCACATGCGAATTTTCTTTCTCCAAATATGAGAAGAAAGTGAAGATAAATAGAATTAACAATTCTATCCTCATACAAAAAAAGTGATTGGCTCAACGTATTTTTTAATAAGGTCATTTTTATCTTTTTGAACAAAATATAATTTTTCTAATCTCACTTTCTATACAATCAAACCAGAAAAAGAGAAAAGAAAATACATCTTTCTCTTTTCTTTTTTCTTTCTCGTGCCAAACAATATGTTATTAAAATCCCTCTATTTATCATCTTTCTTTTTCTCTTTAGTTTTTCTCACCTTAGATCTTCTCTCACTTTTTAAAATAATTTGAGACATTTTTTGTTTTACTTCTTGAATTGGAAAAGGATCTCGGAAAATAATTTCTTAAAAAAATATTGTAATATAATGTGGAAGAGTAGATCGGAAGTATTTCATAAAAAAAATTGAATTTCGGCATGATTTTGAAGGAATGATTGCACCCGCACGCCCCCTTTTACCCGTCTCTGTTCTCTCATGTGGCCAGAACTGTTAGCTAACGTCTAACGAGGTTGATAACTATTTAATTAAATAAAGGTTAATAACATTATTAATATTAAGTTCATTAATTATCTCGTGTATGCACGTTCATTATTGGTTTAGCACGTACTTAAAAAGTTTCAAATTAGGCATTAGAAGTATAAAAAGATAAAACTCAAACAAACAAGACTCGACTCAAATTTGAAATGTAAATGAAGAAACACGATATTGAGAAAATTTTCCGATTTCATTATAATTCTATATTGCAAAATCATCGCTATCTACAATACAAACAAGACGATATTGAGAAAATTTGAAATGTAAATGAAGAAATACGATATAGAGAAAATTTTCCGATTTCATTATAATTCTATGTTGCAAATCATCGCTATCTACAATACAAGAAATCAACCGACCGTGAATTTATTGGTTCCCTAAACCTCATGAAGTTCTTATTGTATTAGGTAAATCAATTGGATTTGGCTGATTGCTAAGTCGTTTTCGTACTTATTTATTTCTGGCCAAAAGTCATCTAATTGGTAATTAAAGCACTTTCAGGGGAGAATTTGCAGGTTAAAGATGCTAACGTGACATGTGACTGGGATGCAAGGTGCACGCGAATTATGTAGAAAAGGGCGCGAGAATGCTCAGTTTTGGAGGAAAATTAAATAGAAGGAAATTGTTAATCAAGATGGAGATGGATCTTTCCTACCAAATATTTCCTTCCTTATCAAGGAAGATTTACCCTACTTTTAGAAGAATCGGTGATCAGCCCTATAAAAGGGAGAAGAGGTGCAGGAAATCAGATCATCTATTCACGGTCATTCATTCTCTACCTACGCCGCTCCATTCCGAATTCTGTTCATCATCTCCGCTTTTCATTTCCTGTGTCGTTTTTAATTCTGCCGAAGAGTTTCAAGATTATTTTCATCATTTCGTTTTAATTTCAGCACTAAGTTTCTAGAGTTTAGAGAGGAGAAACACATTTAATTTCAATTTTTCATGTTCGAAGGTTGAAGATACACTTTTTACTTCCGTTGTTTCATTACATTTCGTTAGGGAGATCGAAGGCGTGTGATCGGTTCTCTCTTTTATATTTTCAGAAGTATTTTCCTTTCAGTTCGCTATTCATTGGTTGCTGTTTTGTTCTCTTAATTTCATGCATGTTAGTTTTAGGGTTACAAATGTGTTCTGTTTTGTTCTGTGTAGTATCATGCTTGAACAATCAGGATGTTACTTGAGTAGCTAAATTTTCTGTGAGTCTGGCGGGATGTGAAACACACACATGAATAGTACGTGAGACTTAGGTGCTTAAAATTAATCTAAAGGGTTTCATGATAATTCTAATTTATGTAATCTGACTAATAATTTAGGCCTGATCACCCAAGGTTGCACAGTCTGCAGCTAACTTAGTACATCCATCATTTATCACTGAATAAGGCTAGGGAAGTAGTAAGGTTATTTGAAGAATAATTGAATTAAATCGGTAGGAGACTATTAGATGCTCAATATACGAGTAGGCTCCTATACTAGGTTTTCTTAGTTTACAAAGCTGTCTAGTTGCTAAATCTATTGATTACCCCAAAGTAGGTTGTAACTATATTAGGAAAGTAGTCGTTTCGATGCCCAACATAATGGCTACCAATTAAGTAAGTGGGAATAAGGGTCGTGTCAGTTTAATTGCGGCAGTCTATAACTAGTTGATTATGATGAGCAATTAATATTATGTGCCGAGGATCCGAAATATGTGTGTGTGGAATATCTTGTTGGAGCCGTCTCTTAATTAGCAAGTTATACGATACTTTTTCATTTCAGTTCTTACACTTCGTAGTTTAATACAATCTCAAAACTTATGTGGTTGCTAACCAAAATCCAAAGATAAGTAGGAAAATGATGACTAATCTCCGCTCCCTGTGTTTGATAACTTGTTAGCTATACTGATTTAAATTCATATAAGCTTTTATAGGATTTATTTGGTGCAATACAGTGATCACCAAATTGGCGTCGTTGTTGGAGAATGGTGTTATTTTAGTTAATTTTTTATACTAATCTTTTATGCTTCTTAAGCGTTGCATGAGCAAGTCTTCCCACCTTAACCTCTTATTTGAGCAAAGAGGAATAGGAATGAGACAAAGCTGTGGAAGCAACAACTTCTATTGGAGGCAACAAACAGCTTAACTACCCAGTCAGAAGACAGAACAGAAGCTGGTGACCAGACTAGCGAATCAGAACTTGAAATTGTCTTGTTTGACAAAACAAGACACAATCCTGAAAGAAAGTTAAGATTCTGAGAAGGAAGAAATGGCTTAAGATAATCCGCCGCCATTGAAGATGAATTTTAGCTCACTTGACTTGGGAAAGGAACTGTCTGGTCCAATTCAGATTACCACTACTGAGCAGATAGATGTCAAGCTAAACTTGGTGGCTGCATGCCCCAAGTTTTCTAGGAAGCCGAACGAGAACCCTTTTTCCTTTCTAGAGTCGTTCAATCAAGTCTCGTAACCCGCACGTGCAATGCAACTGGGTGCATCTAGACTAAAAGCATTCCCTTTTACCCTTCAAGATAGAGCGCGAGCATGGTTCTCAAGTGGAGGCCGATCACAACATGGGCACAGATGCGCAAAACCTTCTTTAAAAAATATTTCCCTTAGTCAAAGACGAATGCGCTCAAGAAAAAAATATTCGGAATAGCTCAGGAACTCGATTAAACTTTCGGAACTTATTAAGACCGATTTGGGCGACTTGTCGATATTTGCCCTAACCATTGTTATTCGGACGTGGATCTTCCATAGGTTTTCTACCAGTGCATTGTTGGAATTTTGTATACTGGAAGCCACATGTTTACTTGTATACAATGTGTATTCATTTCCACTGTTTTTTTATTCTCATGTCTGAGTATATTTACCTTGAAAGTGCAATACGTTTATCTTTAAAGTACAGTGTTCACACATACACACGATAAGAGTTGTTCACACGGGAACCACTCCCTATATATATTTGTCTGAAATAATTAATTTAGTACAAAATGTATACTATTAAGTAAGAACGTGGTTACCTAGTGCACTACCTCGTAACATGTACAATCCATTACAAGTCACAATCTATGTAAATACTTTCATCTTTTATCCATCATTCTTCATCAAGTCTTTACAGTGCTAGATCTGGACTAGAAAATGAAACATTTAGAAAAAAAATTAATTGAATTGGATAACTAATTTACTATCTCAAGGAAATGCTTAACATAATTACTAAGATCAAGATTACACCCCCTATATATAGAGGTGTAGAGCTCGTACAAACTCTCACCTTGGTGAAAAATACGAACTTATATATATTTTCTCATCTGTTATGCAAAAAAAAACTAACAAGTTTACAAATTTGTCCTTATAAATTATATATATATATATATATATATATATATAATATGCATATAAGCGAAATTTTGAAACCCATATTCGAATTTGGCTGTGGATTTAACCATTGCTGATAAATGCTATTAAAATAATTTATATTACTAAATATATGATAATAATTATACATGATTTTATATCTTCGCATAAATTTAATCCATTATTATATTATGTGAGAATACACGAGGCGAATCCGTAATGATATTTATTTGAGTAATTTAAATTATTGTTCAGCACGACCCTCTTAGTTCTACATCTCACTTTAAAAGTAAACGAGAAGAACAATAAAAAATAATCCCACGCAGAGTTCATTTATTATTTTAGACATTTTTTTACTTGTTGAAATGGAAGGGGATCTCAGAAAATGATTTCATCGAAAAATATTGTAAATTTTATGTAGAACAGTCGGTCGGGAATATTGCTGATGTCAAGCATGAATTCTCGCACACGGGTAGGTCCGTAATTACGAGAGAGGGATGATTGGAATTTGAATTTTGGTAGTAAAAGTGTCGAAATTTAAAATTTATGTCGACAAAACACAAAAAAATCGAAAATTATGTATAAAAATCAGGTTTCTTAATTATGATTTGAGAAGGACAACCGCACTCACACGCTCATCTATGCATGAGATGTACAGAGGCATATACAAAAGAAACATTTTTAGTTTTAGCCAAATAGGTTAAGTTAAACACAAATATAGTCTATTACTATCTAAAAATATAAATATAGCTAAAAAGTATACTTTATGGCAGACATAATAATTGAGGAAAAAAGTTGTCAGTGAGCGATGGAGGGCCCATCATGTTTTTTTTTTTAAATAAAAAATTAATGAAGAGTCATCTGCCCTCAACATGTAAAAGAAATAAAAAATTGTTGAGGGTCGATGCATCGGTCATGAGATTGATGCCTCCATAGGCCTATTCATTATTATTATTTAAAAAAAAAACATGTTGAGGGTCGATAGAGATTGACCGTCCATCGGCCCCGACAACTAGGGGTGGCAAAATGAGCCCGGCCCAATGGGCCGGCCCGGGGTACCCGGGCCCGGGGTTGGGTTGGGCTTCGAAAATAGAAGCCCGAAATGAACCGGGCCTAAAAAAGCCCGCCCGATGAAAAGCCCGGGGTTTCGGGCCTAAAAAAACCCGCCCGAAATTAATTGTTAATTATATTTTTTTATTTGTTTTGTTTGTTTTTATTTGTTTTGATTTTTGAATGATTAATTTATACCCAACTTATTTATTCTATCTTGTTGTAGGTCAAAAATCAAGACTAAAAAGAAAGAATTTTGGTAGAAAAAGAGGAATTCGAACGTCTCAAGTCTTTCATAGTTTGAGCTTTCGATCATAGACCAATCTATTAACTTGTTTTGTTAATTATTATCAAATATCAACTCATCAAAAGACTCATATTTTGCACTTAAAGTTGTTTTTAATTTATTTTTGTTGGTTTTAACTTTCAACTTTCGAATTTCGATTATATTTAAAAAAAAAACTCGGGTTAAGCCCGCCCGCCCGCCCGAAAGCCCGGGGCTGGGCTGGGCTTAAGATTTCTGGGCCCGACTGTTTTTTCGGGGGGCCCGGCCCGACCCGGTAAATAGCTAAAAGCCCGGTGGGCGGGCCTGGGCCGGCCCGGCCCGCTACTTTGCCACCCCTACCGACAACTTTTTCGCTCAATTATTATGTCTGTCATAAAGTATACTTTATTGCTATATTTGTATTTTTAGATAGTGATAGGCTATATTTGTGTTTAACTTACCTATTTGGCTAAGTTTGTATATTAACACTATAACAAAATGTTAAAATTGTGAATTTGTTGCACGTATTTATTAAGCCTAAGTGAATATGATGGGTAGAGCCGGCAAAATGGGTCAGTCCGGGTACCCCTACCCGATTTAGGTTGGTCTTCGAAAATAAAGGTTCGAACAGAAGTCGGGCCTAAAAAAGCCAGTCCATAGAGCCCGTCGCTTACGGGCTCGGCTACTAAAAAGCCCGGGATTTCGGGCCTAAAAATGTCCTTCGAAATTCTTCTTTTTTTTAATTTTAGTAATATTAAATTTAAATCATAAATTATTATTAGTATTATCAATTATAACTATATTATCTTAATGAGTTCTTATAAAATAAATTTAATTTTTAAATGTCGACCAATAGTATTGATTACGTTTTCATAAAATCTTCATTACCTCTCAATTTTCCCTGTCTTTCACACACAACACACTTCCACAATTCTCTCTCTCTCTCTCTCTCTCTCTCTATATATATATATATATATATATATATATATATATATATATAGGAGGAGGTTCAAAGTGAACGACCTTTTTATCGTGTGAACGTGTGAACACCGCACTTTAAAGACAAATGTACCGCATTTTAAAGGCAAATATATTGCATTTTAAAGTGCAATACTTAAAGTGCAAGACGTTGTCCTTAAGTGCGGTACATAAGCAAAGTGCGTATTAAAGTGCAGTATATTTACCTTGAAAATGCAATACGTTTGTCTTTAAAGTGCAGTGTTCACACGTTCACACGATAAGGGCTGTTCACATGGGAACCACTCCCTATATATATATATATATATATATATATATATATATATATATATATATATATTCTCTTCCATTTTAAACTTGATCAATTTAGGAGAAAGATTTTGGCGATTTTTTTTTTTCAAAGTTGAGTCAAAATCCATGGAAGTTCTTCCGAAATCTATGGATTATAAAAATAATTGGAGGTTGTGGTTATTATTATCAATTATCTAAATTGATTTTTCCTAGTCGGCCAAATCATAATCATCTCTGAAGTATTTTTGATTTTTTTTCTCTACTCTCCACTTAATTAAAAAAATTATAAATTACACGGGTTAAACCCGTCTGCCCGCCCGAAAGCCTGAGACTGGGTCGGGCTTCACATTTTTAGAGCCTGAATGAATTTTGAGCCAGCCCAGCCCAGCCCAATAAATTTGTAAAAGCCCAGTGGGAGGGCAATGGGTCGGCCCGGCCCGCTACTTTGCCAACCCTAATGGTGGGATACATATCATGTGCCTCTCTCTCTCATGTGCTGGAGTTGATTCATTTATTAGGGATAATCTCTCAATTACTTCCAAGAAGTGCGCATGCAGTATGTAAATTTGACTTACCATTCAAAGACTTACCATTCAAAGTGTTTCATTTTCCAACCTACTTCCCAAGTTCTTTGTTTACATGAAATAAATAAATGAATTGTCGGGTAAGAGTTTGTTAAGCAATGCATGCATATTTTTATATACTTGCATTTCACATTCAACTTATTTTCTTAATATATAAAAAAGAGCATCTATTATTTTATTCGCATCCACAGCGTTTGTCACCTAACGAGAGGCAGGCTGACTTCTTCACATGCTAAGAGTTTCATCGTCAAACAAACAAAATAAAATACATACCTTTCATTATTCATGTCCATTTTAAATGTATAATAAGAAGTTGTGGATCTAAAGAGTTAAAAAATGGTGTAGAGTTAAAAAGTGGTGGATTCAAGAGGTTGAAAATCGATGTAATTTATTTTGATTTTGAATAATCTATATAAATAATGGAACATTCATTTTCAGTATAGTAAATATTAATAATGATATGGAAAGAGTATATATTTATTCGAGAATTGCATGTAGCACACTTCTCCTATATATATAAAAATATAATGTCTTATGAATACTTGTCTTAAGGTTAAAAGTTACATGTACGAATTATGTAATTCGTTATGTTTGAATCCTGTCATTACACAAAAGAGGGTTATATATACAATTTTGAATTGTATCTTATTACCAAATCTAGAAAGTTGATCGACTTTAATGTTTTTCTTACTTTCATACTATATGATTAATTTAAATCTACTCTAACGGGGATCGAACACTAGATTAATTCTAGATTAATCACTTATATTGTCGGTTTTTAAAGAAGTGCATAGATATTGATACTCTCTCCGCCCCCAATCACCTTGTCTAGTACTCCCTCCGTCCCATTCATTCCGTCCTATAGGAATCCAAGACGGCGATTAAGAAAGTAGGTATTGTGTTGTTAATTAGTGTGGCCCACATTTGATTCCCTTTTTTAAGTATCAAATCTTCACCTAATCAATTTGCTTCCTTAGCATTTTCATTGAAGTAATTTATCGGATTTTTTTTGGAGAAAATTAATTTATTAAGCCGAATTTTGTTTAAACAAAATTTTTGATTTTCAATATTATGTGCATGAAATTTTAAAAAAAATCAGAATTGACTGCTTTCAAAATTCTCGAAATTAAGTAAACATCAAATCAGAATTCAAAATGCATGATTTTCAATATTCTGTGCATGACTGTTCTCAAAAATCAAAACAGAATAGAAATTAAGTAAACATTACAAATTCACAATTCAAAAAGCACAATTGGGCTGAAGATGTCACCAATCAGAATTCTCGAAATTCAAAGTTCCCTCCAAATCCAAAAAATGAAAAGCAAATCAAAGTGAGTTAGAAACTCAACCCCAAATTCAAATTTCCCACCATTCCTTAGGCAATTTATAAGAGCTTCTCAAGCTGAAACATTCATTTACAACACATCCCAGTTTCTAAATAAACAATGATAAAGAGAGTTATGAGAAGCAAGAACTTGAAGACAGACGAGAGAAATGGTATTGTGCAGTTTCTACTACGAAACTCAACTAATGGAAAACCAGCGAAAGGCAAGAAGACCGAAGCCGCTGACTATCGTCTCGCCGCGAACAATCAGTCGTCTGTGGGCTGCAGCCAAAAAGCAACAACAAGAGGGGAAAGTTATCCGGCTTAAAAGTGCAAAAGTCGATAGACAATCGCGAAGCAGAATTCACATTGACTTGGAGCTGATTCAGAGCTTGGAATTGCATAAAAGGAGCACAATAAGACAACTAGCAGATGGTATTGACGTCAGCAAGAGCACAGTTGGAAGGCGGGTTCATTGAGGTTTGATCAAAGCTCATACTAGTGTCATTCGTCCTAATTTAACTCCTCCTAACAAACTTCTTAGACTTAGGTTTTCTATAGAGGCTCTAGAGTTCGATCGAGTCCTAAACATATTAAAGTTTAAAGCATGCACAATACCGTCCACATAGATGAGAAATGGTTCTATATTACCCGTGCATCTCAAAGATTCTACCTTACTCCTGGCGAGGCAGAACCTCATCGCACATGTAAAAGCAAAAGATTCATCACAAAGGTCATGTTTATGTGCGCGGTATGTAGGCCCATCTTCGATACAAATGGCGATGTTGTGTTTGATGGGAAAATAGGTATTTTCCCATTCACACAACAAATCCCAGCCATAAGAGCAAGCAAAAACAGACCTAAAGGCACTTTGGAAACTAAACCAACTCAATCTATAACAAAAGAAGTGGTGAAAGTATGCTTGATCAATCAGGTATGGAGATGGCACACATTATGTACAAACTGCAATATGCCTCCACATGTAATTCTATCATTATTCTGCAACCAGTTTATATTCTGCAAGACCACATGTAATTTTATCAGTTTGCATGCTCAAACATATCTCAGTCATTTAGTGAACACAATACAGTTTATAGTCATTTGATATGCTCAAGCACCTAATGCATTTTAGTTTCTAACATACTAATGAACAACATGCATTTTAATTTCCTGAAAGCATTTATAATTATTGTTTTGAACAGAGTATCCCAGCCATCAAGGCCAAATGGCCCTCCACTGAGAGCAAGCTCATCTTTATTCAACAAGACAATGCAAGGCCACATATTACAGACAGTGATGAGGATTTTAGGAGGGTCGCTAGTTCGGGACGGCTTTGACATTAGATTGGTCAATCAACCCCCAAATTCCCCAGACACAAATATAAACGACTTGGGATGGTTTAGGGCAATTCAAAGTATCCAAGTGACCTCTAGATGTCTAAATGTGGAGCAACTAGTTAATGCAGTAATCTCTTCATATGAAGAGTTATCTCCTATGACTCTTAATAAGGTATTCCTGAGCCTACAGTCATGCATGAAGGAGATAATGCGAGTTAAGGGGCAAAATAGTTATAAAATTCCACATATGAAAAAGGATGCCCTCATCAGAGAAGATGCACTTCCTACAGACTTGGAAGTCAGTCCAGATTTTGTTAGAGAGTGCATTCAATACATGCTTGAAAATGACACATCACTCGAACTAGATCAACTTCAGAACAGATTAGGGTTACTAGTGGAAGTCGGACGGTCATTTAAAACAAGGGTTTTATGTTTGATGGAGGCTAGTATATTTTGTTATATAGATAAGACAATCTATTTTGTAGATGAAGCCTATTTCTATAATATGAACATAAGTCAGAATATGCAGCAACAAACAAGGAGCCTATTTTGTAAAGATGTTTATGTAAAGCCTATTTCTATAATATGAAGCCTATTTTGTATAATATGAAGCCTATTTTGTAAAGATGTTTATGTAAAGAATGCAGGGTACCTAATATGACCCTAATTTCAACAGATTGCAGGGCAACAAATATGAGCAAAATATGCAGCAACAAACAAGGAGCACCAATATTATCATAATGATAAACAGACGGCAGGGTACCAAAATATGCAGCAACAAACAAGGAGCATGATAGGTCTATTTCGTACTATCCATATTTCGTGTATTTTGGCATATTTTGTGGTACTTGGATTTGTTTTGGTGTTTATTTTGCAGTGCTTAATGATGATGTGACATTTACTAGGCATCGAGGTGGTGGTAGAAAGATTTGAGGAAATCAAGCCAAGTGAAGAGGGAAATTATCTTTGATTTCCAATCTGGAGGAAATCAAGCCAAGTGAAAAAGGAAGAAATCAATCATGAATCTCTATCCCTTGATTTGTGCCGAAGAAGAAAAGGAAGAAATCAATCATGAATCTCTATCCCTTGATTTGTGCCGAAGAAGAAAAGGAAGATTGTAATCAATCATGAATTTGATGGAGAGATAATTAGGGATTTTATCATTTAATCATTCGACTAAAAAAGGAAGGAATGGGGCTATATAAACCCACCTTGAGGAGAGGAAGAGATCATCTCATTCTTCACTTCTACATCACCACAACAAGTTCTCTCCATTTCCTCTCTTCCAAGTCTTCACGGAGAGAGGAGTTCCAAGGAAGCCGATTGAAGGGTTATCATTTTTAAGTTTAAGTTTCTTGTTTTTAATTGATGAGCTTTAGTTTGATTTGAATAAACATTGGTTAAACATTTTCATTTGAAATTCTGGATTTGAATTATCTTAACCTATGGATATTTTCTTAGTAGTTTCTTTCAAATTTGCAATTCTAGGATTTTAATTCCATGCATTTAGTGTTTTGAATTATTTAATAATTAGTTAGAATTTCGTTTACATATTGAAATTCAGCATGCTTTGTGTTTTGTTTAATATAGTCAATATGCGTAGCTAATTCTTTTTTGGGGGATGGCAAGATGTAAAACACACACACCTCTTTAAATTCGTGAGACTATGGCTTATCATTAATCACTTAAGTTCTGAACTAATCCAGGTTTATTAAATTGAATTAATTAATTTAGGCTTGATCACCCTAGTTAATTTAGTTCATTGTTAATTTAGTACTTCCATCGTTTCTCGTGGGATGAGGCTAAATAAGTAGCAAATTGTCTTAGGACAATTGGATTAATTTGGTAGGAGACTATTAGATGCTCACCATACGAGTAGGCTCCTAAATTGGGTTCCCTTAATTCTTAAAGCTGATTAGATGTTAAATCTATTGATTGCCCACCAACGTAGGTTGCATCTAATTTAGGGAAGTAATCGTTTCAATGCCCACCATGGCGATTACCGATTAATTAAGGGGGAATAAGGGATATGTCAGTTTAATTACGGTATCCTACAACTAATTGATTTAAGTGGATTAATTAATAATTAGTGTCTGTGATCGATTGTGTGTGTGTGAATCATCTTGCTGGACCCGCTTTTATTCGCATAAATCAATTTCGTATTAAATTCTTGCTTTTATTTTCGTTTCCTAAAGTTAGTTAATTCCCAAAATTTGCGTGGTTGCTAACCAAACTCTTGATTGATAGGATTTATAAGTTTGAAAATCTATGTTCCCTGAGTTCGATACCTGTTTGCTATACTGATCTAAGTTCTAGCATTTTACAGGATTTATTTGGTGAAAACAGCGATCACCAGAGCACCAATATTAGCACAATTTCGGAGATGAATGGCACCAATATGAGCACAATTTCATCATCTCAAACCCCATACCTCAACCACTCATACACATTATTGACAACAAATCAGACGGCAGGGCACCAAATCCGCAAACATGTTATAAATTAAACAAGTTCATTCGGAGAAGATCTCACCAAATTAAAGTAGGCAGGGCACCAAATCCGCATCAAGTTCTCCATGAACTCCTTCTCACTCATCCTTTCCAAATCGTGACCAAGCTCGATCTGTTGGGACGCCAAAGCGCTCAGACGTAATCGCTCTGCCATTTCACCTCCATTCTCATCCCGATCGCCCACAAGAGACCCATCGGTCGGACGAGTTTCTTCCACCCTCTCAGACCCATTGTCCAGCGTTTCAGAGGAATAGGTGGTTTCAGAAAGCCCATCGTCGACACAAGACTGCTCACCAAGAAGAGTTTCTTCTACCCTTTCACACTCTTCGTCCATCGTCTCAGAGTCAGAAATATCATCGGCGACGCCCAAACTTTCGGAGATGGTAGATTCGAGAGGTGGGCTAGCATCATCGAGGGGGAGGCGGATGGGCAACAGTATTTTTTTTCATCATCGCGCAAAGATGGAGCGAGGCGGAGTTCGATTTGAGAGAGGAGCGGCGGATCTAGGGTTTGGGGGGTAGAGAGAGATAATGATAGGTTTTGAAATAAAAAAGAAGACTGATAATGTTGCACCATTAGTCACTTAATGGTGTAATTAGTTAATATTAATAAGTAATTTGTTTCCCTTATTATTTCCCAAAATGGAAATAGGACAGTATGAGTGGGACACCCCGATATGGTATACAAGACAGTATTAGTGGGACGGAGGGAGTATTTTATTTCGGGCAGTCTCAAATTTATTATTCAGTTTTTTTTATTAGCAAATTATTATACTTAACTTTTATTAAATGAGAATTGACATAAATTCAATATATATATATATATATATATATATATATAAGATGTTTAATTTATATTAAATCTATTGGAATTAAGCTTCTAACTTCTTCCAGGTGAGTAATTCATCATACAATAGGCTATGCAGCAACAAGACGATACTAACGATAAACGGGCAGTTCCCCGGGCCAACTATACATACTAGTCGAGGAGAATTGTTCATAGTCGATGTCATCAACCGTGCTGATCAAAACATAACCATCCACTGGTAAAACATGTTTACATTTGTCTCATTTGATACAAAAGCGTACAGAATTTATGATAGTTTGTGATGTTATAAACAGAATGATTACTAAGGCCGCCTCTAATCTAGACCCACGTAGGATATGCGCAGTTAAGGTAAGGTGAGAAGACATGCATTAAATGCATTGCAGGCAGCATTAAAGTCTAAGTCTTTTAAATGAGAACGGTTTCCTACTGACTTAAACCTTAAAGATTTAATGGCGGGAAATAAATGCTCATTAATTACTGAGTGCAAGCGACTGATATAATAAATGCGGGCATGCTTCTGACAAAGTTAAGTATGTAAAACTACGCAAACCTCTTCAGCTGAACTTTTACGATCAGCTGGTTACCGTTAAGACTCAGGAGGACATTTGATGTGCTGATGACCACGTTCCCCTTACTGTGTACTGTTTGATTAACCCGACTGAATCGAAGTACTGAGTCTTCTAACATGTCGTACTATTTCCTTCTACTGACTCGATTCAGTAGGATCCAGTAGACCTAGCTCAACTGATAATTCTCTGAATCTGTTCTCAGCTAGTGGTTTGGTCAGTATGTCTGCCCTTTGTTTGTCAGTATGGATCTTCTCCATTATGATGTCCTTTTTCTCGACATGGTCTCTGATGAAGTGGTGTCGAATATCCACGTGCTTGCATCTCGTATGGAGAACTGGGTTCTGAGTTATAGCAATTGCACTGGTGGAGTCGCAGTAGATGGGCACTTCATCCTGAGTTATACCATAATCTCGCAGTTGTTGTTGAAGCCAAAGAATCTGGGCACAACAACTTCCAGCAGCCATGTACTCAACTTCAGTAGTAGACGTTGCCACTGAATGCAGTTTCTTTGAGAACCAAGATATCAGCTTGCTGCCTAGGAACTGACACGTTCCAGAAGTTGATTTTCAATCTATCATGCATCCTACATAATCAGCATCAGAATAACCTGTCAGTATAAGATTATCATCAGCAGGATACCATAACCCTGCGTCAGGTGTTCCCTTCAGGTATCGCAGAATCTTCTTTGCTGAGTCCATATGACTTCGCTTTGGATTCGCTTGAAATCTTGCACATACACCTACAGCATAAGTTATATCAGGTCTGCTTGCTGTTAAATATAATAAAGAACCAATAATAGCTCTATAATCAGTAGAGTTAACAGAAGCTCCCTCTTTATCTAGATCGATTTTGAAATTCGTATTCATGGGGATCTTGATTGGCTTGCTTGAGTAGCAGCCAAATCTCTTCAGAAGATCTCGAGTGTATTTGGCTTGATTGATGAATATTCCTTCAGGTGATTGCTTTACTTGAAAACCAAGGAAGTAATTCATCTCGCCCATCATAGACATCTCGAACTTCTCCTTCATCATTTTCTCGAATTGTTGACATATAGTCACGTTTCTGCAACCGAAAATGATGTCGTCCACGTAGATTTGCACCAGTAGGATGTAATCTCCTGACTTTATGTTCAATAAGGTGCGATCTACTGTCCCCTTCTGAAAACCTTTCTGAAGCAGAAAGTCTGATAGGGTATCGTACCAAGCCTTAGGTGCTTATTTTAACCCATACAGCGCTTTCCGAAGTCTGTACACCTGATGTCCCTGCTGAAAGCCGTGCGGTTATTCCACATAGACTTCTTCCTTCAGTACGTCGTTCAGAAAAGCTGACTTTACATCCATTTGATATACTTTAAATCTCTGATGCGTTGCATAGGCTAGGAACAGACGAACAGCTTCCAACCTAGCGACTGGAGTGAATGTTTCATCAAAGTCTATTCCTTCTGCTTGACAGTATCCCTTGGCAACAAGTCGAGCTTTGTTTCTGAAAATGACGTTGTTTTCATCTCGCTTGTTCTTGAAGACCCACTTAGTACCGATCACGTGCTGATGTCTAGGTCTGTCAACAAGCTCCCAAACTTCGTTTCGAACGAACTGGTTCAGCTTATCTTGCATGGCAATAATCCAGTCAGCATCATTGAGTGCGTCCTCTATTGTCTGAGGTTCTTCTATGGACAAGAAACAAGAATAAAGTGAGCTTTCTCCTTGACTTAATCTAGATCTCGTCCTGATTGTTGCTGATGGATCTCCAATGATAAGATCAGAAGAGTGAGCGTCAAGCCATGAACGTCTGAGTCTGGCTTCTTCTTCTGATACTACTTCTGCACAGTCAATAGGTGTGTTAGGCATTTCAGTCGTGTTGTTCTGTGACTGTAGCAGTTCAGTAAGAAGGTTAGGATCTACAGAGTTTCCAGGTTCAGGGGCATTTAGCTCAGGAACAATAGTTGTTCCCCTTGAGTTTATATTCTCAGTAGAGGTCTCAGTTACCACTGGGGCTTCCTCATCGACCGTTGTTACCTGATGTTGATCATGTTCAGTAGAATCAACCAGGTCAGCTACATTGCCTGTGGGATGGGTCTGAATTTCCTTATCGCCTGACTCATCATCCCAACAATGTTGGATCTTTTCGGCTTTGTCGTTTAGTGCGAGATCCTGTAGCTTGCTGCTGACATCTTCAGTATTTGTCTTTTTAGATTTCCTGTCCTCAGTAACAAACTCATCAAATACAACATGAGGGCTTTCCTCCACGCAAAGAGTCCGATAGTTAAAGACTCTGAAGGCTTTACTGACTCGAGAGTATCCTAAGAATACTCCTTGATCAGATTTGCTATCAAAGACCTTCAACTGATCTTTCCCATTATTGTGGATAAAGCAAGGACAACCAAAAATATGAAAATGATAAATAGAAGGAATTCTCCCTTTCCATAGTTCGTAAGGTGTCTTCATGTGTTGCTGTGTTAGTAGTGAGCGATTCTGAGTGTAGCAGGCGGTGTCAGTAGCATCAGCCCAGAACTTCGAGGGTAGTCCGGAGTCTGCTAGGAGCGTTTTTCTTCGCTTCTTAAGTGTTTTGTTTTTACGTTCAGCAAGTCCGTTCTGCTGAGGGGTGCAAGCTGCTGATGTCTCGTGCTTAATTCCCTCCTTTTCGCAGTACTCCTTAACTACTGAGTTGAGAAATTTTGTCTGAACCTTGATGTCCTTTTCCACGCTGAGCTTCTTCAGCAGCTTTGGTAACTCAGTCATGACATCAGATTTGTTGGCTATGAAGATGACCCACGTATATCTCGAATAATCGTCAATAACGACGAGGGCATACTTCTTGCCTCTTATAGTCACTGGAGAGACTGGCCCGAATAAGTCCATGTGTAGCAATTGAAGGATTCCATCAGTGGAAGGTGACGGAATTGGTGGATTGTTGTTCTTTGTTTGCTTTCCCTTCAAGCATGCTTCACAGTTTCTGTTTTTGATAAACGATTCATTGGGCAGTCCTCTGACTTTAGAGTTCTTGGCTAGCTTGTTCATAGTCTTGAAGTTCAGCTGACTGAGTCTCTTGTGCCATATCCATCATGCCTTGTCACTAGATTTTTTCTGTGCGAGTAAGCAAGCCTCAGGTTCTGCGGTTTTCCAGTTTGCAACATAGATATTCTTTCTCCGCGAGCCTGATAACATTGTTTTCCCTGTAGATTTGTCAACAACATCACAGAAACCAGCGTCAAAGATAACTCTATTCAGATTGTCACAAAATTGACTGACATAAAGGAGATTATGTTGAAGTCCTTCAACATATGATACTCTTGGAACTGAAGCAGTCTCAATATTCAGTGTTCCGTATCCCCTTGTATAGCCTTTAGAGTTGTCACCAAACTCAATTCTGGGACCATCTTCTTGTACGTAGTTGGTCAGCAGGCTCTTTTGATAAGTCATGTGTCTCGAGCAGACGATGTCCACTATCCAAGGGTCCTTATGCACCTGCAAAACAGAAACAGTTTTAGGTACCCTTTGGTACAGTTTGGATCATTAGGTGTTAGTGGGTGATTTCGGAACCCAGATTATCTCGGGACCTTAGAAGTCTGAGACTTCTTCTTCTGAACCTTGTCAGCTTTCTTCTCCACAGGACTTGGAGATACTGACTTTCTGGCAGTTTTGGGTTCAGGAGCTTTCTTCTTCTTAGGCTGTGTGCTCCTCCTGACCCTGGGCTCATAGTAGTACGAATCATACTGTGCTGGATGCTCATATAGTGGTTCACCGTACTGCTCTGCCCATCTGACCTTCTTAGTTCCCCCTGAATTTGATCGTGGTGTCCTGGGCTAGAACCTCTGGTCAGTAGCTTCTTGTTGCTCGGCTGAGGTGCAATCATCTTCTGTTTGTTCTTCGCCTGAAGTGTTGAGTCAGTAGCCTGAACTTTCCCTCTGATGAACCTATCAGTCAGCATTTCTGAGCTTTTTGATGTTGAAGTGGAAGCTTCATGAGTATAGCCAAGTCCTTCTTTCATGACCGTTGGCCTTTGAGCTCTAAGCATGCTTTCCAACTTCTCCTTAGCTCCAAGTGCTTTGTTCGGTCATCGCTCCTCGCCAGACCTCATCACTTCTTCGAAGTGATTCATAATCCTTTTCAACTTCTGCGAGCTTCTGACTAAGTCGGGCTATCTCAGTATCTTTCTCAGAATTATCCTTGGTCAGAACTGATATCTGAGTTTCTTGGAGCTGAGACTTAGTCATAAGAGCTAGGTTGCACGGACACGAACACGGGACACGGTATGACACGGACACGGGACACGGGATACGACATTTTTTGAAAAATTTAGGACACGACACGGGCGCTGATATAAATAATATTAAATTATTAATATTATCAAATGATCAACTCAAAGCACATAAGTCATAACTCATAAGCCATAATCATAGCATAAAAATGTGAAATACTAAGATCAGTCGATAACAACAATAAACATTAGTCTTAAAGTCATAACTCATAAGTCATAATAATCTAAATAAAAGATATTAGGGTTGTAGCAAACCAGAGTTTACTCCATTGATTGAAAATTTTAATTTAGTCTGTTTAAAGTAAAAGATTAAAATGTAAAATACTAAGATAAGTAGATAACAACAATAAACATTAGTCTTAAAGTCAAGTCATAATAATCTATATAAAAAATATTAGGGTTGTAGCAAACCAGAGTTTACTCCATTGATTGAAAATTTTAATTTAGTTTATTTAAAGTGAAAGATTGAAGGTTTCGATGATTTGAGAATCGTTGTGAAGAAGTGGTCAAACAAACGTGTCCAAATTAAAAAAAACGTGTCCCGTGCGTGTCGGACACATAAATTGCCGTGTCCGGGAAGTGTCCTATTTTTTTTTTAATTTTTTTTATTATGGACTCTTTTTTCCCATGTCCGACACATGTCGGGCGCGTGTCCGAGCGTGTTCGTGTCCGACACGTGTCCGACACTGTACGGTGGCATTTTTCGGAGTGTCGGTGCAACATAGCATAAGAGATTTAATCTCTTCCTTAAGTCTCACAACCAGATTCTCTGAATCAGTAGAGACTTGACAATCAGAAGAAAGTCTCTGATTCTCAGTCTTTACCTGTTCCAGTTCCTGAATGGTTCTGCTGAACTCTCGCTCATTGAATCTGCTCCTCTAGTAGATCATCATAGGCTTGTACCACGTCTAGAGGTTCAACTGTGAGCGAGCATGTGTCGTGTGTGCTGTGTGAAGAAGAGGTTATATTTAGTTTAGAATTTACCTCAGCCTCTTCTCCGGCCATCAGACAGTATTCTGCAGCTAATTCAGGATCTGTCTCTCCGACCTCAACGGCGATAAATGCAGCTTCATCTTCAGAAGAATACATGAATGTATCTTCTTCGATTAAGTCATCGGATATCTCTCCGGTGATATAGGCCTGCCTCCTTCGGGCAAATTTCTCTCGCCTGGCCTGCCGTTCTGCTCTTTGAACAGCTGAGAGTTCGGGACAGTCGTACGATAGTGTCCCTCTTTCTTGCAGTTGTAACAAACAGACGTTCTGCTGCTTTTTCCAGCTGAGTCGTTGGATGGACTCGCAGCAGGTTCTGTGTTTCTGCAATCAGTAGTTGATTTAGATTCTTCCCTTTTTCGATAATCTTTCTTACCTGAGGGAGAATCTCTGTGATATTTCTTCAGCTTTCCGACTCTCTCTTTTTCTCATTGATATTTGAGAGCCATAAGCGCAAGTTGGTCAGTGCCAGATGTCTCAGAGGACTTTGCTTCTGTCGTGGCCACTGCCTTGCAGGAAGAAATGGGTTTGACTCCAGTTTTGATGACTGTTGCTTTGAAAGCATGATCAATCTGTGTGTCAGCTAGAGCACTGGAACATTGTTGGGGTAGGCTGTGCTCAAATTCCTCCATTTTTAATTCTGAAAAGATAACATCAGGAGTTAGAGCATTAAGATCTGAGCGACGTAAATAAGTAGCAAAAGGAAGCCACTTCAGTCGAGGTAGCGCTCTCAGGATCTTCGTGTTCATCTCTTTGTTCGTGAACGTCCTCCCCAGCCCGTTGATCACATTGATCTGATTAGTGAATCTGACGCTTAGCTCGTCAATGGTCTCGTTGGGCTCCATGGCAAATGTATCGAACTTCTGTAGCTCTAGTTCGAGCTTGTTTTCCTTGATCTGCGGGGTTCCTTGGCTCAGTACAGCCAGGGCGTCCCAAAGTTCATTTGCCGTTTTGCAGTCTTGCACCCTCCCGAGGTGTGAATTACTGAGCGTAGTCAGGATTGCATTACGCACAACTCGGTCGAGGTTGTGCAGCTTTTTCTCTTCTGGCGTGAAGGTTGATTTGTCTTTTGTGACTTTAGCACCAGTTTGTGCTCCTACATCTCCCACAGCTGCAAATTGTACGCTGTCGATCATGGGAATGATGGGTCCTGTCTCGAGGACATCCGTCATGCTGTCATGCAGCAATGTTAGGTGTGCCTCCATTCTCACGCGTCATACCATATAGTTCTCTATTGAGAACATTGGCACCATCCTAATACCTGACATATCAGACATTATGGGTAAGAGTATAAGGATGTATGAAGGATGCTTGTGCAGAGAAAAACATTTTCAGGATCTGTTCGAGAAGACCAGTAGTTACAGAACTGATGATCAGAAGAACACCGAGGCTCTGATACCAATTGTTGGTCCGGAGACGGGAGTCAGGTGTAAAGGGGGGGGGGGTGAATACACCTGAGTACTGTTTCTTTTCTCAAATGCGAAGGACAGCTGAGCTGTTGGATGCAACTGATGAACAGTGCCAAATAGTAACCTTCGATCGCGGGTCAGAGAGTGAGCCAACTACTGAGTCTCTCCTACTGACTTTTGTCAGTGGTTGATTCTCAGTCGTAGACTTAGTGCAGATAAGAGTGTGGGGCCCGGAGATTCATCTCAGTTTAAAACGTGATTTTCACAAGTCAAACAGTTTTGGCTAGTGCACTTTATGAATACGTTTTATGCAAGATATGATTTTGTAAGCAGTTTGTATGCAATGCAATAAAACAGTAAACAACACAAGCAATTTTTAACGTGGTTTGGATACGCAAGATCCTACGTCCACGATCCTGCTGAAAAGGAGGTCTTGTTGATTAATCTGAGCAAGCCTCAGCAAGGTATCTGTGCACTGGACATACCCTTCTAAGTTATAGTCCTTAGCGACTTTTACAAATCAAACCGAGGTTTGAAGGGGAGGGGAATTTCTCCAACTAGAAGGAGTTCTTACAGTAAGAACAATGACTAAAAGTGAACTCCTTCGAGAATCTAAGCTATAGATATGAACTTTTGAGCTTAGCTAGAGAAGAGGGACCTAAAGAACTCTAGAGAGAAGAATTAAGAGTATTCTATTGAGCAAGTTATTCGCTGGATTTATCTTGAATGCTCTAGAGTTGTTTCGAAAGCTTGAGCGTTTTATCCCTTGATATCCTGTGCGTGAAGCTCGGATTTTCTTCTCTATTTATAGTCGTGACCCAGGCATTTGCCCGTTGGAGAGGACGATGCCACGTGTCACAAACTTCCAAAGAAAACGGCCATATATTCGAATTGTTGCAGCAGAGTTGTTGATATTGTTCATGAGAGCAGCTTTAGTTGGTCAGAGCAGATAATGCGTTGACGGCTTCTCATTGGTCGAGGTTTGTGGTAGGTGAGATGTGTCAGACATTGGTCTTCATCGGAGTTGACTCTCACTTATCCTCGTATGATCTTCTGCTGACTTTCGAGTGATGTTAAAAGCCGGGTCGTTTCCTGTCGGATACAGTAGACTTGATGCAGTCTCTGTCTTCTTCGTCTGAGTCGGCTGATAAGATATTCTACTGAGTGTCGTCAGCTGTAGACTGCGAAGGTACTGAGCTTTGTGTAAGGTTCTTCTACTGAAGTCCGTCAGCTGATAAGGTGTCTTCTACTGAGGCGAAGATCAGCTGATGACTTAAGAACACAACCTCTTACACTGATGACGTGGGGTTCTGGAAAGTAACTTCCTACTGAAGATCAGTCCAACATTTTACCCCGTACATGACATAGACACGAAACATCGAGAAATCGAAATCAGTCTAGCTTATTACATCATCTAGTCCTGTCGACACTAAACTACTGATACCAGCTGGGTTTTGGGATCTTCAATTCCATAGCATGAACATTACGATTTCCCCCAATATTATTTTACCCAATAAAATGCTAAGTATCATTTACTGACTCATAACCCAACAATTATTATTATTATTATTATTATTATTATTATTATTATTATTATTATTATTATTGTTATTATTATTATTATTATTATTATTATTATTATTATTATTATTATTATTTAAAAAAAAAACATGTTGAGGGCCGATAGAGATTGACCGTCCATCGGCCCCGACAACTTTTTCGCTCAATTATTATGTCTGCCATAAAGTATACTTTTTTGCTATATTTGTATTTTTAGATAGTGATAGGCTATATTTTTGTTTAACTTACCTATTTGGCTAAGTTTGTATATTAACACTATAACAAAATGTTAAAACTGTGAATTTGTTGCACGTATTTGTTAAGCCTAAGTGAATATGATGGGTAGAGCCGGCAAAATGGGCCAGTCCGGGGTACCCGTACCCGGTTTAGGATGTTCTTCGAAAATAAAGGTCCGAAATGAAGTCGGGCCTAAAAAAGCCAGTCCAGAGAGCCCGTCAGGTTTACCGGGCTCGGGCCTAAAAAGCCCGGTATTTTGGGCCTAAAAAAGCCCGTTCGAAATTCTTCTTTTTTTTAATTTTATTAATATTAAATTTAAATCATAAATTATTATTATTATCAATTATAATTTTATTATCTTAATGAGTTCTTATAAAATAAATTTAATTTTTAAATGTCGACCAATAGTATTGATTACGTTTTCATAAAATCTTCATTACCTCTCGATTTTCCCTCTCTTTCACACACAACACACTTCCACAATTTTCTCTCTCTCTCTCTCTCTATATATATATATATATATATATTCTCTTCCATTTTAAGCATGATTAATTTAGGAGAAAGATTTTGGCGATTTTTTTTTCAAAGTTGAGTCAAAATCCATGGAAGTTCTTCCGAAATCTGTGGATTATAAAAATAATTGGAGGTCGTGGTTATTATTATCAATTATCTAAATTGATTTTTCCTAGTCGGCCAAATCATAATCATCTCTGAAGTATTTTTGATTTTTTTTTCTCAACTCTCCACTTAATTAAAAAAAAATTATAAATTACACGGGTTAAACTCGTCTGCCCGCCCGAAAGCCTGAGACTGGGTCGGGCTTCACATTTTTAGAGCCTGAATGAATTTTGAGCCAGCCCAGCCCAGCCCAATAAATTTGTAAAAGCCCAGTGGGAGGGCAATGGGTCGGCCCGGCCCGCTACTTTGCCAACCCTAATGGTGGGATACATATCATGTGCCTCTCTCTCTCATGTGCTGGAGTTGATTCATTTATTAGGGATAATCTCTCAATTACTTCCAAGAAGTGCGCATGCAGTATGTAAATTTGACTTACCATTCAAAGACTTACCATTCAAAGTGTTTCATTTTCCAACCTACTTCCCAAGTTCTTTGTTTACATGAAATAAATAAATGAATTGTCGGGTAAGAGTTTGTTAAGCAATGCATGCATATTTTTATATACTTGCATTTCACATTCAACTTATTTTCTTAATATATAAAAAAGAGCATCTATTATTTTATTCGCATCCACAGCGTTTGTCACCTAACGAGAGGCAGGCTGACTTCTTCACATGCTAAGAGTTTCATCGTCAAACAAACAAAATAAAATACATACCTTTCATTATTCATGTCCATTTTAAATGTATAATAAGAAGTTGTGGATCTAAAGAGTTAAAAAATGGTGTAGAGTTAAAAAGTGGTGGATTCAAGAGGTTGAAAATCGATGTAATTTATTTTGATTTTGAATAATCTATATAAATAATGGAACATTCATTTTCAGTATAGTAAATATTAATAATGATATGGAAAGAGTATATATTTATTCGAGAATTGCATGTAGCACACTTCTCCTATATATATAAAATATAATGTCTTATGAATACTTGTCTTAAGGTTAAAAGTTACATGTACGAATTATGTAATTCGTTATGTTTGAATCCTGTCATTACACAAAAGAGGGTTATATATACAATTTTGAATTGTATCTTATTACCAAATCTAGAAAGTTGATCGACTTTAATGTTTTTCTTACTTTCATACTATATGATTAATTTAAATCTACTCTAACGGGGATCGAACACTAGATTAATTCTAGATTAATCACTTGCGTAGAAATAGATATACCAATTATATTGTCAGTTTTTAAAGAAGTGCATAGATATTGATACTCTCTCCGTCCCAATCACCTTGTCTAGTATTTTATTTCGGGCAGTCTCAAATATATTATTCAGTTTTTTTATTAGCAAATTATTATACTTTTATTATGGGACTCACAATTTTACATCACTCCGTATACAATTAACAACTCTCCTTAAAAACCGCGTCATAAGTAAAATGGACATCCTAATTAGGACAGATGGAGTATAAATATTTGTAAAATTTTTACGATTATATAATTTGTGCAGTTTTTGAATTTTTTTTTATCGTGCGAAATCATCGCTTGCTTGGTGCGGTAGAAGAAAAAATAAGGTTGTCGGAAAATACGTTGAATAATTTTATTAATATATAATTGCAGTTGACAGCTAATCCCCTCCATCTTCAATCATATATAACTGCAGCAGCATATATGATTATTCACAATTATAAAAAAAAAAAAGAAGGATGTATACTGAGAAGCTTTTCTTGCTTTGCTTCTTAGGTATTGTTCTGCTCGGAGGAGTAACGCCAGCCCACGCTTTAGTTCGTCGATATAGATTTGAAGTAAGTATAGTCAAGTATAAGGTGTTTTGCAAGAGAGTTCCGGAAATGAGAATTGACATAAACATGGGCGGATCCAAGGGGGCGGGTGGGTGCGACCTTTCGGTAGGCCCACAATTTTCAATACTACAAGTTATCTTTTATTTTTAGTAATTTTTATACTTGTTCCAATTAAATTTTCGAATTCCGCCCCGAAATTTTTAAATTTGTTATCCTAACTTTGAAAATTTTTTAAAAACGTATATTAAGTGTCACATATTTTAGTGGAGGTGTAGATTTTGAGTTTTGGATACCTAGTTTGGTAGAGTCAACTTATATAACTTGATGTAATTAATATACTATGATTTTTGTTTGATGCAATTAATATACTATGTTTGTGTTTTCTTTTTTCATGTACTTATTGATATAAAATTAAGAACATTTGAAGTATAAATAAACTATCATTTAAATACTTATTAATTCCTCAGTTAGATATTGTTATTCTTCATAATTTCCTCTAACTAAATTTAGAGTGATGTCAAAATAGGATTGTGTACTATATTTTTCGAATAAATATAAAAAATATATGAGTTATTCATGAAAGAAGAATTTAATCCTTTAAATAAACCATAAAACATAAGTATAATTAGATTTCGTTAGAAAAAAAATGTTTTAATTTTTTTTTGGGGCTCCGCCCCCGAACCCCCATACAAAGAAAACTCAATCCCCGATAAATTTCGCCCCCCCTAACCGAAAATCCTGGATCCGCCCCTGGACATAAATTCTATATATATATATATATATATAGATGTTTAATTTATATTAAATCTATTGAAATTAAGCTTCTAACTTCTTGCAGGTGAGAAATTCATCATACAATAGGCTATGCAGCAACAAGACGATACTAACGATAAACGGGCAGTTCCCCGGGCCAACTATACATGCTAGTCGAGGAGAATTGTTCATAGTCGATGTCATCAACCGTGCTGATCAAAACATAACCATCCATTGGTAAAACGTGTTTACATTTGTCTCAATTGATACAAAAGCGTACAGAATTTATGATAGTTTGGGATGATAATAGGCATGGAGTGAAGATGAAGAGGTATCCATGGTCGGATGGCCCCGAGTTTGTGACGCAGTGTGCTATTACTCCGGGTAACAAGTTTAGCCAACGGGTTGTCCTCTCCGACGAGGAGGGGACTTTATGGTGGCACGCGCACAGTGAATGGTCTCGTGCCACTGTTCATGGAGCCCTTGTTGTGTTACCTCCGAAGGGTGAAACTTATCCATTCCCTAAACCTTATGCGGAAATTCCTATTTTTCTAGGTAAATTAATAATTTAATTTTAAAATTTATTAATTTATCGAGTATTTGATTTATAAATATTTTTAGTATATAGCATTATTGACTTTGAAGTATATGAGTAATAATGTAGGAGAGTGGTGGAATGACGACATGCAAGACGTGATGGAGAGAATTCTCATCGCCGGAAGCGAGCAGGTACTGTGTGATGCTTTCATCATAAATGGTCAACCGGGCGACTTCTATCCATGCTCAAGACAAGGTGGATTTAATTAATTGCATTTGATTTAATTTTGTATGTTAAAC
Source organism: Lavandula angustifolia (assembly GCA_028984105.1). Lineage (NCBI taxonomy): Eukaryota > Viridiplantae > Streptophyta > Magnoliopsida > Lamiales > Lamiaceae > Lavandula > Lavandula angustifolia. The sequence goes on from CM054818.1 coordinate 27,493,544, forward strand.
TAATGGTGAAGTAAACGACGTCGTTTAATTTGGTGCAGATACATACAAGTTGCAAGTGGAAAGGGGCAAGACTTACCTACTCCGACTGGTCAACGCGGCCGTTGTCTACACCATGTTCTTCAAAATCGCCAACCACAACCTCACCGTCGTCGGAGCCGACGGTGCCTACACAAAGCCGTTTATGAGCGACTACATCGCTATTTCCCCCGGACAGACCATCGACTTCTTGCTCGAAGCCAACCAGCCGCCAGGCCTTTACTACATGGCGGCGACAACGTACGTAGTCGGAGGAGATAACTCCGCACGAGTTGCCAACAGAAACATCCCCACGGGATATGTCGAATACGTCGGAAACTTAGACAGCACGCAGCCACCGCCGCCTCTCCCGATATTACCTGCTGTCAACGACACGCCGGCCGTCTCCCATTTCACCGACCAATTCAGAAGTCTAGCGAACGATAAATACCCCATCGACGTTCCCAAAAACGTGACGAGGAATTTATTCTACACTCTCTCAATCAATCTGAAGAAGTGTCTTAAGCCGTGCAACGAGGCCCCCAAAGGTCGGCTCCGGTCGAGTGTGAACAACGTGTCGATGGTGCTTCCGACGACGGCTATTCTCGAGGCTTATTATTGGGGGATTAGTGGTGTTTACGAGACTAATTTCCCCGATAATCCACCTTCTTCTTTTAACTACGCACATGATAAATTGAGCGTAGATGAGTCTCGGACTGAATACGCAACCAAAGTTAGTATTCTTGAATATAATTCGACGGTGGAGATTGTCTTTCAAGGAACCAACCTCCGCGGAGGTGTTGAACATCCCATGCATTTACATGGATACAGCTTTTACGTCGTTGGATCCGGGCATGGTAACTTCGACCCGACCCGGGATCCGGCCAACTATAATCTTGTCGACCCCCCGCTAATGCAAACAGTTAATGTTCCTTTCCGGGGGTGGACCGCTATAAGATTCAAAGCCAATAACCCAGGTTTAATTAATTATTTTATTACCAAAAAAAGGTTTAATATATACAAATATATATATATATGTAAATGTCTGAAAATTAAATTGTGGCAGGAGTTTGGTACATGCATTGTCACATGGAGCGCCACTCGACCTGGGGAATGGGAATGGCGTTCATCGTGGAGGATGGTAAATCCCTCCACGAGAAGATGCTGTCACCGCCGCCGGATATGCCGTGGTGCTTAAATCATACGGCGAGATTTTCTCAAGAACCTTCTACAAACTTAAATCACAATTATAAGGATCTTCAACTCTGGAATTGATTCTAGCTAGGGTAGAAGTTTGAAGTAGTTTCTTGTTGAAGAGTATTGTTTTTTTTATTATTCTTTAATATTGTCATTTGTTCAACAGTCAGCTTGTGGCTTCTTTATCTTATCAATCAGTAATAATGGAGAAAATAATTGTCCCCTTGGATGGTGTATCTTTGAAGGTGGGTGGCCGGGACCGGAGTAGGTCCCGTGTTCAAATCCCACCTGGAACCACTATGTATTGTCTGTCACCTATGGTTATAGTTAGCTTAGGTTGGTTGAACTCTATTGTGTGTTGTCTGTCACCTATGGTTAGCCTAAGATTGTTGAATTCTCCTGTGTGGTTTGTAGCCTAGGGTGCAGGCTATTGCACATGAGCGGGGTTTACCCAATGCGCACTTCGGTAGCGGCTACGGGTTATCCTCGTCATCCAAAAAAAAAGGAGAAAATAGTTTAAATACGCGTTCCCGGAAAAAAAAATGCTTATTATTTTTTATAAGTTTTCCAAAAATTACAGATAGGAGCTTACTTTTTTAGCATACAATTAAACCTCGATGAAGTAATAGCATTGGAATCGAGAAAAAATATTCATTTAACGAGGTTATTACTTTATCGAACATTATTTTAATTTATTGACCCATATCGGGACCGAAATAAATTATTATCTTAATGAGATTATTACTTTATCGAAAATTACTTTATCGAGGTTTAACTGTACCATTTGAAAAAATGACTTAAATTAGTATTTATAACATCAATGCTTACGTTTTAAGTATTTAAATTGAATAAACTATTCTCATAAACCCTCTCTGTATATAAATACTTAATTTTTTGAATAAATTAAAATAAGTAAAATGCTGTCTTTTCCAACGGGACCTAAACGGTCAAAACCAACCTAATTTGTCTTATCTTGAACATTCTAATAATTAATTCAATAAATTCTGGAGAATTAGAAGGACGTGCTAAACTAATAATGAACGTGCATAAACAATGAGATATTAGCAAACTTAGTAATGAATGCACTTGAGATAATTAATTCACGAACTTAATGTTATTATATGGACCTCATTAATTACTCAGCTATTTAAAAAATAAAAAATAAAAACAAATCTTCAATTCCATTGACCAAATTTATGGCCACATGCGAGAATATTTAATTTCCGATCTACTAATGACAACCATACTGAAAATATTAATATTAAAATTTTAAATAAACAAATCAGAATTCTGAGATAAATAAAAAGTAATAAACACAAAATAAATAAATAAATAAATAACGTAGATCCAATCATTCAATCCAGCAAGGATCTTCCCCAAATCTGAAGTCAACCATATCAAAATCTGTGAGATCCAGTTGCGCCTCTTCTTGGTATTCCTCGTACCTCAATCTTCCACCACTGCAAGCGAGGAAGATGTTGCCAATTATTTTTTTTATTTTTTATTTTTTGATGACGAGAAACCCGCAACTACTATCTTTGGTGTACACATGGTAAACCTCGCTCCTGTATGATATCATGCAAACCAAACAAGCGAGTTGCCAATTATTGTTCCATAGCCATGGGGATTCTTCCACAAGTATGTCCAACTATTGCCAAATATTAAAAAATCACATTTTTAATATTAGAACATATTTGTAATATCAATCTTCGTCTTCTACATTATAAATGTCAAATTTTAATCCATTATGTTTCAAGAAAAATAAAAAATAAGGTTGAATATTTTTCTTAATATTTATTATTTTAGAATTTTCTTAGCTATCTGTGTATATCTCAGGACAGAATTTTCTATTTTGCTTATATTGTTTGTCGAATAATTTTAAGAAAATCCAACCAGAGGTAAACACAGATAATTAAGAAAATTTTAAAAATAATACTCTCTCTGTCCCAATAATCTTGCAACATTGGGAATGGGCGCGGAGTTTAAGATAGTGGTGTAAAGGTGTAAAGTAGTAGTGTAGAGTAAAAGATAATGGAGTCCACTTGTTTAGGATGATTGTGATCCACTCATTTCTTTCTATTTTAGGAAACGTTGCGAGATGAATAAGACGATCCGAAAAATAAATGTTGCAAGATGAATGGGACTGAGGGAATAAGTATTAAGAAAAATAATCAACCATATTTTTTGATTTTTTTTAAAAGCGTAATGGGTTAAAATTGGACATTAATAATAGAAAAGATGAAAATTAATATAACAAATATATTCTAAAACTAAAAAATGTGATTTTTTATTTTTTTATTAAACCAACGGACTAAATTTGATCAATTTTATAAAAGGACTAAAAATGGACAATTTATCAAATTAAAGGACTAAAATTGGACTCAACTAAAATAACAGACCAAAGTGAATCGGGTGCCAAGATAACGGATCAAAAATGATTTTTTTCCCTCTATTTTCATAAGCTATTTTTGACTCAGTGTCATAAGTTATTCTTACCCGCTAATGTAAATAATCCAAAATTAGTTATTTTTTTCATAAATATTTCCATTAGCTCTCTCCAAATGTGCGTAAAATTTTATTTTTTTAGAATAAACTCAAATAAATTATTAATAAAATAATACATTATAAAACCAGTCGATCATATAGTCAAAACTGCAATAGGGACAATATTGAAATTTGAATTCAAGGATAGGCGACCAGGTTACCAAAAATTGTGATATCAGTGGAGAATTATGAAAAGTATGTGAAAGAAATAAACAAATCAGAACATTGATGATCAAAAGAAATAAATAAACAGAAAAAAAAAACCTAGCTCCAATCTTGTTTTTAAATAAGGAAATAAGTCACGCACATTCAGTGGCGAAGCCACAACCAAGTGAGAGGAGTCAATTGACCCGGCTGAAAAAATTATTATATAATTTTTGTAGTGAAGTTTTTCACATGTATTTTCATAGCTCAGTGGTTATACTTTTTTTTTTTTTTTTTGATACGTGGAACCCGCAGCCGCTACCTTGTGCAGTAGCCTGCAAACCACACAGGAGAGTTCAATCACCCTAAGCTAACCATAGATGACAGGCTCCACAAAGTTGCTTCCAGTGGAATTCGAACCCAGGACCTATCGGTCTCGGACTAAGCACCTTCACCAACTTTGTCATCCCAAAGTTGTCTATCCAACCTATCGGTCTCGGGACTCAGTGGTTATACTAAGGGGACTCAGTGGTTATACTTTTGTCTATCCAACCTAGAGACCCTACGATAAATACTCACAGTCCTCATTTCTTATTTTTTATTGTTTTGCTTTATATTTAGTGCCTTTTTCTCATTCAATTCATTTATCTTACTCAGTGTTTGACCCCGCTCAAAATATTCTTAACTTCGCCACTGCGCACATTTACCTACTCAAATTAATTCTAAAATACTAATTAATTGTATAAGTCCCGTTGGGATATTGAGCATCCTCCAGCTGTGCAGTGTCTGGGATAAATGGCGATGTCCGGCACCCCGTCCCTGCGTGGCGGAGCAGCAATCAGGAATGAGAGCTCTTTTGGCTTATGTGCATCCGCATGGCCTCAAGTGGCCTCTCTGCACAATGGGTGAGTTAGGTTTTAGTCTCTTCTCGTTGTTGCTCCTCCTTTTCGTAGTAATTTATGTTGTATTAATTGTGGCTCACGGATGCCTTGTCATGCTGGGCATTCCTCCAAAGGAGAGTGCTTGTCTTAATGTAATGGTTATGTCTTGGCTTCATCGTGTTGGATTAGACTAATTGTGTATCCATGAATTCAGGTTTGGATGGATGTGTGATTCCCTGAATGCCACTGAACACGCAATATTCTATGCGGTTAGCGGAACGTAACCTTCGTCTTCCTTCAACCTACGCATGATTGTGTAGAACAATACAAAGAAATGTACGAATAAAGCAAGAAAAATAACATAAGATTGTTTACCCAGTTCGTCCTTCGGCTACGTTAGGGGGCGCTACCTACCAGGATTATGTACTGTGATTTTCGGATATAATTATATAACAATAGAATAGCCTTAATTTAACTTTGAGTATTCGTATTTGTTGGAAACTTTCTTGCACATTGTGTTAATGTAATCTCTAATCCATACTATCCTTTTCTTAGACCTTTGCAAATTGAATATCCTCGTTGGTTTTTTTCAAGCTCCACTTCTAATAGGGTTTGATGTTAGGAATATGACTTCAGAGACATTTGAAATTATCAGTAATAAGGAGGTTATTGCTGTAAACCAAGGCGCTCAGGATCGTCTGGCCCATTTTGGGAGGACCACTCAGTGGTCCACCAATCACACGAGGCCACGTGTGTATTGGTGGGACATATAGTTAATACTATAATGTTTGTTTACTGGTAAAACACACGTGGCACCGCGTGATTGTTGGGCCACTGAGTGGTCCTCACAAAATGGGTCAGAAGATCCGGATTGAAACCAAGGTATATACTCCATCCGTCCGTCCCGCTATTCTTGTCTTAATTTCCTTTTTTGACTGTCCCACTATTCTTATCTTCGTCCAAAAAAGAAAGTAATATGTGAACAATCAATCTATATAATGGACACCACCGCTTTAATACATCTCCACCCTCTTAAATTGGCAACATGTAGTGCAGTTGATATTCTCATTTCTGCATAGGTGATTGATTTAGTGTTCGATCCACTTATGGTCAATTTAAATTAATAATAATTACATCTCCACCCACTTAAATGCACTTTTACCCACTTTCGCGTTAAAAGCCTCTAAGTCAAGAATAACGGGACGAAAATAGTATTATATATGAAGTTCACAGTTGAATGGGATAGGCTTGGGCTAGAGTCTTCTACAAGTGTTTTCTGTTAGAGATTATGGAAGGTGAGTAGAGATACTCAACAATAATTTATTAGGTCGATCGGATTTCGTTTCCTCACTGAATTCATCTGTTGCAGCACAAAGTTGTATCGGAGTTCAGCAAGGCCTCCTTCAGTGCTCCAGTTGATGCTCATGCTGCTCTTCACACTCCCACAGAGATTCAATCACCTTCTCAGCGAGTTAAGAATCACGCGAATGCGATCGGTTTGAAATGGTCATCCTTTTTGTGGTGTAGTCTTATCAGTCTGTTGTGTTGCTGAGTTAGTCTGCATGGTTTTGTAGGGAGGATGAATTGTGTTTGGATTTGAAATAAAATACCACATTATTATGTTAAGACTTTAGTTGACTCTGTTTAATTTTTCACCTATTATTTGATTTTTTTTTAGTAGTTAAATTTGGTCCACACACTTTTTTAGAATGAATCACTTATATATATTTGATCGTGTCCTACTTAGACTTCTACCCACAAGTGTATGGGGTGTTGGAATATAGGTGGTGAGCAAGGTCGTCTCCCAAAGGACTATGCGGTTAATCGTGTAACTACTCTTATTCGGATGCTTAAACTCTATCTAGACGATGAAAACTTAGCGGGGTGATTAGTCCTAAGCAATAATTGAAATAAATCTAAGCTAAGGACAATAAAGAAGCTAAATTGATGAAAATCCAAGAGAAGACATTCTAGGGGTAGACACTAATGATATGTAAAAGGATCTAGCTTACTTGAGTTTGCTACGGTTAATTACATCTATTTATGAGCGCATCGGATATAGCCTAACTACCTCTCGGTGAACTTAGACCGTGGATTCTAGATTAAGACTATCGTCTCCAATTCATCGAAACCTAGAACTCCCAAAAGCCCTCGAGTCTATTGCCCTCACCCGTATCCCGCAACCTCTTGGTCTATTGGAAAGAGGTGATCTATGCTCCTAATCTAGAATTAATTCTCAACTCTCGTTTATCGAATTAGTTCCATGGATAAATTTAAATAGTGATCAATCATTCAAACAATCATTAAAAGCAATAGCATATAGAAATAAAGTATATTAACCATAAGCAAATCTAGTAAACATCAATTCTCAAACAAACTCATCAAGTCTAACCCCTAGAATAAGGAATTTAGCTACTCATGTTCTTGATTAGCAAAATGCTCAAATCATAGCAAGTCAAAGACATGAGAAAGCAAGGGTAAAAGAAAATGCAAACAAATCCTAAAGCCTTGTCTTCAATCTTGATTGCTTGACTCCTTCTTCTTCAATCTTCACACAATTATCAACTTCAATGGTGGAGAATGGAAGATTTTGGGTGTTTGGGGAGAATGGAAGATTTTGGGTGTTTTTAGGAGAAGGGATGGATTTGAAGAGTGAAAATGGTGAAATTTCGTGTAGTAGGTGAGTTATGGTGGCTAGGACTTCAAGTTTTGGCTTTATGTAGTGACCCGGGTCGAAACCGGGTCAAAACTGGATAATCCGCAAAAAACAGCGCCGAAAACAACCCCGACGCGGTCGCGTCGGGGTAGCATCAAGTCCTTTTCCTTCTTCTCTGTAACGCCCCAGACGCGGTCGCGTCGGGGTCATCACAGTTTACAACTCTAAACTTCTTTTAACTCGTTCTCACCCGTTTCTTATCCAAATCTCGATCCGTTTTCGGCCACGTGACCCCAATGAGCTGAACTTTAAGGCCCAACTTCCCTTTTCTTCAAAATAGGTCTTAATCCTCCTGAAAAATCAATAGAAACCAACCCAAGTAGCATGTTCTTCGAAAATGATGAACTATGCGAACACAACATGTACAATCATGATTTTTCTTGGTAAATAAACAACATGTAAGCTCTCTAGGACCTATAAAATCCATGTTTGTCAATACTGCCCACTTCTAATAGAAAAAATGTATCACAAATGCAGGACAGAGGGAGTAAATGAGTAATTATTATTTCTCTTTAAAAAATCATCAAATCAAATGTCCAAGTAGAATATATTATTTAACATCGGAAATGGAAATATCAGTGTAATCAAATCTCCCCTGCTTGAAAATTATCATTGGATGGTGTTTATTTGGCTGCATTAAGAATGCCTAAATTCTCATGTCTGTCAAATTTAATGTGAAAAAAAAAAGGCACACTTGAGCCTTTGTTTTATATTTTGGATGCATAAAATATAGTATTACTAGGTCCGATAGACATTTTGTGCAGATTAAATCTCATGCTTATATTATATGTGCCGATTTCATCTCATGCTTATATTTGTTATTTCTCCTTACTTTATATTCACTCATAGAGAGGACTCTTAAGCATCTTACAATCTAGATTAGTTAAAATTGGAATTTGGTTTTCGATCTTGATCGTATTTGCCAATTGGAATTTGGTTTTCGATCTTGATCGTATTTGCCTTCTTTAAGAGTGCATAGATGGTAGAGTTATTATAATCTTTTTCACACATCAGAAGAGACAGTAGTTGATTGTCGTATTATGTTGTCCTCAATACATAACGGTTCCAGTGAAAATTGAACCCATGACCTATCGGTCCCGAGTCACCCACCTTTACCGTCACGCCATCCCAAGGGGACTGTTGTCCTCTATTCTATTGACATATTGTGTTGTCCTATATTAAAGTGATAAGGCACTCTTGGACCCATAAGCTATTTGTTTACACTTTTCATGAACTTATAACTACCAACGCTTATGTGAGGACTGAGATAGCTGGAAAGTCGATTTATTTCAAAAAAAATCCCGAATGACGTGTCTTTCTAGTAAGATCGAGAGAAAAAATTAAAAAAAAAAAAAAAAATCAAATCACACCATCCCGCACTCAAAGGTAGGGCATTTCCCATTTTTATAGGAACTTATGTACCAGAAACAATGGGAGGTAATGATTTTCTCAATTTGGCTTCGTTTAGGATGAGATAAACTAGGCTTAAAGTGAATTGAACAAATCTCCTTATAATTGATGGCCTTTAGTGAAATAGCACAAGTTCTTCTTAATCATAATGTACTTTAGGCTTTCAGTTATCCAATTTTTTCCAAATTCTTTATTACTTGTCAGTAAATTGTATTCAATATTATTAAATTTACTCTAATGTAAATCGTTTCTAGAGATTAAGTCTATCGTTGTATAATGAGATGTTCATCATTCCAAATTCTAATATTTTTCCCACTCCTATTCACGGCTTCAATTTCTTCTTGATTTGATATCTTGTTCATTAAATTTATATTTTCATGATTTTGTACATAGTCGCAAGTGAAAACATCGAATTAAACTCTACATGATTTGATTTCTTGTTCATTGAATTTATATTTACATAATTTTGTACATAAGTCATAAGTGAAATATCGGATTAAACTCTAAAAGAATAAAAAATCAATGTAGTGCTATTTGGTTATTTTATCTATTTTCAATTAATATAGTAGTATAATACACTCGGCATCAATCTGCATACACGGCAGTAGTGAAGGTGTGTGTCCCGAGACCGATAGATCATAGGTCACATTAAGAGTGATTGAATCTCGTTTGCAAGCTACTGCACCAGGAGCAGAGCGCAGACAAGGTAGCCTCCGCAGTTTCCACGAATCAACAAAAAAAAAATGATGTGCTATGTAAGCCATTTGATCGAAATTTCAATTTTGAGTCCCTCTGTCTCTCTCTGGTTTCTATCCTCCCTCTCCTCCCTCTCTCTGGCTTCACTGTTAAGTTCTCTCTCTCCCTCTCTTTATTTTCTATCTCTGCCTTCTCAATTTTGGCGTTCTATTTTGCATCAATGTATTAATCTTATTGCAGATCTGTGAGATTGAATCTTTTGAGTTTTGATTAGGGATCCTGATTTTCACGGTTGTTTGTAAATTTTTGCAGTAGTTGTGTATGTTTTGATTCGAAGGGAAATAGAAACAGTCTTGTTCTAGAAAGAGAAATTGAAGCAAATTAAATTTGTGCGATTTGGTTTGCCTCGAATTTCAAGTTACAAATTTACATCGTTTGTTTTGTCGAGTAATCTCGTTCCCACAAGGCTACAAGAGAAATGAACGCCACCGCCGTGGTTCGCGCCACAGCGGCGGTGCAGCTTCCTCTCATCCGTTCTCACTCCTCCGGAGACAAATACGCCTCATCCGTCGTCTCCGCCGCTGTTCCCGATAACCTAGCCATGGAGTGCCGGAATCTGAGCTACTCTGTGAGGACTAGGGCAGGGAATTCTGTTCCGATTCTCAAAGATTGCTCGCTCAGCATCCCCTCCGGACAGTTCTGGATGCTGCTGGGCCCCAATGGCTGCGGGAAATCTACTCTCCTAAAGGTTGCGATTTCTGCTATTCGGCATGTTTGGTTTTGAAATTTCGTTATTTTTGCTAGGGATTTTAATTGGGTACGGAGTCCGTACCTATTCAAATGGGTATTTCTGTTATCTCATGAACCTATTGTGTGTATTGTAGAACACTAATTGGTTTTTGATTCTCGAAACTTTGCAGATTTTAGGTGGTTTATTGAATCCGAGTGGTGGATATTTGCGCGTCAAGAAGCCGAGGAGTTTCGTATTTCAGAATCCTGATCATCAGGTGGTTTTCATATGAAGTTCATTTGTATTAAGTTATTTCACTTGTGGATTGCTGCTATTCTTAAAATTGAATCACATTTTCCAATTGTTTGTGGGTAATTGTTTTAGTCTAAGCTGCAAGCACTTCAATCACTAATCTGTTCGTTAGTGTCAGAATGTAAATCTACTAAGGTGTCTGCATTATGTTATAACTCTGAATGCGGAATTTCTTTGACGGACTAAATCATGGGAAATGCTCTCGTTCGTGATCATGTAAGAATTTGTTAAAAGTATTGAGGACTCCTTAGAGTGCATTTCTGTATATGCTTCTCTTCATGTATATTTGGTCAATGCTCCTAAAATCTTTGCTGGCTGATTGTTTGATCAGTTAAGAGATAAAGGATGTCCCTATAATTCATTGAAATAATCGAGAGAAACCATGACAAGAAAATGATCAAAATACAAATCCTTGTTAAGGATATTTTAGCTATCAAAATCCTTTGAAAAGCATGAGCCATGTTAGTTTTGTCCTCAGAATATTCAAGTAAATGAGAAAATTATTTCTAGGATAAACCATTTTGTAATCTCAACATTTTCTGGCAGGTAGTTATGCCCACAGTGGAGGCAGATGTGGCATTCGGCCTTGGCAAATTCGATATAGCCGATGATGAGGTTACGTCTAGAGTAGCCAAAGCTTTGGATGCCGTAGGCATGTATGAGTATTTACAAGTATGTTGAAAGAAACTGTTTAAGTATTTTATGATATGAACTAATTTTCTATTTCTTTCGAATTTTGACCATCGTGTTCAACTGTTTAGAGACCAGTTCAGACCCTTAGTGGTGGTCAGAAACAAAGGGTTGCTATAGCTGGGGCTCTAGCAGAAACATGCAAAGTATTGTTACTAGATGAACTCACATCATTCTTGGACGAAGATGATCAAGTAGGTTACTTCCCACCTTATATCTTTTGTTGCTCGTAGAGTGGTTGAGGTTGTGGTGGGTGAATTTTAACACGGATGAATGTGCATCGACTTTTATGTCTGAAATTAAAATACTAGACATTAGTTTGTAGAATCCATTAGAAGTACGTTCGTATTCTGTTGGATATCGTGATGCACTTTCTTTTTTCTTTTACATGGTCAGGGCTAGGCTAGCATAATGGATTATTAACATAATACTCCCTTCGTCCCACTATAAGTGGCCACCTTTCTCGGTTGGGATGTCCTACTAAAAGTGGGCCACTTTTCGAATTTGCCAAATAATTGGCATCTTCTCTCTCCTACTTTATCATCTTCTCTCTCCTACTCTTTCATTATATCACTCATCTTTTCTCTCATACTTTATCATCTTCTCTCTCCTACTCTCTCATTATACCACTCATCTTCTCTCTCATACTTTATCATCTACCTCTCTCTCTCATACTTTGTTATCCATTCTCTTAATTCTCTTGCCGAAAATAATGTGGCCACTAATAGCGGGACGGAGGGGAGTATGTTGTTTTGGGCAATGTACCTATTTATTGTATTCTAGTGTTGACTTATCCACATCTCTTGCACGTAACATTGTCACCTTCTCTCTCCTACTCTCTCATTATACCACTCATCTTCTCTCTCATACTTTATCATCTTCTCTCTCCTACTCTCTCATTATATCACTTCATACTTTATCATCTACCTCTCTCTTTCATACTTTATTATCTATTCTCTTCATTCTCGTACCGAAAAGAATGTGGCCATTAATAGCATGACGGAAGGGAGTATGTTGTTTTGGGCAATGTACCTAATTCTCGTGCCGCATCTCTTGCACGTAAAACTGTCGTCGAGGATCGCCACTAGCTTGTATAACTATGTTTAGTTGTGGATTTCTGAACAAAGATTATTTGCTGCCTTTTATTAGGTTGGAGTTGTGAAAGCAGTTAAAAGTTCTCTAGCTAGTTCGGAAGGAACTACAGCATTGTGGGTTACCCATCGTCTAGAAGAACTGGATTATGCAGATGGCGCTGCGTACATGGAAGATGGCAGGGTTGTTTTACAAGGTGATGCTTCTACCATAAAGAATTTTGTTGAGTCTAAGCAAGCGGCTTATGTGAAGCAAATTAGTTCTTGATTTTCAATTGATTTGTAAATAGCAGATCAATTCTGATTGAAATCGAGTGGCGAAGTGGTAAATTCAAATTGATTGAAAAGCAACTCGCCTTTCAGTCGGTCGTTCTATAATTCTTGTTCTATTTCTTAAAATAGATAATAATTATAAGCACTATATTTGAAGGATTCATATCTCTTCACATAACTAACAATTCTACTAAAATATTGTGTTCAATAGAAATGGTACAAAAATTGTGGATAATAAAATACTTCCCCTTCCATAGATCTTGTCATGTTTCTTTTGCTTGTATGCAGAGTTTTAGGAGAGTTGTTAGTTACTACTTCCGTCCTGCTATTTCTGTCTTACTTTTTTTCGGCACGGAAATTAAGAAAGTAGATGATAAAGTATGAGAGATGGATAGATGATAAAATAGGAGAGAGAGTAGATGATAAAGTAAGAGAGAGAAGATGATAAAGTAGACGAGATGATAGTTATTTCAAAATTGGGAAGTGAGACAGAAATAGTGAGACGTCCATTTCGGGAAAGTGATACAGTAATAGCGGGATGGAGATAGTATTTGTGTAGTACTCCTCTGTCCCGCTATTTGTGGCTCACTTTCCCGAAAGGGGTGTCCCATTATTTGTGTCCATTTTTCTAATTTAGTAAAAAATTACTCATACTTTATCATCTTCTCTCTCATACTTTATTACATTCTCTCTTCTACTTTATCATTTTTCTCTCATACTCTTTTATTAACTTACTCATCTTCTCTCTCATACTTTATCATCTACTCTCTCTCTCATACTTTATCATTTACTCTCTTAATTCCCGTGCCGAAACCAATTGAGCCACAAATAACGGGACGGAGGGAGTAGTAGGTTTCTCAAATTGTAGGTGAATTATAGCCACATAATCTTGATATTTTAGTAAGCAGGATAAAATTTATGAAATATTTTAATTAGAAAAATAGGATAAGATTTATGAGATGGAGAGAGTAATGGATAACAAGTATACAAAAAAAAGTTGACAATTTTTAATTAAATTAATATTTGCCTTCACATTTAAAGCTTCAACCAGAACTTAGAGGTGCCAGTTAGCAGTTGCATTCCCTCTTTACTTTTCATTGGCCATTGATGTGTACGCTTGGACATCGACTTCGATACGTGTTACGTGTATATTAATGATATTATTTTATGTATAAATTATACTCCATCCGTTCCATTCCATTAGTCCAGTATTCATTTTCGGATTGTTCCATTACATTAGTCAACTTTCCTTTTTTAACTTAAAATAATACTATTATATATTTTAGTGGACTCCACTACACAATAAACAACTTTCTTAATCTCCGTGCTGAAAAGAAAGTGGACTAATGGAGTGGAACGGAGGGAGTATTAGGTGAAACAATTAATTGAAATATGTATCAACTAGTAATGATAATTCATAGCAATTGCGAATATCTATAGTAGAACACTAGCTAGCACGATAATATACAAACAAAACACTTCCGATAATACCCGAATTTATAGAAATTCTTCATAGAAATTGATGCAAAGCATGCTTCAACAAATAATCAGCAATAATACCACTTGATTTCTGGGTTGGATGGAAAAGAATCCCAGAAAACGTACTTATTCGCATCCGTACACGTAAACGGGTTGAGTTGGTCGCACATATATCCCATCTCGAACATTCCCGTCGCACAGCATGCTACCGATGTTACTTCAAATCCTGCAATAATTTCACTCCAAAAATAAAATTCAAAATGAATATATCGAAATATATTGCGAAAAAGTTTATAATTTTTTTAAAAAAATACCAAATTGAGAAGGCTTATTGATCATCCGCATGAAAATGTCATAAGGGTTGGAGAAGACAACCCTAATCCCGGGCATATCCCCATTCATCTTCTTAATCAATCCATCCAATTTACCGTTAAAATGCGAAGCGACGAGGTTGTACCCCTCGGTACAACCGTTCCCGTTCCCGTTGGCGTAGTTCGTCGACCTCTCCAAGGGGAGGCATCCCATCGGCGGGAGCCCGGCCAACGAGATTTTCCGGGCTCCCAGAACGTAAATGTCATGCACAAACTTCTCCACTAGACTAATTATGTAGTCTTGAAATTGATCGACCGTGTATCGCGATCGCGTATCGGGGAGAGTGTAGTAGTTCTCTAGGAAATCGTTTGTGCCTAGGCTGACCAAATAGAGAGCCTCGGTTGTTATGGAGCTGGCCTTTGCTTCGCCCACGTAGGCTTTGAGTTTGGTTTGGTATTCCTTGTAATATTCAACTTCTTTCCATAGAGGAATCACGTTCTTGAATTTGAGTACAAATTAAAAGTAATTAAAATTCAAAATTAATATGATATGACAACATGACAGTAAATTAATAAATAGCATGAGCATTTTTAAATTCGGAAATATTATTAAAAAATTAAGTATACGGTATGTCTGTCGTTTTTATCATAAAGACTTATTTTAATATTGATAATATATATATATATATATATATAGATTATTATTGTGTTCTGCTATTAGTAACTCAAAAGTCAAAACTTTTCGGCACGAAATTTGTTAAATTTGTGTTTTGTGTGTAAAATGAAAAGGAGACTCGTTAGACTATATTCCTATTAGAATATTTTTATTAAATATGAAATATTTTTATTGGGATGATCCAAAAATTAATACGAGCCATTTAAAACGGGAGATTATATTTTGGAAAGAAAAGCATATACTCCCTCATCCCAAATATATATGTCTACTTTCTTTTTTTTTTTTCCAATTTATTATGTCTATTAACAATTTTTGTGTTTTTCTATATCTTTCTTAACTTTAATACGTCTAATTAATGTGATAATATAAAAAAACTACTTTATCCAACTTTTCTAATGACAAATACAATTATGGCATTAAGTTTTAGTAATTTACTTTAATTTACCTATATGTTGATACCAACATTTATATAACTTTCATATCATTGATTATATTTTTTAATATGTTGAAAAGCATAAATAGCGTATATATTCGGGACGGAATGAGTACTTTTTTATACACATTTAAGTCAAACGAGTTACGACCCGGACGGTAAACGAACGAGTCGTAATAAATGAAACACGATAAGAAATAGAGAATCGAACTTACGAGCACATTGGAAGTAGCATTGTCGAAGCCAGTACCAGCAGAAGCAAAGCAAACCCCGCCGGCGAAGTCGGATATGTTAAACTGCGGATCCAAGTACGCCGGCACGAACGGCCGGAGTCCGAGCGCCTCCGAGATGAAATCCGGCGGGATCCGGCCGTTGGAGAACCTCCCCGTCGGCCGTCCGCCGTAGAAGTCGCGGCCGTACGGGCGGAAGTTGCTCCGCAGCACGGTGGATACCTGGTTGTTGTTGCCGGAGTCGACCGACGAGTCGCCGAACACGATCACCGCCGGCACGCTCCCGGCGGCGCCGCCGCCGATGATCCCGAGGAGAAGGCATGCAAAGAGAGGAGTCATTTTTTTGGGGGATTTTTATTTTTTTTTTTTAATTTTTTGATTGGAGTTGGTGATTGAATTAGGGTTTATGTAGGTGGGGTTTGTATGAAGGTGGAAATCTGGAAATTGAGTTTGTTGGGGGGTTATTTAATAATGGCGTGGGAGTTGAGAAAGAGGCTTTTATGGCCATTAATGAGAAGCTTTGCTGTGAGTGTTTGAGGTGGTTAAATGGGTTGGCAGGGAGAGGAAATGCATCTACTGTTTGCTCTCGTTTTTATATCCCGTTTATATCGTATTTCAATCTCGTAACATTTTAAATTTATCGAGCAATGACGAATTCGAGCTCAACTAAAACACTCGGAATCGAGCTTAATTAGTCGAAGGCGAAAAAAAAATTTAAAAATTACACATAAAAAATCGAATTTCTATCTCATTTGCCAATGATTTCAAAGTTAATAATTGAAATATATGATTAGAAAATTTTGGTATTAAAGTTTCTTAATTATATTTGTCATTTTGCTTATTAAATTAAAGTACTTGTACCGTAGCTTGTTGGGCAGGGAGAAAATAAAATGTCTGGTTAACTATAATTGTATCTGAAATGCATTTATTGATTTCTGCACTTTCTTTTATTTCTTTTTAATTATATGATGAAATTAAATTAAATGTATTATAAAAATACGGTTAAACCTCGATAAATTAATAATTTTGGGATCGAGAAAAAATATTTATTTAGCGAGGTTATTACTTTATCGAACATTATTTTAGTGCATTGATGACCCATATCATGACCAAAATAAATTATTATCTTAACGAGATTATTATTTTATCGAATATTACTTTATTGAGGTTTAACTGTAGTGTCATTTAATTTATATATTAAAGGATTATGCAATATGCAGAAATAATGATACAAAATATTTATTGATGGTGATGGGACTCTATAAGCCCAAAAATTGCATTCAAATCTTCACCTGAAATGGAGGCTAGTATTAATTATTATTAGCCATATTTTTATTACAACATTGTTATCATCGAGGGTTCCTCTCAAACCATTATTATAGAAAAATCAAGAGTTTGAAGTTCTTGGAATTAATTAGTTATCATGAAATATATGTATAAATAGATAGTGCTCATAATATCTTTATGGGATAATGACCAACTAAAATACGAATTTGTCCAATTTTGCAATCCTTTTTTTTTTTTTTTTTTTTTTTTTTTTTTTTTGCCTCCCGTATCCCCAAATTTTTCCCAAATATGGGCTTTTTTTTTAAAAGCTTATGTGGACGCTTACGTGGATAATATCAAATGATTTCGTTTTGAACCATAAAAATAAATTGTCAACTTTTTTTTTTTTGCAATTTAGAACATCAAGTTTCTTTTATAAAAAAATATTTTAATCACTAGATAATCCCACAAACATTTAACAACATTCCAAGAAAATGAATTCAATGTTCAATTAATCTACTCGTTCCATAAAAACATTTCCGATTTAAGCTTTTTTTCTCTTAAAAAAAACCCAATCTAAGTATAAACCTCTTCCCTTCAAACACCCCCAACCCCCCTCTTTGATTTTTATATTCATCCCCCTCTATTTTACTATCCATTTTTGTCCCGAATAGAGCGCGCCCAGATACGGATGGAAACGGGTATACCCACATGCCTCACAATCTATTTAAAAATATTTAAGTTAAATTAAAAATTAACAAAAAAATTAATAATAAACATCAAATAACTAAGAATACTACTTGTTACAAATACCTCTTGTTGTTCATCGAAACATATAAATTTCAAATTTAGAATACAAAATAGGACAACAAACGATGAGACCAACAAATCGATGTGCTAATCCTGATTTGGATTAGGGGTGTGTAACTTTCTAATTTCAAGTTACCACTTACCAATATAATACATATGATTAAATTAAAACATTTTTTTTAAAATTTTGTTTCATACTAAATACTGCTCCTATTCGACCCGCGAATTTTTTTGCGGATACTCCATTTTACCCGACCCGAACGGGACGGGTACGAGAACGGAAACCCGAATAGTTTGCCCACCCCTATACACCGCCTTCCCCAACCTAAAACCCCACTCGTAAATAGCAGTTGACGGGAGGCAACAACAGCCCAAAATCCAAAACAACGCCGCCCACGACCACATGTAAACCGTTTTCAAGTAACCCTGGCTGGGATGACCAATTCCATCGCCGACTCTGCGAACGACGTGCAGCAGGAGTTCGAGATCTCACCGTGGCCACCACTCGATACTACCGCCAACGCCAATCAACAACCGCACAAATAACTTTATGCCGCTAATCTCCTCCTGGTGGTCTGATCTATAGGAAAGATGAAGGTGGAGAGCGATTTAGTCTTTTTTTCAGATTTAGGGTTCTAACTCAATTTTAGGATTAAGTGTTTATGAATTAGTATGTGAGATTTAAGTTGTGTAAACCGTGTTTTGAATTGTGATGTGGCTAACAATTTTTACAAGGTGGCAATCCAGCACCAAATTACTACGTCGTATCAGGTTAATAATTTGGTAAATGGTCCAGCTAGACTACCAAGTCAACAAAACCGTACCGTTTTAATTTTTTCCGGCAGTCAGAAAAATTTGGGGGATCGAAGCACGTCTCGAATTGCAAAAAATTAAAACTTTATGCTTTAATTTGACAAGTTTACAAGTTCGTGTTAAAATTGCAAAATTAGATAAATTCGTACTTTATTTGGTCATTACCCCTATCTTTATTTTAAGTTTTGACACATTCGGATTACACTAGCAAGAAAAATTGACATAACTTCTCGAATGTTTAGATATGACACGATAAATAAAGAAACTAACGAAATAAATATCGAGCTTCTTGCGATATGAATTATGTGTGCATGCACGGATGCACACACATTAATGTCCCATAACGATAACTTCACCCTCACCGTCGGAATCTCCGTCTTCGAGCCGATTGAGGTTTCCGATGATGTGCCCGTCGCGAGAGTCGTCGTGGAAGGTGTGGATGCTGTGGCCGGCTATCTCCCGGCAACTTTTGTAGTTTGATTCGTCGCATGTTGCTTGGATTTGTCTTGCTAGGATGAAGCAAACTAGGATTGATGCGAAGAATAATGTTGAAACTCTTGGCCTTAATGCAGCCATTTTGTAATTTGTTGTAGGGTATTTTTTTCCTTAAAAAGTTGTCTGATTTTCTTGCAAGAAAATGGAGATGAATTCAGATTTTGAGAGAGAGAGAGAGAGAAGGCATATTTATGTATCATTTTTTATTGTTTAATTAGTTGGAGATTTTGTGGTTGGAATTGCTCTCCTTTCTATTTTTGTGCATATTAATTATTTTTAGTATATAAGAAAAACTAAGTGTTTGTTTGTTACTTTATTTTCACTTTGATTTAATATATTCGGAAATAAGGTATGTTGTTTAAGGTGGTTTAACTCTCTTGTATGGTTTGCAAGCTATTGCATGAGGTTTACTCTATGTGTACAAAAGGTAGCGGTTACGGGTTCCTCGTCATTAAAAAAAAAAAGGTATGTTGTTTAATTTGTATTGATCACCAATGAAAAGGTAAACACATGTTCTTATTTTATAAAATTATCAATAATAATTCATTTTGTAGGTTAACAAATCCATATTCCATACTAATGCATAATATTTTTGTTAAATGACAGATGTTATCATTCTATTGATGAACATATACTGAACAACAAATAACTAAACAGGTTATCGGCTCCCTTATTTTCCGTATTTTCCTTGTTGTGGTTATTTTTTTAACTATTAAATAATAATTGTAGTCCATAAACAAATTGATTGGACAATTTAATTTCTTGTCGAAATTAATTATCCTAATTCCCAACTAATATTTTTTTTCCCACATAAACAATTAAATCTTAGGAAGCTTAAGGGGGATTTGCAAGAAATGTCTACCAAAACCAACCTACCAAAAATGGCAATAATGGCGGTGGTGGTGGTGGTGGTGGTTTTGGTTTGTTCATTTCTTGCAACACCGGTGGAGGGCAATAAAATCCTAACTTATGGGGCGTTGCTACCAAATATAATCCCTAAACAAACGTCGCCGCCGCAACAAGCAAATATCTACACCGCCGGCCCGGTCGAACCGCCGTTGTCGGGGGACGATGGCTACCGGGCCTTCTAATCATGGGTTTAACACGAAAATGACGTCGTTTATATGCACAATGTATAATTATTTGTTGTTTTCGTAAAATTTCCGCATCCTCGTGTATTTTACCCAATTTTTCTGATTTTCTTGAGAAATTTATATTTCCTATTCGAAAATTTGATCCCCTAAAATTGCATATTTCGTTATTCTAATTATAAATATTGGATTCGCTCAATAAACTAAAGTTGATAAATAAATTAATAATAATAATGGAGGAGGCCCGTATTGATCAAATTCAGCTCCTTTTTAGCTATTAAAGATGTTAACAAACAAGCCCGGCCCTATATTAAATCGTCCTTGACTTTTAAGGCCTTTTAATTTGTATATTCAAGGCTTTTTGTTGGGCCCGAATTGACATTCGGGCCGTTCGGGTTAAGGTCCCACTAGCACTAAGGGCACTTTTACTTTCATTAATTAAATTTATCAATTTTAATTCTTTTAGTATGAATTCTTAATGATTTTTTTTTACTAATTATGACTCATTGCTTCAGTATTATCAACGTCATTATAATTTAATAACGTATTACAAAAATCGAATTGGATTTTCAAAGTACAAGTGGATCACTATCGGTAAACAAACTATTTATTACATTATGACTATAAATATTATACTGCTTTCGTTTTCGCGAGCGATTAGTGCACAATAGTACTATAAGTTTTCCATGAGAGAAAAATACATTCAAGAGATAATTTTTAATTTTCAATCACGAATCTCATTCCAATTCACGATTTCTGATGGAAATTTTTTACGACATGAACATCGGGTGTCCTCGAGAACTCCCTCTAGGGCTAGATTGGCTTGCCAAACTAAGAGAAAACTCAAAGTGGGGATATACTTTCGATCCACCTTGGATTGAGCATTTATGCTTTTTCAACCACATCGGCTTCAAGGTAAGTATATATTTTCTTATAAACATTGTTGAAAAATGTTTTATATTTTCTAGATAGTTTTTGATTGGTTTGGAATTTTTATAACCATTTATTCAATTAAAACACACAATTCTATATTTATTTATTTTTTATTTAGGATAGTTAGATGATTTTTTAAGGAAAATCCACAATGATTATTTTTAGTACGCACAACGTAAACTCACACATAACGACATCGATGAATTTTAATTCTATATTTATTCAAATCCAGTGATTTTACTATGTTTCGTGTTTGGAGATTAAATATATGTTCAAATTATGCCAATACAAAAATCGTACTGTTCGAAAATCTAAATTTATTTATAATTCATTTGAGTTTTTTGTCTAAAATAAATTCGGATAATTATTGATATTCCGTAGTATAATAAAAGTCAAATAATAAAATATTTATGTAGTGGCACAAATTGTTAGATGGGAATACATGTAATTTCATAACTTAATTATATGTAATCGAATATATACACATTATGGTATATCCGTAGATTTTTTAATAGAAGATATTTATTTTAATCTGTACGAAAAGTAGGAGATTACATTTGTGAGTCGTTTCTTGAATATTTTATTGGACGCGCACGGATTTATTCAGTACACATTTCGTATAACGGATGCGGATTATCTTTCTAATGGAAAAGATAAAAAAATAATAATATGTAATTTGATTGCAAATTAACAAAACAAAAAATGAAAAATAAGTTAAATACCACCCCTTCTACAGTCGGAAAAATAACTAAAATACCCAAAATCTAAATCAACTATTTTTTGTCTCCGCCGTAATCTGCCCGAACGCCGGTTGAACTCCAGCGCCATCCTGCGCCGCCGTAGCTGCCTCGTTTGGCATTCTAAGTTTATTCGCATATTTATCTGTTCGCTCGGGCTCTCGTACGTGGCGCTTTCAATTTATTTGAGCTCTTTGATTGCCCGGTTAGTGTGTTCATTTTGTAGCTCTGTTGTTTGATTTGATCGTTTGTTGGAATCATGATTAACCCCAATTGAAAATCCAGCGTTGAGTTGATCAGAATTTATACCCTAGTTTGTTTTCCCCCAATTTGATGAAGCCCTAGCAATTTCAATTTTATTGATTTTCAACCAATTTTGACTTCATAAGCTATCAGTTAGCATGTTTGTGCAACTGTAATCTGTATACGTTTTATGCATGCCTTCAGATTTAATGTTTAAAATTGCTTTAGCTTTTGTTTGATGTGTGAAGTTGAATTCTGGTGAAACGAGCTTAACTAGTTTGCAATTATGCTTGGGCTAACGCTAAAGTTCATCCCATTTCTTATGGTTTCATCGTGCCCAATATGAATGCTTGTTTTTGCACTCTTAATGTGTTTGTGCTTGTGATAGGTCTTCTGAAAAAAGCATAAATTCAATTCATTTTTGTGCTTAAAGTTTGCCAAAAGAGCTCAAGTTTATTCATTTTAAGTTGTCATCTCTCTCTCTCTCTGGCCCTTGTTGTGTTGGGATCAATTTGAAATTGATATCCCCATTTTTCCAAAGAAAAATATCTCCCGTTGTGTTCACTTCTTATAGACAAGTGCCGAACTGCTGATCAGTTAGGCTATTCATTCATGTATATCTGATTATTAGCATAAACAAACTGATTGAGACATTGTTGTAAACATTTTGCAACTATCAGCCTGCATGAATGTTCATGAAATTATTTATTCTTGTTAGCTATTGATTTTCTACTTTTTTTAAAAGTGACCTACTGATCTTCTCAATTTACAGAATGTTTAGTTCACTCGCTTCTCTTTTTTGACTTCTTTCCTAACACTGCTGGAATTTTCTTGACAGGTTTCTAATCGAGTTTGGACTTTGCGGTTACAGTGCTTTGGGTTTGAGAATAGATTGAGCTTTATCGGACTCGTTTATTGGTCATCGGCTTTAGTTGAGACTAACTTCATGTTACGGAATACATATTTGTTGGTCTAAAAATAAATATGAATTTGCAGACACACCATTCAGGGCAGATTTCAGGCCAGGTACCTAATCAAGCTGGTACTATGTTGCCTGGGCTGCAACAGCAAAATGGGAACCCTATGGCCGGCCAGATGCAGAATCCTAATATTCGACGAAATGTGTCCAATATGGACCCAGAAACTATTAAGAGACGCAAATTCATGCAAGAGAGAATGTGAGGCTTTTTCTTGTTTCAGTTCATCTTTGTTATCCATTCAAATACAGATTAATTTTCTTCCGCTATATATTTGCGAAACTACATCCTCGGTAATTTGTGATATGTTTACTTTAATCTGGTTTCTTGAAATTACTTTTCCTTTTTTTTGTAGCTTTAGTCTCTGGTTCTTTTCTGGACTTAATGTGCCCCATTCTGGATTTGGTGTTTAAATTCATTGACATTTGATAGTGATTTTTTTGGATCCAGTTAAAGTTATTGCTCTTAGAAGCTATTCAGGGAGGTTCACTGGGTTTTATAATCTTTTGTCGATTTGTGGTCCATTTTAACTTACTGCTTATTTTCTTCATTTTAATGTGATACCTGTCAATTCAGTTGATAGATAGTGTCATTACTTCCATGAGCTCTAAAATTAGTGGCTTCACTTCACACTTAGGAGGTTTTGCACTTGTCCTCTTCTATGTCTGTATTCTTTTTACTTGTGTTATTTCCTGTGCTTCCTGGTTTGTGTAGGAATAGCTACAAATTATGTCTTAAAAACTGCTTGCTTGATTATTACTGCTAAAGATTTTAGTTTCTGTTCTGTAGCTGGAACTTTCTTACGCAGCGGCATTCACAACCACCTGGAGAGGCAGCCAAGAAGAAAATGATCGATGTAGTGAGACGTCTCGAAGATGGCTTATTCAAAAGTGCTACAACAATGGTGCGCTATTTTCTATTATACTTCTTCATGCAATCATTTTCCTAGATATCTAATCTTTTTTCATGCATAAGTTTACATATACAGTTTCTAGTTGACATGAAGTTTTATATAAGTTTACAGATTATTAACATATGTATGTATATGTTGGAAGATACAATAACTTCTTATATTATTGAGGAACTCTTAATCAAGTCGTCTCATATTTGGGTTTCTTATTTTTTGTTGCCAGGAAGAGTACCTAAACGTGGAAACTTTGGAGAGGCGTTTACACATTCTGATTAAGCGTTTTCAGCCTAGTAATCAGAACCAGCAGTTGTCACACACTAATGCTTCCCCTCCAGTCGGTACAATGATTCCCACACCTGGGTTTCAACAAACTGGAAACTCAAGCTTTGCTGGAAATTCATCAGTCGATAATTCCTTTGCCAACAATAACAATTCCAACGCAATTGCATCGTCCACCATCAATTCAGGAAGCTTCTTTCCAACTCGAAATGGGTCTTCTGGAAGTGTACATGGTAGTTCTCTTAGTCTGATGGTTCGTTTACTCTTTATGCATCAAGTAGATTTTGGTTGATTTAATTATCTAAATACTTTTGTACAGGAGCTTTGGCTGGTGGATATCAGCAATCATCAAATGCTTTCTCAGTCAATCCTGGGGGGAATAATGTGGTGACAACCATGGGTGTGCAAAGAATGCCAAGTCAAATGATCCCAACTCCCGGGATTAATAACTCTAATAATAACGATATGAATAGCAACAGTAGCAACAATAAGCTCATGAAAATGGAGGCATCAGATAGTGTTGGAGCATGCCCCGATGTTGACTCTACAACGGCACCACAGTCTTTGTTGCAAAAACAGCACGTTGGTGGTCAAAACTCTCGTGTCCTACATAATATTGGTGGGCAGATGGGTAGAGGAAGCACTTCTATCTTGCAGCAGAAATCATTTGGAATACCCAACGGGCCCCTAAATGGGGGTTTGGAGTAATGGGAAAGAATATGCCAATGATGAATAGTCCAGGAACCATTGAGGGTCATTTAACAGGAACAATGTATGGAAATTCCACCAAGCTCGTGTCCCAAAATTTTGACCAACATCACCAAAGACCAATAACACAAGGTACATGGGTTTCTTCTCTCTGTGCATGTGTTTCAGAATCTTGATGTAATGACAGTTGTTTAGATCCCAATGGAGCTGAGCTTCTAATTCGTATTCTTCCTGGAACTCTTCTGCTTGACAGGTGATGGGTATGGAATTGGTGCTGCTGATACTTCTGTGTCTGGAAACTTGTATATTCCTGTATCAACTGTTGGGTCGACAAATAACAATCCGAGTTTGAATCCTGCAGCCTTGCAATCAATGCCCAAGCCAGATTCTGCTTTGAATGCCATGCCCATGCAATCAAATGCATTTTCTTCTCAACAGGCGACAACGGCAGATCCTCGATCAATAGATCAACCACAAAAGGTAAATCTTCCGAAAGAAAATCTTGTGCAACCTTACCAACATCAACAGTTTCAACAACCATCTCAGCAGTTTCAGCAACGACAACTTTCTCAGCATCAAATGCAACATAAAAAGCAAATGCAAAACCAGTTTTTACTGAGAAGTGATTCTTTCAATCACTCCCATGTGTCACCAAGTATGGTTGCCGAGATAAAGTCGGAGATTGGAACAGAGCATCATAATGAAGGTCTAGAGTCAAAAGTCTCCCAACCCTTCCATTTTCCTGATATGCAGATGCAGAATGAGTTCCAGTCGAATTCTGTTGAAGGCAATTCTAGAGGTGCTCAGCCTTTTTCTCAGTCATCCACACCACATGATGCCTCTTCATCACTAGCTCAAACTTCTGCCCGAATGCATCCATCTTTTCATCCTCAACAATTTGTTTGCAACACTCAAAGTAATTTTGCTGGTCGGTTTGGTGGTGTCCAATCAGTTGCAGCATTGGGTGGTCAGCTGAATTCGAAACCTCAGGATGTGGATGTATCAAGAAGACTCTCTCTTGATCAGACTATGCAAGATGAAATTAATAACAGACTGACCAGGCAAGATGGAGCTCAATTAAATAATTTATCATCGGAAGAATCAGTTATTGGCCACTCTGAAACTTCTAGATCAACAGAACTGTTGAACACGAGTGATCCTGCATCTCGAACTAATATCTTTACTCGTGAAAAACAGTTCGTGTACCAGCAGAAATGGTTATTGTTTTTGAGGCATGCACGTAGATGTCCTTCCCCGGAAGGGAAATGCATTGAGCCTAACTGCTTAACTGCTCAGAAGTTGCTGAAACATATGGAGAGTTGCAATGGTTTTCAGTGCGCATACCCTCGTTGTCATTCTTCAAAGGTCTTAATCACTCATTATAGGCACTGTCGGGATGCAAATTGCCCTGTTTGTATTCCTGTTAAGAATTATATGCAGGCAGCTCAACTGAAGATACTCGCCCGTTCTGATTTGAATTCTGGGTTGCCCACATTAGTCAATGAATCATCTAATTCCTATGATACTGCTGGAACTTTGGGAAG
The DNA here is from genome assembly GCA_028984105.1 of Lavandula angustifolia. Classification (NCBI taxonomy): domain Eukaryota; kingdom Viridiplantae; phylum Streptophyta; class Magnoliopsida; order Lamiales; family Lamiaceae; genus Lavandula; species Lavandula angustifolia. The sequence goes on from CM054818.1 coordinate 27,520,178, forward strand.
ATCTATCCCGAAGTTGGACCCAGTGGTAGCTGAAACTCCAGGAGATCTACAACCTCCTGTTAAACGGGCAAAAGTTCAACAAGGCTCACAGTTTCATGTCCCTAGAAATGATTCCTCTGTAGCTTCGGCTTCCACTTGTCATATACAGGGAGCAGAACATCGTGAAAAGGACGCCAGCGATTATCACATTCCAGTAAAATCTGAAATTAGCGATGTGAAAGTGGAGGTTCCTCGAAGTGTTGCACAGGAAAGTCCCAAAATCGAGATGAATAAGGACAACATGGATGATGCCTACATTCAGAGTCCTAAATGTGATGGTGTCGCACCTGGGGATTCTGCTGTATTTGATGCTCAGCAGGTAATTAAGACAGAAAAGGATGCTGGGCAGGGTAGGCAGGAAAGCACTTCATTACCTCCGGAGATCACATCCAAATCTGGGAAGCAAAAAATAAAGGGAGTATCAATGATAGAGTTGTTCACCCCTGAACAAGTTCGCCAACATATTAATGGTCTCCGTCAATGGGTAGGACAGGTCAGTATTGTTCGTTTTCTTTACCTTACCATTCATATAATTAGAATGTACTCGGCTTGATATAATCGTAGCCAAGATGCTGCATTTATATCTTTTGAAAGAAATGATCTTTGCTAGGCTCCTGAATGTTACTTTTATCCTTAAAAGCATCATATAAAATTTCATCATAATCTTAGTCTATGAATTTGCACGACAGTTATCAAATAGGAAAAGTTAGGAGCTAAATTTTGTGCTTCTGCTTTAGTTTGTGGTATTTTATCAGGATTCGGATTACTACGCAACCTACTTGTTTTGTTCTGATTCTTTTTTATATTTTCTTTGCCATGACTCCTTGACAAACTTTCAGGGACACATTCAAAGGCAACCTTTTTTTTCTTTTTTTTTTATAAAAAATCAAATAATTATGCTTGGTTCTCCACTATTTCTGTCGATTTCTTACTTACCAGGCATTTTCCGATTGGGCAATGAATTTTTTTTAGAAAATTTATTTGTATTCTTATATCTTCCTATGTTTTTGCATTCCCATGTTATGTTTTGGAAGAGGGATGGGGTGAGTAAGTTGTCATTTTGTTCTCTTAGATCTCACTCATTCATATCTCCACCCTTCTTCTAAAGAAGAATGATACTTATGCTCTTCAGATGTGTCATTTACTTTCCTATATTTTATTTGTAATTGCCTTTTTTGATCTCCAGAGCAAAGCAAAGGCGGAAAGAAATCAGGCAATGGAGCATTCTATGAGTGAAAATTGTTGCCAGTTGTGTGCTGTTGAGAGGCTTAGCTTTGAACCTCCCCCTATATATTGTAGTCCCTGTGGTGCTCGTATTAAAAGAAATGCAATGTACTATACTTTCGGAACTGGTGAAACCCGCCATTGCTTCTGCATTCCATGCTATAATAATGACTCGCGTGGAGACACCATTGCAGTAGATGGAGCTTCTATTCCAAAGGCCAGGGTTGAGAAGAAGAAAAATGACGAGGAGACTGAAGAATGGGTAATGCCTTATCTGCTTACAGAATGTGTCTATTGTGATACGCAATCTTAATTTATTCTAAGTCTTTGTTATTTTGCAGTGGGTTCAATGTGATAAGTGTGAAGCTTGGCAGCATCAAATATGTGCATTGTTCAATGGTAGAAGAAATAATGGTGGAGAAGCTGAGTATACTTGCCCAAATTGTTATGTAGAAGAAGTTGAAGCAGGAGAACGTATGCCATTACCACAGACTGCTGTTCTTGGTGCAAAAGATCTGCCTAGATCAAATCTGAGTGATCACCTAGAGCAGCGTATATTTGTAAAACTGAAGCAAGAGAGGCATGAAAGAGCAAGGCTTCAAGGAAAAAGTTATGATGAGGTGAGCCAATTTGACTTGTGTAGAAGAAAAAATGTGTTTTGTATTCAGGCGTTTTTTGGAGATATGCTGATGGAAATATCTCTACCTCATTTTGGATGTGTCAATGATGCCTATTTGCATCCTCAAAGGCAGTAATAAACTACTTTATGTTAATCTTTTTATGACTTCAAACAATATACTTCTTCAAGAGTGTTTGAAGTCTGACAATTTTGATCAAGTCCTTTCTATTCTTCCTTCTAGTGTCAATTACATAGACCTATTGATGGTTGTGTTTTGTGAGTGCATATGATAATTACGGATTTCACAATAGATCCGGACTTTACAAAATGGATTTATAATACTCTTTTTTCAATTTTTTTTATCACAGCAAAATATTACATTAATGGTAGACCAGAGATAACTGTTCTTGATATAGTTGCTTTGTTAAGTAGTATTTACATTAATGCTCTGTGGTTTTGGTCTTTCACTAGTATTATCATTGTATTTTTATTTTCTAGGTCATAAATAATTTTGCTCATTGTTCCAGGTTCCGGGAGCAGAAGAACTTGTTGTAAGAGTGGTGTCATCGGTGGACAAGAAGTTGGATGTTAAACCTCGCTTCCTGGAAATCTTCCAAGACGAAAACTATCCAACGGAGTACTCCTATAAATCTAAGGTATGTCTTACAGCTTCAGATTACTGCTCTCAATTTGAAAGATATAACTGAAGAATTATTCCTTGATATGCTTCCTTACTGACTTTGGTGCATGTTGGTTTGCAAATACAAGAAGCCCAGAGAAATAAGATTTTCATTTTGTCGTTATTGCAGATTATTGGCCTTATAATTGTGTTATAACTGTATTTGCTATGTTACAGGTGGTACTGTTATTTCAGAGAATTGAAGGTGTTGAAGTATGCTTGTTTGGCATGTATGTTCAAGAATTTGGATCCGAATGTCAGCAACCAAATCATCGCAGAGTCTACCTCTCTTACCTGGATTCCGTTAAGTATTTCAGGCCGGAGGTTAAAGCAGTGTCCGGAGAGGCTCTAAGGACATTTGTGTACCATGAGATTTTGGCAAGTTATCATACTCTTCTGCACTCTAATAATGGATCCATTTAAAAAACCATTTTTTTTTTCTAAATACCTTGATATATACATAAATTTCAGATTGGATACTTAGATTATTGCAAAAAGCGTGGTTTTACAAGCTGTTACATCTGGGCATGCCCTCCGCTGAAGGGTGAAGACTACATACTGTATTGTCACCCAGAAATTCAAAAGACGCCAAAATCTGACAAACTTCGAGAGTGGTAAGTACCATGGCTGTCTGGTTGTGCTTCTGCTGAGTTGATTGTTAGCTAATGCATGGGATTGTTTCACCTTAATTGTTTCTCCATTTCAGGTACTTGGCCATGTTGCGGAAGGCCACAAAGGAAAATATTGTAGTGGAGCTTACTAATCTGTACGAGCATTTCTTTGTTTCAACTGGAGAATCTAAAGCAAAGGTAACTGCAGCCCGGTTGCCATACTTTGATGGAGATTATTGGCCTGGTGCTGCGGAGGACATCATTTATCAACTGCAACAAGAAGAAGATGGGAAAAAACAATCTAAGAAAGGAACTATGAAAAAGAGCATTACAAAACGAGCTTTAAAGGCATCTGGCCAAACTGATCTGTCTAGCAATGCATCAAAGGATCTGATGTTAATGCATAGGGTAAGATCTTTGTCCTAATTTTTGTTTTGTTGTTCCTTTGAAACGTTGTGCTTAACCTGTGCGTATACTATTTTGTGCTTTTCAGTCTTATTTGTTTTTCATTATTTCTTGTTCTTTTTTTATGCAAGACTAAGCAAATTATCAATTCTATTATATTTTAGTGGTACTGAAAGAACTTCTTTGTTGCACTAGCTTGGTGACACCATAACTTCAATGAAAGAAGATTTTATCATGGTTCACTTGCAATATTCGTGTTCTCATTGCTGCATCCTAATGGTTACGGGGAAACGGTGGGTGTGCAAGCAGTGCAAGAGATTTCATCTTTGTGACAAGTAAGGGTTCTGTTAACTTTCTGTCTAAATTTGATAGTATATCACATCCACGAATAACAACTCGCTGTATGTTTATGCTAGTAGAGTAGTGGACTAATCCCCGTTGTTTCTATTCTTGTTTCAGATGCTATGATGCTGAGCGAAAACGCGACGACAGGGAGAGACATCCTATAAACTACAAGGACTTCCATCCACTTTATCCCGTAAGTCTGTAGGATCATATTTATCGACATTAACTTTACGCCCTTGTGAATTTTTGCCCCATGTAATTCATTTGAGTTTAGCATATCAAGTGAGAAATTTATGAACCTGCAGGTGGAAATCGCGGAAGTCCCAGATGACACCAAAGATAACGAGAATCTTGAAAGTGAATTTTTCGACACTAGGCAGGCGTTTCTTAGTCTTTGTCAAGGAAATCATTATCAGTATGATACTCTTCGCAGAGCTAAGCATTCTTCTATGATGGTCCTATATCATCTACACAACCCGACGGCCCCTGCTTTTGTCACAACATGTATTAAATGCCATCTTGATATTGAATCCGGGCAAGGTTGGCGCTGTGAGACATGCCCGGATTACGATATATGCAGTGCTTGCTATCAGAAGGATGGAGGAGCAGACCATCCTCATAAATTAACTAATAATCAGTCCATCGATCCCAATGCTCAGAACAAAGAAGCTAGGAATTTACGCGTCACACAGGTGATTTTTTTTTTGCTTCGTTAAAACAAATCCAATAGGCTTATTTAGTTGTTCAAGTATTGTTTCTAGTGTTTGTAACATAAACTTCTTGAACTGGTCTTGCAGCTGCGAAAAATGCTTGAACTTCTAGTACATGCTTCTCAATGCCGATCAACACTTTGCTCGTATCCAAACTGTCGTAAGGTGAAGGGACTTTTCCGCCATGGCATCACGTGCAAAGTCCGTGCTTCTGGCGGCTGTCATCTTTGCAAGAAGATGTGGCACCTCCTTCAGCTTCATGCTCGCTCATGCAAAGAAACTGAATGCAATGTACCGCGTTGCAGGTTCGTTAAAGATTCCTACACTTCTCTCTATCTCATTGAAAACCCTCAAATTATACGTACAAATCCTCTTGTTCCGCGATGCAGGGACTTGAAGGTACACTTAAGAAGGCTGCAGCAGCAATCGGACTCACGACGAAGAGCTGCAGTAATGGAGATGATGAGGCAACGGGCTGCAGAGGTTGCTAGCAGTTCTTGAGGTAGAAATTGCATTTCTTCTTGCCCTTTTGATGGAACTTGAAAAAGTAGAGATTTGAATGTGTTACTCCGCGAAGAAAGTACATGAGCTCAGGGTTCAGCTTCACCATCGCGGATATTTTTCGTTCATACTGCGTATGAGCTTCCTAGGATGTTTATAGATCAGCAACTGCTTTTGCTTAATTTAGATGGGAAAGAAAAGGGTACAGAAATCAGTCTTATGTCTAGTTAACTGATTCTTTGTTTTCGTTTACTTGTATCTGCAGCCATCACTTGATGGCTTGCTGTGTATCATAGTTTTATAGTTAAATGGAGAAAAGCTCGATTTTCCGCAATCTCGTATTTCGTTTCATTGATAAACAGGGGGACTTGTTACAGTTTCTTACATTGTCATCTATGGCCAATTGAGAAACTTGTAACCTAGAAGAGAAGGAGGGAGATACGTCTGTGACGAATCGCCTTCATCGGGCGGGTAAGCGTATCCTTTCCCATAGCCGAGATCCTTCATAAGCTTAGCGGTGCGTTTCTCAGACGGAGAGGCACTCTCTCATTCTGCCCCACTGACTCCTTCACCACCTTCTGCGCAGCTTTAATGGCGCGGTAGACGGCGACGGATTTAGGCGCGAGGGATAAGTAGGCGACGGCTTGAGCAAGCACGACGTTGCACTCCGGCATTCCGATTAAATGACAGGCTTGGTAGCAGGCGACAGCTTGCGTTAGGGCTTGTGGATCGGCTAAGCCGATGTCCTCGGAGGCGAAGCGGATGAGGCGGCGAGCGATGTAGAGCGGCTCTTCGCCGCCTTCGAGCATTCGAGCTAGCCATTAGATTGCGGCGTCGGTGTCGCTACCGCGCATGGATTTGTGGAGTGCGCTGATGATGTTGTAGTGTTCTTCGCCTGCTCGGTCGTGCGCGAGATGCTTGCACTGCAGCGCTTCTTTGATTTCGTCGATTGTGATGATTGCTGGAGATTCGTCTTTGATTTTTGCGGCGGCGGTTGTGGCGGCGATTTCGAGAGCGTTGAGTGCGACGCGTGCGTCGCCGTCGGAGTGGTGTGAGAGGAATTCGGCGGCGGAGTCGTTCAATTCAACCCTAGAAATTCCTTTTAGGGCGGTTAGTAATCCTGTCTGAATCGGCGGCGGCGCGTTTGATGAGTGTGGCGAGATGATTGGGTTGGAGAGGATTGAGAGTGAGGACTCTGCACCGCGACAGCAGCGGCGTGATGAGGTGGAAGGAAGGGTTTTCAGTGGTGGCGCCGACGAAGACTATGCTGCCGTCTTCTATCACCGGGAGAAAAGAATCCTGCTGTGCCTTGTTGAATCGGTGGACTTCATCGAGGAACAGAACAGTTCTTTTACTGCTCATCGTCTTCGCCTTCCGCGCCGCCTCCACGGCGTCTCTCACATCCTTCACGCCGCAGGTGACGGCGGAGAGGGAGACGAAACGGTAGGAGGAGGATGAACCGCACGAGTTCACGATGGCTCGAGCAATAGAGGTCTTGCCGGTCCCCGGTGGGCCCCAGAGGATGACGGAAGGGAGGCGGCCGCGGGACGCCGCCGACCGGAGGAGGGAGTCTCCGGCAAGAAGGTGGTCCTGCCCGACCACCTCTTCGAGCAAGCGAGGCCGCATTCTCTCCGAAAGCGGCGCCTGCGGCGGAGATACTTCCGCTGCTTTTCCCGAGGAGGGTTTCCTGGCCGTTTGTTGAATCTCCGGCGATCTCTGACGCTTTTTCCGATGAATCAAGGAAGGGGAACGGTCGTTTCCCTCCGCCTCTTCGGATTCTTGGCGCGGTTTTGATGGTTTTTTATCTTTCTTGAGATTTGAGGCCAAAAAAGCGATTGATTTTGGGCTGGGTAGTGGGAGAGGTGGAATCTGACGGCGGTGGAGGTGGAGTCTGACGAGTGAGTACGCGATGGTTGAGGAGCCAAGTGGTGGCTCTATGGATATCGCCGCCGCTGGCCTCTAGGGCTTGAGCGGACAAGTCGGCGGCGAAACCCATGCTTACGAGCTGCTCAAGTACAGCCTCCTCCTCCATCGGGCAAAAAAGGTTAATTTTGTCCCCTTGGGATGGCAAAGTTGGTGAAGGTGGTTGGCTCGGGACCGATAGGTCCTGGGTTCGAATCCCACTGGAAGCAACTTTGTGGAACCTGTCACTTATGGTTAGCCTAGGATGGTTGAATTCTCCTGTGTGGTTTGCAGGCTACTGCACAAGGAGCGGGGTTTACCCAGTGCGCACCGAAAGTAGCAGCTGCGGGTTCCACGTAAAAAAAAAAAAAAAAAAAAAGGTGAATTTTCTTCTCTCTTTTTCCCCTTAATAATTATATATATATGAACTGTTTCCGCACTTTCTTGCCCAATTATATAATTGATTCCTTAGACAAAATCCTTAATAAGGATATATAATCTTCAATCTATATAAAATATGTCTTCATCTTAAAAATTAGTTACACGATATTAAATTTGAAGCATGACATTGAGATTTTGTATACCGTTGAGAAATAATTAAATTTGGAATGATCTCAAATCTCTAGTGATATGAACGAGTCAGATGTAGTTATTTAGATTTGTCTCATATCATGTATGGACAAACTGATTTTATTTCAGATTGAGTTTGTTTCGTAATGTTTTCTGTTGTTCAATTATAGTGGATTGAAGCCGTATCCGGTTTAGTCAAGTTGAGTTTTGTCAGACTGAATTGAGTTCATTTCGGGTGGTTCGGATCTTCTGGCCCATTTTTCAAGGACTACTACATGGCCCACCAATCAAGTAATATCATGTGTATATTGTGGTAGACCATGCCTTTAATGTTAAGTGATGAGAATTGACCGATCACAACGTACACATGGCACCACTTAATTTGTGGACCATATATTGGTCCTTGAAAAATAAGACAGAAGATCCCTATTGCATTCCGGGACCAACACATACTAATGCACAATAGTGGATTTTATCTAATGTATACGTCGAAATAGCAGCTGCAGATTTTTCTCATCGTATATAAAGGATAATACTTAATGAAATCTAAACATGGTAATATGATTAGCTTAACATATAAGTAAAATTGGAAGCAAATAAAAGTCGAATTCCCACAACTTTTCCTAAACACAAAATTTACCAATCTCTACTTCTTAGCTCTTTCAACACTACTAGCCTTCACCGGTAAACTACATTCCATCTTGTTTCTCCATTTTTTCCATTAAATCTTGAATAAAAACTTCTAACAATCCTCTTCTTTAACAATGCAGCTGAAGAAGACACATTCCTAGCTTCAAACGCCGCCAATCCACCGCACAAAAACCTCCAAAACCAACCTCCACTATGCATATATCCACCACCACCACAAACCCTAAACTCGCCGCCGACCTCTCTACCGCTGCCTACGCCAACTCCGCCGTCACTCGCACCGCCCTCTCCGGCCACCAAACCCGACCACGCGGTGTGGTGCGTGGCTAAGCCAACCGTGCCTGCTTCCACGTTGCAGACAGTGTTGGACTGCGTGCGCGTCGGGGGCCGACTGCTAGCCGATTCAAGTGAATGAGGCGTGCTACCAGCCGAACACTGTGCTTGCAAATTATTACAAATACTTTTTTTGAGAGAACCAAAACTATACAGTACAAGCAACTACTCTTCTTAAAAATCGTATCGAAAGCAAATTGGTTATTTCAATGGGATGGAGAGAGTAATTTTTTTGATAATTTGATCGAAATAATGATGATTAAATTTTATTTTTTTTCAGGTTATGATAAGTGTCATTTTCTCTCCACTTGCAAGTGCTTTATAAAAGCGATTCTATTCTGTCGCACTGAATCGTGTTAGCGAAATAAAAAGTAAAAAATAAAAAATAAAACCCCAAATTCCAAAATCGGGTGGGTGTTGTCTTCACCCACCGCCACGGTTACCGGAAAAGGGTAGCCCGCCGCCAATCCTATTGTTGACGGTACTGCATTTCGCATTTTCCTCGATCTCGATTTTTGGTATTGTCATTTGTTCTCTGATTTCCAATTATGCATGACTTTCGAGCTGAATTAGGTTAATTTATCGTCATATGCCTTGATTCGATTTGTTCAGTCTGATCTACAAATATGTTTTTAGTTTCTAACGTATTGCGCTCATCCAGAAGGAGAGAAATTAGGTTAATTTCGAATTTCGATTGGTTCCAGTTTATCGCTGGTGTGTGGATTTTATACATTTTTTTATCGATTTAGTTGGTTATTAGCTGTTTGTCTACTGATTTGTTGGTTCAAAGTGTTTATGATTGTAATCTGTGTTGTTGCTTGCGTTTTGATCATTGTTAATAAAGAAAGAACTATATCATATTCATCTGTAATATGTTTCCAAATCCCAATGCTTGATCTCTGATCTAAAGAGATTATATCTTCTCTGATATGGTTATGATCTCCAATTCTTTATGGCTTATTGATTGAAAAGAAGAAAGAACTAATAAACCATCTTAATTTGATTCCAGATTCCAATTATTGATCTCTGTTAGTAAAAAAAATTTGTATCCTCTGTAACATGATTATGATTTTCAATCTGCAGTTATACTTTTCCCATAAGAACTCAACAAAATAGCATTTCTTTGTAGAAGTGAATAGAGATCTCAGATATGGAATGATTGATGCAGTTGTCAAGAGTGTAACAATGGCTGTATCTCTCTCATCATCCTGTACCTTCTGCCTAATCGCCCGCGGTTCAACCTCCACCTCCCTCCTCCACCAGGACGAAAAGGTGGTTGCTTTTCAAGACATCAAGCCAGCTGCACTAAAGCATTACTTAGTCATCCCAATCGAGCACATACCGACAGTCAAGAACCTCCAAAGAAGATCCGAGGACTTTACCCTAGTCAGCTACATGCTGGACGTTGGCCGAGCTCTCTTGCAAAGAGACGCGCCCAATGCCGAGCATCATAGGTTCGGATTCCACCAACCCCCGTTCAATAGTGTCAACCATTTGCACCTCCATTGTTTTGCTCTTCCATATACCCCAAGATGGAAAGCCATGAAGTATTTGTCTTTAGGGCCTTTTGTTGGATTCATTGAAGCAGAGAAGCTGTTGGAGAGGATAAAACCATTATCTCCACTCTAAGGTGGATTAATATGAGGTAAATTTTCTATTTACTGTATTGAAATTACTTTTAGTTGTCAATTCTTGGTACGAGATTGCTTTATGATTAGTTAGATATGGGATCTCTATGATTAGATATAGAATCCATATAACCTTACAACCTTTTGACTATGTCATCCGATTGTGATATGATTCTTGAATGTGAATTTCCTTAAATGTGATTTAAGAGATGGTAATATTTATTTGCAGGTATACCATACAAGAACATGGTTGAAGGTAGAGAACTGCTTCGAGGGGTGGAATTACAGGAATGCCCCACTAGATGTATCGATGATAACGCGTGTATTGAAGCCAAATGTGGAGTCAGATGTTTGGTAATTTCATCTACTAAGAGACTTTGCTCTAATATTTAGGGTTGCTTTTAGACTCTTGATTATTTGAAAGGACAATATTGTCAAGAATCCAGATTATGCTACATTTAATGATAACAACAATAATGATGAGCATCTTTCTTTTATATACTATGATGAGTTTGAGTCGAAATAGATTTATCATCTTCAAGTCTTAGCCTGTCATATCTGAAACTCAGAAAGACTTGAGGCAATCTTCATACAAGACTAGTTAAGAGAGAGAGAGAGAGAGAGTCATTTGTTTTTTGCTGGGTCAGAACAAAATATCCTGGTAGGAGAAATCTTCAAGCATCTGGAGAGAGAGAGTCATTTGTTTTTTTTACAAATAAATCTTTTAAAGCGGTTAACCTTTAAAAATTTGGAGATTTTGCACAATTTTTTATATATGTACGAAAATTATTATTTCGGCATTCAAATTGCAAAAAGTTTTTAAAGGGGTTATCCTTTACAAATTCTAGAGATTTTGCAAATTTTTTCTAAAGTGAAAAAAAATATATTTTATTTTGGCATTGCAATTGTCAACTTCTTAAAGGGTAACACCTTTAAAAATATAAAAAAAAATGAACATTTTGCCCAATATTTTATAAATTAAAAAAAATTATAATATTTCTACATTTGAATTGCATTTAAAGGGTTAATATTTAAAAAATTTAGATAGTTTTCACAATATTTCTAACTTGGAAAATAAATTATTATTTTATCATTCCAATTGCTAATATTTTAAAGGGTAACAACTTTAAAAATTTGGAGATTTCGCACAATTCTTTATACATGAAAAAAGATTTATTATTTTGACATTTGAATTGCAAAATTTTTAAAGAGGTTAACCTTTAAAAATTCTAGAGATTTTGCACAATTTTTCTAACTTGAATTTTTTTTAAATATCTTCGCATTCGAATTGCCAATTTTTTAAAGGGGGGTTTAACCTTTAAATTCTAGAGATTTTGCAAAAAAATTCTAACTTTAAAAAAAATACTATTTTGGCATTCGAACTGCAAATTTTTCTTAGGGGCCTTTAAATTCTAGAGATTTTACACAATTTTTCTAAATTGAAGAACAAAATATATCATTTTGGCATTGAAATTGTAAATTTTTTAAAGTGGATAAACTTTAAAAATCCAAAAGATTTTGCACAATTTTGTAACTTGAAAAAAAAACTATTACTTTTACATTCGAATTGCAAATTTTTTTAAGGGTTAACCTTAAAAATTCTAAAGATTTTGCACAATTTTGCTAACTTGAAAAAAAATTATTATTTTTGCATTATAATTGCAAACTTTTAAAGGAAGTAAACTTTTAAAAATTATAGATATTATGCACCATTTTTCTAACTTGAAAAAAAATATATTATTTTTGCATTCGAATTGTCAAGTTCTTAAAGGAGTTACCTTTAAAAATTCTAGAGATTTTGCACAATTTTTCTAAGTTGAAAAAATATATATTATTTTGGCATTGAAATTGCAAATTCTTTCAAAAGGTTAAACCTTTAAAAATTTTAGAGATTTTGAACAACTTTTCTAACTTAAAAAAAATTATTATTTTTTCATTTGATTTGCAAATTTTTTAAAAAGGTTAACCGTAAAAGTTCTAGAGATTTTCCATAATTTTTTTAACTTGAAAAAAATATTTTTTTGTCATTCGAATTGCAAGTTTTTTAAAAGGGCTAACCTTTAAACATTTGGAGATTTCTCACCATTTTTATACTAGCAAAAATATATTATTTTTGCATTCGAATTGCAAGATTTTTAAAGGGGGGTTAACCTTTGAGAATAGATATTTTGCACAAATTTTCTAACTTTAAAAAAAATTATTATTTTAGCATTCGAATTACAAATACTTTTAATTGTTTAACCTTTAAATTTTAGAGATTTTGCATAATTTTTCTAATATTGAAAAAAAAATATTAGTTCGGCATTCGTATTGCAAAATTTTTAATGGGGTTAACCATTAAAAATTCTAAATATTTTGCTTAAATTTTCTAAATTTAAAAAAATATATAATTTTGGCATTCAAATTGCAAATTTTTTTAAGGGGATTAACCTTTTAATTCTAGAGATTTTGCACAATTTTTCTAACTTGAAAAAAAAAGATTATTTTGGCATTGAAAATGCAAATTTACTTAGACGATTAATCTTTAAAAATTCTAAATATTTTGCAAAATTTTTTAACTTGAAATAAAATTATGATTTTTATTCGAATCGCAAATTTTTTAAGGGGGTTAACATTTAAGAATTCTAAAGATTTTGCACAATTTTGCTAACTTGAAAAAAAATTATTATTTCTGCATTCGAATTGCAAAAATTTTCAAAGGGTAAACTTTTTAAAATTCTAGATACTTTACACAATTTTTCTAACTTGAGAAAAAAATATTATTTTTGCGTTTGAATTGCAAATTTTTTAAAGGGTAACACCTTTACAAATTTATAGATTTTGTAAATATTTTTTATAGGGGAAAAAATTATTATTTTGCATTAGATTTGCAAAATTTTTAAAGGGGGTTACCTTTAAAAATTCAAGATACTTTGCACAATTTTTCGAACGTGAAATTTTTTTATTATTATTTTTGCCTTCGAATTGTAAATTTTTTAAAGGTGTTAAACTTTAAATATTTGGAGATTTTGCACAATTGTTTATACATGCCAAGAAAAATTTTATTTTATCATTCGAATTGCAAATTTTATAAAGGGGTTAATCTTTAAAAATTCAATATATTTTACACAAATTTTCTAACTTAAAAAAATATATTATTTTGGCATCCGAATTGCAAAATTTTTAAAGGGGTTAACCATTAAAAACTCTAGATGTTTTGAACAGATTTTCTAACTTAAAAAAAAAAATTATTTTGGCATTCGAATTGTAATTTTTTTTAAGGGGCTTAACCTTTAAATTCTAGAGATTTTTGAACAATTTTTCGAACTTTAAAAAAAATATGATCTAGGCATTCGCACAACCAATTTTTTTATGGGGTTAATATTTAAATTCTAGAGATTTCGCACAATTTTTCTAACTTGAAAAAGAATATTATTATGGCATTGAAATTGCAAGGTTTTAAAGGGGTTAACCTTTAAAAATTCTAAAAGATTTTGCACAATTTTTCTAACTTAATAAACAATTATTATTTTTTCAGTCGAATTGCACATTTTTTAAACAGTTCATCATTAAAAAATTTGAAGATTTTGCAAAATTTTTCTAACTTGAAAAAAATTATTATTTTTGCTTTTGATTTGCAAAATTTTTAAAGGGGGTGATCTTTAAAAATTCTAGATACTTTGTAAAAAATTTCTAACTTTAAAAAAGATTATTATTTTGCATTCGAAAAGCCAATTTTTTTAAGGGTTAACCTCTAAAAATTTTGAGATTTTGTAAATATTTTTTACAGGGGAAAAATAATTATTTTTGGCATTTGAATTGCAAAAATATTTTAAAGGGGTTAACCATTAAAAATTCTAGATATTTTGCACAAATTTCTAACTATAGAAAAACTTTTATTTTGATATTCAAAATGCAAATTTTTTTACGGAGGTTAACCTATAAATTCTAGAGATTTTGAGCACTTTTTCTAACTTGAAACAAAAAATTATAATTTTGTCATTTAAATTGCAAATTTCTTACAGGGGTTAACCGTTAAAAATTCTAAAGATTTCTCACAATTTTGCTAACTTGAAAAAATATATTATTATATTTTCATTTGAATTGAATTTTTTTTAAAGGAGTTACCCTTTAAAAATTCTAAAGATTTTGCACAGTTTTGCTTACTTGAAAAAAAATTTATTTTGGCATTAGAGTTGCAAAAAAATTTAAAATTGGTTAACCTTTAAATGTTTAGAGATTCTGTAAAAAAAAAAAAATCTAAGGAAATAAGTTATTATTTTGGCATTCGAGCTGCAAAATTCTAGATATTTTCGCACAATTATTTTTCTAACTTGAAAATTTTTGCATTCGAATTTCCAATTTCTTAAAGGGTAACACCTTTAAAATTTTGGAGATTTCGCACAATTTTATATACATGCAAGAACTTATTATTTATAGCATTAGAGTTGCAAAATTTTTAAAGGGATTAACTTTTGCACAATTTCTCTAACTTGAGAAAAAATTATTATTTTAGCAATCAAATTTTCAAAATTTTTTAAGTGGTTAACTTTTAAAATTGGATATTTCGCACAATTTTTCATAGATGCAAAAAAAATATTATTTTAGCACTAGAGTTGCAAATTTTTTAAAGGGCTTAATCTTTTAAAATTCTGGATATTTTGCACAATTTTTCTAACTTGAAAAAAAATTGCATTTGAGTTGCAAATATTTTTAAGGGGAACACCTTTAAAAATTCTAGAAATTTTGAACAATTTTTCTGACTTGAAAAAAAAATTGTTATTTTACATTCGAATTTGAAACTTTTTAAAGGGTAACATCTTTAAAAAATTAGAGATTTTGCAAAAAAAAATTCAAGGTGAAAAAAAATATTATTTTGGCATTCAATTTGCAATTTTTAAAGGGGTTAACCTTTATAAATTCTAGATATTTTGCGCAATTTTTCTAACATTAATTTTTTTTATTATTATTTTGGCATTTGAATTGTCAATATTTTAAATGGACCTTTAAAAATTTGGAGATTTCGCACAATTTTTTATACATGAATAAAAAATTATTTCGGTATTCGAATTGCAATTTTTTTAAAGTGGTTAACTTTTAAACGTTTAGAGATTTTGCAAAAAAAAATTTACTGGGAAATAAATTATTATTTTTGTATTCGAATCGCAAATTCTAGATATTCGCACAATTATTTTTCTAACTTGAAAAAAAAAATTGCATTCGATTGCCAATTTTTAAAAGGGGTTACTAATCTTTAAAAAAATTGAGATTTTACAAGGAAAATAATTTATTATTTTGGCATTCGAATTGTAAATTTTTTAAACTGGTTAACCTTACAAAAATTGGAGATCTCGCACAATTTTAAATACGTGCAAAAAAATATTATTTTTGGCATTTAAGTTGCAAATTTTTTTAAGGGGTTAACTTTTACAAATTTTAGAGATTTTATATTATTTTTCTAACTTAAAAAAATATTATTTCGGCATTCGAATTGCCGATTTTTCTATCCTTTAAAATACTAGATATTTTCTACAATTTTTCTGACTTGTAAAAGTATTATTTTTCCATTCGAATTTGCAATTTTCTTAAAGGGGTTAAAACTTTAAAAATTCTAGATATTTTGCAAACTTTTTTTACAGGGTAAAAAATTATGTAGATGTATTGTGAGATTGATTACAATGTTGTAATGATTTTGTTATATCATAATGTGGATCTTGTGAGAACTCTACCTAGTTGTGAGAACTAGAAACTAATCATGGCCTTAAATTTTATTAATTTAATGGTTCAGATTTAAATTTTATTTTCAGATATTTTTAAATATAACTTTAGTTTGTTTATTTAATGAAGGGTAAAATTATAATTTTATATTTATAAATTTATGATCTTGTGAGAACCCTACCTATTTGTTTGCTTAACATGATTGTAGTAATATGCAAGAGACTATTATACATAATGCAAGAGATATTTATGCATAATGAATGAAAGTTTTATGCATAATTGACTACACTTTTAATGTGTGATTTTTTGCATAATGAAAGAGACTTTTATGCATAGTAAAATAGATTTTTTTGATTATTTTCATGGATAAAATACAGTTTTAAATGATAGATTTTTAATGAATTATGATTTTGGAATTAATAATATGGGAAGTTATTTAAATTGTTGCTATATTTATCCACATTAATTAATATGTTAATTAAAAAATAAATTAGATATTATTGCCTTATCCATCCATTCGTTTGTTGCTATATTTATCCACATTAATTAATATGTTAATTAAAAAATAAATTAGATATTAAGAAACTTGTCTTATCCTAAATAATCACACGATCATTTAGAAGTTATCCATAAATGCATATATGTGAGTTGGTTTTTCAAATTATTATAAATCCATAAATATAAAAATTACAATCTTACCATTCACTAAATAAACAAACTAAAGTTATATTTAAAAATATCTGAAAAAAAATTAAATATGAACCATTAAATTAATGAAATCTAAGGTCAATATTAGTTCTTAGTTCTCACAAATAGGTTGAGTTCTCATATATATATATATATATATATATATCATACGAGTATGATATGTCAACAAGTCGAGTTTGACTCTCTCATACGAGTAATCGTCTTCATCATCGAGGATGAGTGAAGATCATACTACTATTTGGTAAAGTAGTCCAATGAGTTTCCCACAACTCATTTTAAAACTTTTTATGTAAGGCTAGATCGGAATTTTCCCTTTAGATTGTCGTATCTATGAGGATTGGAGGAAATCTCAATTAAGTGCTTAGGAGCTCTTGAACTAAGATTTGTATGATGTATTTTCTCGGAGAAAAAAAATGACATACACTTCCACGTTTGGAAGAGATGCATCATAGCACGTGTCTTCATATCACGTGTGCCAGTTAACCTATAAGGTAACGAAAAAAAATATTAATCCTTATTTTCCTTGTGTGAGACCTTGAGGTTATTTTTCTAATACCTCAAGTTTACCATTTGAACTTTTTACTATGTCTTGAGGTTTGTCTTAGTGTTTCTTCTTTAATGTGTGACAAATAGCCAATATAATTCGATCATGGGGTTCATGTTAGGAAAGCAGCTATGATAAAACTACGAGACATAAGTTAGTAAGGAGAACTATCTTTAATTAACACCCTTCTTTGTATTCATCTGCTAGCCAATTGTATCAAGGATGTGATTATGAATACATAGTTATTGAAAATGATCAGGTATGCTCTATTATTATAAAGGGACGTTGATTAGTGTGTTTTATGAAGTAGCCTGAGGTATAGCGTATTAATTGTCCTCGATTATTTAAACGGTTGAGTTGTCATGTATTCTTAACCGGTGTATGATATTTAAAGCTCATATGCTCGCGGGTCACAATTTTGTGTGATTTTCTGTGTGTCAATGTGGAGATTATTTATCCAACAACCACCATGGGTGATTGAGAGATGCTGATAATATATACACCCATGGAGTTATTTTATAATATTATATAAGTAAGAAACTTATATAAAATAAATAAATTATATATATATTGAATGAGAAGCAATTATTTATCAATTTAATATAATGATCTTATTGTAGAATATAATATTAAAACATTATTTTTAATTTATCAAAATATATCAGAACAAATTCTCCTGGTAGGAGAAATCCTCAAGCATCTAACCCCACAGTTGGCTTGCACGCACTCATTGGCGTTCGTACAGTTGAGGGGGCAACCTTGTAAATTCCTTCCTTGCAATTTTCTGCCTTCAACCATATTCCACGATGGTATATCTGCAAATGTAACCATCAATTAAACAATAATTCAAGAACGATTTTTATAATTTTTTAAAACTAAATAGAAGAAGAAAAAAAAAATTACCTGTTGAAACCATGAAAAATGCAATAACAACAAACTGGAGAGCTCTAACAATATTGGCCATGGTTGAGTTTTGGTGGATTTCGAGAGCTCCTGCAGAAGAAGTGGGAATTATATACAGAAAAATGAGTATTAAAATAGCTAATTTAAAAAAAGGCAAAGATCGTAAAGTTTTTATTCACAAATTAATTCGATATTCATTTAATAATGGCATAATATTTTCCAGTTAATCAAAAATATTAATGCTTTGAAAATTGAATTTGATGCCACGAGTGTTTATGGAACGATCAATTCATGCAATCGTAAATAATTTGATCATCTATTAATTAAAGGTAAATAAATTAGAGACCAACTCAGCCAACGGTTGGTTCTAACCATTTAGTTAATATATCAAAAACTGTCTTAAAAGGAAAAATTCAACAAACAAAGTAAATAGGATTAATAAAAGTAAGGGAAATAACATCGTATTGTCCGATTCATTAGGATAGAAAAAGCCGTTTTGATTATCGATAATTTGGGAATTATGTTATTGAACGGTATATATTTTGCTTCATTTGCTAGCTAATTGATGTCGCATATTCATATTTTATCTTTTTTTTTACAATATTAATATTATATGCTACAATATAATATTTTTATTGAAAGTTAATCACATACTTTCTTCGAAATAAAATGCGAGATTAAATATGATTTCTAAAATGCTTTAGGCGGTGGAGGAGAATTGCTGAGAAAGTCGTTAACCAAACTGGTCAAGTATTTGTACGACGAACCGCCAATTTCGACAGCTTTCACGCTCTTCTCTCTCATCTCCTCCGCCCTCTCTCTCACTCCATTCTCTCCCTCCATCAGCTTCTCTATCGCCGCCGCTATCTCCTCCTTGCTCACAATGATCTCCTCATTATCTCGATAATCCATCTTAATCTCCACCGCCACTCCCATCTCCACCACCAACTGAAACGCGTTGATCTGCTGCTCGGCGTACATAGGCCACGCCGCCATCGGAACGCCGAACCACAAGCTCTCGAGTATCGAGTTCCAGCCGCAGTGCGAGACGAAGCCTCCCACGGCGGCGTGCGACAGCACCGCCGTCTGCGGCGCCCACCCGGCAATTACCTTCCCGATCCCTTCAGTCCTCTGCAGGAATCCTTCCGGCAGAACCTCATCCGCGGTTGATGTTTCTCTCTCCTATGGCATCCTCATCGACCATAGAAATGTCCGCCCGCTCGATTCTAACGCCGCCGCGAGGTGTTTGATCTGCGCCTCGCTGAAACTCCCCAGACTACCGAAGCAGAGAAATAGTACAGATCTACGCGGCTGCCGGCCTAACCAGCTCATTATATCAGAGAATTTGGATTCTGATTCGGTTTTGAGTTTGAGTAGAGGTCCGATTGGGTAGATCTGTGGAATTTTATACTTATCATCACGATCTGAGTTAGAGAGAGATTGAATGAAGGTCGGCTCGAGTTCTTCAAAAGTGTTGATGAAAATTCCCCTTGCTTTCCGCATTCCACGAGCTCCGGTCACGACGACTTCAGCTCCGCCGTTTCTATCAATCATCGCAGAAGGCAAAACCTTCGCCGGAACCGGATTCAAAAATCCGTCAACGGCGAATTCCCGATCTGAGCCTTTTAACTCCGCCAACTCAACGCCGTTCTCATCCGCTAACCTCTGCATCGACAGCATCAGAGACAGAAATCCAGCTCCAGATGTGTAGAACACATAGCTAGGGATCAAAAATTCATCCGCCACATCAATGATGCTAGGGCAGAACATATCGACGATGAATCCGACCACACGAACCTTCATCTCCATCATCGTAACAATCGCGTCCCTCACGAGCGGCTTGTGGCGGTCGACGTGCTCGACCGCCTTGATCGGAAGTAGCTCCGACTTCGTTTTGAAGGCGGAGCTCTCGAGCTCGGGGAGGTTGATGAACTCGATGCGTTGGTGAGATTCGAACTTGATTGCATTCACGTATTCACGAACTGCCTTATCGTTGATGAGGAGGAAGGTAATGGAGAGAGAATTATCTCGACTGAGTATAAGCTTTCCGACCTCGACGGCGGAGATGATGTGACCAATGCCCGGCCCGGGGATGAAGATAAGCTTGACCTCTTGTTCCGCCATCAGATGATTTTTGAATTCGACTCTGACTATATTATACTCTCTTCGTCCCATCGGAAGCGTCTTGTTTTCCATTTTAGGCCCATTGAAAGCGTCTTGTTTCAAAAAAAGGCAAGAATATGTGGACAAAATTTAACTATCCAAAAGTCAAACAATATACACCTCACATTATATATTTATATTTTATATGAATCTTGTAAATTTGGTGTGATTTGTGATTGACACTTATTGTTTTGTGGTACACCTAGAACTTGGACCCATTACAATCATATAGGAGATATTTGTTTAATTGAAAAACAAATATAATTTTTTATTATAATAAAATATAATTATAGTTAAAATATTTTTTTTGTTTTTAATCATATCACATCGCACCAAATTATGTTAACAGTATTTATTTTTTCGTTTCAAATGAACATGATCGAAGGAGGGACTATGATGGCCGATGGGGGCTATGGAAGAATAAAAAATATTGCCAAAAATAGTAATCTACGGTCGTCCCTCGACCCTTCATGGGTCGAGACTGAGTAATTCCATCAGCCGATGGAGGGCTTAAGGTGGGTCAATGGGACGACCTGTACAATTTTTCAGAAGCTAAATGATAGCAGCAAAAATAAACTAAATGGTTATATATGTGTTTTGTTATAATAAATGGCTACAATTGTCTTTACTATAACAAATTTGGCTAACAGAGTATGTTTCCACATCATATATTACGAGCATATGATATTCTTTTGTAAAAAATGAAAAAAAAAACACTTCTTTCATGCTAAATTTGCGAATGTACATTAATGGTATACTATTATTATTTCCGTTCCAAAATTATTGTCCATGAGTTATCTTAAAATTCTTGTTCACTTTCTTTTTTTAATAGTTATTGCACACAACTTTTTTATGGGACCTATAACTTTACACCAATCTACACACAACTAATAACTCTCCTTAAAAACCGTGCAAAAAACAAAGTGGATAATAATTTTGAGACGGAGGTAGTACTTATTAGGATCATATATTGTGACGAACATATGATATTTTTTCATAAAAAATGAAAAAGTAGTTCGTTTCGTACTCAATTAGCGACTGCAAGTAAATAGTAAACTACTAATTTTAGCGCATACATTTGTACCTTAAAAAGTAACGTTTCGAAAAGAGGCAAAGCCAGCAGTAGCCAAACAGTATCGGCACAAATACAAATATAGCCCATCACAAAAAAAAAAACACAAATATAGCCATTTTGTCCTTATACGGCGCAGGGCCGATAAGGGCCGATGGAGGACCGATGGAATCCATAGACCCTCCAACCTTAAAAAAAAATAAAAAATAAAAATAAAAATTAAACAGGGCCGATGGCCCTGAAGTCAAAAAAGAAAAGAAATGGTTAAAAGGGCATCGGCCCCAAGCATTAAAAAAAAAAAAAATTAACAGGACCATCGGCCCTCAAGCAATTAAAAAAAAAAATTAACAGGGCCATCGGCCCCCAAGCAATTAAAAACCCCAAGCATTAAAAAACAAAAAAATAAATAAAAATTATACAGGGCCATCGGCCCCAAGTATTAAAAAAAAAATTGAAAATTAAACAGGGCCGATGGACTCCCCCATCGGCCCCCCATCGGCCCTACCATCGGTCCAGCCGGATAAAGACAAAATGACTACTTTTGTGTTTTATTTTAGTTATAGGCCAAATTTGTTTTTTATTTTTTGATTTTGGCTAATAGAGTATATTTCCACTTTCGAAAAGGATAGTAGTGGAATTTAATTTCGAATTTGTTACATTGCATACAACAAATTTGCTAAAATAGTAAAACAAAATAGACTGATTTCACCGCCTAAATAAGCATTGAAAGATCATATACTACCATATTAATGGAAGAATCATACCACATTGATGCGGCGGCGGTGGTGTTGTGCGGCGGCGGAGTGAATAGAGATGAGTGGTAAGAATTGCTCGGCTTGACATGGTTATGTAGGAAGTTATGTTGTATGGATACGAGACACGCGACATGAAATACGATACGATACTGATACGGGACATGAAATTTTTTAAAATTGAGGATACGATATGGTAATTAGACACCGCATTTAGAGTGTAAATAAATCAATTTTCTATTTGTTATTAGAATTAGGTGCGACGTATACTTAACCATAAGGGACACGAAAATTAGAGTATCATATCGTGTCTGAATGTCTGACACATACACGACATGATACATTGAGGTTTTCTAAAGTTGTATAGCTTCCTCATGTGGGCCAGCTCCAACACCGTCACGGTGTTGCTCCGCCCCAGCCTCCGGCGAGCGCGGTGAAAGTTGCGGTGCCGCTGCTATTGTTGATCACGGTCGAATTGATTTTATTTACGCCGAGGGTATTTGTCTTTTAACTAGCCAAATTATGGTTTTTCATATTATTTTTAAAAAGACCTTAATGCCCCAATGTTTTACTCTCTTCATGGCAAAATCTAAAGGTTAACCCCTTTGAGTTTCTTAAGAAAAATTTAATTCTGAAAAACACCACGAGGGTAGAATGGTCACATAGTCGTTATACATGGGCCTTAAAACTAGGCCCATCCTTTCTTAACAATTGTAATGAGGCCCAATTAGTCAATTCTCCGGCCCATTTATGAGGCCCATTAGATTATTAGGGCTTGCAGAATCTTTTCTAGCCCATATAACTAGACTCATAGATCTTATCTCATCTTTCTAATCGGGATGTTCCACATATCTTGCTCTGCTTTCTAAATGACAAGATTTTATTACTATAATTTATCCATAATTAGACGTATCCAATCACTTTACCACAATTAACATTTCTCTTTAATAATCGGGCCCAAAATAAATGTGACTATAGTATTACATATTTATATGAATGTTGTGAGTTTGGTGTGATTTGTGATTGATGCTAACACTACTCCTAAATGCAATTGTTACGTGGTACCAGCTAGATTTTGGATCCATTAGGAACATATATTGTGTCGAGCATATAATATTCTTTAGTAAAAATACGAAAAAGTGGTTTTATAATAAATGGTAAACAACTATTTTCAGACGCATATATTTGTACCTAAAAGTAACGTTCGATTCTTGAGTAGTCCATGTCACTTTTACTCCCTTTTTCTCAAGAAAAAACTCATATTAATAATTATGATTTTATGTTTACGTGTCTTATTTTATAAAAAGTATAGTAAATTTAATTTTAAATTTGTTACATACACCAAATTTGCTAAAATAGGAAAAAATAGATTTCACCACCTAAATCAGATCACGTTCTACCATAAAATAATACTACTACCATATTATATTAAATTAGCACCTTTAATGGAAAAACCGTACGACATATGTAGTGGGCTAACAAATTTAATAAATGCTGCATGTGACTACAAATAGCTAAATATTATTGCAATGAACTCGGAGCTGCTTGTATGTACCACTTTTGTATACCTTTATGTGTACAACACCACAAGGATATTGAAATGTGGAATTTATCATTAAATCAAGTGGATCATATTTAACACATGTCAATACTCTTGTGGTATGATACACACAATGGTATACAAAAGTGGTACACAAAAGGTTTTGTGCAGTGAATTCTAGCTAACGTGGACATAAATTGATGGATTGAACACAATTGTACTAGAGTGTGCAATTTTTGGATGACGAGTGCTATTGAAGTGCGCATTGGGTAAACCCCACTCCTATTCAATAGCCTGCAAACCACACAGGAGAGTTAAACTACCCTAAGTGATAAGAACACATAACAATTCCAATGAGATTTGAACACATGACTTTTCGATCTCGGGTCACCCATTTTCACCATTACGCATTCAAAAGGGATTAGAGTGAGCAATTAATTCTTGGAACTACATTTGTAGTATAAAATTAAGACAATGATGTTTAACTTTTGTAGAAAAATTCAATTTTGCCTTGTGAAGTGGCCACATGTCTAGGATGTGAGTTATAGCCTCTAAAGCTCACCTAACACCCAAATTTTACCAAATTAATAAATTACTCGTTCTTACAATTTCAATTGTTCAATTTTTTTTTAATATGAAAATTAGAAAGGTTGGTGGTTGTAAGTAAATGAGTAATAAAATAGTGAAACCTACAGCTTTATATAGAGTAATGTAGTACTCCATCAATATCATCGAAACAATCAATCTACCTTTTCGAATTGTTACAATTTTTTTTTTTTTTTGTCATATTATTTCACAATTCTACACACATCACTTATTATCCTTAAAAACTACATAAAAAAACTGGTATTTTAATGGGATGAATGGAATTCTTAAAAAAATGAAAAAAATGAATAATTAAATTGTGATAGTTTGAAAAGGAATACAGAACAATTAAAGTGTGACGAGAAGTATAGATTTAGCCCCAAAATTTTAAACCTAAGCTATGAATAGTTTTTTATATCACAACTCCATGCAAATAAACATCCGATGCAATATTGCATTTGAATCTTAGATCGACATGAAGCCAAAATAAGTTGAAGGTGGGTGGCCCGGGACCGATAGGTCATGGGTTCAATTCTTACTGGACACGCTATTTGTGAGCCTGTCATCCTATCACATTAAGGGTGGTTTAACTCTTCTGTGTGGTTTGCAGGCTATTGCACAGGAGCGAGGTTTACCCTGTGCTCACCAAAGGTAGCGGCTGCGGGTTCCTCGTCAACAAAAAAAAAAAAAAAAAAGTTGAACTAAAAAACTATGTTAACAAACCTTATTATCGAAAATTAAAAATACATAATCAAAATTACTAATTAAGCAACGTTTCTAATAACATCTTCAATAAACAAACTTTGAGCTTTATAGGAAGATCCACCTTCCTCCAAAGCCAACCTAGCCTTCTTCTTCATCTCCTTCACCTTCACCCTCACCCCACTCCCCTCCGTCATCAGCCGCCCTATCGCCGCCGCTATCTCCTTCCACCCCACAACTCTCCCCTCCTCCCCTCTTGACTCAATCTCGTACTCCAAACTAATCATCTCCGCCATCCCCAACTCCGTCGCCAAATAAAACGCGTTCATATGCTGCTCGGCATACATCGGAAAACCCGCAATTGCCACCCCGAACCACATACTCTCCAAAATCGAATTCCACCCGCAATGCGACACGAATCCTCCAATCGCCACGTGGGCCAGCACCGCCACCTGCGGGGCCCACCCGATCACTTTTCCGACTCCTTTAGTCCTCTCCAAGAACCCATCCGGCAAGACTTCATTAAAATCTTCGTACTCCGCCACCGACCTCATCCCCTCCGCCCCTCGCTTCCGCAACGACCATAAAAACCGGCAGCCGCTATTTTCTAGAGCGAGAGAAAATTCTCTCACTTGAGCTTCATCCAAACTCCCCATAGATCCAAAGCACAAGAAAACAACTGAATTATCCGGCTGATCGTCCAGCCATTTCTCCACGTCATCGTTGTCTTCACCAAAAGTTTGACCACTTTGACTCAGAACCGGACCCACCGGATAAACCCTAGGAGTTTTTCCGTCGGAGTTTAAAGCATCAATGGCGAACGATTCGAGCTCGTAGAATGTGTTCACCATCACTCCTTTTGCTTCGTTTATTTTTCGGAATAGACTCAAGAAGCCGTCCGCCGCCGGATCTTCAACCCTCGCCACCGCCGGCAGAGCTTTGTACGAAACCGGAGATTTAAAGTACGGCACCCGAAAATCGACGTCGGATTGTTTGTACTGATTTATCTCCTGCTTTTGTTCGAGTCTCAGCTCCACCATATGCTCGGACAAGGCGAGACCGGCGGCGCCGGAGGTGAAGAAGACGTAGGAGTGGAGGCCGAATTCACGGCCGATTTCCATGAATCTTGTGCAGAACATGTCGAGGACGAGGCCGGCCAGATCGGATCCTGGCCGTTGGATTAGGTTGGAGACTGCTTCTCTTACATTATCCGTCTGGTTCTCGATGAGATCGTAGATGGCGGCGAGGGAAGATTGGGTGGTGACGTTTTGACGACGGTGTAGGGCGGGGAGGTGTAGAAGGTTTAGCCGCGGCGAGGTGTTGGGGTCGGCGGAGGTTTGTTGAGTGTAGCGGTCGACGGAGGCGTTGTTGGGGGCCTTCATGATTAGGACGGTGACGTAGAGGCGGCCGTCGCGGTGGAGGAGGAGCTTGGCCGCCTCCACGGTGGAGATGAGGTGGCTTAGCCCCGGGGATGGGATGAAGACTAGCTCGAATTTCTTCATCATTTTAATTTCGGTAACTGTTTTTCTTCCTATTTAATTACAAGATGATATTTACTTCATTATTATCTATAGGATTAAGTGAAGCAATTAATTATATTTAATGAAATCATTGACGAGTGGAATAGCTTTGGAATTATGAAACCATTCATGTCCACTAACACATGCAGTGGCCCTAATTTCGAAGTGTATGTTTCGTGGGCCCCTCTCTCTCTCTCTCTCTCTCTCATTCTAGTCTCCGGCCGGTGTATTTGACTTGCTTTCTTCGATCTCAGATTTGACAGGACTTGAAGATGATAATAATTAATAACCATGCTCTCTACTAGAAACAAGTATGTACAATTAATTGTGCATGGACCAAAGATGAAGTTTTCTCGTTTTGGTATTTAAATTGTTAGCATTATTTATACGTCATCTGTATCATTATTAATGTCTCATTTATTATTAGAATAATTATATAATTAATTAGAATCTACCACTTATACCTTTACATACTACTTAACACACTTATACCGTCTTAATCCATGTCCAATTTTAATGGAATATAAAAAATAAAATAGAGGGAGTATAATTTAAAGGGAAAATCTAAATGAATCAATTTGATCCGGATAAAATTCAATAAATAGTTTTCATCAATTCTAAGAAATCAATTTTATCCTTTCCAATTTCAATTTTAAGTTTTATTCTTTATACTAATATAATAAACGTGTAAGTATAAATAATTTAATGCAAAAATTAATAATGATAATCCAAAAGCTTTTTCATTTTGTTTCTCATAACTTTTATTCATTTAAGAACATAAAAATATAATTATATATTAAACAAATAAAAATAAAAATAAAGAGTGACATATTTCAATTTGCAAGTTGTAACACTTTATAAGTTGTTTATGCAAGTCCCGAACATATATGATTTTGTCAGCATAAAAAGTTATTTTTTTCAATCTTTTTAAAGCATATTGAAAAATACCAATTTTTATGTTTATCTTTGTCTATATAATATATAATTATATTAAATAAAATAAATTTGTAATAACGTAAAAGAAAATAAAAAAATTGTACTATATCTTTTATTTTGATAGGAAACTCTATCTACAAAAAATTTTTAAAAAAAACTTTTTAGATTTTCAATGTTTTATAAAAAATTCCAATAGGAAGCCTAATATGTATTTTCTATTTATTTATTTTTTTTAAATTTGTTTATAAAACAATTACAAAATAACAAAATACAAGGGTTGCAAAAATATTGAGAAGAAATTCAAATTCGTAGAATTGGAATATATATTTATTTTATATCGAAGAAAGTTAAAAATTAACTTGGAAAGAAAAACTCTTTAAATCTAATTTATTTTATAAGTAAAAGAAAAATAAAAAAATCAATTTGATATAGCCAACTTAGGTATCGATAAGTGAATGTGGAGAAGTTGATGAATATTCATCGACTCGAATTCGGTTCAAATTTCCGAATTCGAGTCGAGCTTTATTAAGCTTGAGCCCGTATTATTCAAATAAAGGTCGGTTTGTTAACAACCCTAATGACATATATAGAGGTTAATAAGCTTATCTTATTATTAAATGTTTAGTGTTCAAATGTTAGTGATTTCTCTGTTGGTCTAGTTCTTATTATTAGATGTGTATGCTGGAAATTTTGTAGACATTAATTGAGGCAGTGACGAATTTAAAGGGGGTTAGGAGGATTGACTGACCTCTCGGCCACCAGAATTTGTATAGTAGGGGTATAACATTCATTCCTAATATAGTGAGTAATTAAAATAACTAATATATCTAATTTAGTGATTAGCACATCCAACACCTATCTAAAAGGTTTAAGATTACAGAATTATAGATTCATATACAATACAGTTAATTTATGACTGCAGAGTAAAATTAATTTTAAATCCACTATCTGTCGTTTAATTTGTGGTGGAATTAGTGAAGGGGCCATGTATATAGTTATTTGTATTTATTATTTAATTTATGTAGAAACTATTTAAATTAAAGATAGACTTTTTTATATATAAATCAAAAAAAATAATTATAAAATATTATTTAGTAGTTATTTATTGATTCATGTATCAATTCCACACTAAATTAACTGTGATCTAATATTGTTAAGCATATATTGATATAGTCAATCATTAAATTTTGATTCATTTAATTTTATTAATAAGCCATGGGATACTTGACCACATTATTAACGAAGAATATACAATTTATCATTTGAGCTAGTATATAAAATTAAAGGATAAACTTGTCCTTTTTAACTTTAATTTAAACTATTGAAGGAATTTGATCCGGATCAAATTGATTCATTTAGTATCACCCTAATTTAAAATCTTGTTTTCTCTATATGAAATATTCCCTCCATTCCTAACTTGTCTCGTTTTCCTTTTCGAACAGTCTCACAAGACTGTCTCATTTCTTAAAAAGAAAAGTAAATATTTTCTCCGTCCCACTCTGTTTGTCCAATTTCACTTTTCGGATTGTCTCACTCCATTAATCCACTTTCATTTTTAACTTAAAATATTGCTCTAATTTTTTCTAGTGGACCTCATTACTAGCTTTATAAACAACAAACAACTTTTTTAATATTCATACCTTAAGGAAACATGACTAATGGATTGAGATGTATGAAATATAATACAAACTCTCACTTTTTTTTTGGGTAGGATTTACTTATCTACACACAACCAACTAATCAAATTAATATTCGCGGCCGAAAGAGAATTAGACAAGTCAAATGAATGAATATTTGAATGGTATTGCAATGATATAGAAATATATAATATCGATAAACTCCTTAATTAGGCAATAGAATATTTAATTGTTGTGGGACTTTATTGTTGCTTCACTTAGTTTAGGTTTGATTATATATGGTGTCGCGCAAGCTAGAATATATATATAAGTGACATTCCATACGTAAAATTTGAAATAATAATTTTATATTGAATTTCAATATTTGCATAATGTAAGTACTATTTATAAAATTATATTTAAATCTTATTTCAAGTAGCATATATACACATAATATATAATAATTGTGAAGAGAGGGATAAGGTATACTAGTGGTACAAAATGAACAACTCCGAACTCATATTCATCCCTTCTCCGGGGCTGAGCCACCTCGTCCCCACCGTGGAGACGGCCAAGCTCCTCCTCCACCGCGACGGCCGCCTCTCCATAACCGTCCTCCTCCTCCCCAACTCCTCCACAAACACCGCCGTCGAATCCTACGTCCACAATGTTGGTTACAAAAGCTGCTATTACAAATGAACCGTAAGTCGAAAAAATAAAACAAACAAAAGAACCGTCGAGTCGAGGAAGGCCTCTCTCCGCAAGACGAAAAACGCCCGGTAGTGCTCTCGGTTTTGGCGTTTCATCCCCAAAGATGAAACGACGACGTCTCGAGGATTGCAGCACCGCAGGATCTTCGAGCTCCGGCGAACTGGACTTTCCGGCGAGGACAGAAGCTGCTGGAGACTTGAGCTAGGAAGAGCTAAGAATGCAACTAGAATGCTTGTGAGATGTGGTGTGTTCAAATGGCATGCAGACTGATCCTATTTATAGGCAGTCCCAGCTCAGGTGAAAGGTTGTTGAGTAACACCTGCCAATTAAGGCAGGCTGACGTGTCCAGTGGAGTGGGGAGTGGAGAGATGGAAGGTTGCCTGCTGAAGAGTCTCTTCCAGATCCTTCCAAAAAGACACACTCTGGTGCAGTAGGAGCACTGCACCACGGAGAGGAATCAGGTGTAACTGGTTCATTACACCAACGACTGGGCCAGCCCACCTAGCCCAATAGCCAAGCCCAACTGTCAAGCTCGACGAACCACCCAAAGGACCAATTGCCAAGATCCAAGTCCAAGTCCAAGTCCAAGTCCAAGTCCAAGTCCACGGACACGGACCAGAACCGGAGCCGGAGCCGGGCACGGGCGCGGGCGCGGGCGCGGTGCAGGCGCGCGCGCCGCGCCGCGTGTGAGGCGGTCGGCGAAAAGGCTCGCGCGCATGAACATGTGTGGCCCAAGCCCACCACATGTCACTTAGTTATCTCATACAATGTGGTAGAGACTTAAATACTACACAAAACGTTATTCATTAATCGATGTGGGACATTGATTAATGTAATAACTCTCCAAAACCCGAATAAGGTAAGTTTCTCCACTTTAGGTAACATATTAGTTTTGTCCCCCAAACTTCGAGCCACTATTTCTCACTCATCGAAAATCGGAATTGAGAAATTAAGTACACTATAATTATCTACTCGAAACGTAGATCAACGTGATATATCTCAATTCATAAATCGGATATATATCGAGGCTCGAAAATGCGATCGAAAAAGGCTAAATTTTGCCCAAGTCAAATTAGCAATAAATGCTAATTAACTTTCCATATAACAAAAAATATATATATATATTAACGATTTTCCCAACAATCCCCCACATGAGTGGAAATAGTCAAATGCATGCATGCAGACACACAGCTCTGTCCTCAAGAGACAATAAAGCATCAGGGTAGGTGGCTTATGACCTTGAACCTTCCTTAGTCAGTGCTATCGAGCATACCGGCGGATTAGTGGACACGTGGCCTTGAACTATTCCTCCATGGTGTATACTTAGACAATAGTACTAACACTATAAAGTCTCAACCTCGTCCGTTCTCACGTTTGTGTCCTTTACGGGCCATGGACAACCTCTTTGGATTCATAAGTGTTACGTAGAAGCGGCCCTCACTTCTCACTTACATTGGTGATTCTTACTCGAGTATCCTGTCATACTCCACCTTCTCAAGGCATCCAAGAATCATTAAAAGTCAAAGACTTAACCTCACCACTTAACAAGTCACCAACACTCTCGAGCTCTTTTAGCGAATAGACTATTTGAGTGTGGTATCAACAGACTCATATAGCTTAGTTTTCCCATTGAACCAAGTTCATGGGATCTCCAATCTACAAGGTTGGGTATCCACTATACTCGCCTTTAACATGTGGATTTAACTCACATTCCCTCTACGAGCTTATACATTTGATCTCGATTCAAACTCTTAGTAAGCGGATCCGCTAGGTTATCGATAGACTTGACATAGTCTACAGAGATAACCCCACTCGTGATCAAATGCCTTACGGTATTATGTCGACGACGAATATGTCTCGACTTACCATTATATAACCCACTCTTGGCCCTACCAATAGCCGCTTGGCTATCACAGTGAATCATCACAGGTGGCACGGGTTTCGTCCAACATGGAATATCTTCAAGAAAATTACGGAGCCATTCGGCCTCCTCACCGGCTTTATCTAAAGCAATGAATTTAGATTTCATGGTGGATCGGGCTATGCACGTCTGTTTCGTGGATCTCCACGACACAGCTCCTCCCCCTATAGTGAACACATAACTACTAGTAGACAACGAGTCTTTAGTGTCGGATATCCAATTCGCATCACAGTACCCTTCAAGTACTGGGGGATGTCTCGAGTAGTGCAACCCAAAGTTAAGAGTGTATTTCAAATACCTCATAACTCTTACAAGAGATTTCCAGTGCTCTCTACTAAGATTACTAGTATAGCGACTCAGTTTGTTCACCGGACACGCTAGATCAAGCCTCGTACAATTCGTGATGTACATAAGACATCCAATGACTCTAGCTTAATCCTCTTGAGCAACAGGATCACTCTATTCTTGCTCAAGTGAACATTAACTTCTAGAGGAGTCTTTGCCGGCGCACTATCAAAAGCATTAAACCTCTTAAGCACTTTCTCAATATAATGAGATTGAGACAAAACAATCCCTTTGGAAGTTCTTTGAATCTTCACTCCAAGAATAACATCAGCAACTCCCATATCTTTCATATCGAAAGTTCTCTTAAGCATACGCTTGGTGTCATTTATGACTTGAAGATTTTGTCCCATAATTAACATGTCGTCTACATAAAGACAAACAATTACAAAACCATTCTTTGTATTCTTTATGTAAACACACTTGTCACATTCATTAATCTTAAAACCATTCGACAACATAGCCTCGTCGAATTTCAAGTGCCATTGTAATGGTGCTTGTTTCAACCCATATAGGGATTTCACCAACTTACATACCTTTTGCTCTTGGCCAGGTACTACAAACCCTTCAGGTTGTTCCATATAAATTTCCTCTTCTAAATCTCCATTTAGAAAGGCAGTTTTCACATCCATTTGGTGAATCTCAAGATTGTGCAAAGAAGCAATCGCGAGAAGCACACGGATAGACGTAATTCTCGTTACAGGCGAATAAGTGTCGAAGAAATCATATCCTTCAATTTGCTTAAAGCCTTTAACCACTAAACGAGTTTTATATTTGTCAATTGACCCATCTGCCTTATACTTTCTTTTTAGGATCCATTTACATCCTAAGGGCTTGCAACCTTCGGGTAAGTCTGCTAAGACCCAAGTGTGATTCTGCATAATGGAATCAATTTCACTTTGCACAGCTTCTTGCCAAAGTGGGCCATCGGGTCTAGAAAGAGCTTCTTTTATAGACCGCGGTTCTTCATCCAAAAGAAAGACAACATAATCAGGACCAAAGTCCTTAGCAACTCCTGCTCTAGTGCTACGTCTTGGTTCTAAAGTTTCAAGATCGGCAGCTTGCCTCTTACGTGTATCGGGTTCTACCCCCACATTTCTAGAACTACTAGCAACTTCTCTTGCTTCACCACTAGAGCTTGATTCAATTTTATCATCCTTTTTACAAGGATAGATATGTTCAAAGAATATAGCATTCCTTGACTCAATAGTAGTTCCAACATTCATATCGGGCACCACCGACTTATGAATGACAAATCGATATGCATTACTATTCAGTGCATATCCTATAAAGATACAATCGATGGTCTTAGGTCCGATTGTAACTTGCTTAGGCAAAGGCACTTCTACCTTAGCCAAACACCCCCACACTTTGAGTATTTATAGGAAGGTTTCCTTCCTTTCCACAACTAGTAAGGAGTAACATCTCTACCTTTTAGAGGTATTTTGTTTAATAAGTAGTTAGCCGTCAAAACGGCTTCCCCCCACATGTTCTAAGGCAGTCCAGAACTCATCAACAAAGCATTCATCATCTCCTTTAAAGTTCGGTTCTTCCTTTCAGCTACACCATTTGATTGAGGCGAGTAGGGGGCAGTGGTTTGATGAATAATACCACTTGTCTTACACAACTCTTCAAAAGGAGCTACATATTCTCCACCTCTATCACTTCGTACCATTTTGATTTTACAATCAAGTTGGTTTTCGGCTTCTGCTTTGAAGTTAGTAAAAGCTTCAATCGCCTCATATTTACTCCTTAAAAGATAAAGAGTACAAAACTTAGTGCAGTCATCAATAAAAGTAATAAAATACTTTTTCGCACCCCTAGTTTGTACAAACTTCAAATCACATACGTCAGTGTGGATGAGTTCTAGAGGCTTTGTGTTCCTTTCTACAGAATGAAATGGCTGCTTAGCCAATTTTGCTTCAACACAAACTTCACACTTGGTTTTGTTAAACTCATTTACTTTAAGTAGATCGAGATTAACTAATCTTTTTATCGCATTTAGATTAACATGTCCTAATCTAGAATGCCATAAATCGGAACACTCAATCAAGTAGGAGGAAGATGTTTCATTCTCATTCTTTTTAGCCTCAACGGGCTCTTGGCGCAGTGCCATTACAGATAACTTGAAAAGGCCCTCAGACAGGTAACATTTTCCTAAAAACATTCCAAACTTTGACAAATAAACTTGTCAGACTCAAACACTAGTTTAAAACCTCTCTTAACTAGTACAGAGCCGGACACCAAATTCTTCTGGATATCGGGGACATGCAGCACCTCTCCAAGAGTAAGGTTCTTGCCGGAGCTCAACCTTAGCACCACAGTACCATAGCCAACTACCTCAGATGAGGCTTGATTCCCCATATTGAGCTTCCTCCCTTGGCAACTCTTGTACTTGGTGAAGCGGCTCCGGTCACCACAAACATGTGCTGTGGCAGCGGTATCAATATACCACTTCCCCTCATTCTCTACTACGTTTGCTTCTTCAGTGACAACGGCCGCAAGGTCGGCTTCAGTGAGGTCAATCTCCAACATATTGGCTTGACGAGCCCTCTTCTTCTTCGTCTTTCGGCAGTCCTTGGACATGTGGCCGGATTTGCCACAGTTGTAGCAGTCCCCTTCAAACTTGCGGGATTGCACCTTGCCCTTCCCTTTGGGGTTGCTATTCGGATGCCCTCTCTTAGCATTGTTGGAGTTTCCACCTTTCTCAGCAAGGTTGA
This sequence comes from Lavandula angustifolia, assembly GCA_028984105.1. Classification (NCBI taxonomy): domain Eukaryota; kingdom Viridiplantae; phylum Streptophyta; class Magnoliopsida; order Lamiales; family Lamiaceae; genus Lavandula; species Lavandula angustifolia. The sequence goes on from CM054818.1 coordinate 27,554,824, forward strand.
CTCTTGGCTCCACGGATGCTTTGCCCTTCCCATCTCGAGTCCTCATGTCGGTCTCGATGCGGAGTTTGACCACAAGGTCCTCAAGCGTCATTTCCTTTCGCTTGTGCTTCAAGTAGCTCTTGAAGTCCTTCCAGCTTTTCGATTACGGTTGCCACAATGAAAGCATCTGGCAAAAGCATTCCTTCGGCGTGGACATTATTGACAATGAGTTGGAACTCTTGCACTTGCTCCATGACCGGTCGAGAGTCCACCATTTTGTAGTCCAAGAACTTGGCGACTACAAACTTCTTGGTACCTGCATCGTCAATACAGTATTTTCTTTCAAGTGCCTCCCAAATAGCCTTGGAGGTCTTTACATTTGCATATACACTGTACAGACTATCATCTAGTTCACTAAGCAAGAAGTTTTTACAAAAGTAGTCAGAAGTTAGCCAATTGTCATAGGCTATCCGGACTTCCATGTCCTCTTCGTTGTCATTTGGAGGGACAGGTGCATTCTCCATCAACACAGTGGTGAACCCCAATGTTGTCAAATAGAACAACATCTTCTGTTGCCACCTTTTGAAGTCGGCTCCACCAAACTTGGCCGGCTTCTCAGCAGCGGGCAACACTCTAGACGAGTGCAGAGGTGCCGTCAGGGTCGGGTTTGAACCCCCCACCACTCCATGGTGGTTCACACTCCCAAAAGGGACATTGCTCTGCAAGGCAGAGGACATTGCATTGAAGTTGAATGCCGTGTTAGAGGCATTAGCACGGTTAAATGCTATCCTAGCATCGGTGGCGGCAGATATGGCAGCGAGGGTTGGATTTGCAAATGCCGGAGTAGGTGTAGGGACAGACGTCGGAGGAACTACGTTGGCGGAGGAGGCAATGACGTCAGAAACGGCGGGGTTGGTGGCGGCAGAAGCGGCGGCGGCGGCAGCGTCAGACAAAGCAGCACTTGAGGAAGACATTTTTGAAGCAGCTTGAGTAGAGAAAATTTTTCGTCTTGCGATTGTTGGTTACAAAAGCTGCTATTACAAATGAACCGTAAGTCGAAAAAATAAAACAAACAAAAGAACCATCGAGTCGAGGAAGGCCTCTCTCTGCAAGACAAAAATGCCCCGGTAGTGCTCTCAGTTTTGGCGTTTCGTCCCCAAAGATGAAACGACGACGTCTCGAGGATTGCAGCACCGTAGGATCTTCGAGCTCCGGCGAACTGGACTTTCCAGGGAGGACAGAAGCTGCTGGAGACTTGATCTAGGAAGAGCTAAGAATGCAACTAGAATGCTTGTGAGATGTGGTGTGTTCAAATGGCATGCAGACTGATCCTATTTATAGGCAGTCCCAGCTCAGGTGAAAGGTTGTTGAGTAACACCTGCCAATTAAGGCAGGCTGACGTGTCCAGGGGAGTGGGGAGTGGAGAGATTGAAGGTTGCCTGCTGAAGAGTCTCTTCCAGATCCTTCCAAAAAGACACACTCTGGTGCAGTAGGAGCACTGCACCACGGAGAGGAATCAGGTGTAACTGGTTCATTACACCAACGACTAGGCTAGCCCACCTAGCCCAATAGCCAAGCCCAACTGCCAAGCCCGACGGACCAAAGTCCAAAGTCCAAGTCTAAGTCCAAGTCCAAGGACACGGACATGGACCCGGACCGGAACCGGAGCCGGAGCCGGGCACGGTGCGGCGCGGCGCGCCGCGTGTGAGGCGGTCGGCGAAAAGGCTCGCGCGCATGAGCATGTGTGGCCCAAGTCCACCACATGTCACTTAGTTATCTCCTACAATGTGGTAGAGACTTAAATACCACACAAAACGTTATTCATTAATCGATGTGGGACATTGATTAATGTAATAACTCTCCAAAACCCGAATAAGGTAAGTTTCTCTACTTTAGGTAACATATTAGTTTTGTCCCCCCAAACTTCGAGCCACTATTTTTCACTCACCGAAAATCGGAATCGAGAAATTAAGCACACTATAATTATCTACTCGAAACGTAGATCGACGTGATATATCTCAATTCATAAATCGAATATATATCGAGGCTCGAAAATGCGATCGAAAAGGGCTAAATTTTGCCCAAGTCAAATTAGCAATAAATGCTAATTAACTTTCTATATAACAATATATATATATATATATATATATATATATATATATATATATAAATAATATATATATTAACGGTTTTCCCAACACACAAAACCTCTTCCAACCCCACGTTCTCCTCGCGGCTAAAATTCATCAACCTCCCTTTTCTCCACCACTCCAACGCCAATTTTTTCGAACAATTCGACGTCCACATCGACAGCGTCAGAGGTTCAATCTCCGATCTAACGGAAAACCCTAATTCCCAAATTACCGGCATCGTGTTAGACATTTTCTGCACGAAGTTCGTCGACGTGGCGGACGAGTTCCACCTCCCGGCCTACCTCTACTTCACCGCCGGCGCCGCCAGCCTCGGCCTCTTCCAACACGTCGCTTCCATGAAATCCGAGAGTAAAGAGGAGCTAGCGAGGTGCAGGAGCGGCGAGGCGGAGCTTTCGGTGCCGTACTACTCGCTTCCGCTGCCGGGAAAAGTCTTGCCGGCGGGGTTGGTGGACGAGCATTTACTGCCGGGGATTTTCTTGAATCATATCGAGAGAGTGTGGGAGATGAAGGGTGTCATGATTAACACGTTTTACGAGTTCGAATCGTACGCCATTGAAGCGCTTCTTTCCGATGGGAAGATTCCGAAGATTTATCCGGTGGGCCCGGTTTTGAACCAAGAAATTCAAGAATTTGAGGATGAAGATGATGTGAAGAAATGGTTGGACGACCAGCCGGAGAAGTCGGTGGTTTTTGTCTGCTTCGGAACTGTCGGAAGTTTTGATGAAATTCAGGTGAGGGAGATTGCAGAGCGTTTAGAGAGAAGTGAGAGTCGTTTCTTGTGGTCGTTAAGAAAGCCTGGGATGAAGGTACTAATTAATTTAATTATATATTAATGCATTTATTATTGGTATTTAATTACTAATTTGCCCTTTTCCAATAATAATTATATTAGAAAAACTCGATTTTGGTCATTTAACTTTTAAAAATGTCTACTTGTGGTTTTCCAGTTAAGACTTAAGAGTATACTTCACGTAGCCTTTTTTATAAATGAATATTTTTCCTATCGGTAGTTTGACATTGTTATAAGTAACATAACGTTAGACACCCGTATAAGTGAAAAGTGACATGTGGATAACAAATGGACAGACAATATTATAGGATCAAAATCGTGATTTTCTCTAGTTGTGTGTGTGTTTTCGCCATTGGACAAACCCTAATTGGCAAAAAATTTATCTTCCTTCTCTTGGAATGAAGGAATACGAATACTTTAATGAAGTGTTGCCGGAGGGTTTCTTGGAGAGGACTAAAGGGGTCGGAAAAGTGATCGGGTGGGCCGCGCAGGTGGCGGTGCTGGCCCATGCGGCGGTGGGAGGGTTCGTGTCACATTGTGGGTGGAACTCCGACACTCGAGAGCGTATGGTACGGAGTGCCGACTACGGCTTTTCCTCTTTATGCGGAGCAGCATTTGAATGCGTTTTATTTGGGCGAGGAGATGGGGATGGCGAGGTGGTTACGATGGACTACTTGATGGATTTTACGGGGGAGAAGCCGCCGAAGGTGGTTGGGTGGGAGGTGATCGCGGCGGCGGTGCGGCGGTTGATGGTGGAGGAGGGAAGTAGGGTGAGGGAGAAGGTGAAGGAGATGCAGGGGAAGGCTAGGGAGGCTTTGGTGGAAGGTGGATCTTCTTGTAATGCTCAGCATCTTTTCATTGAGGATGTAATGAAAAATGTTGCTTAATTATATGGGATATGAAATTGAATTAAAAATGTTTATAATTAATGTTGCAATATTATACTTCCTCTGTCTTAATTATAATGTCCGTTTTATTTTTTACACGATTTTTAAGGAGAATTGTTAGGGTTGAGTAGAGATATGTAAATGTATATGTCCTATAAAAAAAATAAGTGTAATAATTTGCTAAAAATAAAAATTAAATATTATATTTGGGATAACCCGAAATAGAAACTAAACATTATAATTGGAACGGAAGGAGTATAATTCATATATTTAATGTGTATGGATCATGACCTGAGATGGTCCAAATCTAATTTTGGGCTGTGTAGTAATTTACTTATATATATCCATAATTATTTTTAATATTAAAATTTCATTAAATGGTTTCTTAGGCTTGATTTTGTATATTCCTAATATGGGCTTTCGAATGAAAATTAAAATCGAAATATTCAGTTACTTCCTATTAAATGTACAATAGACATTTTTCTAGTTTGTTAAAAATATGATCACCTATAATTGGAGTGAATTATTTTTATATTTGGCATGGCACTAGATATCTTCAATTCAACCTTCAAAGCACACCGCAGTCAAAAGAACAATGAAAATCCGCCCACTATTCTTCCTAATAATATTTTCACATCACGTCCCCTTGGGATGGCAAAGTTGGTGAAGGTGGTTGGCCCGGGATCGATAGGTCCTGGGTTCGAATATCACTGGAAGCAACTTTGTGGAGCCTGTCACCTATGGTTAGCCTAGGGTGGTTGAACTCTCCTGTGTGATTTGCAGGCTACTGCACAAGGAGCGGGGTTTACCCAGTGCGCACCGAAGGTAGCGGCTGCGGGTTCCACGTATAAAAAATAAAAATAAAAAAATATTTTCACATCACGTTTCACCACGTGATTGTAATACGAAATTATGGAACAGATGATCCGAACTGTCGTGGAAACGGGCAAATTCTGGGTGGATGTCTTTCTCTCAATTATTGTTACTTTGTTATCTAAACGTCAAAATCGTCAAATTGTATGAATTTGGATTACATGGATGTCGAATTGTGTTTGTGATTCCTTAGAGAGAGAGAGTCATGACGTGTATTCCATCTAATATTTTTGTTTCTATTAAGATATTGAAGGTTCTAGAAGTTGGACCCGAAGACTTGAGATCGATGACTTCAATAATTTCGTTCTACAAATAATGGAATAACTTTACCGTATACTTTAATATTCCACAATTCGTCTTCCCTTTTTTTTTTAATAATTTTTCGCTATTCTTATTTTATTTCTTAAAATATTAATTAAATTATTATAAGTATATCATTTGCAAATCTCACATCATTACATAGAATTAACAACTTTTCCTAAAATACATTGTAAAAAAAATAGGATAAGAATAACATAGTATTTTTTTTAGAGTAACCTGCAATCGCTATCGAAGTGCGTATTGGGTAACACACACAGGAGGGTTGTGACAGCCGAAGTGCGTACTAGGTAACACACACAGCCGAAGTGCGTACTGGTAACACATACATTGTAAAAAAAAAATAGGGCAAGAATAACGGAGTTTTTTTTTTTTTTGGAGTAACTCTCAGTCGCTACCGAAGTACGTATTGGGTAACACACACAGGACGGTTGTGACAATTGAAGTGCGTATTGGGTAACACACACATGAGGGTTGATGACAAACTCACATATAGCAATTTTGATTGACTTTTAACCCATGATCGCTATGTCATCCCAAGATGACATAAATAGAGTATTTTCAACTATATAGATATAATAACATTTCAGTCCTTGTAGACTCGGGCGTGACAGCGGTTTAACTTCTTTGAAAATTACCAAAAAGTCCAATTTAGTGCATGTATATTTAAATAAAATAATACTCCTCCTAAGACTAAACAGTTTTTAACTTCGTTGAAATTTCCCAAAAGTCCAAAACGAACATACCTCTCCTCTCTCTCTTTCTCCTCTCTCTCTCTTCCAGATATGCTGAAGAACAAAAATATGTCTGACCAAAAAGCAAGCCTGATTGTCATCCCTTTCCCGGTAATCAGCCATCTATTTTCAGCAATCAAAATGGCGGAGCTGTTAGCCGACCGCGACGACCGCCTCTCCGTCACCGTCCTAATCATGAAGCTCCAATCCGACGCCAAAATCACTTCCTACATCAACAATTGGCCGGAATCTCGAGTCAGCTTCGTCCAAATCGAATCTCGTGAAAGTATCAGACCTGGATTCTCCGAGATCCAAAATCGCCTCTTCAAGGAAACAATCACCGAAATAACAGGCGGAGCAAGGCTCGCCGGACTATTCTTCGACATCCTAGGCTTCTCCATGACCGACGTGGCGGCGGATCTCGGCGCGCCGTCGTTCGTCTTCTTCACGTGCGGCGCCGCGGTCCTCGGCCTCACGTTCAGCCTCCACGACTTGATTCAAGGTCGCGATCGCCACTTGGCGGATTACGAGGATTCCGATGCGGAGGTTGCGGCGCCAACGTACGTGAATCCGGTGCCGGCGAAGCTGTGGCCGGGGACGGTCTTCGACCGGAACGGTTTCTTCTACGATCTCACGAAGAAATTGAGGGAGGCGAGTGGAATCGTAGTGAATACGTTTCTCGAATTTGAGCCATACGCAGTCAGGGCACTCGCCGGAGATAACAAACTTCCGGTGGTTTACCCCGTCGGACCGCTCCTTCAGGAACAGACCGACGACGGTGGGGGTAAGAAAGCGGAGATTCTACGATGGCTCGACGACCAGCCGGATTCCTCCGTCGTCTTCCTCTGCTTCGGAACTCACGGCTGCTTCAATAAAGCTCAAGTAACGGAGATAGCAACGGCGTTAGAGGGAAGTGGAAAGCGGTTCTTATGGTCATTGAGGAAGCCGCCGTCAAATCGGACGGTAAATATAACGGAGTATGATAATCCGGCAGAAGTCCTACCGGAAGGGTTTGTGGAACGAACGGCGGCGATCGGAAAGATCATCGGATGGGCGCCGCAAATGGCGGTTTTGTCCCACCGCGCAGTGGGTGGATTCGTATCGCATTGTGGATGGAATTCGATTTTAGAAAGCGTTTGGTGCGGAGTCCCGATTGCTGCTTGGCCGATGTATGCCGAGCAGCAGACCAACGCCTTCCAACTCGTGAAGGAGTTGGAAATCGCGGTGGAAATCAAGATGGATTATAGAAAAAATACACATCAAATAGTGAGTGCGGATAAAATCGAGAAGGCAATTAATCAACTTATGGATCCGGGGAATAAAATCCGAATCAATGTTCAAGAATTGAAGGAGAAGAGTAGAAATACCCTACTCGAAGATGGCTCGTCGTATAAATTCACAAATCGCTTAATCGAAAATGTATTAAAGAATCATGTATTTTGATTTTTCATTATTATATTTCTAAATGCAATAGAAAAAGGGTATATTATGTAATTTCAACATACGATTATTCAACAATAATTAACCAAAGTTTTTAATAACATCTTCAATAAACAAACTTTGAGCTTTATAAGAAATCCACCTTCCTCCAAAGCCATCCTAGCCTTCTCCTTCATCTCCTTCACCTTCTCCCTCACCCCACTCTCCTCCGCCATCAACCGCCGTATTGCCGCCTCGATCTCCTCCGCCCCGACAATCTCCGGGGCCGCTTCCCCCTTAAAATCCACATTATAATCAACCCTAATCATCTCCGCCATCCCCATCTCCTTCACAAGCTTAAACGCATTCATCTGCTGCTCCGCATACAACGGAAAAGTCGCGATCGGCACTCCGTACCACACGCTCTCGAGAGTCGAATTCCATCCGCAATGCGAAACGAACCCTCCCACGAATATGAATTTATTTAGTGCTTTCAGATAGGTTTCAATTATGGACCCAATCAAGTATATTAATATATTAATTCATTTTTATTTTAATATTTAGTTTTAAGTCAAAGTAATTAAGTATCAAATTATAAACACGAAGTGGGCCTAAAAAATTGGGCCATTGTGTAGAGCTGAATGCCGAATTGTAACATGAGAGTAGGCCGAGGTTGGGCCTCAGAAATTGGGCTCATCGAGCTGTGCATATAAGTGTCTAATGTTGATGGACAAGGTAGCTGCACCACTTCATTAATATTATGCATTTTTTATCTAAGATTTCAATTTTCAGTAAAACCCCTTTTTAAGCATAGTTTGGTTGGAATTTCATTACTACGTTGACAACAACAACTAAAACCAAAAGAAGCTTCTTTTGTCCCCATGGGATGGCATAGCGGTGAAGGTGGGTGGTCCGAGACTGATTGGTCATGGGTTCAAATCTCATTGGAAACGTTATGTGTGTGTCTGTCACATTAAGGGTGGTTTAACTCTCCTGCTATTGTACATTAGTGAGGTTTACCATGTGCGCACTGCGGGTTCCTCGTCATAAAATAAAAATTAAAAAAAAAAGCTTCCTAAGTTGTCTGATTCTGATTTCTACCAAATTCTTCCCTTCTTCTTCACTTTACATATGACCACACGAAATTATTTATATTCTTTAACACGCCAAATTAAATCTCTTATTTATTATATAGATGCTACCTAATTAATAAACAAATTCTTGGTGTAAAAAGTTAAAAAAATAAATAAATAAATAAAAAGATTAACCAACCAAATTATCTCACTAATTCAACATCTATTCATAGAAGGTACCGACTATTATATGTCGATATCTCAATAGCTTTTACGTTATTGGTGACCAACAATCTTGATTTACCTTGTACTCTTCGCATGTTTAATTCTTTCACTTATATAATGCCTTGCTCTTCTTTGTAATTTCCATAAAATAAAAAATAAAATAAAAATGGTTTCTATGGAAAAGGCGAGGTTAGTGTTCATCCCACTACCCATAACGAGCCACCTCGTCGCGGCGGTGAAGACGGCGGAGCTCCTCGTCCGCCGCGACGGCCGCCTCTCCATCACCTTCCTCATCATGAATATGCTTAAAGACAGCAAGATCAATTCTTACATCAACAATCCACCGCATCCAAATATTAACTTCGTACATCTCAAGCAAGATGAATCCACCAAAGGTGAACCGATCAAGTCTACCAAAGACATGATGATGAATTTCGTCGCAAGCCACAAGGCTTCTGCTCGTGACGTTGTGTCGGAGATGACGAGGTGTCCGGAATCAGGTAGGGTTGCCGGGTTTGTCGTCGACATTATGTGCGTGGCGATGATCGATGTGGCGAAGGAGCTCGACGTCTCGAGCTATGTTTTCTTCCCTAGCGGCGCGGCGATTATCGGACTCATGTTCGATTTGCAGAGTTTGTGCGACGATCGCGGTCAGGAGTTAGCGGATTACGAGGACTCGGATGTTGCGGTTTCGATCTCGACATATGTTAATCCGGTTCCGGCTAGGGTTTGGCCTAATGATGTGTTTGATAGAGAGGGCCATTTTTTATATCTCGCGAGAAAGTTGAGGGGAGTTGATGGGATAATTGTGAATTCATTTTCCGAACTTGAATCATATGCAACTGACTCGATCTTTGCTAGTAAGCGAATTCCCAGGATTTATACCATCGGTCCGATCATCGGAGATGAGAGAGTAGAGAACAAAGAGAGTGAAAACAAGCGCGACGAAATTCTCCGGTGGCTCGACAATCATCCCGATTCATCGGTCGTGTATCTCTGCTTTGGTAGCATGGGAGCTTTCGCGGCGGAGCAAGTGAAGGAGATTGCGTTGGCCCTTGAGGCGACTGGAGCTCGGTTTTTATGGTCGTTGAAAAAGCCGATTTCAGGAGAAGGGATAGGGTTTCCGATGGAGTACGAGAATCCTGACGAAGTATTGCCAGAAGGGTTTCTCGAACGAACGGCGGGTGTAGGAAAAGTGATTGGTTGGGCACCACAAATGACAGTGTTGTCCCATCCGGCGGTGGGAGGATTCGTATCGCATTGTGGGTGGAACTCGATTCTGGAAAGCGTCTGGTGTGGGGTCCCCATGGCTGCATGGCCGTTGGGGGCCGAGCAGCAGACTAATGCTTTCCAATTGGTGAAGGATATTGGAATTGCGGTCGAGATTAAAATGGACTATAGGAATAATAGTAGTGAGATTGTGGCTAGAGAAATAATATCGAAGGCAATAGGACAATTAATGGACCCTAATGATGAGATTAGGGTTAAGGTGAAGGAGATGAAGGAGAAGAGTAGAAGGGCACTTATGGAAGAAGGCTCTTCGTATCACTTATTAGGTTGTCTAATTGATAGTTTTATGGAAGCTTCTTGAATATTGTTGCTTGTGTTTCATTTTCTATTTTTCCTTTTTATGTAAAATTGTGATGTTATAACAACACAAGAAGAAATGCTTTTATTTGATTTGAGATAAAAGTTACATAAGCATTGGTTAATTCATAAATCATGAGGGCCGAATTTGAGGTGTATTTTTTCTTTTTTGTGAGGATGGGTTTATATAGGTCCAAATATATACTCCCTCCGTCCATTCTATTAGTTCAATTTTTTTTTCGGGCTGTCAATTTTCTTTTTTAACTTAAAATAATATTATAATATATTATAGTGGAACTCACTATTTTATATTCCCTCAGTCCCATTCATCTTGTAACATTTTTTTTTGGATTGTCTCACTCATCTTACAACGTTTTTTAAAATAGAAAAAATGAGTGAACCACAATCATCATAAACACCTCATTATCTTTTACTTTACACCACTACTTTACTCATTTACTCCATTATCTTAAAATCTGCGTTCAATCCCAAATATTGGAAGATGAGTGGCACGCTGAGAATACTATTTTGCATATAACAAACAACATTCTTAATCTCCATGCCAAAATGAAATTGGCTAATAGACTAGACACAGAGAGTGCCTCATATTTTTTTTGTAAAATTTATATTTATAGTATATATGTTATAAATGACTATTTGGTAGGTAAGGTGTGTATATATAAATGTAGAAGGCGTGTCTTTTATATATGTATATGTACAGTATATTCTTAGTACGTATTGTTTGAGTCATTTCGAAAGGTTCAGTTTTGAACACAAATTTAAAGGTATTATCTAATATTATTTATTATTTATTTTAATATTTGTCAAAGTCATGCCAATATCATGTGCCACAATTATATGCATTTGATTGTGTCACGGTGCACATGACATATGCTCGTGCAGTTTATGATTGAATAAAAATCGTTTGATCCTCCTGTGTTGTTTGCAGGCTAGAGCACAGGAGCAGGCCGGGGTTTACCCAGTGCACACTTTGGTAGAGACTACGGGTTACCCTCGTCATAAAAAAAACTGTTTGATCCTATAATGTGGCTCAAAAAATTTACTCTTATATAATCACTCACTAGGCCCCACAATAATAATATATAATATAGTTTTTCATTTTCTATTCCATTTTATCTACAATTATGATGTGCAAATTGTCATTTGATTAATAAAGACACTATTTCAAGTTTTTTAATAATGTTAATTAATTTAGGGATGTGAAAGCAATAATATTCAAAGAATATTATGTACGTACTACAAGTAATTTGGGTACATTTGTGATTTGATTACAATTTGTTACATGTCGCCATCTCACCTCCAAATTTTCTATCACTGTGTGGTGAAGTACTTCCTTGCATTGTTTTAACATTTTACTATTTCTCGATATTCAATGGACAAAATTAATTTCCTATAGAATATAGATATATAAACAATCATTTTATATGGTTTAGATGTCACCATCATTATCTGTAATTTATGTCACACTTCCATACTTCCATACATTTTCCTAACATTTATTTTCGAACTTTTTTACTCTTTGTCAAGAATGAGACCTAAAAAACACATGGATGTATTCTTAAAGTTGTTCAGGATATATAGGAACTCGTCAAATAATACTCTTATTATTCATGTCCACTTTAAAATGGGCACGTAGATTAATGTATTGAGTGTAAATTAAAAAAAGGTAGATCATGAGGATTGAAAAGTAGTGTAATTTATTTTTATTTTGGGTAGTTGACATAAATAAGGAGACATCCATTTTAGATATAGTGGACTTGAATAATGAAACAGAAGGAGTATGAATTAATGGACGCAATATGTAATTTCGAGATAAAGGGGCTTGAATTAATAACTTTTTAAAAATTATAGAGAAAAATTGAGATTAGGGCATTGAAGGGAGTATAATTGTGGTACACTAAAGTCTATCTCAAAATATTTAAAAATCGTGATATTTTTTTCTAATGTTCATGAATTTGCTAACTAATTAACATAAACTCCTCGTAAGGACCTAAATATTGGGGATTTCACATTAACATTTACCAAATTTATGATTCATTTTCAAATTTTTTTAATAATGAAATTAGTTTCAAAAGTCCGTTCCTGAAATAATGCATGATTAACAACTCACTTCTAGAATTTCACACTCGATATGTTGACATGATTGTATTTGACATTATCAAAAAAATTAGTGATAATATATCAATATACCCTATTTGACTATTACAACTACAAAATTACCCAACGGTATAAAAATTATTCACTATATACCCAAATTTACTAAAATACCCCCACTTTTTCACTTCTCTCACTTAAAAGTGTCAGGCCATGATCGGACCGTGATCGGACCATGTCATGTGTCCGACCGATCGGACATGCCCGATCATGGCCTGATAGTGATCGGCCAAGGCATGATAGGGCATGATAGGGCATGACCGATCATGCCCTTGTGATAGGGCATGACCAATCATGCCATTTGAATAGTGATCGGCCCTTGTCCATTGTATAGTGATCGGGCTTGGTCGGCCGTGTCCGACCGGTCGGACCCTGATCGGACCCTCTGTTCACTGATCGGACCATCTCCATAGTAAGGGTATTTTCGTCTTCTTGGGTATATAGTGTAGTTAAATATAAGAATTGGGTATAAATGTGTTTCTCTTTTCCCAGATGGGCATTTCACCGCCGGACTCAAAAAATTACTCCCTCGATCCTATCGAAACGTCCCACTATAAATATTATATTTTCGAAAATGACAAAAATTGTATTTTCTAATGAAATTGAGGGAGTATTATAAATAGATATTAAATATACTTAAAAGATTAAAATTTATTAGATTTTATTAATGATTATTGATTAGTCTACTCGAACTCGCAGATTCGGTTCTTAACAAATTAGTTTAACACTAATTAAAACATAAATTAATTCCGATTATGTCGTCATAATGTCTCCACCTTCGTTAACTAATTCAGATCACATCCAAATCTCATTCAAAACCTAATCATCTTCATGTATAAATACAAGTTTTAATTTTCATGATTCATCAAAAACTTTAGATTTTCAAGACTATGAAGAAACCAATTTTTTCTTCGTTCTTTGCTGTGAAATTTGTTTTACTCGCCGTGATTATCTTGCTTCCGGCGATGGTCGCCGGCGAATGCACGTGCGAGCCGGAGGAGGAAGACCGGAACAAATCCCTCGCGCTGAAATACAAGTTGGCGGCGCTCGTGTCGATTCTGGCGGCGGGAGCCGTCGGCGTGTGCCTCCCGGTGGCGGCGAAGAGTTTTCCGGCGCTAAATCCGGAGAGCAATTTGTTCTTCATGGTAAAAGCCTTCGCCGCCGGCGTGATTCTGTCGACCGGATTCATCCACGTGCTGCCGGACGCGTTCGAGAGCCTGACGTCGCCGTGCATCGGCGACCACCCGTGGGGGGATTTTCCGTTCACCGGGTTCATCGCGATGGCGGCGGCGATCGGGACGCTCATGGTGGATACCTACGCGACGTCGTATTTCAGGAGGCGGACGAGGGTGAAGGCGGCGGACTGCGACGTCGACGATGAGGAGAGGACGTTGCAAGCTCACGCTCACGCCGCGAACGACCATGCATTCGAGATTGACTCCGGCGAGACTGAACTCCTCCGCCACCGTGTCATCTCTCAGGTAATTAATTTCGTGTTAATAAATTCGATTCGTATTTGATTTAATTATTCTTATTTGGTCATCAAATTACAGTTAAAGCTCGATAAAATAATAAATTTGGGACTAAGAAAAAAAAATTCATTTAACGAGGTTATTACTTTATCGAACATTATTTTAGTGCATTGACCCATATTGGGACTGAAAGAAATTATTATCTTAGCGAGATTATTACTTTATCGAGGTTTAATTTCGTGTTTATTGGAAAATTGGAAAGTAATTGATTTTTATTAATGGCTTGAAAATTGAAATTAAATGTCTCTATTAATATGGTTTTAATTTTTTGAATACATACTAGTTCGATTCTATTAGAGCTCTTATTTCATTTAAAAAAAAAATTAATAATTCCTTGATTTTTTAAATTTTTTTTTTGAAGGTTTTGGAATTGGGAATTATTGTACACTCGGTCATTATTGGAATTGCATTAGGGGCTTCAGAAAGTCCAAAGACAATAAAGCCCTTGATTGCTGCCTTAACATTTCATCAATTTTTCGAAGGAATTGGTCTCGGGGGATGCATAACGCAGGTATATAGAGAGAGAGTCGATCAAATAGAAACTTATACATTGGTACATTATTATTATATATTATGTAATTAATTCGTGTTTTTTATTTGGTCAGGCAAAATTTAATGTAAAGGCAGTGACAATAATGGCGATTTTCTTCTCCCTTACTACTCCCACCGGCATCGCTGTCGGAATCGGAATAAGCAACATCTACAGTGAGACGAGTCCGACGGCCCTTATCATAGAAGGTGTATTCAACTCAGCCTCGGCGGGCATATTGATATACATGGCCCTCGTCGATCTTCTCGCCGTCGATTTCATGAGCCCTAAACTCCAAAACAATGAAAATCTACAAGTAGGGGCAAATCTGTCACTTCTTACCGGGGCTGGCTGCATGTCTCTTCTTGCCAAATGGGCTTAGTTAGATATTTTTGTTTTCGTGGTTATTAGTGGCGGCGGAGGGAGTGAATGCCGCGGAAGGCGGTGGCGATTGGGATAGCACGGTGGCTGAATTAATCTTATAAGATCAAATTGATATTCTTTTGTAGGTGACCATGAATTTTATAAGATCAAATTGATATTCTTTTTTTGTTGGAGTTGTGAGATTTAAAAGATTAATGTTATAAATTTTCTCTCAATTTCTAACATGACGAACAAATTGTTAGGAAATTAATTTAAACATTAATTCTTCAAAAACTTGAAACAATTTTAGTGTCTTTAATAATCAAATGACAATTTACACACCATAATTGTAGATTAAAACTGTAATAGAAAATGAAAATTATATTATACATTGTTGCAGGGCCCAAATTTTGAGTAAGTGGTTATATCTATGAGAAATTATAAATTATATATATTGTTGCAGGGCCCAATATATTTTCCTCTTCTATGTTAATTTCCATCCAAAAAAAATAAAATTAGAAAGAAATGTTTTCGATGGGAGAGGCAAGGCTAGTATTCATAAAAACACATAACAACCCAACTCGTCACGGCGGCCAAGACGGCGGAGCTCCCCGTCCGCCGCAACAACCGCCTATCCAACACCGTCATCATCATGAACATGCTTACCGACATAAAAATCAGTTCTTACATAAACAATCCACCACATCCAAACATCAACTTCGTACATCTCAAACAAGATGTATCCAACAAAGTAGAAATCGATCAAATCTAACAAAGAAATGATGATGAATTTCGTCTCAAGCCACAAGGATTCCACTCGTACTATCTTGTCGGAGATGATGAGGTGTCCGGAATACGGGTAGGGTTGCCGGGTTTTCTTCCCTAGTGGCGATTATCGGACTCATGTTAATTCGATTTTTAGATTTTGTGCGGTTAGGGTTAAAAATGAGATTAGGGTTAAGGTGAAGGAGATTAAGTAGAAGGGCACTTATGGAAGGAGGATCTTCATATGACTTTCTAGGTTGTCTAATTGATAGTTTGTGCGATTAGGGTTAAAAATGAGATTAGGGTTATGGAAGGAAGCTTCTTGAATATTGTTACTTGTGTATCATTTTCTATTCTCCTTTTTTATCAAGAAGTGTGTCAATTTATATTGTAGATGAATTTTATAATTTTGTCCCAACTTTTGGATGTATAGTTAAATCTCGATAAAGTAATATACACTAAAATATAACCTCGTTAAATGAATATTTTTTCTAGGTCCTAAGGTTATTACTTTATCGAGTTTTAACTGTATATTATAATTTAAAGGATTAATTGTGAAGTACTTATGAAGTTTATTATTGAACATGTATATTCATTATAATCTAAGCTAACTTTCTGATCTAGTGATCTTCATGTCTTATCTCAAACATATAATTAATTTATAAAATCTCAAGGATGTAAAAATCTTCAAATAATATCAATTTCATCGTATACAATTCATAGTCAACTTCGTCTCAAATCTCACCCACGCATAAACAAGCAACACTCCAAAAATGGAAAAAAAAAAAAAACTATTTAAAAAAATGTTTAGATTTAAGCCCATTTTGCAAGAAGAGACATACAACCAGCCCCAATGAGAAGTGACAGATTTGCCCCTAGTTGTAGTTTTCCATTATTTTGGAGTTTAGGGCTCATGAAATCGTTGGCGAGAAGATCGACGAGGGCCATGTATATCAATATGCCGGCCGATGCTGAGTTGAATACGCCTTCTATGATTAGGGCCGTCGGACTCGTCTCACTGTAGATGTTGCTTATTCCTATACCGATAGCGATTCCGATGGGAGTCGTGAGGGAGAAAAAAATTGTCATTATTGTCACTGCCTTTGTATTAAATTTTGCCTGAAAAGATAAAGTTAAGTGAATTAATTACATAATAATGATATCAATAGTATCGATTTCTATTTGATCGACTCTCTATATATACCTGCGCTATGCATCCTCCGAGACCAATTCCTTCGAAAAACTGATGGAAAGTTAAGGCAGCAATCAAGGGTTTTATTGTCTTTGGACTTTCCGAAGCCCCCAATGCAATTCCAATAATAACGGAGTGCACAATAATTCCCAATTCCAACACCTTCAAAAATAAAAAATTTAAAATCGAATTTAATGTCAAACAATTAATGAAAATTAATATCTTCCTAAAAGTTAAGAAAATAACGACAAATTAAAAAATTTTGTACCTGTGAGATGACACGGTGGCGGAGGAGTTCAGTCTCGCCGGAGTCGATTTCCAACGACACCGCGCCGTGTGCATGGCCGTGCGTGGCGTGAGTATGCGCTTCCACCATCCTCTCCTCGTCGCGGCCGCCGCCGTCCGCCGCCTTCCCCATCGTCCGCCTCCTGAAGTACGACGTCGCGTAGGAGTCCACCATCAGCGTCCCGATCGCCGCCACCATCGCGATGAACCCGGTGAACGGAAAATCCCCCCACGGGTGGTCCCCGATGCACGGCGACGTCAGGCTCTCGAACGCATCCGGCAGCACGTGGATGAATCCGGTCGACAGGATCACGCCGGCTGCGAAGGCTTTCACTACGAAGAAGAGGTTGCTCTCCGGACTCAGCGCCGGAAAACTCTTCGCCGCCACCGGGAGGCACACGCCGGCGGCTCCCGCCGCCAGAATCGACGCGAAAGCCGCCAGCTTGTACTTCAGCGCGAGGGATTTGTCCCGGTCCTCCTCCTCCGGGTCGCACGTGCATTCGGCGGCGACCATCGCCGGAAGCAAGATAATCACAGCGAACAAGACAGTTTTCGTCGGGAAAATTGAAGGAAAGATTGATTTCGTCATTCTTAGATTTTTTTTTTCTTTGTTAATGAATTGAATCATGAAGATTAAGAGTTGGAAGATTTTATATATATATATATATGGATGAGATCATCTCTACAATAAATCCCTATCCCAACTGGTATCCAATTCAAAACTACATAATTTTGAATTAAAAAATACACCCTTTAATTATTTATTCTATCTTTTCTCAGTCTTATCCTTTGAATATTTTATCCTCCATCAATATTATCCTTTAAATCTATATTTTTTAATTCAAAACTACGTAGTTTGAATTGGACGGATTAATTGGACATGTTATTCTTTGAATATTTTATCCTCAATCAAAATTATCTTTTGAATCTATATTTTTTAATACAAAACTACGTAGTTTTGAATTGGACACTAATTAGATAGAGATTAATTGGACATATTATCCTTTGAATATTTTATCCTCAATCAATATTATCCTTTAAATCTATATTTTTTAATTCAAAACTACGTAATTTTGAATAGAACACTAATTAGATAGGGATTGATTGGACATGTGATCTCAGTGTGTATATATATATATATATATATATGGAAAAATATTTGTCGCGATTTTTGTGTTCGGAATGAGATTTCAATGTGATTTGAATTAGTAAACGTAGGTGGAGACATTATGACAACACAAATGAAATTAATTTCTGTTTTTTGTGTTGATTAATTTGTTAAGAACCGAAACTGAGAGTTCGAGTAGACTAAGAATGTCGACATAATTTTTTAGTTCGACTGATCAATGAAATCGGCAATTTGTAGAAAATAATGTATAGTGTTAACGTCAAAGTCAATGATTTTGATACTATGGGTAGGCCCCGTTTGGGAAAATAATTCGTAAAAACATACCGTATAAGTTCTTAAATTTATTAAATTGTTTGCGTTTTTTATTTAATATTAGTAATAATTTATTATCTCCGTCCCGCTATTTCCGGCACACTTCATTCCGGCACGGAAATTAAGAATGTAGATAATTAAGAATGAGATATGGTAGATGATAAAGTAGATGAGAGAAGATGAGTGAGAGTAAATGATAAAGTAAAATAGAGGAGATGTTAAAGTAAGATAGAAAATGATAAAGTAAGAAAAAGTAGGAGAGATAAGATGGTAAAGTATGAGAGAGATGATAGTTATTTCCAAATTATGAAGTGTGTCAAATATAGTGGGACGTCCATTTCGGGAAAGTGTGCCAGAAATAGCGGGACGGAGGTAGTATATAACTTAAAAATTATAGTGTTAAAATGGTTGAAGACTGAATTCGATAGGTGAATATCTGCATGAACTCCTCATTAATTTATGAAAATAAATCAAAAATAACTTATATATGACAATATATAAATTATTTTTTTAAAAATATAGATAGGAACACATTCCAACCAATTTCCGAAAAAAAAAATTGTATCAAATTTGAACTAATAACTAATCCCAATTATGCCTATGAATCCTGTGATAATTATACAAGCTCTACAATTTAGGTTGAGGCCAATTATCTCAAATAGAGAATGTAACTAATTGAGGTAAATAAAGTCGAGGATATTTTGAGACCTTGCGTGAATAGTACACGTAAATTCATTTCCGACGTGTACCCAGCTAAGATTTTATTATTTGAGGAAAAATTCCAAACTTATTTGTCTATTCTTTAAATTTGGCTATTTAAGCCAATTCTATTTCAATTTCTTTTGTATTTTAATAATTTGTTTAAAGTTAAATACAATCATGTCAACATCGAGTGTGAAATTATAGTACACTTAAACCTTAATAAAGTAATAACCTTGGAACCAAAAAAAATATTCATTTAACGAGGTTATTACTTTATCGAACATTATTTTAGTGCATTGACTCATATCAGGATCGGAAGAAATTATTATCTTAGCGAGATTATTACTTTATTAAGGTTTAACTAGAGTTGTCAATATATAATGCATGAATCATGCATTATTTCAAAATGGGTATTTCGAAAGTAACTGAATTTATTGATAATTGCTGATAAATTAAGATTTAGGGTAGTTTAAGAATTAAGAAATTTATCAAGGAAATTTTTGTCTGAAAATATTACCTCTATTTGCCATTTAGTATTTTTTTTTCTTTTTTTTGGTATAAAAGAGGAAAATCGAATCATATATTTGGTAAAGATTAATATCAATCTCACGTTAAACTGGCATGTATTAATATGTATTAATGGGGAAAGTGATGAAGACATCTAAATTAATATGATTATTTTGTATATCTATATTCTTGAGGAAATTATTTGGTCCATTGAATGTGACAAATAGTGAAAAAGTTAATGCGAAGTGTGAAATAAGCGTATCAAACTGTGACATAAATTGAGACAAGTGATGATGACATCTAACAACTTGTAATCAAATCACATTTGCATAATATTCTTATATAAATTATTAATAATTAATTTGTATATATACAAGTGTTGAGTATAGAGTTTGAAGATCATAATTAATAGCTCAATTTTATTATGAGGAAATTGGGTATTATATCACATCAGAGAATTAATGAAGATCGTCATTAATTTCACCAATGAATAGATAGGCTCTATTAATGTTTAAGATATCATTTAAGAATTAATCTTTGGACCTAAGAACTTATTCCAAAGGCCCGAATGATAGTAGGACTATTTTTCTATAAATAGTTCTTTTTTTTATAACCTATATCCGAAAATCATAGTGCATAATCCTAACTTGATAGCGCTCTCAGACGTAGTCGTGAGACGAACTGGGTAAATAATTCTCGTGCTCTTTTCTTGCTTTTATTCATATCTCGTATATTTCATGTTTTGTTCTACACAAAAATCACATGTGCATAATAATATTTAATTGAATTTAATTGGAATATTTCTTGTTTATGAATCGTGAAAACTAAAAGTTGGAGGACTGTATAAATAGATAGAAACTGTATCACACTATGACATAAATTTGGGGAAGAGATGGCGACATGTAACGACTATAAAGTCTATATATAATAATAATCAATTCACATGTACGTGCATAATATATTTTTTAATTGCCTTTACATATATATTTATTTATATGATCCCCTTTACTCAATTAAATTTTCAATAACTATTACTTATCCCATCTCACTATTTATGACTCATTTTTTTTCGATAAGGGAATTAAAAAATTGGTGTTATATGGTTTAGGATTTAGGGTTATTACAAGTGGTTAGGCTTCATTAATTATTAGAAGTTTAATTTGACGTATGGCTTCATTAATTTCAAAGATAAGTAATTAAACATTACATATTCATTAAATTCCCCGTCGTTATTTTTGAACTATTTTTGAACTACCAACTCACACCCCCACCCCACCCCACCTTAAGGGTACCTCTCTAATGCTAAAACAAAAAATGTCAGTTTTTTTGTCGTCGCGTCAGCTTTTAAAACCCGTAATTTTTTTAAAATTTTTCACTCCAATCATATAATTATAAACCCAACTTTTTTATGGGTCTCATTAATATATACACACAATGTTGAAACTAAAGCTAGAAGCCTAGATATTAAATGTGTCATAAATCCCCACTGGAACCGCTATGTGTTGCTTGTCACCTATGGTTAGCCTAGGGTGGTTGAACTCTCCTGTGTGGTTTGCATGCTATTGCACAGGAGCGGGGTTTACCCAGTGCGCACTTCGGTAGCGACTGCGGGTTACCCTCGTCATCCAAAAAAAATATATCATAAATGTTATATAAAGTGGAAAATTGAGGACGATGTGGAACCACTTATAGTCAAATCACATGTACGTAAGATTCTTATATGTATATATACATATTACCCAGTGCGCACTTCATTAGCAGAGTTTACGTACCCAGTGCGCACAGGAGCATAATCTACCCAGTGCGCAGACTAGAGCACAGGAGTAGGGTTTACCTAGTGCGCACTTCGGTAGTGGTTGCGGGTTACCCTCGTCATCCAAAAAAAATATATACATATTACCAATTTTTAGTATTTATAGAGATATGTTTCATGCATGTGGGTGTTGGTTATTGAGCATGCGTGGGGGTTGTCCGTGCGGAGAGTAGCATGTGGAGGGTGGCCATTTGATTAAACTTTAGAGGTAGGTGTCGCCATGCACGGCGGCGTAAATGTGACTTGCGAATGGGGGGGTGAGACAGAAAAAGAAGAGATAGAAATGGTCCTTCACAACCAAAATTAGTAAAAAAAATAATCTATTAAACTCGAACGAATTCAACTTTGATAACAAATCCATACTAAAAAAAATGAAGCAAATTGAGCTAGTGTTCATCCCCGCTCCTGGTTCCAGCCACGTCATCGCCGCCGTGGAGATGGCCAAGCTCCTCCTCCAGAGGGCGGAGCAACTCTCCGTCATCGTACTCATCATGAATCCCTTCAAAGATACCACGTTAGAAAGTTACACACAACAAACCTCCTCTTCGTACCCCAATTTACGCCTCCAAAACCTCACCGCCGCCACCGGCGGCGATCAACCGGCGACTTCCGTCAACCTCATGTTCAATTACATCGAAGACCGAGTAGCCGACGTCAGAGAAATCATCTCTAATCTCGTAAACCAAAACCCTAATTCCCAAATCGCCGGTCTCGTGCTCGACGTATTCACCATAAATCTCATCGACGTTGCCGACGAATTCGGCCTTCCGTCGTACGTCTTCAGCACCTCCGGCGCCGGAAACCTCGGCGTGTCTCGGAATCTCCGCTCGCATCTCTCGATTGCGAAGCAGAGCGCGGATACGGAAACGGAGTTCTCCGTCCCGTACTTCTCCTCACCCGTCCCGGCAAGAGTCTTGCCGGGGTGGGGCCGCGAGGAGAATGCGGTGATGAGAAATGTATTTAAATGTTTGGCGCGGTTTCCGGAGGTCAAAGGAATCGTGGTCAACACGTTCCGCGACCTTGAGGTAAAGGCTGTTGATGCACTTATCGTCGATGATTCGTACCCGAAAATTTACCCGGTCGGGCCGGTTTTGAGTCCGGGTAGGGTTAATGATGATGACGTCGAGAAATGGTTGGATGACCAACCGGAGAATAGTGTGGTTTTCTTTTGCTTTGGGACTATGGGGACTTTGGATGAAGCCCAAGTGAGGGAAATTGCCCTAGCTCTAGAACATTCTAGAATTCGATTCTTGTGGTCGTTGCGGAAGCTTCTAGGGTTACCGGAGGGGTTCGTGGAGAGGACGAAGGGGGTCGGCAAGGTGATCGGGTGGGCGGAGCAGCAAGCCGTGCTGGCCCACCCGGCCGTGGGAGGGTTCGTGTCGCACTGTGGGTGGAACTCCGCTCTCGAAAGCGTGTGGTACGGAGTGCCGATCGCGGCATTTCCGATGTTTGCGGAGCAGCATTTGAATGCGTTTTTGTTGGTTACGGAGGCGGGGGTGGCGGAGACGATTACGTTCGATTATCATAAGGACTTTGGGGCGAAGAAGGCGCCGCAAACGGTCGGGTCGGAGGTTATAGCGGCGGCGATAGGGCGGGTGATGGCGGCGGAGGGGGCGAGGGAGAAGGTGAAGGAGATGAAGGAGAAGGCTAGGGCGGCTTTGGTGGAGGGTGGATCTTCGTATTATGCTCAATCTAGGTTTATTGAGGATGTTACCAAAAACATTAATGCTTAGTAATTTAATTTGATGTTTGTACCATTTCAAGCCTTAAGTTTGTTTCCCATGATGAATAAATT
Organism: Lavandula angustifolia; assembly: GCA_028984105.1. Taxonomy (NCBI): domain Eukaryota; kingdom Viridiplantae; phylum Streptophyta; class Magnoliopsida; order Lamiales; family Lamiaceae; genus Lavandula; species Lavandula angustifolia. The sequence goes on from CM054818.1 coordinate 27,577,961, forward strand.
AATTTTGCTTAGATACTTTTGTTACACAATCTTAGCAAGTGAAGTGGTTATATATAAAAAGCGAATAATTCTAAATTGCATTGATTTCACGACTACAGTTAAACCTCGATAAACTAATAATCTTGAAACCTAGAAAAAATATTCATTTAATGAGGTTATTACTTTATCGAATATTATTTTAGTACATTGACCCATATCGGGACTGAAAGAAATTATTATTTAGCGAAATTATTACTTTATCGAATATTATTTTATCGAGATTTAACTATATATATATTAAACTTTGTATATTAAAATTTAAAATAAACTATATATTAATTAGATTGGAAAAACGGTGATCAAATTCTCTGTCCCAAATTTCATTTTCTAATATTGTCTCATTAACCTAAATATCTAGTTGTTTACGGTATAATCGTAAAATTGTATTGTAAACACATAAATACTTACACTAATAGAACAACGTTGGGATACCAAACAAATTCGTGCTACTCAACTCAAACAAAAAGACAACTCATTTTCTAAGTCTTACTCAAAAGCTGTCCGAAGACTTTTGACTATGAATAGAATCTAGAAATAATTGATGCAATTTCCTCGAAGTCTCCTCAAGAATGACTTCAAAACTGCATTGCGTCTCCAAATACATTATACTCCCTCCATCCCCCTAATCTTGAAACATTTTTTTTTTTTTGCTGTCCCACCAATCTTAAAATATTATCTAAAATAAAAAAAAATTAGTGAATCATATTCACTTAAGAAAATGGACCCTACTATTTTTTAGTTTTACACCACTACTTTATTTTTACATCCACTAATTTATATTTATACACCCACTACTTTATTTTTACATCTACTATCTTAAAATCCGTGCCGATAGCCCAATGATACAAGATTAGTGGGACGGATGTAATATAATTTTATTTATATTTCAGAAAAATAATCTTAAAGATCGAACTCGAAGGAAAATTAATTTTTTGTCTTAAAATTACCTAAATTCAGTAAGATTAGTAGGAAAGATTTTAATTTTGAACCCAAAATTAAAGGTACGTTATATTAATTCTATAGTATTTTAGTATATAGTTGCAAGTCAAAGTCAATTACGTCAATATCATGCGACAACTCTTTCGCCACTAAATAGTGAAAGCGTCCTGCGAACGGATGTTGGTCCACAATTTTTTATTATTTTTTTTAATAATGAGAGTAATTTGTATCCGCAATCGACGTGCGCATTAGGTAACTCTGTTTCTGCTGGTTAGCTTGAAAACAATACGGAAGGGGTGGTCGACAATAATTTGATACCACTCTCTAAGGTACGTGTACAAAATATGGGAATTGAATTAACCAAATATGTATAATTTTCCCTTAATTGTCCGAAATATGTAATCTTTTATCAATTTATTATTTTACGAGATATTTATTTGTCCAAGAGAAATGGGAAAGGGGTGGGAAGGTATAAAAGTCAATTTCAATAAATGTATTATTGTGGTCCTTGTGGGCATGAAAACGAATAGGACTTGGAGGACATCCACTATTGTAAGAAAGACGAAAAGGTCCTTTTGTGATGACATAACGGTTAAGGTGAGTAGCTTGTATCGGAAGGTTATGGGTTCAAAATCCACCAAGACCGCTATGTGTGAGTCTATCACCTCTAGGGTGATTGAAAGCGGAGTTTACCTAGTTGCACTTCGGTAGCGGCTATGGGTTACCCTCATCATTGAAAAAAAAAAGAACGGATTACCATCGTCATCCAAAAAAAAAGGACGAAAAGGGTATTCTCACTTGATAGATAATTTTACACACCATTACAATTATGTGGTTGTGAATTGCAATGGAGTGATAAGGGAATTAATAATATGTAATGATCTCGGAATTTATCGGAAGGTTCGTGTTTTTTCAAATTGTGCATCCTTGTATTTTGAGTATTGCAGACTAATGATACGTGACAATTGGACAACTATTATGGTTGTACTACATACGTATACTAATTATGAGATGTATAAACTTTATAACGGGATTTATAATTAAATCTTCGAAATTTATTTGATGAAGTTGAACTTTTTCTAGTTACTCATGGTTATAGATTTTTTTTTAAAATTTTTAGTCTTTTTTAAATCATTTTCTAGTTACTTATTTGAATGGATTGGCCTTATTGATGGAGTGGGCCTTGAGGATTGGGCCTAATTTATGGAATGGGCCTCTTGGATTGGGCCTCTAGACCTTCTGAATGGACTGGATTGTGCATAGTTTCTTTTTTTTTTCCATTTCCAAAAGGCTCCATAGACCTTCAGTTACTGGATCTAATCCTCCACGAAAAGTCAGAAATTCCAAGTATTTTGACTAATTCAAGGTGAAAATTGTAGTTGCTCCTTCGACAAAACTTGGATAAAGTTGAACCAAAAGATCGCGATTCAAGATATATTCATGAGGGAGTGGTATCTCTTTAGGATCTACCAAGAAGTAGATTCAGAATTAAGATAAGGACTGACAAATATGAAAATAAGAGCTTTCGTATCCTATATCTGTACCGAATTCTTTCTGATTAATGAATCTCTTTCTAAATATTTTTTATCAATTGAAATTTTAATTTAATCATACTATAGTATATAGAAGAAAAATATTCCATTATTTGGGCACCACTATTTTTATATCGGTTCTTTGTATAACTTTTCCTTATCTAATTACGCATATAAATGTACAGTTAAACCTCTTGAAAGTAAATAACTTAGGAACTAAAAAAAATAAAATAAATATAAATAAAAAAGATCGTTTAACGAGATTATTACTTTATCGAGCATTGTTTTAGTTCATTAAACTCAAATCGTGACCAAAAGAAATAATTATCTAAGCGAGATTATTAGCATTACTTTATCAAAGTTTAATTGTAACAATAACATTTGCCATAATTATAAATGCATTATCTAATAGTAATCAAAATTAATACAATTATTTCACACAAAATACTAGATCCAATAACAAGAAATGCTAGATTTGATTGAAGAAAAAGAGACAATAAAAAAGAAAAGTTAAAAAAGTTAAAAAAAAATGTTCCTCTACACCTAACATTACATAGGATACATAGTCATGTGTGAAAAGAACAAATTTACAACGAAAAGTCAGCACCAAATCGCCTAATTTTCCAACAAATCAAGGCATGAAGTCATCATAATTAACCCTATTCCCGCTCCCCGGCGCCGCCGCATGCGGCGGCCCTCCGCCGCCATGCACGTTCTCCGTCATAAACAAATGATGCTGCTGCTGCTGCACTTGGTTCGGATACTGCACGTGGAAGCCACCCGCCGGCGCCGCCGCCACCACATGCTCCATGTAGTTCGGAATCTGCTGTCTCGGCGGCGCGAACGCCGCGGCGGGGCCGCCGGTAAAGTGCTGCACCATGGCCCGGAAGTTGGTGGTGTCGGTGTTGAGTAAGGTTGTGGGGGTCCGCCGCGAAGCCCTCGAGCGCCGCCGGATGGGCTTCGCCACGCGGCCTTGATCCGGACTCAAGTTGTTGTTTCTGGCCACCGCCGCCGCCGCCGCGGCGAAGGCGTTCGTTGGAGAGGTTTCGATTTGGTTGATGTCGGAAAATTCGTTTTGGTAGGGTTGGAATATCCAATCGCTAGGGTTTGACATGGTTTGGCTAATAGCCATAGGAAAATTAAAGAGTAGTGTAGTAAAATTCGAGAGCTTAGATTTAAGCTCTCTTGTATTACTTTTAGAGAGAGAGAGAGAGGGAGATAAGGAGAGAGAGAAGATGAACAATTAAAGGATAAAAAGGCATATAGTCATTGGATTGGAGTATTTATAAAGTGGAGTAACAACTCTTGTTCTTTTAAGTCTTATTTTATTATTCATTTTTTTTAGTTACGTAACAACTAATAATTCTTTTTGTATAATAAATAAACTTTAAAATTAAAAATACACACACGCATGCTCCCGGAAGATCTTCAATACTCTTTACTTTAAATAAAAGTGTTTTAAAACAAATTAAAAGATATGTTTCTCCAACGAGTGTATTGATGAAATGAAATATGAAAATCGGGGATATGATGTAATAAAAACAAGTCAAAGAAAGACTTTAAGGTTTGATATCGATGATCAAATGCTTGTTTGGTGGGGTTTCTGGAAGGGTAAGGTGGGAGGTTGCTTCCTCGAAAGAAAGAAAGAACAATACAATAAAGGATGGAAGCAATGACCTCACTCCCACGCCATTTTAATTTAATTTACTTTTTCTTATATTCATCATTGACTTAGACCTAAAACACTTTGGCTGTGCCTCTTTAGCCTTTCATGATCGATTAACTGATTTTATTTCTCTAATATTCGTTATGATATATTCCATCAGTCCCATTTGATTGGTCTCGTTTTCTTTTTTGAACTATCTCACTTAACTTGTCCCATTTTCTAAACAAGAAGATAATTAATTTATCTTAATTTATGTGCCGAAAATAAATGAAATAAATCAAATGGGACAGAGGGGAGAGAGAGAGAGAAAGACCTACGAGTTCACTGCATTGGAGACACACACATGAGTTTGAGATGAGTCAAAAACGTGAATTGAATTTTTTCAAACATTGTCATGTCACATTCAAATTCAACAATGTTGAATGAAGAAATGAGTGGGAATTGATTCCTTTATCATAGGGATAATTAAATCTAGTTGAGATATGATATTATATAAAAAGTACATTAAAAAATTCTTTAGTTTATTGTCGATTGATCCATTTAGTTGAATATCGAGCCGAATTCAAGATTTCAACAAATGAAAAAGTATAAAGAAAAATTCAAGAGGATACACGTGTGTATCAAGTCTTTTTAATTTAGACATAAACCGATAAACGAAGAAAATAAAGACATGAATGTGAAAATATTCAATGTTACTCCCTCCGTCCCATAAAAAGGAGATTTAGAAAATGGGAGTATGTGGTGTATATTGTTTTGACGTTTTGGTTTGTTAATTTTGGTTCACATATTGTTTTTCTTTTTAAGAAATAAGACACTTTCTATGGGACGACTCGAAAAGGAAAAACAAAATACTTTATATGCGACGAAGGAAGTATTATATTTGAGCAAACCTGATGGAAAAGATGAAGAGTAAATCAACTCACATTAATTGATTTCACAATATATCCGTTGGAAAATATGTCTCAAAGATGAATTTATTTATATTGGCACCTTCAGACAATTGAAATGAGGCCCAATTACTCAATTACCCGACCCAGTTATGAGGCCCATTAGATCATTGATTTTATTTTGCACTTGAAATTTAAAATATTTAATAGTGAATCTGAATATAAATAATTTGGAATAGGTTGAATTTCGAGCCGAATTCAAGACTCCTACAAATAAAATTATAAAGAATATTCGAAAAAATTCACCATCATTTATTGATGATTTGACATTAGAATATATTGCGGCTAAATTTTAGCGGATAGATTTTGATGTCACATATTTATATTCGGAATACATTTTAATTAAATAATCAAATCAAAATTAATTATGGTGGGTCACATATGCCACATGTCAACATCTTATAAAGTATGACATATAAGGGAGTATATTGTGTGACACACAAGTCTTTGTGAAATTTTAGTGATCTTTCTTAAATTCGGACAGTAACATTAAATGCAAATTGCTTTTTAACTTTGGTAAAATGATTCTTAACATATTGACATGTTGATGTTTGAATTAGTTTAAGACTACACGAAAAAGATCATCTCAACCGTAAAACGTTAAAAGTAAAAATATACCCAAAAAAAGAAAAAAACTAAAAATATGTGCGTGTTTCATGGAGTATAAATAGTAGATGGTGAGTGCAAGAATAGAAATGTTCATTTTCAGTTCCGGTTACAGTTCCGATTTGAAACCGTCGATTATGGTTTGTCAAAAATTGGAATCGAAATCGAACCGCATGTGACGGTTGACAGTTCCCTTTGAAACCGTCGGTTCCGGATCCAGTTTATCGGTTTCACGATTTCCATAAATTCTATTTTATTTAAATACTGAATTAATTTTTTATTAATTTTTTTGAAAAAAAAATACATTTTTCAGTTTCGAATCAAGTCAGTAATAAATTATAAATAAAATTGTACAATCTCATGATAGAATTGAACAATTAAATATATTAATGCAATCTCATTGTTGATTCTTCATTATCATCATGGTTTTAGAAATAAATTTTATATCATTGTTTTCGATTCTTCGTCGTTTAGTAATTATTTAAAGAATATTTGATATTCTATATTTTTCAATGATAACATTTGAACAACTTTTATCCCATATGTATTTTTTGAGAACGATAGTATTCATTTGTAATTATATTAAATACAGAATAATGTTTTATCCTTTTGTATACTATTTTAAAATATCAAAATTGGTAGGATTTTTATATTTTAAATGAATAGTTTATTTTAAATATAAGTAAAATTAGAAGATTTAAATCTTCAATAATGTTTAAAATTTAAAACTCATTTATCTAATTCATTAGATATCTGATCTTTGATAATTTTAATAGGTGGTTTGAAACTGGCAGTTTCATGGATTGAAAAAGAGTAAATCGAAACCGAACCATAAACCGACAATTTACTGTTAAAGACGATTCCGATTTGTACTGATTTCAGTTTTTACCGATTTCGATTCTGATTTAAAGCTCTATTTAAGCCGGTTTCGGTTTGAAAATCGACATGTCTATTGTAAGAGCGGAATCTAAGCTATAAATAAATGGATAGCAGACAAAAATCTGAGTTGGGAGGTTCAAATTATGGATTATCCATAAAATTAATTTCCATTTTCTGGGAGTGGTGGAATCTCCACCTTTCTCCCACTCAGCAAGTTTTATATCAGCTCAATTTCTTCCCTTAGTTTTGCAGACTGAAACAATGGCGTCTTCTGCGAATGGGTGTATCAATCCATGCGTTATATCCAACCGGCCCTTCGAGTTATCATCTTCTCGGTTGAGTTCTTCTTCAGTTGCTCCAATCTTGGGCTGTAAGAAAAGAAGCCCTTCAATCAGGTAAGTGTTTGAAGTTTTGAATTTGGAGTGTTCTTGCAACTGCCCACTTGCATATGATCATGTACAAGTGTGATGTTGGTATCAAGGCTGAGTCTTTATGGGTTTTTGAGTGTTTTTAAGTTGAATTATTCCGAGTTAGATTTATTAGCAGGTGATTGAGTTACATGGGATTGTTTCTAATACTGTTTGAAGCGTTAAGGGATTTGAAGTTTTGGATTTGGATTGTTTGCAGCTGCCCACTTCCTTATAATTCTATAGAAGTGTAATTTTGGTATGAGATTGAATTCTTGGAGTTAGATTTGTGTAGCTGCTGTTGGAGTTTAATGGGATTGTATTTTCTTGATGTTTGAAGAAGAGTTGAGGAATTTGAAGTTTGAGTTTGGTGTGTTCTTGCTATTAATGGGAGTTCTTGCAATTGCCCACTTCTCTATAAATCTATAGAAGTGTTATATTGGTATCAAGATTGAGTCTTTAAAACTGTGTTTCTAAGTTGAATTCTTGGAGTTAGATTTATGTGGTAGTTAATTGAGTTTAATGGGATTGTTTTTTGTTAGTTCTTGAAGATATGAAGAATTTCATGGTTGGAGAGATTAGTAGCCATTTCTGTGAATGAGATTAGTTAGTTTAGTAGTTTATTTGATCAGATTAGATGGAATGATTAAGGGAGTTGCTCTAATAGTGATACATATACTTAACACAGGTGCCAATCCTCAACGAGCACCGATGAAACGAAAACGGCTAAAAAGAGGAGCTTATACGACAATGCAAGTAATATGCTTACTAATTTCTTGAGTGGTGGGAAGATCGGATCGATGCCTACTGCAGAAGGCGCGGTCTCGGATCTTCTTGGCAAACCACTTTTCTTCTCCTTGTATGATTGGTTCATAGAGGTATACACTACACCCCCTAGACTTTGCGTTGCTTTCGAGTTTTATAGGCTTTCGATTGATTTGATTGACTTCTTGGCCTTACTTTGGTTGGTATTTGCAGCATGGCTCGGTGTATAAACTTGCCTTTGGGCCGAAAGCATTTGTTGTTGTCTCGGATCCAATTGTAGCTCGACATATTCTTCGTGAAAATGCTTTCTCCTACGACAAGGTACGACTATTTGATATTTATATCCACCACTCTTTACTATGTGGGACTTTTCTTGTTAGGTTTAGTGATGTTAATAGTCGATCGAAATTACGTAATTAGGGTGTTCTTGCTGATATATTGGAACCCATAATGGGAAAAGGACTGATACCGGCTGACCTCGAAACGTGGAAGCAAAGGAGAAGAGGTGGTTTATATTGTATCATCACTTGGACCAACCTTCAACATTTTGACAATTTAGCTTACTCTTTATGTATGTTTGTTTGCAGTTATTGCTCCCGGATTCCACTCGCTTTACTTGGAGAGGATGTCGAGAATGTTTGCTGACTGCGCGGAGAGAATGACAACCAAATTCGACAGTCTTTTAGAATTAGAAGCTTCACTAGGAAAGAACAAGGTTGAGCTTGATCTTGAAGGTGAATTCTCTAGTTTGGCACTAGACATTATTGGTCTTGGTGTTTTCAATTACGAGTTCGGTTCTGTTACGAAGGAATCGCCGGTCATCAAGGTAGGGTTCGACTTTTCCTTACTTTTCCTTAATAAAATGAAGATAACAGAGATGAGTTTTAACACATTATCCTTCTCTATCTTCCGTTGCAGGCTGTGTATGGTACGCTTTTCGAGGCTGAGCATCGATCCACGTTCTACATACCGTACTGGAAACTCCCTTTGGCTAAATGGCTTGTTCCTAGACAGCGGAAGTTCCAGAGCGACCTCAAGATCATAAACGACTGTCTTGACGAGCTGATCAAGAATGCGAAAGAGACTAGAGAGGTGAGATAGTATCCAACAAAGTAATCACAGGCTTGAAGCTTTGCTTTTGCTGAAAGCCATTTTGTTTTCGTAGATACTGTTAACTCCGATTCGACATCATAAATTGCGTTTGCATTACCGCAGGAAGATGATGTTGAGAAACTGCAGCAAAGGGACTACACAAACATCAAGGTGCCTGAAAAGACACTCAAGTTTCATTTAATTTCGCCCCCGGAAAGTTAAGTTTGACTATTTAACCGGCGAATTTGCAGGATGCTAGTCTTTTACGTTTTTTGGTCGACATGCGAGGCGTAGACGCTGATGATCGCCAGGTAAACAGTTCAAGAACCATATGCATTTCTTGATACTCAAAATTTTGTTTCGTATTCGTTTGTTGTACGATAATCTTTCGTAACTGTGTTGGATAGCTGAGAGACGATCTGATGACGATGCTTATAGCCGGACATGAGACAACTGCAGCTGTCCTCACTTGGTCTATTTACCTTCTTGCACAAGTAAGTTGTTTGTCTCTCCAAAGATTACTGAATTTCGTGTTTGATTCATGGAAATCAAGATCGGTTTAAACTTATTTATGCGATTCAGAATCCATCCAAATTGAAGAAAGCACAGGCAGAGATTGATTCAGTGCTTGGGAAGGAGGGGATAACATTCGAATCGATAAAGAAACTAGAGTACGTTACAAATACGATTGATCTTTCTCGGACAGATAATATTGGCCTAATTTGTGATCTTTAAGGATGTTTTGGGCACATTTTGAGGCTGTCTATTGATACGTAAACTCGATACGTTTCGTTATATTATCTATCTCTACGCAGGTACATACGGCTTATTGTTGTGGAATCTCTACGCTTATATCCACAGCCCCCGTTGCTCATTAGACGCTCTCTCAAACCCGATACGTTACCAGGTACATCTACTGTAAAGGGATCGAACTCTATAGGTCAAACCATCGAACCAAGAATCTTCCGATCGTCGTGTTTTTTTTTTGTTCTTCTGCTCACGTTTCTCTGAAACAATGCAGGTGGGTATAATGGCATGGAAGAGGGGTATCAGATTCCAACTGGGACAGACTTATTTATCTCTGTGAGTCTTTCTTTATGCTGGCTTTTGAAGTAAGTTCATCAAGATGGCGATTTTTCTTGTAATTTATTCGAAAATCGTTCTTTTGGAAGGTGTATAATCTCCATAGATCTCCCTATTTCTGGGACAACCCTAATGACTTTGAGCCTGAGAGGTTTCAAAGGCAAAAGGAGAGCCAAGTCGACGGTTGGGCGGGTTTTGATCCGGCCCGTAGCCCCGGGGCATTGTACCCTAACGAGGTAACCGATCCGGTGCTCAATATCTTTAAATGTATAAAACTAGTCAGTTTGAATAAGCACAGTTAAACCTCAATAAAGTAATAACCTTGGGACTGAAAAAAAATATTTGTTTAACGAGGTCATTACTTTATCAAACATTATTTTAGTACATTGACTCAATTGGGACTGAAAAAATTATTACTAAGCAAGATTGTTATTCTATCGAACATTACTTTATTGATGTTTAACTGTATACAGATATACAAGTTTTTTCATCACTCGTATAAAAGTACGAGTTTTATTATAATTTTTTAACTGAACTGGCAAAACTACCCTTAATAAATCTACTAACGTTCTTCCATAGGGTTTAATGAGCCTAAGGGTATAGTTGTATAAAATTTCGAAAATTGGCTAAATATATCTGGATCGGCTAGTTTTGCGTTCCTCTCAATCTAATAAGTTTGTTGTGTTTATGATCAGATCGTCTCAGACTTCGCGTTCTTGCCATTCGGAGGAGGGGCGAGGAAATGCGTCGGGGACCAATTCGCCCTCATGGAGTCGACTATAACACTAGCGATGTTGTTACAGAAGTTCGACGTGAGTTTGAGAGGGCCGCCGGAATCCGTGGAGCTGGTCACCGGAGCAACGATTCACACCAAGAGTGGATTGTGGTGCAAGTTGAAGAAGAGGAGTGATTGATCTTTACACCTGTGATTAGGTTATAAAAGGGAATATGAAAGCAATTTGTTGAGGGCATTTTTATTAATAAAAATTATATGATTACGAAATTAATGGAAATTTTCTTGTATACCCTTGTATGTACCACACCACAAGGGTATTAACATGTGGTAAATGTGGTCCACTTATTTTAATGAAAAATGTCACATGTCATTACTCTTATGGTATGGTACACACAAGAGTATATGAATGTGGTACATACAATCCGCTCCGATATTAAACCTAGTACACAACAAACAATAACATTAAACTAATCATCAACTCAACAATGATGTCTTCTTCAGAGGATCCTGAATTATATAACTAATGGTAGAATATCACTACAACACAATATATGTTCTCTCTTACTATACAAGTTAGTCAAGAAGTGATTATCTGGCATTCTCACTCATCCATCTATGTATGCACAAGACTGTAATGAGAGAGAGAGAGAGAGAGAGAGAGAGAGAGAGGGTTCTCAAGGATGTCTTGGAGGATCATCATGCAACTGGGCAGATCTCACATTGGGATCGTCCTGCGAAGGAGCGGATAAACAAGCGTTAGGATCTGATATGATTATGCGAGAAAATCAAAAGAAAAGCAATAACGAAAGCGTGGAAATTCACAAACTAACCCGAATACCATAGCCGAAATTTGTAGTACGGAAAAATTCCATATGCCCCTTCAAGAACAATACCATATAAATCAGAAATAAACCAGAGAGAAGGTAAAAAATAAAAGAGAAATAAGCTTCTTTCTGATATAATGTGTTCTGCTTTAAAGAATAAAGATCAAGGGACAAAATAGAGAAGAAGATGATCCACAAGCTAAGTTATCCCATGGTGTGAGAATTAGAGAAGTTTTTGCACCTTAAACCAGAAAAATAGCGAAGCGAAAGGGCAAAAGGGTAAAAGAGCTATAATGAAAAACCAAATACCATTCCGGGCATGGATGGCTGAGTACCATAGTAACCATCATGTGTAGGTGCAATGGAGTTCAGCTGGCCCTATACAAAGATTATAAAAATTTCACATCTCATTATTACAGAATTACTAAAAATAATTAAGTGAGGATCAGATAACGTACTAGTCCTTGAATCGTCTGTTGATTCCCGAAGTAAGGATCGCGTGTGGGCCCCATTAAGTTCAACTGTACATTTCAAGTAAGAGATATATGTTAATGTTACAATTTTTGAGAATTTGAACTTCGGTTTCTAGCATTACTTTGAGTATATTCCTTCCTTACCATTCCCGGAACGGCTTGTTGATGACCGAAGAATCCGTCAAGATTGACAGGTCTAGAACTCAGTTTATCCTGAGAATTAAAACATCAACTAGCTTAGAACAAGCAAGTGAAAAGGCAGAATGATGAACATGAACTTTCTAAAAGACGTACAATTTGTTGCAAGCTTTCTGGCGTGCTGACGGTAATAACATCTGGCTCCATGTTAACCTGCATGCAGATATGATAGAAATTAAAGCAAACATAGAAGGAGAAGCGAATAGATATTTGATTCATGACAAACCTTTCTTTTCTTAGTCGAATTCTTCTTCTTGTTTGTCTTGCTCAAACTTCCACTTTGAATATCGTCTTCAATGCACAGAATACCAGGGGAAGCTGAAGGACCGGCCTCTAGGAGATTCCTATTGGAGTTGTTAGCATTCAAACAGTTCTCAAAAACTTCATCAAGTGCACGAAGCGACAGATTGTAACTCTCTTGTGATAATGACCCTTCTTCGCCCAATTTTATTGCCCTTTGACAAAGATCATTATACCTTTGCAGCCTCGACTGCACCTGTTCGGACCCTTCTCCCACAGAATATCGACTCTTAGCGTCTTTGGTCCACCGTTTCAAAATATACTGCGACGGTATTGTTGAAATGCCGCAGATTTGAAGAACAATCATTGCATGTCTACAAAGGAAGCCTTTAAACTCAAATAGGCGGCATATGCAGGACACTTCGGATTTCAATTCATTCAATGTGACAACAAAATCTTGATTCCTTTCAAAATCTTGTACTTTAAAAGTAATGAGTGCATCGACTTGTTCCTCTCTCTTAGGAATACATGCTACTGCACCCAATACCTCGAACTGGAATTTCCTAAATACAGCATGACTGTAAAGCCCAGCTACATGCTTCTCAAATGGTGAAGGAGACTTCAAAGCTGGCTGTTTGTTCCATGTATCAGAAGAGGCCTTTGCTTCCTCTTCATACCTATCTTGCAGAATTGTGTCGTATTGTTTAATAAACTCTTGCACAGTTGTCTTCTTATGTACATACTTGTCCAAGAAAGAGTTCACACTTTCTGATCGTTGACCGGTAGACATCCCAGCGAAAAATCCATCTTTCATAAAGCTAGGCACCCAAATTTTGCGATCTTCATACAGTGACTGGATCAACTCGTTCTCTTTCAATCCGAATCTATCCACCAGCTTATTCCACCTCTTGTCGAACTCATCATCTGTCCACGACTTATAAATGCATTTTTCAAATTTAGCAATGAAGTTCTCATTCTGTTTGATTACACTGCTAAACGTTTCTGAAACCTTTCCCATTATATGCCACAAGGAGAAGAAATGAAGAGTGGATGGAAAAACATCTGAGATAACAGACTTCAAAACCTTGTCTTGCTCCGTGAGAATAATTTTCGGAGCCTGACCACCCATCGCCTTCAACCATGTTTGCATGACCCATGAATATGTTGCTGCATTTTCATCAGACACCAAAGCACATCCAAGTAGCATGAACTGATAGTGCTGGTTGACACCAACAAACAGAGCTAGAGGCATCTTATACTTGTTTCTTATATAGCTAGTATCGAAAGACACGACATCATTGAAATGGGGATAATCCTGCCTGCTTTTCGCATCAATCCACAAAAGATTCTTCAGGCGCTGATCCTCACCAACATCTACGGCGTAAAAGAAGTTTGAATTCAGAGTCTGCATCTGAACAAAAAATTCAAGCATAGCACACACCTCTCCTGCATCCGTCGTGATATTCCTGCCCTTCTCAAACTGGCTTCTCGTGTCGTGTTTGAGACCAACTGCACTTTTATATTCAGCAAACTGTCTAGCCATAGCAGCATACATCCTTCTGGTTTGTTCACTTACAGCTTGGGCAGGCAAAAGTTCGTGGTTATGCTCTTTCTCAAATCTATGAATTATCCATTTCCCATCCGACCTTCTCTTAACGTGCATACTTGCTTTACAATCTGTCTTAGCACATGCTCGACGACCTGTAGCATTATCTGCATCCTGATTGCTTCCTTGTCTACTGCGTGGGCGGTTCAAAGATTTCTCATATTCGCGCTTTGTGCCATATCGAGAGCATGCAAATTTGGCATCAATGAATTCCCTTGATGTTTTAGAACGGCGGCTATTCTGAATCGCAGTGTTGAATCCCACAGATCTAGCATATTCCTGATAGAAAGCATACGCATCCCCGTGAGACCCAAATTCCATACCAGGAAGGGGCTCAAGAATTGTCATATCTTTAAAATCTATATCATGTGTGGGAGAATTCTCATCATCTCCATCTTCCACATGCAACTTTTCCTCAACATCTTCCATGCCCTCGCCTGCTCCACCTACATTGAGGGGTTTCTCCTCCCCATCTAGCATACTAACAATTCCATTAGGCTCCTCTATTTCTTTATCATGTTCCCCAGAAGGCAATCTAAGATCTATATCCATGACAACCTGTTTCCCTTGAACTAAGCTGTCGTCTAGCAACCTGGAAAGAATGTGATTTTGAGCTCTATAGAGCAATAAAGGTAAGAGCTTAATATAGTGCTGAATGCATTTACCTTTTAACTGCCACGGGAAAAAGAAAAGGAGCAATATAATATCAGATAAATAGTTAAAATGTGCTATAATCTTCTCGTCATTTATGAAATCCTATATATTGGTGAACATTAAAAAAAGAAACATGCTCTCAAATATCTTCTTCAGAAACTTGAGCACTGACAGGCTAGTAGAATAACCAAAAGTGCAATTTTAACTATCTAGCTGATGTCCCATATGTGTAAGCTACATGATTGACTGTACAGCTCCCATTTCAAGAATACCAGGACCATCCCTCTAAATTATCTCAAGCTTATGCATGAAACTTGTACTAGAGGTTTTAGATTGGAAACAATAATATCATCAAATAAGTTCTTCAGGAATATGCCATTTTGTCCATCTCCCAAATGATTTTTATTTCACGGTATATTACTATATTGATCCCCTAAAGAATTCACCAAGCGACTGATTAGTTTAAAGATTACATAAAAACCACCAAGAAACTTGGGTTGGTGTACGCATCCCTTAATTACAAGTACTTATTTAGGAAAATAACTCGTTTCAACTAAATCCAATTTCCATCTAGGTGTTTCCCCTTTGTGTTGGTATTCCATTCTTCTTTCTTTTTCCCCTATAATCCTGCAAGTTTCTTCCTCACAACTTTTGTCTATGCAGTCCACCATTAGCACAGGCATACAACAAATTCACAGCCGTAACCACATCTCCGACAATTCCCAAATAAAGATTATAGAGTGGAAATTCAAGTGTTCTTGAAAATTAAATCAGACAAATGATCACAGTAAGTAACCTAGCATTTTCACATGTTTACCCAGAGCAACAAGAAACACTAATCAACCAAATTGTTCATGTATGACTCAGCAAAAAAATTGACAATGCATAGTTTAAATGCCGGAACGAAGATTCCTTAGTATTTGCTTCTCCATATCCCCCACAACAACAACAAATCCACAACCCTTAACCGACCAATTTCAACATCAATAAACTAATATTCAAATCCAACAGCGTTGATTTGCAAGAGTTACACAATTGCAGCTTTCTGCAGCCAAGTAAAAAGCTCTACACAACTGAGCTAGGAAGCTAGCACATAACTACGAGAAGCTCCAAGAAACCAAACAAAAAGCTAACGAACAAAAAAAAACAAAAAGAAACGAGGCGGTCAGGATAAACAATTCGCGTAGACAAGAAAAGAAGGAGAAAATATGGAAAAAGCGGCGAGAATTTGATCGGGAATTAAGGGAGCTCTTTCTGTTAGTAACATCGATCGATTAGCAAAAATAACAGCGGAAGATTTGCGCAGATGATGGAGAGATGAGGAGGGTTGGAAGTTATGGAGGTGGAGAGAGATGATTACCTGTTGTTTTTATAGTTGGGATCTGCAGAACTGCAAATCCACGCGAGGGTGTGGGCGAGTCGACGATTTTTCCCCCAAATTGGGAGATTAGGGTTCTCGAGATTTGATTTCCACTCGCTCTCCTTCAACACTCTCTCTCACTCGCTCTAACCTTTTCTCTCTCTAGCGCGTGACTGAATGCTTCTCGTTGGCCAGCCTTCGTCTTCAACACACACGCGTACGCCTTTTTTTTCATAGAAATTGCACTTTTTATTTTGTTAATTAATTAAAATAAAATATAATACGATTTTTTATTTAGTTCAAATTAAAAAGAAATATTAAGTTCCAAATAAAAGAATTATAAGTGGTCAATTATTATTTTTTATGTATCATACTTATCATTATTTTACTCAAGAAACAATTAATAATACTTAATTATAAAAAATAATTATTCTTCACATAAAAAAAACATTGCAATAAATTATTCACTATGGAAGTTTTTTTAATTATTATTTTATTTTATTATCGAAATTGATGACTTTTTACACAATAGTCAGAGTATTATTTATTAAAGTTGCTAGTCAATCTTTCTTTGAAGCACTATCAAAAATCAAGAATTTAGAGCATATTTATATTGTTTGAGAAGTAAATACAAGTTAGTGATTTAAAAATGCGTTATAGTCATTTTTAAAAAAATGAACGAGTACTTGATCTAACAGTTTAGATCTATCATTTAAATCCCACACTTTTGACCAATTCTAGTTTAGTAATATCTCCGTCTCATTTAAAACGATCCATCTCAAATGGGTACCGGAATTAAGAAAGTTGATGGTAAACTATAAGGTATGAGTAGATGATAAAGTAAGAGAGAGAAGATTAGGGAGATAGTAAGAAAGTAGATAATAAAGTATGAGAGAGAAAATGATTAGTATAATGAGAGTAGATAAAATAGATGAGAGAAATGATAAAGTATGAGTGAAGTTATTTACTTTTCTGAAAACAGATCGTTTAAATGGGACGTCAAAAAAAAATATTTCGTTTTAAATGAGACGGAGGGAGTATAACATTTCACATAATGGTAGAAACTTTTTAATTCTAGAATTGTAGTATTGGGCTTCTCAAAAGCCCAAAAGTCTATAATAGGATTTGTTTATTAGCTGGGTAGGCCAGATAAATAATTGGGCTTTAGGGCTGAGCGGGCTTTTCTATATTACTATAATTGTCGTATTCATAAAATGTACAAATTCAATTTCAAGTGCTTATACCTTTTTGGGAAATATAATACTCTCTCTATTTCATAAATTTTGTCCCGTTTTATTTTTAAGGTTGTCCCATTTTCTAAAATGTCAAAATTTTTGTAATTTATTATAAATTATATGGAATTAGAGAATGATAGAGAAGACGAAAAATAAATGTGTATTATTATGAGGGTGGAGACCTCTATTTATAGAGTACAAGATGAGCTCATGGGCTTTTAGGATTTATATATATGGTAAGTATATATATATATATATATACAATATATTTACAACATATTACTTATAATTTAAAAGACCCACAATTTTACACACAATTAACAATTCTTCTTAATAACCACACGTTGAGAAATGGGAGAAAATATAGGGAAGGAGAGAATACTACTTTTCAAACAAAAAATAGTAATATTTTCCTAGAGAAATGCGATATCTTTGAAATAATTAGGTGCCAACATAATATCTTATTTCAAAATCCATTATTCGAGTAGAATATCCAGTCATCCACATGATTCTAAAGTTAACGGTTGATTTAACTCGTCAGACAAATTCTAATTTGTGGTGGGCGGGTCCTACCCAGGGCGGGGTCGGGGCTGCGGTAGGAACCGAACCCGCCCCAGACTTGATACGGATCGAGTCTGGAACTGCTCCGCACTCGTACGGGTGGGTATTACCCATTCCATTGTGTAGGGGTCCGACGAGTTCGATTCCTAATTCTTTTGTCATCCCTACATTCATCTTAATTTCCATATTGAAAAGAAATAAAATATATCGGGCGGGATTGAGGAAATATTAAAATACTCCCTCCGTTTCATTACTTAAGATGGGATCCACTTAAGATAGTGGATGTAAATATGTAAAGTTGTGGTGTAAAAGTATAAAGAGGTGGGTGAGATCCACTTACTTATATTAATTGTGGTCCATTCATTTATTTCCTTATTTAGTATGAGACAACCAAAAAAAGCAAATGAGATATTAATAATGAGAAGAAAGTATAAAATAGCATATGATTACTTACTTTTCTTCTAGTTGGGGTGGGCCCTCTAAGAATTTACTTAATTTTCTTCTAGTTGTGGGCCATCTAAGAATTGAAAGTTTTAATTGTAGAACACAAACATTTACAACTAAATCTCATTATTTAAATTGTAGATCCATCACCTCTTCTACTAAATCAACATTATTTAAATTATATATACTCTACTCCTTTTATTACTTAAATCACTTTATTTAAATTGTAAGGACCCCACACATCTTTACTACTTACCTCCGTCCCTTCTTATCGATACATTACTAAATTTTTCATAAATCCACCAAATCCCGCTTTCTTAACACGCCCCGTTTTCTCCCTTATTTTTGAAATACTCCATTTTACATCTCTCTCCTACTTTACCATTTATCTCTCCTTTATTTTTTCTTACTTTATCATTTTATCTCTTCTTTTACTTTTTTATCTTTTTTCTTTCTTACTTTATCATTTCTTTTTTATTCTTATTTTTTTTTCTTTTTTCCTACTTTATCATTTACCCATATCTCAATATTAATCATCTACTTTCTTAATTTCCTTGAATTGAAACGTTGTCGGAAATAATGGGACGGATGTAGTATTAAAATTCACTTCACCTTAATAACCGCGCCGAAAAGTTTAAGGACAAGTTGAATGGGACGGAGGGAGTATAAAATAGCAATGATTACTTACTTTTCTTTTAGTTGGGGTGAGCCCTCTAAATAGCCATTTAAGAATTGGAATTTTATGGATAAGTACTATATTCCCCATTCCAACGAAAGTGTCTTTCTTATTTTTGGACCGTTCACATAAAATGTCTAATTTTTCATTTGATAAATTATTATATATACAATTTAATTAAAAGTCCATAACTTTATCCACTTTCACTCACAGTTAACATTTTTTTAAAATAGCGGTGTCGAAAAGAAGAAAAGCATATCATATGATTGTATAAGTAAACTCTAATTTAATTAACACAAAAAATTGAAAGAGGTCGATTTTAAGATGGAGTGCTTTGTGAAACAAGAAGTTAAAAATAAATTGAATTTCATACATCAATTAATTCGAATCTATAAATTTTATTCAAGTGTTACAGTAGAATCCACCAATTTTAGGTAAAGATCAACGTCACGATACACTAGCTAATTCATTGCCAAGTGGGGGGGGGGGGGGGGGGGGGGGGGGGGGGGGGGGGGGGGGGGGGGGGGGGGGGGGGGGGGGGGGGGGGGGGGAGGGGAGGGGGGGGGAGGGAGGGGGGGGGGGGGGAGGGGAGGGGGGGGGGGGGGGGGGGAAGGGGGGGGAGAAGGGGGGGTGGGAAAGAGGGGAAGGGGGGGGGGAAAGGGGGGGAGAAGGGGGGGGGGGAAGGGGGGGGGGGGGGGGGGAGGGGGGGGGAGGGGGGGGGGAGGGGGGGGAAGGGGGGGGGGAAGAGGGGGGGGGGGTGAGGAAAGGGGGAGGGGAGGGGGGAAAGGGGAAAAAGGGGGGGGAGGGGGGAAGGGGGGGGGGGGGGGAGGGGGGGGGGGGGGGAGGGGGGGGGGGGGGGGGGGGAAGAGGGGGGGAGGGGGGGGGGGGAGAGGGGGGGGGGGGGGGGGGGGGGGGGCGGGGGGAAGGGGAAGGGGGGAGGGGGAAAGGAAAAAAGGAAAAAGGAGAAAAAGAGGAAAGGAGCGGGGGGGGGGGGGGGGCGGCGGGGGGGGGGGGGGGCGGGGGGGGGGGGGGGGGGGGGGGGGGGGGGGGGGGGGGGGGGGGGGGGGGGGGGGGGGGGGGGAGGGGGGGGGGGGGGGGGGGGGGGGAGCGCGGCCCGAGTGGGGGAAAAAGAAAAATTTTTTTTTAAAAAAAGTGTGGGAAAGAAAGAGAAGGGAGGGGAGAGAAGAAAGGAAAGAAAGGAAGAAAAAAGAGATAAAAGGAAGAGGGAAGAAAAAAGAGATGGAAAGAAAGGATAAGGAAGGAGAAAAGGAAGGGTGAAAAAGTTGTTTGTTTATTTTTTTTTTAAAGAAAAAGGAGAAAGGTGAAAAAAAAAATTTTGTTTGGGGGAGATTTGGGAGGGAAAAGAGAAAAAAAAAAAAAAAAGTTTAAAAGAAAGGTTTTTTAAAAAAAAAAAAAGAAAAAAAAAAGGAAATTAATAAAAAAGAAAAGTTTAGAAGGTAAGGTTTAGAAAAGGGAAAAAAAAACTCCCCTTTTTGAAAAACCAAAAAAAAAACTGGTAAAAAAACCAAAAAAAAAACCCACCCCCTCCTTTCCTCCCTCTCCTTTCTTTCTTTTTTCTTTTTTTTTTTCTTTTTTCTTCTTCCCTTTCCCTTTCTACTGGGGGGGGAGACCCCCCCCCCCCCTGGCGGGGGATTCAAACCCGGACCCAGACGTGTATGGGTCCATAAATTAGAACCAGCTCCGGATTCGTACGGTGCGGATTTACCCATCCCCAAATCCATTAGTGTGATTCGAATTGCTAATTTTAAATTGTCTTATTTTTAATTATTACTTCCTCCGTCTCATTTATAATAGGCTCTTGGCTTTCGGGCACGAAAATTAAGAAAGTAAAGTAAGTGGTAAAGTAAGAGAGAGAAGATGAGTGAAATGGTGAGAGAATGAATGCTAAGTAGGTGAGAGAAATAATAAAATATAAGAGAATATAGTATATATATTTTTTTTTGAAAAATGGATCATTTCAAATTGGACAAATTGAAAAGGAAAAATGGTCATTATTAATGGGACGAACGGAGTATTTTTATCGGTGGAAGTCCTTTGTTTGAATTTTCTTATTATGGTTGTCATGTATTATTATATGTGAGTATGAATTCAAGAACAAGAAAAATTTAAATAACATAAAATAAAATTTATGAAAAAATAAAATAAAAAAGTTTTATAATGCGGGTCTGGAGTGGGGCGGGGTAGGGCGAGAAATTGGATCCGAACCCGCCCCAAACCCACACATGTTAGGCCAGACCCGCCCCATGCTTCTACGTATATGGGTATTACCCGCCCCATCGCGGGGCGGGACGAGTTGAGTTTGGCGGGCTCGGCTCCAATTGTCATCTCTAATCTCATTTTTTCGAAACGAATGTCCATTATTTCTGTCTTACTTTCAAATTTGAAACATAACTATCATCATCTCTCATACTTTCTCTTACTTTTTACCATTCTCTCTCTTACTTTATAATTTACTTGTCGCTCGTCTTCTCTCTTCTACTTTATCATCTATCCATCTCTCATATTTTATCATTTATTCTCTAAATTTCCACGCCAAAAAGAAGTAAGACAGAAATAACGGGACGGATATAAACTCAAACTTTTTCTTTGTAAAAGTCATTCATCTACACGGAACCAACAACTTATCTGAATCATCGTGCCGAAAATATTCCTTAAAATGGACAATATCACCCATTGCATACAGTAATAAAGTATTATGTGGAGAAAAAATATCAGTACTATAGTAAATAATAATTCATGCAAGACAATAAATCGAAGACTGTTATAAACTAAATAGAATGAGAGAATAATAAAGAAGACGGAAAATAGATGTATATTATTATGAGGGTGGAGACCTCTATTTATAGAAGTACAAGATGAGCTAGGACTTTTTGGGTTTACATGGTCATCACAATATATGGTAAGTATATATATAAAATATATTTACAACACTCCTCTATTGATCACCCTCCCCAAAAGAAACCGATGTCTCGTTAAAACCTTGCGCCAAAAACCATTGGGATAAAACCGGACCGAAGGAAAAAGAGTACAGTTGCTCCACCTCAATATAGTCATTCTTGATCCTTGAGTCGGCGCATATCGATCTTGTGTACCAACTTCTTGAATGTTGGACGTTGGTAATGCCTTTATAAAAGAATCCCCTAGGTTGTCACTGGGGCCGAATTTCTTTGGATGTTGATGCCGCCACTCCTTTGGAGATCATGTGTTCCATTGTCTCTTTTATGAATCAATCTCAATGACTCATTTACTCGTGTGTTGCATTGGATGCCTCGTTAAAAACCTTAACTAAGAAAAACCCTTTGGGAAAAAAACTTAGAAAGGAAAAAAAAGTACAACCATTTGACCTTCGGGGTCATTTGACCTTTAGGGGTCGGTCTAATCTTCAGGATTATTTATAATGCGTTACTCCCCCTCAAGATAACAATCTTTAAGGTTATCTTTAAGGTCTACACTAATATGTGCAACACAATTTTAACTATCTTCATAGAGAATAACATGTTTGTCTCGAAGATAACAAAGGATGATCAATGCCATTTCAAATTCTCCAAGCACATAAGTAATGAACTTCTGGTCCTAAAATATTTTTGTTATCTTCTATAGGTCTAAATGAGTCTTCATCAACTTCAAGTGATTAAAGCAACCATTAGGTAGCTATGTGGATTCGATACACAAAATTTCTTTTAGAACCAATTGGTCGACCATATTTTTGACGAACTTTATATTCATTTGCTACCATTTGTACTTGTCCTTCAGGGACATTTATTCTTGCGGGGGTATTTGCAGCAAATGTATGACTTTGTCACTTCTTATATATACAAAACTTAAAAGCATCAAGAAGTTGGTTTGCAATCTTTTGAAAGTGAACCTTTCGACTTCTTGTTCACATTGATTACTTCGGGAATCCAAATGTGGCTATTTTGTTGGATGTAGATTTCACATTGGTTACTTCAGGAATCCAAATGTGACATATGTTCCACCTAATGTTGGGAACGTTATTTCATTATAATAACAATTTTCTTGTAAGACTCATATTCGTACGAACAACAACCATTTTTAGTATGGTCATGAGCAATTAATTGTTTAATCTCAATCCCAAAACCAAATAACATTAAATCCTCTTCAAGAGGAACTTAGAGTTTAATAAACTCACTAGCTTTATCAAGATAAAGCTGCATCAGGGAATTGAGCTCATTGTTTTTGAACTTGTAGTACTAACAATTTCTACATTTCTTCGAGAAATCGAACATTCATGGAAATTAAGAGATTCTTCAGGATCTCTCTGCACCCCCCAAATGAATTTTCAATTATGTTGCGCATCAAAGTTGCTTGCAGATGTCCAAACTTATCATGTCAAAGCATATAGCTATTTTGAACTTCAGGTTCATGACATGTTTGTCTCACTTATTTTTATGAATGTGTAATACATTCAAGGTGGTAGTGTGATAACTTTTCTTTTGTTAGCTTCTGGCTAAATGCAAAATAATCACTACCTTCTTATATAATTTCAATATAGTATCCATTGTAACGGATATCCTTAAAACTTAGTAAGTTCCTTCTAGACTTACTAAAGTAAAGGGCAAACTCAATAGTTGATTTCGTATCGTTTGATAGAATGACACATTCTCTTCTGGAGCCTTCAGTAATTTCGATGCACTAGATTTGAAAATCTTGCAATTTAGGATGCATATCCTCTTATCGAGTTTTAGGGAGGACAATCAATTATATCTTTAAGCAATCCTATTGGGATGCTTCATTTCTATTGTCTCTCGCATGCCCTCTTATTGGCAGATGAACATCGATATCAAAAGTGCATTAATGTCAACAAGACATAAATAATGTTTTTCATTCAGGAATAACATATATTATTGAAAGTACGAGTTGCTATTTAAGAGCATTTAATATTCTTCTAAAATATAAAATGATGCCTTACGAAAGCAAAAGTTGAGGCATTTCCACAAATATGTGATAGTAATGTTAATATCACAATATGGTCATTCTTCAGGAATATAATTGTGTTGCTACTAGAGCAACAACTTAGTTTTCTTCACGATACGTGAAATCAATAAATTGTGAATTTTGAGATCTACCGGATCTCACATCTATTCTTGAAAATCAATTAAACCACAATAGGATATTGGAAATGCAATTGTCATTCAAAGATGAGCTCGTGCTACCACTCCATATAATTATGTAATATTTTAAATTACAACATACCTTTAGATATACACTGTTCTTTAGGAACATGTAATATTCATCAAGAATATTAATTGTGCTACTTCAGGGGCAACAATTAAAGTATGATTATTGTGATATAAGATTTCAAAATGACAAGTTTTAGTTGTTCCAAGAACATGTAGAGTTAAGTGTACTACTTCAAGAACAACAATTAGAGTTATGAACATATAACATTTGTCAAAATTAAATGCTTGAATTGTTCTTCAAGAACATGTAGCATTCTTCAGGAATACAAATTGTGCTACTTTAGGAGCACCAATATTAAACCACTTCATGCGAAAGATTAATATTTTTTAGACCCAATTGTTCTTCAGGAACATATAGTGTTCTTTGGGGATATCAATTGTGTTACTTCAGGAGCAACAACAATTACAATTCAAGAACCAAGATTCGCATATCAATAAGATATATTGTATAAATTTCTCAGTACGTAATATTCTTCAGGAATATTAGTTGTGTGCTACTTCAGGAGCAACAAATTAAGTTTACATTTATATATATAAATATAAATATTATACACTATGCAGAAGAAGAAAAAACTAAAATATACAGTAAATACATAGATAATATTAATAACTCTTTAAGAATCTATAATATTCTTCAAGAATATTAAGTTGTGCTACTTTTGGAACAACAATTAAATTAAATCATTTCAATAAATAAATCCGATTGCTCTTTAAGAGCTTATGATATTTTTCAGAAATATGAATTGTGCTACTTCAGGAGCAACAATCTAGATTCAACATTAAATAAATAAATAAATAAATAACAAACAAATAAATAAATAAACGCTTAAAATAAATGCTCTTCAAGAGCATGTAATATTCTTCGGGAATATTGATTGTGCTACTTCTGAAGTAATAATTAAATCATTTTAATAAATAAATTGAATTGCTCTTTAAGAGCATGTGGAATTCTTCGTGAATATGAATTGTGCTACTTCGGGAGCAACAATTAAATCATGTCAATAGATAAATTGAATTGCTCTTTAAGAGCATGTGATATTCTTCAAGAATATCAATTGTACTACTTCTGGAGCAACAATTGAATTGCTCTTTAAGAGCTTGTAATATTCTTCAGGAATATCAATTGTGCTACTTATGGAGCAACAAAAAGTTAAGTAATATTCTTCAGTAATATTAGGGTATTATGTTACTTCATGAGCAAAAATAATAACAATCATTTGACCTTACTTTTCCTTTTGTCATTATTAGAATCCAATCATTAACCATATATATACTATGTATAAATTAAACATTCAATTAATGTAGATTGGAAGATGAGAATGAGTACCTTTCCTTCTCGTATAAATTATCTCTAAGTACGTGCCTAAGCTAAGCTTGCTGATCACGTTTTCTTGTGTTGATCGGCAACAGATGGTTTGTTCTTTTTGGGAGAAGAGGTTTCTCGTGCTGATAACGTGTTATAAACTAAATAGAATGAGAGAATAATAAAGAAGACGGAAAATAGATGTATATTATTATGATGATGGAGACCTCTATTTATAGAGTACAAAATGGGCTCATGAACTTTTAGGATTTATATGGTCATCACAATAAATGATAAGTATATATATAAAATATATTTACAATAAAACTTAATTAAATTCAAGCGATATTTTTTCTTTAAAAATCGAAAACTATTAAATAAAGGCAATAAACGTTCCAAAATTGTTGCGAAATTGAAACGGATTGATGTGACATAAAAATGATATGGAGTTTTATCATCGTGATGCTGAGCCGTCTCTCTCACCTCTCTCTCTCTCTCCACACTCATAAAAACGCTTCCCTCGTACTTCATCTGTCAACTCTTTTTGTTTGCATGCTTAGAAGTTAGAACCCCAAATCCCAATAGCAGTTCTCTAACACAGATCCATTTTACCTAGAAGACGAGAAGATTCTGATGATGCATCGTCTTCTCCGATCGGCTCTCGGAAAAGCCAACCAGGTTTTTAGTAATCAAAATCTCACTTCAGTTTTCGCCGATTATCCAGTCCCCATAGATATTGGTGCTTTTCATGTGTTTGATTATTGAAGTATTAGGCTTTACAATTCTGTTTTGCTTTGCTTCTTGGAAATATAATCACTGGTATGGTCTGATCAAAAGTCTCTGGATCCCCTATGATGGATATGTTTAAAACCTCACATTATAATTTTTTTTATTTTTTAACTAAACAATATAAAAAAAAAAAAAAAAAAAAAAAAAAAAAAAAATATTTTTTACTCATACTACTTTAACTTTTTAATTAGGTTGCCAAAATCTCATCTCTTTTTAGGGTGGTGTGTGGGTGGGTGGGGTAGGGGTAAATTAGAGTGTCGTTTATGGTTGATAAAAAGTTAATCCTTATGTTATTCTTGATTGGTTTGGTCAATTACTTAAAGTTAGGGGTGTACATGGGCGGTTTGGGGGGGGTGAAACCGGACCGCAAACCACCCATTTATTTGTATTTATAAAATTAATCCCAACCTCAACCCCAAATTTATAAAAGAAACCGCATGTATGGCGGTTGAACGATTGCGGGGGGTTTTCGGCTTTGCGGGTTGTAAGTTTTAAAAAAAATCTCATTACTCTTTTTTAAAACCGTTTTCATAAAAGATTAATAATTTTTAATAGTATTCAGAATATTTTAGGGTTTATCCTAAAAAGCCGTGACTTTGGGCTTTTGAGAATTGTTGTAACTTGTAGTCGAGAATCTTAACAAAGTTAATTCACATATTGCATATTAATTTTTATTTTATGTGAATTTATTAGGTCATTTTTTAATTCTTTTAACTACGGGAAACTTTGGAAGTAATCCATAATAAAAGGTATTACAAAAGTGCTTACTTTTTTTGAATATCTTAATCTTCTAATATTCAATAGACATACCCACAAAAACTTGGCAATTTAATCAACTAACTAATCTGGCATAAGTGAACTAATTAATAAAATTCTTTTTAGACTAAAAGTGTTAATATAATTATATAACATATGATATTATTGTAATTAAAATAAATATGCGGGTGGGTGGTTTAAATGCGGGTTTTCTAATTCAAATCCGCAACCCACCCAATACTTTGCGGATTGTAAAAATTTAAACCGTTAATACGCACATAAAAATTTAAACCGCACGGTTGTGGGCGGTTACGGGCGGGTGCGTGCGGGCGGGCGGTTTTGCGATTTTTTTGTACACCCCTAAAGTAGAGATAGCTAGGATGCTGTAGAGTATGAATAACTTTGATATTATCTTGGATGTAAAATTACAGCTTGGTCTTAAAGAAACTCATGCTGATTAAATGTTGTTGGTCTTTGAATTCTTGATTGGAATTTTGTTTTCTTTGGTTGTAAATGTGTGTAATTTGTAGCTGATTCAAGTGTCAGTGAAGTACGTTTAATTCTCGAATCCTAAGCATAAGTCAATGGAAATCAATAAAAATTACTAGTTTCCAACTAGATTGACAAAGTGGGACTTAGTTAATTTGGTTGATCTCAAGCCTCAACATCTGCTCTGGCCTTGTATAACCAAATACGTTTGCCAGATAGTTCCAGAAGCTGGGCTACCCGTTCCACAAGAAATGTAATTCCCTGTCGATTGATCTTAGTTCGTATTGTTCCCTCGATGTAGTTTCTCTTTTTATAATTCTTGAACCAGTATGTAGAGTTTGCCATGGCCGTAAGTATTTCAAACATTAGCTATAATGTCCAGATTCAATCTCTAAAGTCTCTTTGTCTAAATTAGATAGTATTTACATATTTTATTTTTCCACTTCTATGGCCAAAATGTAAAAACTTGATTGGTTCAGTTAATTTACTAGCAACTATTGCAATCTTGAATATTATTATGAAACCAGCACTTGAGGTGCTTGATTTTAATTCTGTAAGCTTCAGAAACTTCAAATGCACTGGAGATTAGTTTTTGTGTATTTTCTTTACCTCCTATTTTGGATAGATATTTCTGCTTCATGGCTTTAAACTTGGTTTCTCACGGTTAACTTGGATTACAACAGGCTGGTTGTTATGCAAAAGATGTTTCACTAGGAAAAAGTGTGCAGAAACATTTAGTTGAGGCTTCTATAGTTGCAAAGTCGTATGGTACAGAGGCTACTGTGAAGAAGGATGTTTCTTCTACTGATGAGAAAGAGTATGTGCAGTTTGCTTTTTTACCCTCTTAGTTTCTTACATTTAGGCCTTTCTCCACATTTCTGTTCATATAATTGGCTGTTTAGCTTTAAGGGACATGATATGTTGGCACCCTTTACGGCTGGATGGCAGACTGTGGAGTTGAACCCTCTAGTAATTGCAAAGTCAGAGGTATGGAAACTGCTCTCTATGTTTCCGTTTCATTCATAATTCCACCGTTAATGACGATAATGTCTGTTGCTTGATTTAGGGCTCCTATGTGTACGACACTAACGGGAAAAAGTATCTTGATTCTCTTGCTGGTCTCTGGTGCACAGCCCTGGGTGGGTATTCATACTCCCATTATGAATACTCAACTATATTAACTATGTTATAGCTGCTACTTGACTTGTTAGCATTTGCGATTATATTTTGGATGCATCTAAGCCACTTTAAAGTCGTGCTCGTATTTTTTAGGCTTTCGGTTCTTGGCTTCGCTTCTTGCTTTCTGGGTATGTTCAATGTGAATCAATTCTTCTGGTATTTGAAAGTTTCTAGTTAAGCCAACTTTGTGCGGCAACCAGTTGGCCGAATAATTGCTTTGCTTCTGTATGATTTTTATATGTAGAAGGTAGGTCGTATTTAGTTCCAAAGAACATGCTCTTGGTGTAGATATTGCTCAATCTTTGTGCACGGTTTGTAGGTAAATACTCCCTCCGTCCCGCTATTTGTGGCTCACTTTCCCGAAATGGGTGTCCCGTTATTTGTGGCCACTTTCCTAATTTAGTAAAAAATTATTATCATATCTTCTACTCTATCATCTTCTTTCTCCTACTTTATTACATTCTCTCTCCTACTTTATCATCATTTCTCCCATACTCTCTCATTATCTTACTCATATTCTCTCTCATATTTTATCATCTACTCTCTCTCTCATATTTTATCATCTACTCTCTTAATTCCCGTGCCGAAATTAATTGAGCCACAAATAACGGGATGGAGGGAGTAACTATTTCTGCTTGTATTCTTTTTCCAACCTAAGAAGCGCGGAAATACAGGGATACGGATACGGGGATAGGTCATTTTTCAAAAAAGTAGGACACAGATACGTTTGGAATACGTTTTTCATTTTTTGTTTTTCAAAAAGTATTGGCGAGGGCGGAATAGTGGATCGGGAGAGAATCCGTATGTGAGTCAGAGTCGGTGTGAAGATTAGATTATTAGGTTATGTATTTTTCCTATATTTCAAATCCATATCCCGTACGTATCTTGGCCGTATCCTGAATTAAAAATTTACTAAAAAATTAAATTGGAAACGGGATGCATTTAGAAAATGTTTTTAACCGTATCCGGAACGTATCCGTATCGGAAACGGCTCGGATACGCATACGGATACGCCTTCTTCTCAGACGTGTCCATGCTTCTTAGTTTCCAACTATAGATGGATGTGTAAACATTGTGCTAGAAACTCATCAGCAGTTTCACCGTTCATGTGCTCTGGCATTCTTGTAGGTGGCAATGAACCTCGCCTTGTTGAAGCTGCCATTTTACCACTCATTTTGGAACCGCACTACAAAACCCTCGCTGGTTTGATACTTCCAGCATTTTTAGGAAGCTGCAAATCCAGAAGTTAGATTACCCTCATTTATTCTGTTTTCTGAATGCAGGATCTAGCTTCGGAACTGTTGGAGATGTTCACCGCTAATAAAATGGCTAAGGCATTCTTCACAAATAGTGGATCAGAAGCTAATGACTCGCAGGTTCAATCTTTGGGACTGACTTTCTGACACTTTCTCTTATATATCTTTTAATTGTTGGAGTTAGGAGCTCGAGTTTTGAAGATAATTCCAAGTCCATTCAAGTTTAAAAAAAATTTACTTTGATCCAAATTCGGTTCAGATCCATTGATCTTAAAAATGAGATCCAAACCCAGATCCATTGGATTCACAGGGTCTCGGGTCTAGACCCGGATCCATAAGTTTTTTTAACTAAAATTAAAAAAATTCTAAATCATTTAAAATTTAACTAAGTTAATTAATTCTACGATAATACGATAATCTATAAGAGCATTACTATCATTAAAAAAGTCAAAATACTCATGATATTATAAAAATATTACAATCATCTATAAAACTACGATCTTCTCTCTAAAAAAACTTTCAAATTCGTGGACAGTGGGTACTCAATCTCCTCCCTCTTTTCTATTTATTAGATTACGTAAAGTATTTCAAGCTCAACAAATAATGTAATGTGATATTTTAAGTAGAATAATATAAATATAATATTTTAGATATGATAATAAAATAATATTTTAGTTATAAAAATTGGCGGATCTGGACCGGATTCGGATCTTAGATCCAGATCGTAAAATTCAGATCCAGATCTAGATCCGTAATTTCTAAAATGGGTTCGGGTCCATATCCTATCCAAATACAATAGGTCCAATTTTTTAAGATCCTTAAATTGGATTTGGATCCACGAATCTGGACCAGGTCCAATATCCATTGCCATCTCTACCTGCATTAGGAATAGTTATCTGTTTTCCTTTCTTGCAGGTGAAGCTGGTTTGGTACTACAATAATGCTCTTGGAAGACCGAACAAGAAGTTCATTGCTCGATCAAAATCGTAATGGTTCCTTTTTTTTAACATTGCTACAACGTACTCTGGATAAGCTTTCTCTTTCTTTATCAACCATTTACATTTCCTTTTTTTGTGGCAGATACCATGGTTCGACACTTTTTAACAGCCAGTCTTTCTGGGTATGTTTGTCGGCCTTGAAACTTTAGAATCATAACCATCACTTACATGCAGTTTGAATTTTCAAACAAAATAATGCAATTGTTTTCTTGCAGTCTTCCTGCACTACACCAGAAATTTGATCTGCCAACTCCATTCGTGTTGCATACCGACTGCCCTCACTACTGGCGCTTTCACCAAAAAGGTTATGATGCACCGTATTACTTATTACTACATAATACGCCTCGTATGACATTGGGCAGGCTCTCTCTTCTGCATATATGCCAATTGGAGCTGTTCTTGTCAGCCCTGAAGTCTCCGATGTCATACATTCTCAGAGCAATAAACTTGGTTCGTGCTAACATTTACTTGATCATCAGAAAATTAATATGCATAAATCGAGCTAGAGGCATTGACCGAATTCTGTGTTTGCAGGTTCTTTCTCCCATGGATTTACTTACTCTGGTCATCCTGTAGCCTGTGCCGTTGCATTGGAAGCACTCAAGATCTACAAGTATGTCCTTAATCTTGTCCGGTGGATTCAAAACTTTGATTTTCTTGAAAACCGATGCCTATCTTGGTATAAAGGCTCGATCATTTTAACTCTCCGACCTAAATCTATATCACCGAATCTTTTAATATATCAAAATGCTTATATATATTTCTGCAGGGAGAGAAATATTGTTGAGGTAGTAAATAAAATAGCTCCGAAATTTCAGGAAGGTTTGAAAGCATTTTCCGATAGTCCAATCATTGGAGAGGTATGATTTTACTTTTGCAATATTTGAAGGATCACTACATGGCCCACCAATCAGGTGGTGCCTCGTGTGTGTTGTGGTGGGCCAATTCTCTTTACACATCACCACATTAATCGTATGGCCCACCACATCACACACGTGGCACCACCTGATTGGTGGGCCATGTAGTGATCTTTCAAAAGTGGGCCAGAAGATCCGCACCGAATATTTATGTATGACATGGTTTTCAAATATTCATCTGATCTTACACCCCTTCATCCCGAAGATTCGTGGAACGGGGTTGATTCTCGGGACGGAGTGTACAGATAACAAATCACCGAATGATCCTTTTCCGGCTGACTGGGGTACGATTGCTGTTTCATGCTCTTATGTGGTGGTGTTTTTGCTGGATAAAAATAGACTCACCTTCCATTATAAAATCGCAGGTGTTGGCGCCTATTTCGGAGCTCAGTGTGAGAAGCGCGGAATGCTAGTACGCGTTTCTGGTGACAATATAATGATGTCTCCTCCATTCATCATGACTCCTCAAGAAATTGACCTGGTAAGCCAATCTGAAACTGCTCTACTCGCTCGCACGAATCACGATCAATCGTTTATGGGAATTAAAGATTTAAAGTTTAGATACTACCAGGGGCGGATCCAGGATTTTCGATTTTTTTTAGCACATTTTTCTACTTAAATCTAATTATACTTATTCTTTATGGCTTATTTAAGGATTATATTCTTCTTTCATGAATAACTCATATATTTTTTTATATTTATTCGAAAAATATAGTACAAAATCCTATTTTGACATCATTCTAAATTTAGTACTCATATATTTTTTTTATATTTATTCGAAAAATATAGTACAAAATCCTATTTTGACATCATTCTAAATTTAGTTAGAGAAAATTAAGAAGAATAACAATATCTAACTGAGGAATTAATAAGTATTTAAATGATAGTTTATTTATACTTCAAATGTTCTTAATTTTATATCAGTAAGTACATGAAAAAAGAAAACACAAACATAGTATATTAATTGCATTAAACAAAAAACATAGTATATTAATTGAATCAAGTTATATAAGTTGACTCTACCAAACTAGGTATCCAAAACTCAAAATCTACACCTCCACTAAAATATGTGACACTTAATATACGTTTTTAAAAAATTTTCAAAGTTAGGATAACAAATTTAAAAATTTCGGGGGCGGGTCGAAAATTTAATTGGAATAAGTATAAAAATTACTAGATATAAAATATAACTCGTAGTATTGCACAAAAATTTGGGGGGGCGGTCGCACCCACCCGCCCCCCTTTGGATCCGCCCCTGGATACTACATAGACTGCATGGTTAAAGAGTTAGAGTTTAGATACTGTGAAATACTCCCTCTGTTCCACTCCATTAGTCCACTTTCTTTACGGCACGGAAATTAAGAAAGTTGTTTGTTGTGTGTAAAGTAGTACTCCCTCCGTCCCGGATGAAACGTCCCCTATTCTATTTCGGGGTGTCCCGGATGAAACGTCCTCTATTCCTTTTTTGGAAATAATTAGTCATCTAATTACTTTATGTGGGACCCACAACATTAAATCTAACCTACCCACTACCACACACCTACCCATAAATTACCATTCTTTACTTCTAAAGTACAAGTGGGCCACCATTCTTTACTTATAAAGTACACCGCATAAATTACCGCGCCGAAAAGAAAGAGGACGTTTCATCCGGGACGGAGGGAGTATAAAGTAGTGGGGTCCACTAGAATATATAAGAGTGTTATTTTAAGTTAAAAAAGAAAAGTGGACTAATGGAGTGGAACGACCCAAAAAGAAAAATTGGACTAATGGAATGGAACGGAGGAAGTAGATTTCTACATTGAGTAGAGTTATGAACAGTATAATACAAAGTTTATCATTGATCAAACTCTACAGAGTATATGCTTCAAGAAGAATTTTGAAATAAAGTACAGTGATTCAGTATTTTAGAGTTTAGATGCTGCATAATCGGGTTCTGGAGTCCTCTCTCCCTCTACGCGCTTCGTTTCGTGCCATAAAACTGAAGGACTTAAACCGACAATTTCTCCTTAAGTTGTATCAGCTGCGATAACTGTTTATATTTTGTCAGTTCAACAAATTTGTGTAGTCTCCTGTGATACCCGACACACTACACAAATCTAATTTTTATACAAGATAAATGATTATATGTGCAAATATATATATTTATCAGATAGGAGAATAAAATAGTGGTAAGGACAAAAAACATTGTATACAAGTATAAAACTTCTTCCAGTATACAAAATCCCAACAAAAACGTGCTTCGTGTTTAACTTAACCTGCGGAAGCCATTGATGCCGTTTGAGAAGCTTGTGTGGTTCTGTTTGTGATGCAATTTTTGATGAAGTATGAGATAAAATTTTCCAATTTTATAGTGAGGATTTGTGTTTGAATATTTCAGCTGATAGAGACATATGGGGATGCTCTGAAAGCTACAGAAGAAAAGAGTTGCAGAGCTCAAGTCTCAGAGGAAATAACTCCTTGGAATCTATGTTGATAATGGTAAAAAAAAAAACTGAAATTGGAATTTAGAATAATAACAAAATATTATGTGGTTTTGCCAGCTTTTTTTAATATTGTGCCAGTTAAATTTTGATAAAGTAATACTAAATAGAGTAATAACTTCATTTAGATAATACTCCATCTGTCCCGTCCGACTTGTCTTGTTCTTGTATTCCTCTTCAGGTCGTGTCACTCGACTAGTCTTGTTTTTTAAAAAGAAAATAATTACTACACAAACTTTTACTTTTTTTGTGGGCCTATCTTTCTACACACAATCATTCATTCATCTACGCACAACTACTCATTTATCTTAATCTCATTATTGAAAAAAAAAAAGACAAGTCGGGCAGGACAGAGGGAGTAATTTTTTTCGGTCCAAACTTGGGCCAATGAACTAGATTGGTGATTTGTATTTGGGCCAAATTCTTGTAGAATAAAATTGCCACACTAGTTTGAAGAAGTAAATTGAATCAATGGAAATAAATGATGAAAGTAATACCATTTGATTTCCCTATTTGATGAGAAAATTTCAACGAATAATATTCCAGTTATTATTAATTTTTCTAGATTATAGCTAGGAGTCAATAAGAGCCGTTACTAGGGTTGTAAACGAATCGAATCGAATATTACAATTTTGTATTTGTATTTGATTAGTAAACGAATCGAATCGAATATTTATAATCGAATTCGAATCTCAAAATCTCGAATACGAATATTAAAAATCGAATACGAATATCGAATCGAATCAAAACTATTTGATTCATTTACAACCCTAGCCGTTACCCGCGCATCTTTCCTCTTAGTCATGAATCTTCTTTGGATTTTTGATTTACTCAACTCTTCTATTTTGATTCGAAATGAAGAAAAAGAAAGGAAGTTCGGTTGATTATAAGGATTCAATTTTCAGTTTAAACAAACTACTAGTCAAATTTTTCTGGCCGGCTACGTCTCTCTCTCTCTCTCTCATAATTAGATTAGTGAGGGAAAGAGATCATAAAGGGATGGAGAGAGTCAGAGAGACATGCATCATTTTTTTTTTTTTACTAAATTTAGGGAGCTTTCTTCTTTTATCCACTTTTACGTAAAAAAACACAAAATTATCCATTCCTTAAATTTATATTCACCAAATACCCAAGATTATCAATTTACCCTCAAATTTTCGTCAGCTTTTTTTTTTTTTTTTTTTTTTTGTTAAAATCTTTCAGTGCCGATGGAGTGCTTATGGGTGCCTATGACACCCTTAGGCACTTCGTTATTTAAATTTTAGTGCCTAAGGGTGCCGATCATTTTATCGGCACCCATAGACACTGTATATATATTTTTTTTAAATCAACATATTCTCTCTATCGGCCTACAACTTCTTCGGCCAATAGAGAAATTCTTTTTCAAATTATTCTATGAGTGCCTAAGGGTGCCGATCATGTTATCGGCACCCATAGGCACTATGTATTTTTTTTTTAAACCAACATGTTCCGTCTATCGGCCTACAACTTCTTCGGCTGATAGAGGGACTCTTTTTCGTATTATTCTATGAGTGCCTAAGGGTGCCGATCATGTTATCGGCACCTATAGGCACTATGTATTTTTTTTTAAACCAACATATTCCCTCTATCGGCCTACAACTTCTACGGCCGATAGAGGGACTCTTTTTCGTATTATTCTATGAGTGCCTAAGGGTGCCGATAACCGATCATGTTATCGGCACCCTTAGGCACTATGTATTTTTATTTTTTTTTGAAGAAACCAACATGTTACCGATCAATTGTTTTATAAAAAAAAATTAAAATTTGAAATATCCAGTGCCGATGACAATTTATCGGCACCCGTAGGGTCCTATCGGCACTCATTGCCAATTGAAAAAATAAGGGTAAATTGGTAATATTGAATATTCTATAACTATTGTTATAGTTAATGGGTATTTTTGTATTTTTTTAGTGAGATTGGGTAAATACATATATTTCTACTAAATTTATTATAAAAACTGGAATAATTATTCATTTGTAGACAAATTGAACAGTTTATAAAATTGTGGAAAAATCAGAAAGGGAATATTTTTTAATATTATGTTCATTAATTAATCGGATGAGACAACGCCGTCTGTGAACTAGGGGCGGTTTGGTCGGTCGCCATGGCCTCCACCACCATCACCTTTTCAACTTTCATACAAATGGAGAATTCAATTTGTTTTTGTTTTTTAATTTCTTTTGACCAAAACAACCTCCTTTCTCTCAAAAAGTATTTTCGACATTTTGATGATTATTTAAGAAAAAAAGCATTTATTGCAATAAAACATTACTTACTTTTTATGAATAACTGATTTTGTCCAATTTCCTTTTCGGAATGTCTTTTTATCTTGCTCCATATCTAAAATGAAAAGAAACGAGTTGATTATAATCATCTAATAAGTAAACTCCACTATTTTATAATTTACATCATTATTTTATACATTTACACAGACTACAGTTAATCTTTAAAGTAATAACACTGTTGCCGAAAAAAAAATCATTTTATTATTTTATTGAACGTTGTTTTAGTTCATTAACTCAAGTTAGAACTGATAGAAAATATTATTTAAGCGAAATTATTACTCTATCGAATATTACTTTATCGAGTCTTAATTGTATCTTAAACTCTGCGTCGAAACCCAATGAAACAAAAATGAAAGAGACGAATGGAGTATCATTTATTACTAATTAATTTTTAGGAAAATATCATTAATTATTATTTACTTTTGTGGAAAATATCATTAAATATACAAGAACCAAAGTATCATTGATTTCCCTCTCATGGAAGGAGATCCGTCTACGATTTTACATGCCTAAGAAAATAATGTATTTGTCTATTAGAGGATATAATTTAAACCTATAGTGACAAGCTCGATAAAGTAATAATCTTGGGACCGAAAAAAATATTCACTTAACGAGATTATTACTTTATCGAATATTATTTTAATGCACCCACCCATATCAGAACCGGGAGAAATTATTACCTTAGCTAGTGAGATTATTACTTTATCAAATATTACTTTATCGAGTTTTAACTGTATTTTTCTGTTTTACCTAATGTAACTATAGTCTATAGTAGCAAAATCATTGATTGTCGTTTGCCATAATTTGGATACATAGTAGAATATGTGACCCACTCTCCAAAGTTCTCGTAAATTACCGGCAAATCATACTCTGTCGATAAAGAATTTTCTTGTCGTACCATGAATATATTTTCTAATCGATATCTCTTATAAATTCTCAAGATTTAAATGCACCCACCAAACTAATTATTTAGATTTATAGGGGTTCCATTAATCACTAGAGAGAGCATAGTAATATTCAATTTCATAGTTCTAATAATTTTTTTGAAAATAAAATACTCCATCAGTCCCATCGAACTTGTCCAGTTTCTAAAAAAAATAAGTAGATCCCACATCTTTAATAATTCAAATCAATTCAAAAATATTAATTAATTAAATGAATCTCATATCTCTACCTCACAAATCAATTCTAAATTATTAATTAATGTATGGTTCTCAAACCTTTATCAATCTACACCAACTTTTCTAAATTACCGCGCCGAAAAGAAAGTGGACAAGTTGGTGGTGGGACGAGAATATGTTTTTGCTTATTACCTCATTTTTACATAAATGAAAATATAAATATATTATTGAGCCAATATTAACATGAAAACGAAAGTATACTGAATTTAATTATAATACATCAAGTATAAAAATCAAATTACAAAAAAGTTCATAATTATAATAATCTAAATATGATTATTTTCTATAAAAAAAATTAGGCCGAAAATACGAAAAATGGCAAAGTGGTAAAATCAATCACAACCACCCACCCCCCGCCCTCCTTTCTCACTATTAATTCCAATTTTTCAATCGCCACCATCTCTCTAACTCAAGTACTCCCTCTCTCTCTCTCTAAAATTCTAATCAGTAAAGACAGCGCACCAAGATCGGCGCACCACCTCTTTCAGGTAAGCTTCTTCTTTTTTTTTTTTAAATCATTTCTTCACTTCACCTGTGAATCAGTATATGTATTTTCACTTGAGTTGATCGATTGTGTGTATCCGCTTCTTCGCTAATTGATGGTGTATGTATATTATAGTTCGTTTCTGGTGTTGGTCGCTTTCGTTATTCTGATCTGCTGCATATTGCTGTAATCTGAATTCCGTATCTGATCGTCGCGATTCCGATTCCGATTTTTTTTTTTGCTTGATTTTGCACGCATCGATTGTGTGCAAGCAATGTTTTCCCCGATGTTTTTTTAGCTTCGCGTATCTCGATGTTCGGTGTTTGATTTCGTTGATTGTTTCTGATATTCAAGTATTTTATTCAAACTGCAAATTCGAATAAAATTGCTTTTGAGAGAATATACAGCTGGGCTGTATCGTCAGATTGATATAAAAGGCTCTACATGTGCCTTTAAATGATGTTGCGGAATTGGCGAAGATGCCGTTTTGATTTAAAGCGCTCGTCGTTTACTAGATTTTTACTGTTCGGTCATTGTGTCTACACAGCTTAAAAAAATATTAATTCTTTTTTTCGTAAACTCTATGCTTTTAATTAGTTGCCTTCTTTTTACTAAAATAAGCATAGCTGTTAAAGCCGAAATTAGCATGTTTCGGGTTCCACGAATTAAAAAAAAAAAAAAAAAACATAGTCACTTATGGTTGAGTACATGGTGGTTGAATCTTCCCGCGGGTTACCTCGTCATAAAAAAAAAAAAAAACACTCACCCGTCCCGTTTTAGATGGCTCATTTTTTCCCGGCATATAAATTAAAATTAATAGTTGGTTATATGTAAATGAATGCTTGTTGTTCTTTCAACAAACCAATTTACCCTTTCAAATATGAAATATTTGAAATATGTATGAAGTATTAACATTCCATTTGAATGAAAGAAAAAAGAGAAAATAGAATTGCATTTTTTCTTTAAAAAACTTTTCCCATCTATTTTTATTTTATAGTATTTTATAGATGGGGTATATCTCGCCAAGATAGCTAAAAGAAAATTATGTATTATGATCCAGATTCGAAATGTCACACTAAAAAAATGAGAGATTATATAAATCAAGTAAAATGGGACAGTCTAAAAAAGAAAACCGAGACAAATCAAACAGGTCTGAATAATTTGACATAATTTTCTTAGGCTCCTATTCTTGTTGTGTCCTTTTTTCTTAATACCGAATCAACCTATAATGGATACATCGAACTACCAAATCTTCACTGGATCTGTTATCCGGAGTACCCTCAAAAAAAGAATCTTTCCTCTCCCTAGCCATTTCGGGTAAAGAAGATGTGAAAACGCGTTTATCTCATTAAGAACGGTACATTCTGAGGTGTATAGTGGGAGAGAATCAAATTTAACATTTTGTTGTGCTATTATTGCGATCTATAATCAGCGCCTAGCGAAAACAGCTTGAAAGTAAAAGAGAAAGACATAACATATACTTTATTTTTATTTTGTTTCTTTTTATTTGATGAGTAGTGAGAGCCTTACTTTTGTGGGCTCCATGATCAAGAAATATGTTTTTATTATTTGCCACTTGCTATAAAATCCCTTTTTAGCTCTTTTTAAAAAAAAAAAAAAAGAATTATCCTGCAAATCTTTAGGAGAATGAATCATAGTAGTTAAAAATTGTAATCAGTTGTAGTTAGCACGAATCAATTTTATAGGAAATAGCAGCTCTTGGTGACGGCATTTTCCACAATTCCCTAAGTTTAGTTTTAAAATTACATGAACATGGATTCTAGAAAAAGTTCAATTTTATTTTATTAGGATTTCATCAGAGAAAAGGATATATAAAATTCTGGATGTGATTTATTGTTTAATGTTGAAAGATGTGATAATTGGAATATTGTTTCATTGACAAATTAATTGCTTCACATTCAGATAGAAATTGAAAGGTCGGATTTTGACGTTTTAGGCTTAATATAATTGATCTATAGCTTTGGGCCCTGGGCTAAAACAGTTGGTGATGGTGAAGACATTTATAATACTACATGTGATTTTATGTGCTCATGTTTTTGGTTCAGCGCAACTTGAAAGGCATTAGACCTCACTGTATACTGTATAGGACTAAAAATCGCACAAGTACTCCCTCCGTCCCACTACAAATAACACGTTTTTGGAAAATGACAAAGATTGTGTTGACACGCCACATAACACTACTTCTTGATTCTCGCGCCCGAAAGAAACGTGTCGTGGGACGGAGGGAGTAGTACTTTGTGGTTAAAAAGAGAATTTTAAGGATCAGTAACATCTTGTTTTGTTACAGATCAATTAAGGTGTCAATCATCAAGTAATGGCAGAGGAGGCACTTACAAGTCAGGAAATCCCAGCTGCAAAGTTAGCGGGGGAAGTTGAGAGCAGTGACGTCCCAGTTAAGGTAAAACTCATCTTTTGATGTAGATGGAGTGATCATGGCAGCTAGGACTACTGTTGAGCTTGGTTTGATAATTTTTGTTTTTCATTCCACTTCAGGTAGTAGAAGAGGACGCTGTGAGCAAAACAGATGAAGGAAAGAAAGACGAGGAGGCAGCTCTGGAAGGCGATTTCGTTAAGGTTGAGAAGGAGGATCGCTCGGTTACTCTCGAGACTGCAGAAGAACCATCTGCTGTTCAGCACAAGGATGGCAGTGCAGAGGCAAGTAGGGAGTTGCTTGAAGCTCGAGAGAAAGTTAAAGAGCTCGAAGATGAACTGGAGAGAGTTTCCAGCGTGGTGAAAGAAGCTCAGTCGGAAAACATGAGCCTCAAGGATGAACTCCTGCAGGCAAAAGAAAAGCTTCAAGAGAGTACGAATAGTCATTCCGAGCTTGAGCTTAACAACAAGAAGCTGCTGGAGCAGATCTCTGAAGCTGAGAACAGATACAAGGAGCAGATTAAAGCTTTGGAGGAGGCATCACAAGCTCAAGAAGACAAGCACAAGGAGTTGGCCGGAGTAAAGGAAGCGTTTGATCGTCTCAGCCTTGAGCTGGAGACCTCGAGCAAGAAGATTGAAGAGCTTCAGGTGGAGTTGCAATCTTCATCCGGAGAAGCTCGCAAATTTGAGGAGTTGCACAAAGAAAGTGGTTTGCATGCGGAGTCCGAGACTAAGAAGGCCTTGGAATTGGAGAAGTTGCTCGAGGCTGCAAAGTCTAGTGCAAAAGAGACGGAAGATCAGATGGCTTCTCTACAGGATGAGCTGAAAAGCTTCTCCGAAAAGATGGAAGAGAATAAGAAAGTAGACGAGGCTCTAAAAAGCGTAACTGCTGAGCTTGCTACTGTTCAAGGAGAATTGGAGCTTTCAAAATCGCAGGTTCAAGATGTGGAGCAGAGGCTAGCTGAAAAAGAAACTCTAATTAGTGAACTGACTCAAGAGTTGGAAATCGGAAAGGCTGCAAAATCCCAGCTTGAAGATTTACAAAGAGAACTGACGGAGGTGGTCAATGCGAAGGCAGAGGTCGAGGAGGTGTTGAAAAGCCAAGAGACAAAGTTGGCAGCCATGCAAGAAGATTTGGAAAAAGTGAGCAAAGAAAAACAAGAGATGGAAGAAGCAGTGTCTGATCTTACTAATAAGACTGTTCAGATGAAGGAGTTATGCAATGACCTCGAGGCCAAGCTGCAGAAATCAGAAGAGAATTTCACCAATGCCGATTCACTTCTATCGGAAGCAGTGGCGAACAGCAAAGAGATGGAAGAGAAATTGAAGTCCCTTGAAGAGCTTCATAGTGAGTCTGGTAATGCTGTCACAACTGCTAACCAGAAAAACCTTGAGCTTGGGACCGAGGTAGAGGCCTTGAGAGCAGAAGCAGAAGAAGCGAAAGCAAAGCTTAGTGAATCGAAAACCAACTATATTGCAGCAGAACAGAGGATACTTGAGCTAGAGCAGCAACTAAACTTGGAAGAATTGAAAAGCCATGACTATCAGAGAGAGTTAAAAGAGTTATCTGAAAAACTATCCGAACTGGATTCTGAGCTGAAGAAGGAGATGGCGGAGAAGCAACAATCAGACATCCAGCTGCAAGAAGTTCAGGAAAAAATAGCTCAATTGGAGTCCGAGTTGAGCAAGTCCACAGCTCGTAATTCTGAGCTTGAGTTAGAATTAAAGGATGTGACGGAGAAATGTGTTGAGCACGAGGGACGAGCCACTACTATTCATCAGCGAAGCCTGGAACTCGAGAGCTTAATCCAGACATCAGATTCAAAAGCAGTTGATGCTGCCACCAAGGTGAGTGAGTTGGAGCTACTTCTTGAAACAGAAAAGTATAGGATTAAGGAGCTCGAAGAGCAAATAAGCTTGCTAGAGAAGAAATGTGAGACTGCGGAAGATAACTCCAGTAAAGTTAGTCAAAAGGTTTCTGAACTTGAAGCTGAACTTGAGGCGGTTCAGTTGAAAGCATCAAGCCTAGAGGCTGCAATTCAAGCATCCTCAGAAAGGGAAAAGGAATTGACTGAAGCCTCTACGTCAGCTGCAGAAGAGAACAATAGCTTAAAATATTCTTCAAGAATCTTAAATGAAAAGCTATCCGAGGCTGAAAATCTAATCAGCATCTTGCGAGATGAACTCAATATCTCACAAGAGAGGCTGGAAAGCATTGAGAATGAACTAAAAGCAACTGGATTGAGAGAAACTGAAGTGATTGAGAAGCTTAAGTTGGTTGAGGAATCGCTCGAGCAACAAAGCAAAGCCTTGGAGACGGTGACTGCAAGAAGTGCAGAACTTGAATCATCGCATGAAATCATAACAAGGGATTCTGACCTCAAAATCCAAGAGGCACTTGCAAATTTCTCCAGTAGAGACGTCGAGGCCAAAGAATTGCACGAAAAGGTACAGGTTCTTGAAAATCAAGTCAATAGTTATGAAGTGCAGCTTGCGGAAGCAACAGAAAGATACGAAACTGCAAGCAAAGAGCTTGATCAGATTTTAGTGAAGCTGGCTTCTTCTGAAGACAGCAAAGAAGACCTGAAACAACGGATTCTCGAAGTTGAAGGTAAAGCCGAGTCATATGTCTCAGAGAATGCAATCTTATCTGAAAAGAATGTGGAGCTCGCAGAGAAGGTTAAAGATCTTGAAGAAAAGCTAAACACTACAGTTTCTGAGAGAGAAATCTCAACACAGCAGCTTGCTTCTCACTTGAGCACCATCACTGAGTTAACTGAGAAGCACTCTAAAG
Organism: Lavandula angustifolia; assembly: GCA_028984105.1. NCBI lineage: Eukaryota > Viridiplantae > Streptophyta > Magnoliopsida > Lamiales > Lamiaceae > Lavandula > Lavandula angustifolia. Next base: position 27,621,472 of record CM054818.1, read on the forward strand.
CCTCTGAACTTCATTCAGTAGCCGAAGCTCGTATTTCACAAGCAGAAGCTCAGTTGGAAGAAGCTCTAGAGAAATGTAGTCTAAGAGAGTCAGAAGCAAAGGACTTATATGAGAAACTCCATGCTTATGAAGCACAGGTGAAAGCTTATGAAGAACAGGGTCAGGAAGCATCTACACTTGTGAAAAGCCGCGAGCTAGAACTGGAAAGTATCCTATCAAAAACTAAGGATTTGGAGAGCGAATTAGATAGGAAATCCGACCAGTTCAAGAAGGAGATTGAAGAGCTGGCTGAAGCAAACTCAAAACTCACTCATGATCTTGCTTCGTGTAGATCTGAGCTTGATGATTTGCATTCCAAATTGTCCATTGTTTCATCGGAGAAAGATGATACAGTTAAAGAACTAGATACTGCCAGGAAAGAAATCGAGGAGCTAACTCAGCAACTCGCCTCCGAAGGCCAGAAGCTGCAATCTCAGGTTACCACTATATAATTATGTGTTTAACGAACTGATCTCCTTTCGATTGTAAGTTGTGTTTATACGACTGAGCATCTTCATTTTTTCAGATAACTTCTGTAACTGAAGAGAACAATTTGCTTAATGAGACATTTCAAAGTTCCAAGAAGGATCTTCAAGCAATTATACTACAACTTGAAGAACAGTTGAAGGAACAGAAATCAAATGAAGATGCCTTGAAAGCTAAGTTGGAAGAACAGTTGAAAGCTCGATTAGAAGAAGAGGTAAACCATACAATTCCCGAGCGATAGTTACTGAAATATGTAGCAATTAGATCATTAACTTCTATCTTCGTATTCTCGATAACAGAACAAGATGACTTCCCAAAAGGATCTTGATCAAGAAGCTGCTTTGAAGAGTTCCCATGAAGAACTTGAAGCTAAGAAGAAAGAAGTAGTTCTCCTAGAAAACCAAGTGAGAGATCTTGGGCAAAAGTTGCAGCTGGCTGATGCTAAACCTAAAGAAAAGGTTAACTTTCTAGTTTGTTTTCCTTTATGACATTAAATAATTTAGTCTACTAAAGATGACTCATTTAACTCTTCTACTATCATGCAGGATGTTGTTGCTGCTACTTCTGAACACAAGGATGAAACCATGAAATCGAGGGAGATCTCGATCGACTCTTTCGCTGCGACTCCTTCGAAACGAAAGAGTAAGAAGAAGTTGGAGGCTTCTTCATCTCAAGCATTGCCTGCAGAATCACATATTCAAACTGCAGAGGCTTCTCCAATCTTGAACTTCAAGTCCAATTTGGGTGTGGCTCTTGTCTCAATTATATTTGGCATCATCCTTGGGAAAAGATACTGAAATGTGGAGTTGGTGTTTGGATTTGTGCTTTCTATTTCTATTTTTTTTTATTTTTATTTTTATTTTTTAAAATCTCATTAGTTTGTTATCTGTACAAATGAGATTTGCATTTTTTAGTTTGGTTTTTGATCTCATAGCCAGGATGTTGGTTTTCATTTCAATCCCGACATTTAGTTGCTGGTGGGGTGAAGAGAGAGAAAGTGTTGTTCTTTGCTGTAATAAAATTGGTTTCTTCAGCTAATTGTTTGCTTTCAGTTTTACTATGCAAATGGATGAATGCAATCATTAATATACTTGAGAGCTTGAATTATTCGTTAGCCATCATTTTTTAATTTTTTTTTTGTCAAAACAAGGCAAATTAACTTTTGGTGTAGATAAAGCATTCATCAAAATTAGCACTAAAAAATTTATTATGTTTAATCATATTCCCATTCAAAGAAGGATTAGAGAACTACTTTTAACACATAATTTCATCCCACCATAGATTAGAATGGAAATTATATTTTTAGTTATTGTGAAAGCAGCTTTCTTTATAACATAATATAATCATCTCAATAAGTGTGTATATATATATATATATATATATATAGTGGTTCTCGTGTGAACATCTCTTATCGTGTGAACACTGCACTTTAAAGACAAATGTACTGCATTTTAAGTATTGCACTTTAAAATGTAGTTTCTTTGCCTTTAAAGTGCAGTACATTTGTCTTTAAAATGCAGTGTTCACACGTTCACATAATAACATGTTCCCATTTGAACCTCCTCATATATATATATATATATATAACATACTCCTATCATCCCGTTAATAAATGCTCTCCATTCATATTATTCCGTTTTAATAATAATGTCATGTTTTTCAATAATAAATATACCAATTGCTATTATTTTTATACGTAAAAGTTAAATTTAATTTCTTAATAATCGTGCTAAAAAAACGGAACGTTGTAAATAAATAGAATGGAGTGAGTAATACTTTATGTGTTGCTTCATTTGATATCTCCATCCTTTTAATTTATGTTTCTGTCATTGGATTTATTGGCTATGGTTTGTCTTGTCGTTCATACTTTTGTATAATTCGGACATTGATACCAATCTAACTTACTCATGTTTTAATAATTATATTTATTATTAAATATAAATAAATAATATCACAAATTACCCAATGAAGAATCAAATGGTCTTTTTTTTTTGGAAATGATATTAAAAAGTCCAGAGTAATCAAGAAAGAAATTCAGCTTGCAATTATAATATATGCAATGATTTATTTTCTTGCATTTTATTAGAAAATGAATGAAAAAGTGGGTAAATTTTCCAATTTGCATTCATAGATCTATTGATTCTATTCCACCTACAATTTTTTAGATAAACGTTTGGACTATATACAACCAAATCATTATACTACGATAATTTTGTATTTTAAAGAAATCATATAAAGCTTTTATGTGGGAGAAAGTGAGCAAAATCAAGATGGCTCCATTCATTTATTTGTGGCTCACTTTCTTGATTGAAACGTTCTATTAAAATTGGTTCGAACCTAATTTGGCAAAAAAGTTAATAGATTATCTCCTAATTTATCCTACTTTTATTATATCATTTATTTTTTCTGTATGCTCGAAAATTTTTGAGTCGCTAATAGCGGGACGGAGGAATAATTCTTTTTTTGGAGTGAAGTATAACTCAAGTAATCCAAATGGTGACGAAATAAAAGTGGTCAATTTTGGCAAGTCTATCCAACTTCACCCAACTCATTTTGTCAAATCAATCCACGAAATACTAAACAAGATATAAATATAAACCTTGAAAATTGAATTAAACGAGAAGTAGACGTAAATATTCAATAAAAACAATAATGTTGAAAATGACAAATCAACTAATCAAAACCACACAAGTTGTCTGCCCCAACAACATTGTCACAAATCAAACAAATCCCAAATAATATACATATTATTTTGGTCCAAACAACTGTAAATCTGTAATGAATGTGAAACTACATTAAATTAAATCTCTTAGAAACAAGCGTCCAACACACAGCAGCAGCAAAGAGCAGCACAACTGCACAATAAAAACAAAAAAAAATTATAAAAATAAAAAATGACTAATTTATAAATAAATCTAAAATATGAGTCGTCATTTTCAGAAAATAGAATTATACTTTACTTTTGATTTACTTTTGGGATTTATTCCACAAAGATAGAGAGAGAAAGTGGACTTATTAGGGAGTAATTATTACCATCCTTTCCAGAAGCCATCGCCTCTTGATTGGGTGGTGGCCGGAGCCGGAGCTTGATCCTGCGACTCATCTCTCACCGGGTAGCCAGCTGGCGGCGGCGCCGACATGTAACTGACCTGCGGCTCCCCCGGGTGCGCGGCGGCGGTGGCTGCATCGTAACACACATAAGAAATAAGTATAACATACTATGAATGTTTTTTTATTTTTTCAAGAACTGGATTTGTAGAGAGAGAAAGCGGTTACCTTGATTTTGGTCGTAGTTGCTCATGATGATGATGACGTGTAGAGAGAGAAGAATAAGCAAGAAAAATATGTATCGAGTGAAAGCAAAGTGTTTGAATATGGGTATAAGATGGATAATTATGTGTATATATATATATATAGAAGGGGGGGTGGGTGGGTGGGTGGGGGTTGGGGTGGGGTGGTTGATGGTAGTTTACGTGGGGGAGGAAGGAACCTATAGAGGGCGGCGACACCGCGTGAAAAGGCGGAGATGGCTGGACAAATCAAGAATGATAAAGAAGATTGATAATAATTTTATTTAATTATTGAAATCCAAAAAAAGAAAAGAAAAAGAAATTAGTTTTTGTATGCAATTTAGTGGGACACGTGGCATCGGATTCGTTACGCGTTGATATTGATGGCATCGTCTCCTTTCATCGTTGGACCGAATACTTTCGATTACTTTTGATGTTTGTTTTGTTTTTCTGACAGATTTATGATTATTAATTTATTATACAATGATTCGTTGCCGGAATATATGCTTCTCTATGTTGTATATACACTTCGAACACATATTCAACATTCAGATACCATACGACACTTCAATTTTATTATTAATATGTTTTTATATTATATTGAGTTGTTCTATTGATATTTTTTAATTTATATAAAAATAATAATATTACAAATCACTAAAATTAAGTTTTCTTAAACTTCGTGTCAAAACTCAACACGGCAGTAGAAATGGGAAGGAAGAGTAATTCTGATAAAAATATACGAAATTAATTTATTTTACACATGATTATAAAATTTTATATATATATCAGTGTTCGTGTCATGTCTTTTGCGTGTCAGTGCAATCTAATTATCTAATCTACTCTCTTTCTATATATAGTTAACTTCCAGACAAAGAGAACTACTTATACAATAAGAGTTTATCAAGTGGACACTTTGGTAGCAGTTATGAATTATCTTCGTCATAAAATTAGAATTATTTATGTGCATGTATGCATATAATATTAGTTTTCATTCCAAATAAAGGATGAATTCAGAATTAAGAGGCAAAATTCAATTATTGTTTTTAACAAAGGGATCCAAAATTATGATTTTTTCTTGTCTTTTCTGAAAATAATATTTCCTCCGTCCCATTATTCATATTCACAATACTCGAAATGGATGTCCCATTATTTATGTCTACTATCCAAAAAGATTATAAATTACACCACTTTTCAACCTTCTGGACCCACTACTTTTATTTTACTCAATACTTTAATCTTCGTGTCCATTTCAAAGTGGACGAATAATAGGATCAAGGGAGGATTATTTTAGTTCCAAAATTACTTTCTCCTTCCCGGATGAAACGTCTTATTTCTTTTCAGCGCGGTAATTTATGCGGTGGATTTTTGTGTGTTAAAAGAGAGAATGGTATGAATGTGGCCCACAAAAAAGTGATTTTTTGTGAGAGAGATATATATATTTTTTAAGAAAGAGGATATTTATGTAGGACAACCCAAAATAGAATATAAGACGTCCGGGACGGAGGGAGTATTATTTTGACTTCACAAAACTTAATCCATAAGAATAATTGCTTTTGCATGCAAAATTTCATTTTCGGAAATAACGCGTAAATGTGTTTTCTACTTTAATAAATATGGAAGTTATTATCTCCCTATCCCTTTAAGATATTTATTCTCATCAATAACACCTTTGAAATTTCTAGAAACGTAGTTTGACTAAGAATAATTGAATTAAATGATTAAAAAATAGCCACGTTGATGCTTCACTTGATAAATATATTTAAAAATTTAATTATTATTTATCTGCACACAAAATAGTCAAATACACGCATGACTTACGTACTCTTTGCAATAAATAACCAGTTATAAATTATATAATATTTTCTCCAATATTTTTGCTTCATCATTACGTTTTTTGTTACAATTTATTAATATAATTTGAAGGATATTTGACTTTACATAGTTTAAATTGTCGTGAAGACTAGTCTTATATGTTTTTTTTTAATTAAATAAATAGAATTCGGGCCAAAATCGGCCCGATGATCTGTACATGGACAGAAAGTGGGCTCAAACATATGCAGCCCGTTAACATTCGGATTAGTCCGGCCCATTAACTCATAATGTGGTCCAATGGGCTCGGACTAGTGGAAGATTTCTAATCATCAATATCATTAAGGCCCACAAGAAAGGGATTAGAAGTGAGCTAAAATGTATTGCCCGTTCTATTATTAATGTTCCATTTTTCTATTTTTTTAGTTGTCGCATTATTTATTTCTTATACCAAATAAAAAAATAAATAAATGGACCCAATCAATTTAAACAAGTGGAATATATCCCTTTATACTTTTACACACTACTTTATACCTTTACACCTTCGTGTCCAATCCCAATGAGACATAAATAATAGGACGGAGGGAGTACATAATATGTTTGCGAATTTTTCCGAATAAAATGATATTATACTTCTTTTGTCTCATTATTGTTGTATATAAGAGTGAGCAAAATGAACGAGTATCTGTCCTCGTAGTCGTACCATTCGAGTATTTTTCGTACGGGTCAAGAGAAGTGCACACGGGTACCCGTTTCGCGGGTATCCGCAATTTTAGTGTCGAGTCGGGTATGTGTTTGGGTATTTGTTTTTATTACCCCTTCCCGTGCAGGTACCCCGCATATTTTGTTTTATATATTTTTTATTTCAATGTAAATATGTAATGTAATGGTGTTAGACCCTTAGTGATGTAGAACAATTCAAATCATAAGAGGCCCAATAAAACACCAATAAACATTATTCAGAAAAATGTGGAGAAGATGATTTTTGTTGATGATGGAAGAAGAATTTTACTTTTGAATTTTGAGAATTTGTGTTATGTTGGATTTAATATAATACTAATATTATTGACTTATTGTAATGGATTTGTGTTAATTATGTATGATATTGGATTCAATTTATGGATAAAATATTCCACGTGGTGACAACATGCTAACTCATGCAAACAGTCATGGGAAGTAAATATTAATTTACATTCTACCAAGTTATCTACTTAATTTACACTTGTATGCAAAGATAATCATAATTAATGGGTAAAGTTCTCATAAATTAGATTGGTTTTCAAACTACCACTAACCCTTTTAGATTATCTATCAACTATTCATGATTAGAGGTATTTAATTAGATTGAATACATTTTAAATTGATAAGATTCGAACCTATAATAAATTATCGAAACCAATCACTACCATTAATCAAATCATAATAAAAGAAATTATTAAGACTCCATCATTAAGATAGACCCTTTTCTAGTAATTAGATTGAATACATTTTAAATTGATAAGATTCGAACTTATAATAAATCATCGAAATCAATCACTACCATTAATCAAATCATACTAAAAGAAATTATTAAGACTCCATCATTAAGATAGACCCTTTTCTAGTAAATCCAAGTGTTAGAACATCAAATTGCACATTTCAAGAATTGGCCCCATTTCTATCTTATCTCTTGAAGAAGCAATTTGGAGGTGCTTCTCAACCAACTTTGAAGTCATACCATATACTCCCCCGTCCCATAGATTTAGTCGATTTTTTTCTCCGTGCAATTTTTAAAAAAAAGTTGTTAATGCGTGTAGCTGTAAAAGTTATGAGTTTTAAAAAAAAGGTGTGTAATAATTTGCTAAAAAAGAAAAATAGATTGTTTCAATGAGACAACCCGAAAATCAGGGCCGGCTCCAGGGGTAAAGTCGGTAAAGCCACCGTTTTAGGCCCCCGGCCGAGAGCAAGGCCCCGTCGAGCATTTGTCTTGAGGGTTAAGGCCTTATATTTTTATATATACTTTTGTTTCGCATAAAATATAATATTGAAAGGCATAGTTAAGTGGTAGAACACTATTTTTTTTGCATCTTAGAGGTCTTGGGTTCGAACAATGTTTCTAACAATTTTTTTTCTTTTACCCAGAAAAATAATAAATATAAGAGCTGAAGAATCAAACCCGAGTGACTTAATAAAAATCATTAGTATTCTTCCACTAAAACAAAGCAACTCATTATACTTTTATGTAACAAAATATATTTTAATGTTGCGCTTTAGGCCCGAAAACTTTTGAGCCGGCCCTACCGAAAATATATACTGAACAAAATATATGGAACGGAAAGAGTATTTATTTATTTATTTATTCATTATTTATTTATATAACCATATAAATATAAAATATGTATGCATATCTTATATTTAAGCCATGTAAAATCACGATTACAGCTCGTTTAATATTTTTTTAATATTTCCCAATCAACAAACTTTGTTGTTAAATGTCCACTTGCCGCTTATTAAACCCTCTTCATGTCGGCATAGTTAATTGGTCTAGTTGGTATGGACCTAAAAGATATTGACATCAACACCCCATTCCCTCTTTAACTAAGTAATTAATGATATTTTTCTCTCTCTCTCTCTAGAATCTCATTCTGCCCAATTGATACAAGTTGTTCACACTTCACGTGTCTATGTTTTTCCTCAATAGTCCAATTCCTTCAATTTTAGGCTAATTCCATAACAGGAACGTCACAAAGAAAATAGATAAAATAGCGGTAGCTACAATCCCCCTCCCCCCCCAAAAAAAAAAAATAGCGGTCTAATTATATAATAGTTGTAGCTTTGCCTTGTGATGAGACTCTTTTCATTTATTTATATTATTTTTTTACCATGTGAATTCGCATGGTAAAAAAATAATAAAAGTCATAATTAATTCAGAATTCCAATTTTTTTCCTTAAATTTTGAAAATTATTGTTCTTCCTCTCCCAATTGGAGATTTCGTCATCTTAATTCTTAATCTCATTTCGACCCGTATTAGAAACATTTATGAATTTTATATGTTTAAAATAAATAATCGGTTGATCCATTAATGACATAGAAGTTGAGGTGATTATCAAAGGTCGTTGGTTTGAATCTCACACATATTATTACACCTCAAATAATGAAAGTGAATCGTTATTATTATAATATAAAAATAAAAATGGTTAGCTTGTTTAAAACAATAATAAAAATAAGACTTATGCACGTGTGTGTCTATAAATATGTGTGAATATGTGAAAGAACTCGTCATCTCCACCCCCACTCTCTAAAAATCTCTCAAATTCAAAAAAAAAAAAGGAAAATTAATCGAAATGGTAAAGAAGAAGATTATTCTAATCCCATATCCAGCGCAAGGCCACGTCACCCCCATGCTGAAGCTCGCCGCCGTCCTCGCCAACCTCGGCCGCTTCCAGCCGGTGGTCGCCACGCCGGAGTTCATCCACCGCCGCATCTCGCTGCAGATCGACCCAAGAGACGGCGTCCTCCTCCTTCCGCTTCCCGACGGATTGGCCGACGGCGCGCCGCGCGATTTCTTCGCCGTCGAGAGGGCCATGGAGGAGAACATGCCGCCGGTCCTCGAAGGGTTGCTCCGGGAGATGATGGCCGAGGAGAGCGGCGGCGTTGCTTGTGTGGTGGTGGATTTGCTAGCGTCGTGGGCTGTCGAGGTGGCGCGCCGCCGTGGAGTGGTGGCGGTGGGGTTTTGGACGGCCATGCACGCCACCTATCGCCTTGTGGCTGCCATCCCTCACTTGATCCGGAGTGGAGTTATTAATGAAAACGGTAATAATATATTAATTTTACTCGGATTAATTAATTATTACATTTTAGAGTTATATTTTTTGCATGTGCTTGTTATGTATTATAATATTAGTAATACATATTATAACCAAATAATATCTCGAATATAAAAAAAAAACCTATATTAAACGATATGGTCTTTGATTCTATTGAATATTTTTATATATATTTAAGATTTATAATTATGATCGACATATTTCTATAATTGTTGCATCATTTCGATTCTTCACATGTCATAAACTTGGATATACGTAATCGTATGGATTAATAATAACTTAATTAATTTGCTATATCTAAGTGTGAAGTACACAAGTAGTGCGCATTTAATAATTATTAATATAAAAAATCTATTAGAAAGAATATCTACTTAGATATTCAGCAGCTAAATCTAGGCGAAAACGCGGGGGGTCCGCGCGCCGCCCCCCCCCCCCCCCCCTCCTCTCCCCTTTTTTTTTTTTTTTTTTTTTTTTTTTTTTTTTTTCCCCCTCCCTTCCCCCCCCCCCCTCTCTCCTCTCCCCCCCCTCTTTTCTCCCCTCTCTTTTTTTTTTCCCCCCCCCCCCCAATATACGTATCAACATGTGTTCTTGCATTTATTCACCCGTTGACCCAATTTCTTTTTTTAAAAACTTATCATCCTCTTATAATTGTAGTCAACTTGATATTATTAACGTATTTTATGACGAGAAAAATCTACAATAATCGTAGGTTGTCCAAGAAATTCAGGTGATCCCATTTCCTTGTCTTCCCATGGACCAACCTTGACAACAAATGACCTCCCATGGCTTATTGGTTCCTCAACAGCTAGGGTTTCAAGATTTAAATTCTGGACTCGAACCCTACAACGATCGAAATCTCTCCAATACCTACTAATCAATACGTTTTCTGAGGAATTTGAACCCAAGACGACAAAATTCGACAACCATGACTCTCCTCGAATTCTCGAAATCGGCCCTTTGATCATGCAAGCTGCAACAACTAGCACCTTTTGGGAAGAGGATATGAGTTGCTTGAAATGGCTAGACAAGCAAAAGGATAGTTCGGTAATTTACATTTCGTTCGGGAGTTGGGTGAGTCCGATTGGTGAAGCAAAGGTAAAGGCCTTAGCCCTAGCACTCGAGGTGCTAGGGAAGCCCTTTATTTGGGTGTTGGGACCCGCATGGAGACGAGGTTTACCCGATGGCTACACTAAAAGGGTCTCGGCCCATGGGAGGATCGTTGAGTGGGCCCCACAAACAGAAGTGTTACGACATTCGGCTGTCGGGTGCTATCTTACACATTGTGGATGGAACTCAACTATGGAGGCTATACAGTGTAAGAAGCCTCTCTTGTGCTACCCGATCGCGGGCGATCAACTTGTGAATTGTGCGTATATTGTGAATGCTTGGAAGATTGGGGTGAAGATTGAAAGATTTGGAATTGAAGAGATACAAGTTTGGATTAGGAAAGTGGAGGATGAGAAATTTAAGGGGAGGATTGAAGAGTTGAATGAGAAATTATTTGGAAAGGAAGGGGGATCTAAAGCAATGGCAAATTTATCTATTTTTATTAAAAATCTTGAATAATTAAATATTTGTTTAAATTATACATGCATGGCTTAGTTTACTACTAAATGTAACTTATTGATTCGTAGCTAATTTTCAAGCCCTTGTAACTATTTTATATCGTTATGATTCTAAAAAGAGTGTTAATTTTTCTTTGGATTCCAAAACTTTTAAATGTATATCATCTACTACAAGATATCGATCTAAATAATCTCGATAAGATTCAAACTTTTTATGCTTTCGATCACAAATCACTACGATAGAAAATTATGTAAAAAAGTAAGCACTACTTATTGCATTTTCATATACTTTTATACTTGTTTGATAAATTAATAAAGGGATAAGAATCAAATTTATAAATCGTATCAAACATTCAAACTCAAAATTTTAGACAAGTTTTTGATTGTAGAGGTACAACTTTTCTCATTTGGAGAAGGCGTTGTAAAAATCCAATCTTTGGACTTTCCCTCACTTGTCTCCCCAAAAGTATCCATAATTATGATGTATTTATGAGTTTTCACCATTCTCTCGCTCTTGTTTTCTTTGGGTAAATACTACTCCATCTGTCCCATTCAGGGGCGGATCTAGGATTTCGAGTTAGTGGGGCGAGAATTTATAAGGGTACGAAAGGTGTTGTACGGGGGTTTGGGGGCGGAGCCCCCGAGAAATTTTTTTAGGGGTGTTTGTTTCTATTTAGGTTTAACTATACTTACTATTTAGCGATATTTAGGGATATTATGTTATTCATCTAACTATCCCTTCAAATTTATATTACAACATCTTATTTTGATAGGTCTACATGTGATCGGGAGATTCAAGAATTTATTCAATTGAACAATAAGTATAAAAAAAAAAACACAAATATAATACTCCCTCCGTCCCATTGGAAGCGTTTTGTTTTCCATTTTGGGCGTCCCATTGGAAGCGTCTTGTTTCTAAAAAAGGCAAGAATATGTGGACAAGATTTAACTATCCAAAAATCAAACAATATACACCACACATTATCATTTTCTTAACTTCCGTGCCCATTGGAAACAAGACGCTTCCAATGGGACGGAGGGAGTATATCAATTGCATAAAGTTATATCATATGTTAAAATATATAGATATCCGAACTCCAAGTTTTAAACCTCTACTAAAGTTGGTGTACTTAATATATAATTTTTAATATTTTGCATATCTAGTGTCACATTCACACTAATTTTAATTTTAAGAATGACAAATTCTAAAATTTCGGGGGGACAAACTCGAAAATCAAAATGGAATATATATGTAAATTATAAAAAATAGAGAGCTAATCGTAGTAATATACGAAAGTTCGGGGAGGCGGTCGCACCCACCCGCCCCCCTTTGTATCTGCCCTTGGTCTCATTAATACTGTTATATATACTTAATTGAGATATCCCAATAATTCGAAAAAAGGAAATAAAACAACACTATAAATCACAAAAAGTTATGTGGACCCACGTTATTTACATAAAAAAGTCAAGTTTCTTAAACTCCGTGCCGAAATCTTACATGACAATATTAATGAGACGAAGGGAGTATTAGACTAATACGCCAATTCGTTTAATCATCTCTCTTGGAATCAAAGTTCAATTCTTCATTGCTTTGGCTCAATTTCAAGAACTTCTGTTTTAGGGAGCTTGTGTTTTCTCTAATCTTGCATCAAGATTTTATGTGGGTTTTTTCTTGCGTTGCAATTTGGGTGGAATCTTGGTCCAATTGAAGTTCATCTTTTGGGACTGATTTTGTTCTAAAATGCAAAATACATGATCAATAATTGGGATGTGATGATCAATAAATATGTTTTCCTATTTAGGTTTGAGCAGCTCGACTTAAGAGGCGTTGGTAGCATTCAAACATCTAATGCAAGTACTCCCGTTTTGTCTGAATTTCGAAAGAGGTTCCTACAAGAACACACAAGAAGCATTGGCTCTTCTAAAGCTCGTTCACATGTAAATATATAGGTTATTCGCCCTAAATAAACGTTTTTTTTCTTCTTTTCTCAAATCCCGGTTTTGCACACGAACTATAAATTCGTCAGAATTTGAGGAAAGTTTGTATGTTTAAGCGCGAATAACATTAAATATATCTATTTCGGAACATATTTATACATCTTGTAACTAGACACCACATCATATCACCTCTTCCTTTACTCTCTTTGCTTTTGTAATCATCACTTGGAAGGTACATGTATTGTAGTTTGAGGCTTTTAGCCTAAGTGATTTCTCTCTCTCCCTCTCTCTCTCTTGGCCATTGAGTTAGGACCAAACTACAAGAAGGGTCCCAAGATTTTTGATCAAAACGTTTGCTTTCACTCAATGAAAGTTGGTTGCAACTTGCAATTATTAGCTTTATTTTAATTAACTTAAGTATTATTGAAGTAGCTTTAATGTTATTATACATCTTAGACCTAATTTCCAGCACTATATTAAAATTTGATATGATGGGTTGTGTTTAATTAATGAAGAAAAACATATCATGTGGTATCTCTAAGATGTCCATATCAACAAAGTGGAGAGAGAGAAGAGAGAGAGAGAGTCCATGAATTGTGAATGAACAAAATTAAGTGGTCCTTTCTCTCCTCATGATTGATACAAAAAATGCTTGCTATAATTTCTTTTTGGATTTGTGGACCGAATAAGTTTGGGATTTATTAGTCGGCATTTCTAATTTTTCATATCGTGTTTAGTTTCATATAATATGACGTCGATATTATGCGTGTACGTACGTATGTCTTTGTATATGCACATGTTACATGTGTCGTGCATTGATGAATTTACGGATTTGTCGGTTTGGATTTACTATTTCTCATCGCGTTGATTTCATGAGTTTGTGGTTTGGATTTACTACTCCCCGTCCCAAAATTCTTATCCACTATACCATATTGAGTCATCCCAAAATTTTGTCCATTTTTTTTTTTTTTTTTTTTGGTAAATTATCACACACAACTTTTGTGTGGGATCTCAACTTTATATCACTCTATACACAACTAACAAATCTCCTTAAAAATTGTGTTGCCAAAGTGGATACGAATTTTGGGATAAAGGGAGTATTTCTCATGGGATGAGATCATCTGTCCAATAAATTCCTATTCAATTAGTGTATAATTTTGAATTAAAAAATTATATATTAAAAAAGAAGATTGAAAAGTGATTCATTTTTATTCATTTAATTTACAAATTATAAAGTCGTAAAGAAAAAAAGATAAAATAAATAATTAAAAATATAATTTTTTAATTTAAAACTACATTATTTTTAATTGGGCACCGATTGGAATTTGATTTACATTAAATACCGATAAAGTAATATTCGATAAAATAATAATCTCGCTAAAATAATAATTTCTTTCGATCCTAATATAGGTTAATACACTAAAATAACATTCGATAAAATAATAATCTCGTTAAATGAATATTTTTTATCGATTCTAATATTATTACTTTATCGTTAACTGTATTAGTCACTAGTCGGATGTATATCGTTTTAATTGTGTAAATTAAAATTTTCTTTTATTGAGAAAGGCAAGTTACAAATTTGTCCTTGTTAGATATAAAGAAATATGCACATGCTAATCTTTAAAAGCCACGAATAGCGTAAAAAGTCAATGCTAAATTCTTACTACTAATTACGTCTGCCCAATTAATTACGCCTCAAATTATTTATTTATTAATTCTCTCTCTCTCTCTCTTGCAGAAGAAAATATATACAAATACGTACGCAAAGTTCCACCACCTCCTCTCTCTCTCTCTCTCTCTCTCTCTGGCACATAGGTATGGGTAGGCGTAACAGCTTACTGTGTGCGTAACAGTGACTGTTTCCGTAGTCGCTTCGAAACCCTGATTATCGGGAAGGGGAGGTGGTGGTTTGGTTGTTCGATTCACCGTCTCTTGCGCGATTGCCTCTAGGGTTTTATTTCCGTGTCAATTTTCCTCTGTTGCGTTTGAAATTATGGAGAGATCTGAAAGGAGAGATCTCAGCGACTTCACCGACTCATCCGGCAGCTCATTTTCTGGTTCGTGGCTTTATTTTTCTTACTTTTATTTATTTGGTGTTTTATTTTGATCTCTATCGGCCTCTTTTTCCTGCTTAGTTTTTTTTTATTTGATTGGAAATTGAGGTGAGCTTGCTTTTGATTGTGACGATTTTTGCAGAGATGGCACGGTTTGATTCGTCACAATATTCGTTTTTCGGGAAAGGTGCGGTGGATGAAGTTGAATTGGGGGGATTTGAAGATGAAGAGGAGACTGCTCCTGTAATTGAAGGCGGGTTTGGTGGGGAAGATGAGCTGAATGAGTATCATTTGTTCGACAAAGAAGAGGTAAGCTACTGAAAATGAATTCTCCTAGTAAAGTATTTATATTTTAGAGAGAATTGTATGTTTGTGAAATCCAGTTATTGATTTTCCCGCCATACATTTACAGTCGGTGGACTTGGTATCCACAAAGGGTTGGATGAGTATCATATTCAAGTATGTGGTAGATGTGGGAATTTCCCTTATTGATTCCTTTGGTTTATATATATATAAAGCTCAATTTTTATTGTGTTGTTGGCTTTTCTGCAGTGTTTGCTCTAACATTCTCTTACTTCTTTGTTATGGGTGTTACCTTCTGTAGTAAAGTTATCAATCATGTGAAAATTTAAGTTGTTTGTTGGCTAAATTTCCTCGATGAGCATAGACTGATTATGCATTTATTGCTTTTGTTCTTTTCTATAGGGATCAGGGTTAGGATCACTGTCTGATATAGATGATATGGCTACTACATTTGCAAAGGTATGTTGCATTCAACATGTTGATCTTGTATATACAATTTTGGTTCTTGATTTGTTTCTTCATATATTTCTATATAATAATTCATTTATATTTTCTTTTGCAGTTAAACAAAGTTGTTTCTGGACCACGACATCCAGGTGTAATTGGTGATCGAGGATCTGGATCTTTCTCGAGGGAGAGTATGTCTAAATTCCAAGTCATAAATTTTAATTACTCTCCACTTGTTTCTTGCACCTTCTCCCCTCTTCCATGCACACGCTATAGTCGCCAAAGCGCCTCTGGTCTTTCATAAGATGGTTTAATATGTTCTTTATGATTGATAGGATTTTGCAAAGACCAATTCTCATGCATGCTTGTATAAAGAACTATTCACAGTCTCATTCATTACCTTTTTTTACTATCTAGGTGTCTATGGCTGATATTTGTGTCCATTAGAGGCTAGAATAAGTTGAAATCCTTTAATTGACTTGGAAGTACTTAATTTCATTGTTCTGGTAAAGTTGCTTTCTGTTCTTCTGTTTATTGAGTGTGTCATTTTTTTCAGGTTCATCAGCTACAGAATGGGCACGAGAAGCAGATTTTCCTGATTGGGTTGACCATCACATGTCAGACTCTGAATGCTATGAGGAAAACAAGAGATGGTCATCGCAGCCACATATCTCTTCACTGTACCGTCGAGAATCTTCACCATTATACAGAACATCTTCATACCCTGAGCAGCAGCAACCGCTGCAACACTGTTCTAGTGAGCCTATTTTTGTCCCAAAATCATCTTTCACTTCTTTCCCTCCTCCAGGATCACAACAAGCATCACCAAGTAGTGCTCATCATCTTAGTTTGTCATCTCTTTCTAGTGGACCTCAGTTGCCTTTCTCTTCTCCAAGCAACTCCCCCATAACTAATTCTGCTCTCCTTTTGTCTGGTCTGCCTCGTGGAGTCCATTATAACACAAACATGTCACGTATATCATCACCTAACATCTCACGTCACAATCAGTTTCAAAACCAATGGAGTAGTCATGCTGGTGTTCTTCATGGGGATCAGTCTATTCTCTTGAACAATATATTGCAGCGTCAGTATCAAAATGGGTTATTACCTTCACAGATGCTGTCCCCACAGCATCAGGGAGGACACCTTCCTTTTCAACCATCATTAGCCCATTTGTCAGCATTTCAATCCCAAATATATAGTACATTTCCCTCTCCTCATTTGAGCAAGTATGGATTAACAGATAAGAAAGAATCGAAACCTAAATCAGGACAAAAGGGTAGACATTCTGTCCGATTTTCCCATCAGGTGTCTGATATTAGCAGCCAGAAGAGTGAGAATGATTTGCCACAAATTAGATCCAAGTACATGACTGGTGAAGAGATTGAAAGCATTCGTAAGATTCAGCTTGCCGCTACCCATGGCAATGATCCATATGTAGATGATTATTACCATCAAGCAAGTCTTGCTAAGAAGTCTGCTGAAACAAGGTCGAGGTTTCGTTTTTGCCCATCTCGCCAGAAGGAACAACCTTCCCGTTCCCGTAACAATTCTGAATCCCAACCACATCTCCATGTTGATGCTCTTGGTAGGGTTTGTTTTTCTTCAATTCGCAGGCCTCATCCTCTTCTTGAAGTTGACCCTCCTCCCTCTGCTTGTGGAGATGGTACTGCTGAAGAGAAATCATCTGAAAAGTCTCTGGAAGAGGAACCATTACTTGCTGCGAGGATAACCATTGAAGATGGCTCAAGTCTTCTTCTTGAGGTGGATGACATTGATCGGCTCTTACAGTTTACTACACCTCAAGATGGTGGGAGCCACCTTAGGCGGAAACGTCATGTTTTATTGGAGGGATTAGCTGCTTCGCTTCAGATGGTTGACCCTTTGGGTAAAAATGGTAATGCTGTTGGGCTCTCTCTCAAGGATGACATAGTGTTTCTACGGATAGTTTCACTTTACAAAGGCCGTAAACTTATGTCGAAGTTTCTTCAGCTTCTTGTACCTGGTAGTGAGCTGGCTAGAATAGTTTGCATGGCCATCTTCCGCCATTTAAGGTTTCTGTTCGGTGGCCTGCCATCCGATGAAGAAGCAGCGAAGAGCATTACCAATCTAGCCAAAAGGGTCTCTCTCTGTGTTAGTGGAATGGATCTTAATTCACTCAGTGCTTGTCTAGCTGCTGTTGTCTGTTCCCCTGAACAGCCACCACTTCGTCCGGTAGGCAGCCCTGCTGGAGATGGTGCATCGGTCATTTTAAAGTCCGTTCTAGACAGAGCCACTGCCCTACTAAGAGATCCTCAGTTTGCCAGCAACTTCAGTGTCCCCAATCCTGCCCTTTGGCAGGCTTCGTTTGGTGCCTTCTTCGGTCTCTTGACAAAATACTGTGTTAGCAAGTATGATTGTATAGTGCAATCATTAGTCGTTCAAAATGGACCGAACACAGAAGGAATCAGTTCAGAGGCTGCAAAGGCTGTAAGTGGAGAGATGCCTGTAGAACTTCTCCGTGCTAGTCTACCTCATACTGATGAGAGCCAGAAGAAACTGTTACTGAATTTCGCTCAGAGATCCATGCCGGTTACTGGGTTTAATGCTCATGGTGGAAGTAGTGGACAAATAAATCCTGAATCCGTTCGAGGCTGATATGGAAGTTTCTTCGTTGAAGTGTATTGCGGCAGAGATTGAATCATAGCTTTGTGTATACCTTGGGCAGATTTTAACGCCTAAACATCTCCTTTTGATGCCGAAGATTGGCTGCTCCGGTCTAGCCTCTCCTCTCCTCTCCTCCCCTCCCTTTCGGGTCTGTGAAAGGGTTTGTTTCTTGCTTTGTTTTTATGGCCTTACTTTCTTACATGACTGTGAATTCATGTTGAGAGCTCTTGTATGGTTTTTACTCTAAAGAGCTTTGTTTTTACTGTTAACCGTGGTTTGAAATGTACAGCTGAGGTAAGGCATTAAGAATGCTGACTATTGTGGTGTTTTCTGCTGTCAGTTTAGCTTCTTCATATAAAAGTCTTGTGGAAGTTATGAGACTTGTTTGTCTACAGATAGTATAGGGGCAGTAGTAGTTCTGGTTGGTAGAGATTATGTTGAAGAGGAAACTTGTAATAGCAGTAAACATGAGTATTCTGGGTACTACTGGCCCTTTTTTACTGGCTGTGTAGACCTCTTTATGGCTATAACTCTCTCTCTCTCTCTCTCTCTCTCTCTGGTTTTCTCTGTAATTGCCATATGTTCTTTTCAGCTTGGGAAATGGGAAAATGAAACAAATTCTCATTGTCAGTTTCATTTGTAAATGCTTGTATATTAATTAATATATACATGTATTAATTTATTTCTAATTAGAATTTCTCACTCTTGAGCCCAAAAAGAGATTATGATAAGCTCAACTAATTTACATGTTACATCATATTGTACACCTAACCTTGCAACAAAAATCTTTCCATAATCCAACATATACGCTTGTTGCCACTTTAAGAAATTTATAAACTGATTTTGTATTCATGGGTAAATAAATTAATGTTTTTCTCTTAATCCAAAGAGATAAAGTATATAGTAAATCTTGATAAAGTAATAACCTTAGGATAAGAAAAAAATATTTATTTAACGAGATTATTACTTTATCGAATATTATTTTAGTGTATTGACCCATATCGGGATCGAAAAAACTTATTATCTAAACGACATTATTACTCAATCGAATATTACTTTATCGATGTTTAACATGTTTAAAGGTATATAAAATAGAGCAATAAATAAAGGCAACAACTTTGCAGCGAATCTCAGAAGCCAACAATGGAGACATCCACGTGGCAAGTTGGGCTTTAGTTTCTTGATCACAACTCTATCGAGAGAGAAGATGTAGATCTCAGACAGCTGTTACTCTTCCAAGCGGGCCCATGCTATCCAAGCTTGACCAATGGCGGCTGGACTCGTGGCTGACGATGTTGTAGCTTCAAAGAACTGTTCCAGCAGCAACTACACCCAATTTGCGCCTATTTCTCTTTCACTGCGTGTCAATTCAGCTGATGTTGGAGGAATTATTTCTTTGCAAGTTTGGAGGTGGGCTCTTTTTTAAGGTCTTGTTGATCAAGATTCAATCTTTTTCTTGTTTATAGTGATTGGTGGAGTTGTTTTTGTTTGTTTAAAACGTTTTCTTGATGAGGGTTTTTGTGGGATTTTTTTTTTTGTTGTTTGGTGTTTGATTCTTGAAACTCAAAACTTCTGCAGGTTTTTATAGGTCTTGATTGTGCTCATCTTTCCTAAAGTAATCTCTCTCTCTCTCTCTCTCTCTCTCTCTCTCTCTCTGATTATTGAATTCATATTTTTGGTGATTTTCTTTTTTTCTTCAATTTCTTGATTTGTATTCTTTTTCTTAGGGTAAAGATTCATACACGAGAGACAGGAGGGAGAGAGAGAGAGAGAGAGAGAGAGAGAGAGAGCATGCTGATTGAGTTAGTAGTGGAGGTGATAGCAAATTAGCAATCATGTCTATTTCCTTCTTTGAAAAAACAGAATAAACTACTTTGTGATGATCAGACAGTTAACCACTGAGTGATTAGCCATTCATAATGATATTCATCATAATAATCAATTCTTGATTACAGAATTACAATCATCTATAATATCTTACACTCAAAAACTTATTACAACCTTATTTTCAGTCAGAATTCTGAGGTATGGATGCTTGTCTTCCTGATTGGAATACTGATGTTGAAGCTCAATTCCCTCTCCCACTTCAAAGAAAATCTTTAGGGTAAGCTTTGGTGCAAAATCATTCAACCCCCCTTTCATCATATGCTTTTGTTGTAAGAAGTTTTCTTGATTCACAGATTAGAGAATGAGTTGGTTGAAGATGATGAGACTTCTTTACGGATGGATTGTCCAATTGATGAATCTTTTGAGAGAGATTTCTGTTCCAATTTCTTGTCTCTTGATGAATCCCAAAAGCAAATCTTGCCTACTCCACAAAATCAAGAATTTCATCACCATCACGAGGGCTCAGTTATGACCGTAGGATCAAGCCATTGTGCAAGCAATCAAGTTGTGAATGAAGTGGATATGAGTTGGGTTTCAAGTTCCGGGATTGGGAGCAGAACAGTGGAGGCGTGGAAAGTAAGTGAGGGAGCGGAGAGGGAGGCGGTTGGACGGGCTATTACTTCTTGCTCCGGTGGATCCGGTAGCAGTTTGTGGAAAGCAAGCAGTGTATCTAATGATACTAATAGGCATAAGAGGAAGAGCCGCGATGAATCAGAGTGCCCGAGTGATGTAAGTTCATTTCCGCCCTTCGTTAGTCTTTGACTCTTTAATTCTTGAACAAGGATTGAGCCAAATAGTTTACATGTGTAGGCAACTGAATCAGAGTCAGCTGCTGGGAATAAGGCCAGTCGTAGGAGCCGTGTAGCTGAAGTTCATAACCTATCTGAGAGAGTAAGATCAAAATTCAAAAACCTTTAACAGCATAGTTTGATGAATGTTAATCATGTTAATCCCTTTTTCTGTTTGCAGAAACGGAGAGATAGGATCAACGAGAAGATGAGGGCGTTGCAGGAGCTCGTCCCTCACGCAAACAAGGTAAAACTCTTTGTAGAATCAAGATTCTTGATTTCTAGCTGCAAAAAGTCAATTGAGTAGATGAAGTTGTGATATGATTGAATTTTGTTCGAGTTTAGTCGGATAAAGCTTCTATGTTGGATGAGGCGATTGAGTATATGAAGTCCCTCCAGCTACAGATTCAGGTACTAGCAGAATCAAGAATCAAGAATCTGATCTAGTATAGCTAAACTAGTTAGTTTTGAGAGATTGTGAGTTTTCTTGATTCAATCTTGTTGCAGTTTATGTGGATGGCAAGGGGGATGGCGCCGATGATGCTTCCGGTTATGCAGCGCTACATGTCGCGTGTTGGGGACGGGGCCCGCGATTCAACCTCAAGCCGGGCATAACCCTTTGTTGAGTTATCAGAATCAGATGCAGAACTCAAGTTTACATGAGCAGTATGCTAACTACATGGCCTTCAATCAGATGCAGAATACTCCACCTCAAGTGTGTTTCTTGATCCCATATAGTTGTTCATCTTATCTTACTAGTAATGAAGATTCAAGAATCTTTGTCTTATTGCAGGCAGCCAACATGTTCAACTTTGGCTTCCATTCAGCTCAGTCTGCACCTCAAAGTGGAAACAGACCAGTTGGATGAAATGAAATGATGGTATCTGGTTCTGTTGTGTGTATTCTTACTTATCTGGTCATGTGAAAGCCAAGAAAATTCGAAAACGAGATGAGACCCTCTAGCCCACGATGCTCGAATTCTTCGATGTCGAGACAACAGCAAACGGAGATATATCTGATCAAGGGAGCGGGATTTACCTAATGCCCACGAAGTCGGGAATTTCAATCTGATTAAAGATCAAAGCTTTGAAAAATAACTGTTTAAATCCAAACCAAGTGTTTATTTATTAGCAAATACTCACACAACCATCATCCTTGTACAATAACAAAGTACACAATATCAAGTATTCTCCATAATAATCAAATATAGGAAATTCAAGTCTGGTAAGAGTTTTTATTTCCTGATAAGACTACAGTCTTAGAGTTCAACTGATACTCTGATCATCCGGACAAGGCAACCTCCCAATTACCACAGTTCCTCACAAGAGCAATCAGTAACTCCCTCATTTCAGTAAACATAGTTGGCATTAGCAGATATAGTTGGCATTAGCAGATAAGTCGACGCATACAGCTTACATACGCGATATCAATAGTGGAGCGGAAACCGGAATGTCTTCACCCATGACTGGCTGGAAGATATCCAACTCTCCGTGGCGCTCCAGTACGCGCATCCTGCAGTCCTCAGCCGCCATTAAACCGGTGGAGTAGGCACCGTGGACGGATCCTGGGTAGTCTATACTTGTAGCTTCCCCAGCAAAGAAGAGGTTGTCTATGGGGATCCTCAGCCTTTCATACAGATCATGGGATTTTCCTACTGTATCATAACTGTAGGAGCCTAGTGAGTTCGGGTCGATCCCCCAATGTGATACAAGGTACTGAATCTGCATAATTTATAGAACAAGAATGTGTTAAATCTAGAAACATGGCCACCTTGTGTGTTAAATCTGCATAAGTATTGAACGAGGCGGGGATTATCTAGAATTAGATAGGGAAAAGTATACCGGTTCAGAAGCGTTTGGAAGGATGGTTTTAAGTTGGGTGAAAGCAAAGTTAGCAGCAGCCTCATCTGACATCTTCTGAATGTCGCGGGCGAGTTGCCCGGAAGGCATGTAGACAAGGACTCGATGACCAGTAGCCTTGTGCAAATTGAGGAAATAACTGCATTTGTAAGAAGTTTCAGCAACCACGCCCAAGAACTCTACGTTAGGCCAGAATACGTTGTCAAAGTGCAAAACTATCTTGTTCTCGATTCCAACTCCAATATCCTTAATTGCTTCTTCTTTCCATTCAGGTAGTTTCGGTTCAAACTGGATGCTGTTAGATTTCAGAACACCAAGAGGAACTGCAATAACAGCAGCATCTGCTAAAAACGTTCTTCCATCTTCTACCGTGACTCTTACTCCGCTATGACGTCTAACTATTTTTGTCACTCTGAAAGTAAAACACGAAAAAGAAAAATTGAGTTTAGAGTCGATCTCGGTACCATAGAGGGTTAACCAATGAAGGAAAATAGATCATCTTTTACCTGTGGCCCAAGCGGATGTCAAGACCTTTTGCGAGAGTATTTATAACAGGAAGATAACCCCGGACCATGAGCCCATGTCCACCAGGAAGCAACTCTTCCTATAAGTCAAATGCAAGTAATAAAGATCAAAAATCCAGGATACACGAAGACGAAGCTACAGGTTCATCTACTTCATTCACAGAATGCATTATAGAATTGTTCAGGAACTAACCTGATCCCAGCCTCTAAGAGAAATAGTATCCGCATCTGCAGCAAACCAGCCTTCCATTCTGCAGAGGTACCACTGCAACACCTTGTGATCAAGTCCTTCCAACCTAGAAAAGCAGCAAAATCTCAATAAATTGTACAAGATCTTAAACAACGTAATTTTTTGCAAAATTTGCAGTATGTAGAACCTTAAGTCTGGTCTCCTTTCAAAAACAATTGAGATGGCTCGTTGGATAGAAATGTCCACTTTGAATTCCTGCCTCACAAGATCAGTCTGAAGAAAAACAAACCAAATCGGAATCAATCAGCACAAACATCTAGGTTAAAGGCTCTTTTGCAGTAGGGATTCATATAGCACAACTGGACAGGGGTCGGAGAAAAGTTGGACGTACCTCTTTCAGAATGATCTCAAACGTTTGGCCAACCTTTACAACTAAATCTTGAGGAACTTGACTCCCATCAATGTCATAGAGGGCATAACTGAAAAGAACAAATTCAGACCAATTATATGATGATTCCAATGATGCAAGAAAAACGGAAGATTGTTATAAATCTAGACACAGTTCAATATGCTAAACAACGTACAAACAACTATTAGGCTATTAGCTACCCCAAAATTTATGTAAGGTTGCACAAAAAGTTGAACTTTGTCTGAAATAATCGACCCCTGAGACTTGTCGACGTGTTTACAAGTTAAAATGAAACTGGTCAAGTAGTACATATGATTATTATTCTTGATTGTGTGCACTGGAAGTTGAGAGGGGCAAAAGGCAAACCTTTCTAAATCGTGGTCATACAAAACTGAATTGTCCCCACTGGTACGATAAAGTGGTAATCCTAGTCTTCCAATAACAGAAGCAAGTGGATTTTCATTGGAGACACCATGTAACCTGAACAAGAATGTGGAGACGATAGTTAGAAGAACAAGCATAAAATCAGTACAACAAAAAATAATAAGATTTTATGCACCAAAAAAAAAATGAATTACCATGATGCACCCAAGTCAATAGGGAAACCAAATGAATAATCGGTATGAACACGACCACCAATTCTATTCCTTGACTCCAACAAGGTAACCTGCAAAATCACATTCATGATCAATACCCTCCTTCGTCATGAATGTCATAATCGAAGGTCTGTATTGAAGTATATACCTGAAACGAGGCTTCATGAAGAGCCCGTGCAGCTGTAATGCCAGCAAAACCAGCACCAATGACAATGACAGATGGAGAAGTTGATTTCATCTCCAAGCTTGAATAGCAAGAATCTACAATGGAAAAATTTCGGTAAGTACTTGACATGTTTATACTCCATCTAATAAAGCTTTTGATAGATTTTGCTAAAAAGAATGATAACATATGAGACAATCAAGTTGGGGAAGGAAAAAGATTTCTCAGTTCACAACTGTTCTATAAGACGACAGCCTTTGCGGATATATAAAAGCAGAAGCTTGTTAGTTGTTGAGGCTAAGAAGATTTGATTCGCGGGGCTCTCGCTAGTTCACACAGTTTGTCATTTTAACTGTAAATTTCAGGCAGATGTTTTTACCATGTAGACTTTATAAACAACACAGTATTACAATTTAATTCAAGCCAAAAAAACAGCTCGACACATGTTGCATCAACAAGATTCCTCCTCTGCAAGGAGAATTAGACAAAAGTACAAAAAATTGAATTACTTTATGCATAAAAAAGCACAATAAACTCCAAAAATATCCAACATACCGCCATAAGAACAACAAAAGAATTAAGTAAATTATTAACAAAATTAGAAAACGAAAACAGACACTTACTGGATCGTAATTGGCGATCTGAATTGCTTTTCGTCGAATCCATATCTCAACAAATAATTGAACAGGGATCGGTAAAAGGGAGACAATCAATAATTACTCTCAAGACTAAAATTACTCGAATAATCGATTAATCTTAATCTCAATAAAAGCCCGGATAATCTTAACAACAAGAGGAACAGCAAAAAAGTAACGGTTTTGGTGATAAAACGGTTGGAATTTGAAGAAGCACCCAGCTTGACCAACTCGCTCATGCGTCTTCTGAAATCTTCCAAAACCCCCCAAAACGAGAGAGGCAAAACGACAGATTTACACAGACCAATGAAGATCAAGAACTGAATTTCGCGACAACGCGACTGGCAGTCCAATTTCCCGAGTTGCAACGTCGATCCGCAACAAAATCTACTTAATTTCAGAAAAATCCCAACTCGAATCGAATTCTGAAGGGTTTTGCGTCCCGATCGAGAGCCAGAGATTTGGGAATATTCGCTGCCTGGCCTTGATGGGTTATTTATAAGGTGTCGAAACTGCATAGGCTGTCAAATTAATTATTTAAAATGTTTAATTAAATATTAGATTTTTGAGGGAATTAATTAAATATGATAATAGTATTTGATTGATATCTAAAGATGGAAACAAAATCATATAATTAAATAAATATTTTTCCTTCCTTCTCCTTTTTCCTGTTCAAGTCAAATTTCCATATTTTATTTCTACATATTTCATCACAAGTAACCGAAAATCACGTGGGAGATATAAAACATTATGAAAAGTAATTGTAATTTCAGATAGAATTTGATAATTCTAATTTTTTTTCTCGCTTTTTCTTAATATTTTTTCTGATTATTCAATACAATTAAACCTCGATAAAGTAAGTAATAATCTTGGAACTGAAAAAAAATATTCATTTTATGAGGTTATTACTTTATCGAACATTATTATAGTATATTGATTCATGTCGGGATCGGAAGAACTTATTATATAAGCGATATTATTACTCTATCGAATACTATTTTATCGAGGTTTAACTGTAACTTTAGTCTTACTTTCTTTAATTAAAAGAACGGTCCACCCACGTTAGTGAATTTGATTATAACACAAATATTAATAATATGGCAACTTTGCAACGTTGTTATAATTAATTACTCCCTCCGTCCCATTATTCTTGTCCACTATTCCATTTTGGGTTGTCCCAAAATTCTTGTCCACTTTCATTTTTTAGTAAATTATTACACACAACTTTTTTGTGGGACCCACAACTTTATACCAATCTACACACAGCTAACAACTCTCCTTAAAAACCGTACAAAAAGCAAATTGTACAATAATAATGGGACGGAGGGAGTAATTCACTAATTAAGGTTGATTAATTCCTTTGAGATATTTTATCCACGTGTCACTTAACTAATGGATAATGAGATATTTTCCAAGATACTGAAACTACCAAACTCTTGAAATTACATATTTAGCCCTTAGTCCATTTTATACTAATTTGGAATCAGTCCGATTAATCTGTCTCTTTGTCATTCCATCCACAGGAAAAAAGGTTGAAAACGTGAGAGTGAAAGGAAAGCAGTCGGTGAGGAAGGGGCCCTTTTTAACTGAAAGTCGTCGTTTTCAAAGGCAGAAGAAAATTGAAACTAATTAACAACCAACCAACCATGCATGTGATGTAATTGGCCCATGTAACACGTGGCGGTAATGCGTTCATACAACAATACATCATACGAAAATGTTAGGATGTCTTGATTTTCAGACAGTAATTATTATTGTCTAGGAAAATTATTATTTTGTACTAAACAAACATCTTATCATGTCAACAATATAAATTGAGGTTTGTCTCATTGGATGGCGTAGCGGTGAAGGTGGGTGAATCGGAATCGATAGATTATGAATTCAAATTTCACTGAAAATGTTATATATGTGCATGTTATCCTGTCACATTGCGGGTTCCTTGTCATAAAAATAATAATAATAATAATAATAAAATAAATTGAGGCATTTGCTCAAATAGTCCAAACCTTAATAAAAAAAGATATGTACAAGTCTTAAGTTTATATACACAAATAATCATTTTATCCCATTTTCGTCAGAAATCACATCTTCCCAATAATTTGACAGTGTTGATGGCAGGCCGATGGTATCGATGGCCATCGGCCCTGCAATAATTAATTATATTTAATTTTTATTAAATTAGTTTCTGGGTTGAAGGTAGTTCTTGAGGCGGCCCGAAGGTCATCGGTCCTGTTTCTCGTCTGATCAGACAAGAAAAGTACGAAATAATTGGAGATGGTTATTTCTGCTACAAAAGTAAACATATTTGGTTATTATGTATATGTAGTTATACCTATGTTCCATCCCGCATCGGACCGGAAAACATAAATTTACTGTTCACCTGCCGACCTTGCGTCAACCTTGGGAGGCGGTAAGTGTCGTAGAATAGGTTAAGTAAATTTTAGTTATGATAATTTAACAAAAAGGTTGTTTGGTCAAGTGGTGTAGTCATGTAGGAAATGGTTAGAGGGGAAGGGTTCGACTCCTACTCCTTACATTTTTAATAGAAAAAAAATTATTATATGAAATGGCACCGAACCTCGAATCCGACCGTTGATTCAACCGGCCACCGGCATTCAAAACGGTTTATATTTACCCCATTTATTACCGATTCTTGGCCGTTCACCCCCGCCCGTTACATCAACGTTATGACAAATGGCTGACATTTGTGTTTTTTTATAGTGAGTTTGGCTACATTCATATATTACCGCATATTAAATTTGTGTAACTTTTTAAAATAATACTCCCTCCGTCTTATAGAAAGTTTTTTTTTTTCTTTTTGCGCCGTTCCATATAAAGTGTCTTTTTTTTTTAAAAAGGCAAATAATATTGAATCAAAATTAACAAACCAAAAAGTCAGACCATATACACAACACATTCTCATTTTCTTAATCTTCATGCTCTATAGAAAAGAAACAATTTCTATGGGACGGATGAAGTAATGGAGTTGTAAAAGTTATGTGGAGATTGCAAATGATTTGATTTGGAAGCCTATTTAGATAATAGTGGTCTAGGCACATTAGTGAAAAAATAGCCCAATGGGCTTGTCCTACAATGTGTCTATGTAACATTTCAAAGCCCATAGACAAAATATTTTGTATAAATTTGCATTTCCCGTATTATTTTCAAATGTGATGATATTACACGTTACACATCTCATTTAAGAATATTTTGATTATGAACTTATAATCTGGCTTATGTTCGGTTTTTAGTCTTATAATGTAAATAATCATTTGTTTTTAATCCCCCAACAAATAGTGAAACATGTGTTTAATACTGTATGTGGATTAATCAATGAAAAAAGGTACGTGAAATACATTTTCCCTTAAAGGACAAGAAATATACACTATTAAAAGTTCAAAGATAAAATTGAAAATTGGAGATATGACAAAAACAAAAATTGGAATTTTTAAAGAAAAAAATACAGTTAAATCTCGATAAAGTAATAACCTTGGGATCGAGAACAAATATTAATTTAACGAGATTATTATTGTATCGAACATTATTTTAGTACATTGACCCATATCGGGAACGAAAAAAATTATTATCTTAACAAAATTATTAATTTATCGAATATTACTTTATCGAGATTTAACTGTAAAAAAGACTAAAAAAGAATTATGCAAAAGGACGAAAAAGGCGTTGTATCGAGCAATTACTCAAAGCTCAAGGGCCGAACTGCGAATTAATTCCCCCTTATTCTAAGCGTAAATTATCCACATCAAAAATATCTAAAAATCAATTCTTGCCGAAAATTCTTGAAGCAGTCCCGCTTGCGAAGCCGGTGCCAGTTAGTGTATGTAAACCTTAGGAAAATTCAAGTGAAGCTGTTAAGAGTGGTGGAAGGTTAAACAAAATGCCGCAAACAATAATGTTTTTGAAGCCACTCGTTTCTGCTCCATCAACTTCTCTCCGGAGGTATCTTTCCTCCACCGAAGCTCCTTATCTTGTGTGGGTGTCATATGTATGAATACATATATAAATATAATGTATGTATATGTGTGTGAAGGACCTTTCCTTTTTGTTTATGTTCCCATGATTCGATAAGGGAAGTAATTGGGCTGTTACTTTGTGCCTAAGGGCTAAGTTGAGTTGTCAATTCATTTCTTGAATAGTATATAATCATGAGCTCAAGCTGCTGCAAGATTTTCAGTTTTTAGAGAAGTGTAATTGTGGATGGCAGAGTGAGGCGATTGTAAACAATGAAAGAGGGTATATAATATAAGGTAGGGTTCTTTTTTCGTGAACGTATGAATACTGTATTTTTTTATGAGAATGTAATCCACTTTACAGTTGATAATACTGCACTTTTCGAAATGCACTTTTCAATGGTGATACGGCACTTTAAGGTCTTTTCCATTATCCGACAAAAAATGCAGTATTATCAACTGTAAACTGCATTGTATTTGTATTTAAAGTGCAGTGTTCGTATGTTCCCAAAAAAATAGTTATTCACAAATGATCCCTTTCCTATACATATGTGAGGGCTTGTGTAATTTTATGTTTGCGTGTGTTGGGGCGGGGAGGGGAGTAGTCATGGTTTTTTCGTAAATAATAGTGTGTTGTATGGATTTCCAATGGTGATACTGAACTTTAAGGTCTTTTTCATAATGTTACAAAAGGTGTAGTATTATCAACTGTAAAGTGTATTATATTTGTATTAAAAGTGCAGGGTTCACATGTTCATAAAATAATCAGTTATTCACAAATGATCCCTCTCCTATACGTATGTGGTTTTCTAAACTAGGACGTGTGTAATTTTATGCTTGCTTGTGTGTTGGGGGGTGGGGAGGGGAGGAAAGTAGTCTTCGTTTTTTCGTAAATAATAGCGTGTCGTATGGATTTGCAGTGAATCATATGGTAGCAAGAACGTAGTGGATGCCAATATTAGGATATGTAAGAGGGCGGAGGTAGTTTGCTTCGGTATGTTAGCGCCAAGAAAGTTCATGCAGAGGAGGAGGAAAGTGGAGGTTTTCAAGGACGCTGCGGATGAAGCGGATCAGAAGAGTTGGAGGAAGTTAATGCTTGAGATAGAGGAAGCCGATTCGGCCGTTGCAGTGCTCAAGAGCCGGAGAGTCAAGAACCAACCTTTGCCTAAAGCCGTGGTTGTTGGGACCCTCGTTAGGTTTAAGCAACTCAAGAAGTGGAACCTTGTTAGTGAGGTATCGCGTCTCATCATTGTTTCGCTTCAATTTTCTTGGTTTTTTCGACTTATTTGAGAGTTTTAGTATCCTTCCCTTTTGCCCTTACATAGTTCGTTTTAGCATAAAATTTACTGAAAAATCGAGCAAGTTGATCAATGACAACTAGTTTTGAATGAAGTAGCTTATGTATGATATGTTAGTTGAAAAATAATTATCGTTTGCCTACGTTTTGTCAAGATACTCGAATGGCTACGCACTCAGCATTGGTGGGACTTTAAGGAGATGGACTTTCTGATGCTTATCACGGCCTATGGAAAACTAGGAGACTTCACTAAAGCCGAGAGGATTTTGAATTACATGATCAAAAACGGCCATCCGCCTCATGTCGGATCCCACACCGCTCTTATGGAAGCATACGGGAGAGGGGGCCAATACAATCAGGCAGAAGCTATATTACGTAGAATGCAATCTTCTGGCCCCGAACCATCGGCTGTAACGTATCAAATCATTCTCAAAACATTTGTCGAGGTAATAAATCCTTCTCATTCTAATGCTTTCTTGTAATATTAGTCATATTCTTCTTATAAAGGTTTTGCCATTGGGCTATTTCAGGGTGAGAAATTCAAAGAAGCTGCAGAAATCTTCGAAACGCTTCTTGATGAAAAGATTTCACCTCTAACACCTGACCAGAAAATGTTCCACATGATGATTTATATGTACAAGAAATCGGGGAGTACGATAAAGCTCGTAAAATATTTGCGTTGATGACCGAGAGGGGAGTTGAGCAAAACACAGTGACGTATAATAGCTTGATGTCGTTCGAAACCAGCTATAAGGAGGTCGCCAATATCTACGACCAGGTATGTTAAAAACCACCGATCTTAAAATTGTTATATATTGATGCTATTTCTTTCCCGTGTAGAAATGTACTCCCTCCGTTTTGCTATAAGTGACCACCTTTCCTGATTGGGATGTCCCATTAAAAATGGCCACTTTCCAAATTTGACAAATTATTATTATCATCTTTCATACTTTATTATCTTCTATCTCCTACTCTTTCATTATCTCGCTCATCTTCTCTCATACTTTATCATCTACCCATCTCTCTCTCGTACTTTATCATTTATTCTCTTAATTCTGGTACCGAAAAGAATACGGCCACTTATAGGCTATAGCGGGACGGAAGGAGTATATATCATGATCTGAATAGTCCAATTGTGTACTGATCATATTTGTGATTCCAGATGCAAAGGTCGAAAATTCGGCCCGATGTTGTGACATATGCACTTCTTATTCATGCTTATGGAAAAGCTAGGAGAGAAGAAGAAGCTTTAGCTGTGTTTGAAGAGATGCTTGATGCTGGTGTGAGGTATTATTTCCTTCGTTTTCGCTCTTTCTAATTTTGCATACGTCGCTTTATAAAGCTGATACGACTTGCATTTCTGTAAAATTTTGCTACATATATACTCCCTCCGTTCCACAATTCTTGCTTCAAAACTTTTCGGCACGGTTTTTAAGGAGAGTTGTTGGTTGTGTGTAAAGATGTGGGGTTGCGTGTAAAGATATGGGGCCCTCAAATTACAATTGTGGGACAGCCCGAAAAGGAAAGTGGAGCAAGAATTGTGGGACGGAGGGAGTATATGTTATCCTTATTTCAATTCCTCCCACATAAAGAAAGTAACTTTCTTTTTGCATATTTTCATTTGCTGGTTATACGTTTAAGGAGTTCGATTCATCAAAGTCGATTCTCTTAAACTTGATGATAGTAGAGTGCGAGAATCTTGATTAATATGGCTAGATTGGTTTGCTCCTTTTCCGTCATGACGAACAAATGTGTTTCGTTCTAGGCCGACGCACAAAGCATACAACATCTTGCTCGACGCGTTTGCAATATCCGGGATGGTAGAGCAAGCGCGGGTTGTCTTCAAGAGTATGAGAAGAGACCGGTAAGATTTTTTTTTTTCTTCGTGTGAATTATATGCCAATTTTCGTACTCTCCTCGTGATTCAATTTCGTGGAATTTTATTTGTAGATGCACACCAGATCTCTGCTCCTACACAACTATGCTATCAGCCTATGTTAATGCACCAGACATGGATGGTGCCGAGAAGTTCTTCAAGAGGATAAAGCAAGACGGGTTTGAGCCAAACGTCGTTACTCACGGCGCGCTCATTAACGGCTACGCGAAAGCGAACAATCTCGAGAAGATGATGGAGAAGTACGAAGCCATGCGCGTGGACGGGGTTAAACCCAGCCCGGCCGTGCTCACCACGATCATGGATGCTTTCGGGAGGAACAAGGATTTCGGGAGCGCGATGATTTGGTACAACGAGATGGTGTCGGGTGGCGTCGCTCCTGATCGGAAAGCGAAGAACGTACTCCTGTCGTTGGCGAAAACCCCAGAAGAACAGATCGAAGCGAAGCAGCTCGTTGAGAATCCGGATGTAGGTAGACTCTCGAACAGTGTTGAAATCGACGGTGTGGATAGCAGTGACTACGACGACGATGAAGATGTAGGAGATGATGAATTGGATAAGTTTAGCATTGGTGATGAAATGCAGCTTGTAGAACTTGAAGAAGCTCATGCATTGTGAAATTTTGAGTGATTTTTTGGATGTTGTAATTCGGATGGATTAAACGCAGATAGTGTTGATAGATAGAGTTAGGACAATGATTGTAATGAAATCAGCTTTTGCTGATGTCTTATTCTGGATTCCTTCTTCCATATCTTGAGCTATGAGAAGGAAAAGATAATCATAAGAAAAGTTGCCAAATTCTACCACAAGTAGGGTTTGAAAAATACCAAATACTCCCTCCGTCCCTTTTTTTTCATGCACAGAGTAAGAAACTTTATTTAAGTGTGTATTTTATTAATTTTAATTGTATTAATAAATGAATTTAATTTTTGAAGAGTGGTCGGTGGGAAGAAATGAGAATGCATCCAAATTTTTACAATGCATAGTTGAGACAATCGATTTATTTTATCTTTTTATATTTTTTTCATTTTGTTATTGAAAAAATAAAGTTTTTAAAAAGTTAAAAATCATAATTTTTTGAGTTCACAGCGTAATTAAATCATGTAAGAGAAAGATTCTTGTAGAAAGAAAATATAAAAATGTGAGGGTGAGGTGAGTACTGAGTAAGGAGTGACTCATTTCATTTTATGTTTAAGAGTATCTTTTGTCATTTTAGGAAAAATAACCGTAATAACGGTATAAAACGATTACAAAGGAGTGATTCATTTCATTTTATGTTTAAGAATAAAATTTTATCATTCTAGGAAAAAAGACAATAATAACGGGACAGCCCGATTAGAAAAAAAAGACGGTAATAACGGGACTGATGAAGTATTTGATATAGTTTTCTTACTTTACCAAAAAATACCAAAGTTGTCAAACTCGGTATATACCATAATATCGAACATTTAGTATATATTGAGTTTTCGATATATACTGCAATACCGTGAAAGCTCAGCATGATAGTATACCTAGAGACAATACATTTTGAAACAATGGCATATCAAACCTGGATAAGGTATACTACTGACTTGTTGTACCGTAAATATCGGTAAGACAAAAAATCGATATATTGTAATGATCCACCCTAAACACTTGATCTTTTTCCCCTTTTTTTATGTCTTTTCTTGTAACATGTGGAGTTCTACAACATTTTTACATCAAGTAGAAATCAAGAAGCCAAAGTGTCTCTCCGTTGGGAAAAACAACTTAAATATGAACTTGTGGCAAAATAATTTATTGTATAAGAGCATATGATAAAATTCTTAAATTTAGTAAGTTGTTTGTGTTTGAATGCACATATTAATAATAATTTATACAAAATAAAAAAAATAAAACCCCGAGTTTAAAAAATTATCGTAGTCAAATTTGATGGGTGAATCTCTGCATAAGGAGAAAAAATTGTTGCAGTCATATTTGATGGGTGGATTTCTACATAAGGAGAAAAAATTGTCGTAGCCAGATTTAATGGGTGGATCTCTGCATAAACTCCTTATAAGTTATCCATAACTTATAAATATTAAATTATAAAAATAAGTCAAAAGCAATTTGTGCAAACAAATAAATTATTTCGATAAACTCTCCCAAACGCACGCAAAATGACTTATTATTTAGAATAAGTTGAAATAAGTAAATTTTAAGCTCTTCAAAACGGGGAATGCAACATCTATAAAGATGAAGTCTGCTTTTTTCATTACAAATTGGAATGAATTTTCTTACAATTCGTTCAAGAGTAGTCCTAACAAGACAAGGATTCACCAGACATTATAGATACAGAGGTTTCAATGATAAGAATCCAGCAAGACAGAACAAACAGAGACTACATACCATTAGCCTGGGATGGTAGGAGGGTAAGAACTTGGCCGAGACGAGAGGCCGGTGGGGCCGAGCATTTAGCCATCAGTATTCAAGAGACCCTACAGACGGAATACTCTTCCGGCTCATGTAGTCGTCGCAGGTGGTGGAGAGGCGGTGGTTCTGGCCGGAGTTGGGAAGATCGAGGCCCTCTTTGCTCATATGCTGCACTTCATGAGGTGAGAGGATCTTGATGTACCACACGCTGTTTATGAACTCCCTGCATTGTGAATTGAGTGGATTCTTGGATTATTGACAACCATGAAAGAAAAAAATGGCAAAGGCTTCATGAGTGAATTCAAAAAATCGCAACTTCGAATCCTACCGACGTTGTTACGGCTAAGGCGTTAGCAAAAGGCTAGCCTAGCATGGTTCGTCTCTCTTATGTGATTATTGGATTCTTGATAACCAAGAAAGAGTTAGAATGCAAAGGCTTAAAAAAGTCGCAACTTCGGATCCTACCGTCTTTTAGACTGAGCCATTAGCAAAAACCTAGCCTAGTGTGGTTTGTAGAGGTGGCAACTGGAACCGGACCCGCTGGATCCAACCCGTCCCGCACCGTGATTGGGCGGGTAATACCCAAACCCATAGAAGCACGGGGCGGTTCTAGACCCAATCTACAAGGGTCCGAGGCGGGCCCAGGTCCAATTTCTCTACCCACCCGGCCCCGTTTCAAACCCGCATTATTAATCTTTGATTTTAATTTTATTATATAATCTTATTTTATGTTACTTTAATTTTTCTTATTCTTCAATTCATAATCCTAGTTAATAATAGATGACAACCATAATAAGAAAATTCAAACAAAAATGCTTTCACCAACAAAAAATAATGATTAAAAAATCGAGACAATTCAAAATTAGCAAGTTAAATCAAACCAACGTGTTTGGGGTTGGTTAGACCCGCTCTGTGCAGGTCCGGCGATGGTTCCGAATTTCTGGACCAGCGCATGTCTAGGTCTGGATCTGGATCACTGAGTACAAGACGCGGGGCGGGTCTGGGTACTATACTATCTAGCCCAAACCCGCAAAATTGCGATCTCTAGTGGTTCATCTCTCCTATGTAATTATGGGATTGTGAATTAAGTCGATTATTGGATTATTGACAACTAAGAAAAGATTAGAATGCAAAGCCTTCGAGGGTGGGTTTAAAAAGTCACAACTTCGAATCCTATCGAAGCCTTTTAGGCTGGGCCGTTAGCAAAAGGCTAGCCTAGTGTGGTTTGTACCTCCTATGCGATTTTGAGACTATCCCTCAACAAAGAATGCAATAAGAGATGGAAGATTGTGGAGAACTTACTGCCAAGGGTCGTCGCCGAGGAGGAGAATATCATTCTCCCGGTCGACAAATACAAGCTGCCAGCCTGATCTTTGAGGGTCTTCCAAAAGGCCTTCGAGTCCAAACATGCGAGCAAGCTCGCTACGCAGCTCGGGATAGCTGCTAAATTTGGAGATATCGAGCGACCTTCCGAAGGATCCCGACTTGTGAACCTATAATCAAACAAACATTTGAACCAAAATTTTTCTAAAGAGTGATTTTTTATAAGGCGTTCGAGTAAAAGAACAGATTGATATAACAACTATGCGCAACTTATATATAGATTGAGATTTGAAAACGGGACACGAATAATTACCTTTACGAAGGCTCCCGGTGTTGAGTTCGTTTGGTCCACATTTTCCGAGGACTGCATATAACCGGATTCATCGACACAACTGGAGGTAGTCATGTCGGAGTTGAGAGGAAATTCGGAGACTAATGTGGGGGTTTCATATGGCAAAGATAACGATTCGTTCTCATTGCCATTGTTCCTTTGGTTCGACATATTATGCAGCATATCAGCCGAAGAATCCGTACCAACTCCGAACAAACCATGCAAATCCGAAAACTCTTTCCCATGGAATAAAGATGAAAGGTCTGAAGGCTTCGAATTAGGTGTTACCAGTTCCTCTAGATGGGGCACTCCGAATTGAGAAATCCGGGAAGGAAGTCGAGGGTCCAACGCTGCTCTCTTTGACGAGGAATGGGGCCCGTTCAAGTTGACTCCTTCATGGGAAAACGAACTTAGAAGACTCTGCATGGAGGAGTTGTTAGGTGAGGCCATACGGTTATCGATGAGGTACGAGAAGTTCTGTAGCTGGCTCGTCGAAGGTGTGAACGGAGACTCGGAAGCCGATCCCATTGGCAAGCTAGTTGGAACGGATTTTTTCATCTCTTGAAATTGTAGATTCAGCTGATGGGATTGGTGAAGCTGTTCTAGCTGCTGCTGCTGCTGCTGATGATGATGATGGTTCATAAAATGCTGACGATTCTGCAGCTGTTGATGCAAGATCTGAGCGTGAGAAACCGCGCCGTTTTCTTGAAGGTTCTGCAGGAATCTCGGTTGAGAATGGGGCGGTTGCAGCATCTGGTTTTGCAGTAGAGAAGCCGACACGTTCGCAGAGTCTTGCAAGAATGGTAGGAGGGACGGGTTAGCAAGTTTGGAGGGATCTAACGAGCCCGTGTTCATCACTTGGTAAATATCGGGTTGTGAACAAAACGTAGAAGGGTTGAGTCTCGGTTGAATCCAAGGGGAAGGGGATGCACCGAAATTTAGGGACGGGATCGGTTGATCTGCGACCCCCCCGCGGAGCCACGTCATCGGAGAAGTCCTGCCCATATGGCCATCTTTAAGACCTGAATAATAAAAGATGAAAACAATAGTATCAGCATAAAGTTTTTTTCACTTGAAGAAGATGGAAGTTACGAAATTTCCGGGTTTTCGATAAATCGGACCGGGGAATGACGGTAATCCAGATGGCCATGGTCTCTTCAATCGGAGGGAGAACGGAGACGGATACATCGGAAAAGTTGTGAGAGGTTCAATCTCCCATAGGGAAACTCTGGGTTGCCTCTCCCCTGCAGTCGATTCGTCCCATCCGACCTGAAAAAGATAAAGAGGATGATAGCAAACGTAAGTAAAGACTTCTAAAAAGCTCCACATGATAATTTTGCAAAGAAGAAAAGCTTCATTTTATATTTCAATATGATAATTCGATCAAACTCGTTTAGCCTCGGCATTATTAGCCGTGATTGTACCTTCACTGAGCGCCAATGGGAGTTCTGCCAACGAACGGGATCCAAATCACTGATGCCGGTAATTGTACCCATGTACCTGAGCCCGAATGGTAGAAGACATATGAGTAGATAATACGAATAATATACTAATAATAGATATCTGAACAAAGGAGGAAGGAAAGATAGGCAAAGCGATAAACATAAAATTCTCGAATACCATGCAAAAGAAGGTGCTAATGCTCAATAAAATCCACTTTGCGTATCCGTAACTGAGAAAATCTAAAGAGCCATCTTGCCATAATTAGTCGGCTACTGATTTAACAGTTACATACGGGTTCGATAGAAGCTGAACAACAGGTTTATCTACTCTATCAAGAAGACTAGTCCGTCTTGTTTATGTCAGACAGTTCATATAATACTCCCTCCGTCCCGTTACACTTGTTTGTTTTCGGCACGGAGATTAAAAAAGTGGGTGGAGATGTGTTAAAAGTGGTGGGGTCCACTATTTTCAGTGATTGTGGTCCACAAATCGTTTCCTTTTTTAGAAACAAGACAACAATAATGGGACAGCCCGAAAATGAATACAAGAGACGTTTAATGGGACGGAGGGAGTATATGATATATGACATGTAATTTTTTTCGAATTTCATTTAGAAGTAGACCATTCTAAAGGACCTTCGGGATTGTCAACAAAAAAGTGAAGAAAAAATAGAAAAAGAGTTACGTACTGCTATACTAAAACTCGGTAAAAAGAAATCCTTGCATATCCCACTTGGTTTTTGCTTTATAGTGGCAAACGAATTAGAGCTTTTACCTGCGTACACTTGATTCTTCGGTTTCAAAAAGCATTCGGAAGCGCATACCCACAGAAACTCTTGTATGGTAAACTGATTTGGCGTATTTTGCCAGAGGTATAACAAACTCTGATGGACTTGCCCTGAAGTTGGTAAGACCGAGGGTGAGGCGTTTCGTATTGCCTAAAAAGTATAATCATATATCCAGAAGTTTACCTAGGATTGTAGAAGATTGTAAACCGGCTATTGGTAGCCGCAGCATGTGCGGCAGCAGCGAGAAGCCCGATGTGCATGCTATCGCTGGACAGCACTGACGAAGGCATGATCGTTTGAGGTCTATTGGCATGCCGAATCCCCAAGAACAACTGATTGTTTTCGTTCCTGAAAGAATGCAAAAAAGAGTCACGCCGACAACAAACATAGCAAAAGTTACAGAATGGAGTAATAAATACTCCCTCCGTCCGATTACTAACGTCCCGTATTCCTTTTTAGGTTGTCCCACTATTAATGTTCCCTTTCATAAAATGGCAATATTAACTCTACATTCAAAAATGAGGTGGGCCACTCATTACTCACCACCCACCCCACATTCTCCAAAAGTTTCTCTCACACGATTTCGCTCCGCTCCGAACTCAAAAAATTATGATTTTTAACCTTTTGGAAACTTTAGATTATTTCTTTAATTACAACATTAAAAAAAATTAAAAAATAAATTGCCTCAACTATGCCTTAATAAAATTTGGAGGAATTCTCATTCATTCCCACCAACCATTCCTCTAAAACTGTGTTAATTTATTAATACAATTAAAACTCATAAATTATATAACTAAATAAAGTTTCTTAAATAATGGGACGGAGGAAGTATAAACATAATGTTGCATACCAGATGAAAATAACAGAATCTCCAGCAGCTAGTCTCTTTGCACTCACGAAAACGCTCCAACCCGTCGTGAGAAGATGCCTCTTTGGCTGACCTGCATTACAGCTCCATAAGTTTGGCTAACCACAATAATTAAGCAGCTAATTAACGAGAAGATGTCTCTCGTCATGTTAGCAAAATCCATCAACTATTCATTTCGTGTATACACCGTTTTAGAAGTGTGAGTTTCCGTGCTTACATGTCGAAAAAAATTAAAATTTAGGAAAGATTCGTAATGTGATTATTGTCAACTCGCCTCGAAAGATATGCCTGAACTTCCATTCATTGCCGTGAAGATCCTTCGCTATCAATTCTTGAACGGGAGGGGTTTGAGAGTAGTCCTGAACAAGCATCAAGACATATAGTTTAGAAACAGAAAGTCCCAAAAAAAAAACGCATAGTCAAACAAAATACCAGAAAAACCTACAAGAGGAGGAAAAACTTTTTCAGCTGCTCTACGAGGGACGGAAAATCCTCCGTGAGTGCTAGTGTCGCTAGCAGTTAATGTTTTGCAGAAATAATTTGTTGGCTGCTTGCTGGGGGTACCAAGTTCCGACGGAAGTAGGCATATGTCCTTTTGCTCTTGCTAAAACACGGCAAACGGCGAATTAATGAGCAATGAAATCACAAGATCAAGAATCACAAATTTAAAATTTATTTTTTTAAAAAAAAGTGTCGGGATTTACGGGTGTAAGTGGTTGCAGAGTCATCTGAGCATAGACTTCATCCGTTTCAACATCTGCCTGCAATTTAGAAAATTTAGATTTGTAGGAGCTTCCGATACGATTTTTTAAAGAAAATATAAAATCTACTTACATGCATGGTAACATTGTGAAGTTGGCATATTAATTGTGGTTGCAAGCCAGGATAGTTAGGGATTGCACCATCTACTTCCTTGTTGGTAGAGGCAGCAACCTGGATAAGAAATATCGAAACACGTTAACGAACATTTGATTCAACTCAAGAATAGCTCAGTTTCGAAGCCAATATCATTAGCTTGGAAATATCGAAACGTGTTAAAGAACATTTTTCTTTAACGCGTTTTTTTCAAATGCAGAAGTTACAAGATGCAACAAGCCCACATCCACCAATTAAGAAAAAACCAAATCATCAAAACGATTTTTCAATAGTCGAGTACAATTCGCAGGCCGGTTATGAACCAGTAGAAGGGGGAAAATGAAAACCAACACTAATGCAACTGCATAAGCAACTCGAAAACGGAGTAAATTCAACTAATTAACTCCTCTTATGCAAAAACCCTCCACATTAATTCACAGTTCTAACAATCTAAAACCCACTTTATGCATCAAACTACAAACATAATATGCTATTAGCTTTTCTAGTACAAATCACTCATCATTGTTTAAGAAACTTACGACTAATTAATTACGCGTATATAAATATCATAGAAACTAAGATAGCAATTAAATTTCCAATGCATTCATCCCACAAGAAAAGTAATGACAATC
Organism: Lavandula angustifolia; assembly: GCA_028984105.1. Lineage (NCBI taxonomy): Eukaryota > Viridiplantae > Streptophyta > Magnoliopsida > Lamiales > Lamiaceae > Lavandula > Lavandula angustifolia. Next base: position 27,662,702 of record CM054818.1, read on the forward strand.
AATACTCTAAAGTACTTTCAAGAACATAACTAAATCATGGATCTTCAAACTAAATTTCTCTATTAACCTGCTCGCTATGGCCTTGAGGAAAATACACAACTCGGCTTCCGAGTTGAGGAAGCGAAACTAGCGGCCCAGCGCAGGCATGCCAGAGCTCCGAATTCAAGCATTTCTTCTCCCCTGCAAACCCAAACATAAAAAAATTAATCTTTACATAAATCTTCCCCAAAAACACACCAAATAGAGCTAAAATCAAGCATTTTTTATGACAAAACCACAAACCCAATGTGAGATAAAGCAAATAATAGAACATACCTTCCTCCCTATGATCACTGAACCCAGTACTAGAGGAAGGAGATGAGGAAGACAACCTCATATTCCTAAACTAGGCAAAACCCACTCTTGAAATAAATAAATAAATAAAGGTTTCAAGAAAAAGCTCAACTACTTAATTTTATCCCTAACCCCCTCCCCCCACCCTCCCTAAACCACCTAAAAATGCAAACTTTTTTCATCCCAACTCACACTCACCCTAAATTAGCAACCCCCTCTTTTCCCTTTTAAGTTAAAACACAAGAATTGTGAACTAAAAACTTGACAAGGGCTTTAAGGAAAAAAAAGGTGGAGCAGATCTTGAAGCTCTTTCAGCTATAGTTCGGACAAAACCCTAAAGAAGAAAAAAGAAGAAGACTGGTCCGAGGAATAAATGAGCTAAAGTTTAAGTTAGTGAAGGGAAAGCAACCGAAGAAGAGAATGATTGAGTAGATTTTGTGAACTATATATATCTCTCTCTCCCTGCCTCTGAGTGGAGCTAAAATGAGCTCCAAATCTTTAATAAGATTTTGTTTTCCTTTTTTCTCAAAAAATATTTAATGTTTAATCAATTATTGCAATCTTGTTTGAAATTGAATTCCCCGTTTTCTTGTAATTATTAGTCCTTCAAGGTACTTTTGGTACACAATTTAGAAATTAGATTTGGGATGATTCAATTAACTTATATAGAATCTATCTTAATTCTTAATTTTAAAATTCTCTCAATGAAAGGGTCCTTAATTATTTTGGAGGACACGAAACTAACATTTGAGTGTATACAAAATAGATAAACCAAAGTGCATTATTAATTTAATCGAGTATAAGAATTTAATATGGTTTAAAAAAAAGTAAAATGGAGTGATTTCAAAAGGAAATTCTTGGGATTTGGAGCTAATTGTTTGCATTGGTTCATTGTATTTGTACACTAGATATGTACAAGATTGTGATTCAAACATTTATCGAAACTCAGATTTTTCTGAATATAATTACGTTTGGAAGAGTTTATGTTAAAATAAGTTCTCATGCACATGTTTAAAAGAGTTTAGAATATTTTTTAATATAAATCGTTTTTCGCTTATTTTTAGTAAATTAATAGTAATAGTTTATCCGAAATTTATGCACAAACAGTGATGAGTTTAAGACAGCGTTTGGAACAACTTAAATAAATTACTTTTTGAATTTTTCATCACATGTTAGAGTTCATTATTATGTCCAACATCGACTTGGTGAATATCATAACTCTTCTATATAAGCTTGGATATCTCTTCCCTTTATAAGGCCTTTTAAGGGGAATGTGACTCAATTTATCGTGGTATCAGAGCAGACTCAAGTGATGTTGGTTTGTTTGGTCCCTATGTTGGACCGGTCCTTATGGGCCATTTGTTTTCACCTGTAGTAGTCCGATATTCATACCGGCCTACACGTGAGGGGGCTTGTTAGAGTCCATTATTATGTCCTACATCGACTTTGTGAACATCTTGACTCCTCTATATAAACTTTGATATCCCTTCCATTTACAAGGCCTTTTAAGGGGAATGTGGCTCAACTTATCACCGCATAACACTTTTTTAATGGGATGCAAACTTTTATGTTTTTGGAACTTAAAATAAATCAGAATACGCAGAAGCCCGTAAGCTGGTCAGAGTGAACTTTTAATAAGCAGAAGCCAGGAAAAAAAATTAAAAGCAACTTACGAAAAGTGCTTGAAATACTATTTTTTTCTAAAATTAAGTTTTTTTTTGGTCTAATATTGCAAATACTAACATTTTTTTCCTACAAACAACTTTGAAGTATAAATAATTAAAAACTACTTATAAAAGTTATTCCAAACACGGCCTAAAAGGTAAACGGTCTTACTAGCCTTGAAATTTTAATTTAAGCATTTATCAAGAACTTATTAAGTTATTTTCCAAAACGGACCCAAAAAACTAAGTTTAGTAGTAAAACATGAGGTGTAAATTTTAAAAAAATTATTTGGGAGTAATATGATTTTAGTAAAGAAAATGATTTAATTTGACTTTGGGCTAGGCCCAAAATGATTGTGTTTTATCGGAATCAAGGCCCAACTATCGAAATCAAAAGGCCCACATCATGCTATAGGATCTGTCTATTGGGCTGATCGGCCCAAGTTGAATCTTAAATATTTTCAACTCAAGTAGAATTTTATAGAAAAGTCTGGCCCAAATGGTTATTACAATTTACACGTTCAATCATATGAAACATCTGGATTCATAATTTCCTCATTATTCCCGTTTCCCACGTGGAAGAAAATGAGAAAACAATATTATATAAATCCTATAAATGTGTTTCACGAGAATTAAAGTGATTTTACTGCATACCAACAAAAACGAGTTACGATGTGTCAAAGTTTAATTCCACGACACGTTGTGGTCCAATTTTTGTTGGACAGTTGTAGTGATTTTCTAATCGTCACACATAAATCTCAATTTCCAAAAGTTGAGGTTTGATTGTATGAACATGAGACATCGTATTTCAATATGTGGTTCTCGTTCGTCAAATACAAAGTTTTGATTTAGTAAGATAAGAAATGCATGGCGTACGACCTACCTACTAATTACTTCGGACCACACACATATTATCCAATTATTTCTAGCAGTTAAAATGTTTAACATGTGGTCGAAAGGTCATGGGTTGTTTGCATATTAAAGTAATATAAACGAGGTTTATTCAGTACACACTTCAATAGCGGCTGCAGATTGCCATCGTCATCGAAAAATAAAAAAATACCATCGAATTAGGGATTTTTGTCGAACAATAAAAAAATAAATATTTATGGCATATAATATAACGAAATTATAGTAAAATCGTTTAAGCTTAATAAATTATTTGTGTTTGGATGTATAAATAATAAAGTATATAAAATGAAAAAAATGTAGTATAAACATATAAAATGGGTTGGGATTCGATGAGAAGATTTTATTAAGTCAATATGAGAGTGTAAGAATAACGATGACAATAATAATGACATGCATTAACTACCTTTGTCGGCACTCCCAAATTCAAGCATAAATACAATTACTAAAAACTTATAAATTAATTCGTGCACCAATAATACATAAAAGTCCCCATCCAATAACAACGTAAGATTGTTTATATTTAGAATATGTACATCAGTATTAAGATTTCAAAATTATATATATATATATATATTAATATTCAAGATTCTTAAAAAATAATAAAAAAATCCTAACAACTAATTACTATTGGATTTTATCCAAAACCCATATATAATTATCATTCTAAATCTTGAAAGAAATTATCTCAAACCACACTCAATTTCAATCTACGAACCGAATGCCTCTAATTATTGTATTCCATGTTCAGAATTTACATCAAACTCCCCAAAAAAATAAAATAAATACAACTAATAGTAATTGGTAATCTATCATCATCATCAATAATGCACTACATAATACTCCTTTCGTTCAACCAAAGTTGTCCACTTTCTTTCATCACGGTTTTAAGGAGAATTGTTTGTTATGTGTAGAGTTGTATAAAGTTGTGGGCCCCCTCAAATAAAATCTGTTTAATAATTTGCTAAAAAATGAAGTTGAGCAACTTCAATGGGACAGTCCGAAAAGGAATACTAGACAACTTCAATGGGATGGATGGAATATTTTTTTCGTCATCGCTTCCATGTTCACACAAATACTCTACTCCTACACTCACTAGTTGCTTCTATATATTTATGGAAGCACATAGAACAAGAAAACCAACTCCTCATATATCCAAGTTGCAAACTCCACTATAAGGTATATAATTTATTTTTCACATACTTGTAATATATTTAAGCTCTATTTTTCAAGCATGTAACTCAAATCCTTTCCTTGAATTCACTACTTAATTTGATCAAAGAAAATTGATTTCGTCAAAGTTCATAAATCTATGTATGTTGATTAATTTAACCTAAATTACTTGTTACTCCTTTTCTTTTCTTCGAACATGATTCATTATATCACCAAATCTCTATTTTCATATATAAATGTAAATAAAATATCTCCCTTGTACAGAATTTGCCTATAATATATGGCCATGACGAGTTGCTTCTTGAGCGAGTCGACTGACCACCACAAGGTCTACAATACCGAATACTCTATCGGAGATAACTCCATCAAGGGACCCACATTCACCGTCTCGAAAATTACAACAGTCCGTCCGGCCGGAGAAATTCCAACTCCGGTGGGACCGTACAAGGTCTCAAACCTAGACCAGACAATCCCCTACCCCATTGAGGTTATCTTTGTATTCCAAACACAAAACTACAACGTTAATGTTGGCCAAGTAATGAAGGAATCTTTGGAGAAAGTATTGGACAAGTACTACCCCTTAGCCGGTAGGCTCAAAATTGGGTGTGATGGGAAGATGGTGGTGGAGTGCGGCGGAGACGGCGGCGTGCCTTTTGTCGAGGCGTTTGCCGACGAGGAAGCGGCGGCGGTGGTTGGTGATATTAGTGGGATTGACGAGAAGCTTGTGAGGAAGCTTGTTTACTCCAAGCATAAGCCTTATGAGACCATATTGGATGTGCCACCTTTGACGGTTCAAGTAAGTACTATGTAGTATATATGTTTGTTTTGCCCTAAATCATCAGATGTCTAGTAATTTTATTTTATTTTTTTCATAATTCAAATTCGTCGAATTTTTACAAATGATTAGCGAATTATATTTACGATTTCATGTTATTGAACCGAAGGACTATATACTATATATGTTTGTGTTGTTCTAAGATGCGTAATAAGGGTTTTTTTTTAATTCAAGATTGAATTTCTCAATCTTTTATAAGCATTATATTTTTATTATTACATCGTATATTTCACTAATTATGTAACTATATATGTTTGGGTTGTTCTCAGATGTGTAATAAGGGCTTTTTTCTTATCCAAGATTCAAATTCTTCTAACTTTTGTAAAATTATACAGTTAAACCTCGATAAAGTAATAACATTGGGATCGAGAAAAAATATTCATTTAACGAGGTTATTACTTTATCGAACATTATTTTAGTGTATTGACCCATATCGGGACCGAAATAAATTATTATCTTAGCGAGATTATTACTTTATCGAATATTACTTTATCGAGGTTTAATTGTATTCGGGTTACATCTTTTATTTCACGTTATCGAATGGAATAGTTAAAACGTACATTCATATTTGAAGGTGACAAGATGCAAGTGCGGAGGCGTGATCCTAGGAGTGGGATTTAACCACGTGTTCTTCGACGGGATCAGCTTCCTCAATTTCATGACCTCGTGGTCGGAAATCGCGAGAGCCCTCCCTCCATCGATCGATCCAAGCATGGATCGATCGATATTATTCGCAAGAGAATCTCCGAAAATCGAGTTCTCGCACCCTGAATACTCAAGAACCGAAAGGCCTCTTGCTACTCCGCTCACCGGAGGAGACACAACCACCATCACCAAATCATTCAGGTTATCTCCGGCGGCCATTTCCCGCCTTAGAAACTCCGGCGGGGACGAGTGGATGGCCGGAAAACCGGCTCCGACGAGATTCGAGATCGTTACGGCCTTATCATGGACTTGCTGGACCAAGGCGAAGAAACTGAGCCTCGACGAGAATACCCAGATCGTGATGGCGGTTGATGGCCGGAGCAAGCTCCGGCCGCCGCTGGCGAAAGGGTATTTCGGTAACTGCATCGTCTGGGCCTGCGCTAAATCAACAGTACAAGAGCTTACGAGCAAGCCCTTATCGCATGCAGTGGGGATTGTACGTAGGGCAGTGAATGCAGTGACGGAGGATTACGTCAGATCAGCAATCGACTACCATGAAATTACAGGTACGTGTCGAGTTGAGTTGAGTTGGGCTGAGTTGACTCAGTTTCACTAACGAGTTTTCATTTGCAGGGCGGCCGTTGGAGCTGGACAACACGATGTGGATCACGAAGTGGAGTAGGCTGCCGTTCTACGAGATTGATTTCGGGTGGGGAGGGGCGGCGAAGGTGGGGCCAGGGGCAGTTTTGGAAAATCTGGTGGTGTTAATTGCAGAGGAGAAGGAGAGCAAGAATGCGGTGTTTTCACTGAGTTTGCCTGCTGAAGCAATGGAGGCATTCCAAGAACTCGTGCAATCTACTTATTATTAGCAAATTAAATCTCCCTAAATATTCCGTTATTATCCCATCGTCAATGCGTTGGTAAAAGTTTCATCATCAATCTAAAATATGTATTTTCTATGTCACGTTATTAATCATTCATTTCTTTTCGGCACGGTAAATAAAAAAGTAGAAATAAAGTATGAGAGAGAAATAAAACGATAAAGTAAGAGAGAGAAGATGGTAAAGTAGATAGGACTGTTATCGAACCGAGCCGAGCTTTGCAGAGGCTCGGCTCGATTAGCCCCTTATTGCTCGGGCTCGAGCTAGCTTTAAATATGGGTTCGAGCTCGGCTCGATAAAAATTTAAGGTGTTCGAGTTCGGTTCGAAAGTTCGATAAAATGTAAAAATAAAATATTCTTAAGCTCGAGCTCTGGTGTTCGAGGAAGTATGTTTTAATTGAGCCGAACTTTCGAGCCGAATAGTCTCAAGCTCGAGCTCGGCTCGAATAAATTGTCGAATATCAAATCAAGCTCGAGCTCGAATTTTTCGAATTCGAGCTGAGCCTTATCGAGCTCGAGCCCGAGCTATTCGAATAAAGCTCGGTTCGATAACAACCCTAAAAGTAGGAGAGCGAGTATTAAAATTTACAAAATTTAAACTAAATAACTTTTAGTGGGACGTCTCAATTAGGAAAGTGAGTCACTTTTAACAGGATTGAGGGAGTATAATAGAGTGGATAGTGACGATTAAGATACATATGTATATTATATAAAGCTATGTATATGCATATTAATTCATTAACTAATTAAGTATAATTCCAAAATCTATATTTTTATGGCTCATATAATAAATAACATCATCATAACTATAACACATCACATATGCATGCATGCAAGCATAACCATAATTATTGTCACTTCCAAGTTTTTTCCTTCTACATCTACATAAATTAGGGATTTAGAGGATTGAAATCGGAATGCGTGAGACATATACCAACTGTCTCACCAACTATGCTACATGTTTACGGTGTCATATTTATATATAAAACATAATTTCCCTACATCATGATGAGTACTTCCGTTTCGAAAATCACAACGGTCCATCCATCTGGAGAAAATCGAGCTCCGATGGGGCCGTACAAGGTCTCCAACCTCGATCAAACAGTTCCTTCTCCTCTACCCTTCGAAGTTCTTAAAATAAAAAAAATAAAAAAAAAATCTAAAGAGCACCACAGGGGCAGAATGGTCATATAGCCAAGTTATGCAAGGGCCAAGTAAAACTAGTCTTTCTTCTACGGGCCAAGCTATGAAAGGAAAAGGCCCATTAACAATTGCAATGAGGCCCAGTTAGTCAATTATCCGACCCAGATAGGCCCATTACATCATTGGGGCTTCTAAAATATGTTTGCCCCATATAACTAGGAATTTTTTAATATCTCTAGGAATTATAGAAAAAATTTACGAGTTTCGATAAAAGTAATTGTTTTGAGAAACTATAACTTAATTGTCATCCTAAATGTATCTCAACATTCTTAAAAGAGATATTACCCTCAAAATACATCAAATTTGGACAAAATTTGGTTTTACTCGTCACCTTTAAAATGTTCCTCAAAATGCATGATATTTTCAATTTGTTAAAAATTGCATATGAATCAAAAGAATCCTCAAATTAAAGCTGATGTGAACAACGAAAATTCCAACGTGGACAAATCGGTCGGCGACTAAAACAACATCGTTTCTTGAGTATTTAGTAAATGGCGTCATTTCAATTCAAATAAATGGTTTAACAATTCTTAAAGTTTGAAAGTCTATGTACAAAACTAAATGAAACTCAAACTTTGTGTATTTAAAGGAGTGAAATATTACATAAGTTCCTACGTGAATAACTATCTCCGCCAACTAAGCCGTTAAATGTCGTGTCATTCGCCCCGTCAGATTCAATTTAGCCTGAGTTTTCCCCGGTGTGCATTTTTTAAAGAATTGAAAATTCATGTATTTTGAGGAGCGTTTTAAAAATCGTGTGCAAAATCAAATTTTGTTCTAACTTGGTGTATTTTGAGACTAATATCCCTTTTTAAAATTATATTTGGTTCAATTTTATTTTTATAGGTATTTCAAAAAATTAAATCATTTTCAATTAAAGATAATAATTTGGCGACGAAATATATAATTACTTTATCAACCCAAAAAACATTTCAATTAATTTTAAAAATAAAAAATCTATTTCAAATTGTGCTTGAATTCAAAAAGATTTAATGAGAGAGAGAGTTGTAACTGCTCAAAAAGTTGGCTTGAAATTCATGACTAGCCTTACAAGTAGATATACAAAATGTGATGGCCATTCAAATATGGTTTTTCCTTTACATTGCCTGCATAACATCATATATGATTGCAAGAGGACGTTAAAAAGAGAGAGAGAGAGAGAAATATTACTTCCCTTAAACTTCCAAAGCGATGAGAGAGAGATGACATCTTACTTCCAAAATGGTGAGAGAGAGGGAGAGAGAAGTTGAACCAATCTTCACATCAACTATACCTATCACTGTTTCTCCTTCTTCTTCTTCTTCTTCGGAGTCGAAGAAGGACTAGGCGTCTCTTTGAAGGCCGACGGGCACAAACCACTAACCGCGCATATGCCACACCGCGGCCTAAGAGGAGTGCACACGGTCTGCCCAAACCCGACCTATTTTCAAGAGTTAACACAAACTATTTTCATCCAATACTCTCAAAATCGACGAAAGTGATAATCGTATCACATTGTTTCACTTCGATATGTTGAAAAAACAAACCTACCAAAAGAGGATTAATAGGAACCCATTCCTCCTTAGGGAGCCATAGCTGCAAGGCTTCTCTAGTCTGCTCCGGAGTTGAAGTTTTCTACCAAACGAAACAACATTACGTTAACGAACGCCTTGAGATCCAACCTTTTTTCTTTGGAGAGTGAATAATACTCCCAAATTTATACGCCTACTTTCCTTTTTCATCTGTCCCAAATTTATATACCCATTAGCGATTTTTTGTGCCTAATTAATATGATAATATAGAAAAAGACTACTTTAACTTCTGTAATAGCAAGCACAATTATATCATTAACTTTTTAGTAATTTACTTTAATTTACTCAAATTTCAATATCAACATTCGTCTAACTTTCATACCATCAAACTTTTTCTTAATCTGTGTGAAAAAATAAACGGACATATAAATAAGGATGGAGGTAGTACCTTCTTAGTGCCTGGACGAGAAACCCATCCAAGGCGGTTACAAATACGGTGGACGTGAGTGTCTACGCATATTCCTTGAACATTATCCCAACCCACATTCATCACCTAGGAGAATACAAAATATTTTCATAAAGAATGGTAAGATGAGTAAAATTGCATAGAGTAAATCTTCTTACACACCAAATGAGCCATTTTTGGGCCGATTCCCGGAAGCTTGAGCAACTCCTCCAACGTACTAGGAATATCGCCATCATACATCTCGAGACAAATTCTTGCAACTTTCTTCATGTTGCTTGCTTTTCTTATATAAAATCCTACCTGCCATATAATTGTAGAAAATTTATGTTGGCTATTATCAATTTCATATTCAAGTTCATGCAAATCAAGTGCTAATTTATTCCACGAAAAGGGGCCTACCGGGTAGATCAAATCCTTGATGACGGCTTCATCGGCTTTATCAAGGGCTTCAGCTGTAAGCAAATCGTTTTGAAGAAGACGTTGAATAGCTCCTGCAAGACGGGTTCAGAGAAATATTATAATCAAAAAATGGAGGAGGTTTAAAGCATGAGAGGATGAGAACTTGCCATGATTAACATTATCCTTTGTTTGGCTCGACATAAGAGAAGATATGAGAACTGCAAATCTTCTTTCCTGAGCAGAAGACGTATAAGCAACAAGATGAAGATGAATCATAAAAATGCTTCTAATTCCAGTGACAAGATCTTCACATGAACATCTTTCAATTCAAAAAATTCAACTAAAACCATATGAATCACGGATATGGAAACAAACATTAAACAACATAAAACAGAAACGGTCTAATACGTTAGTGATCGAAGATTTGTACTGAAAATCATTGTAGGAGAATCACCTTAGGAGGGAGGGAGACACCAGCTTTCTCACACCCCATCGAGTCTACGGGCGCATCTTCAGAAGATCTCATTTTGCGAATTCCTTCGATTACGTTTTCCCAGTTGGGAGGAGGTTGTACTTCACCTTACAATGAGATTATCAGGCACACTAACTACATAATGTAAACAAGTGTCTTTCTCGTAGAATCTTGTAATGAAATTGAAACATACTCGAAGAATGAAACGTGTTTTGCTTCCCATATGCAAAATCTTCAATTTCGGGTAGGCTGCAAGGCTGCATCAAGAACTTGGTGCAATTCCATGATGAGAAACATATTACTCAAAAAGTCGAACATTTTCAAAAAGAAATGGGACACTACTAATGGGACGGATTGAATACAGTAAAGACTAGAGACTCCATATTCACATCATCACAATCTTGGCAAATGGAAAACCAAACAAATACAAAACAAGTAGAGGCCATAAATACAAAAAACAGCTTAAACACCATTATAGGCTTTAAACTAGATTCAAGAAACACCCAATCACACGGTAATAACTAATAATACAATAAATTATACTCAACCACATCTCCATTAAGAAACTACCTAGAAATAAATTTCACTTCCTCATTTACTGCAAAATAAATTCTTACCTTTTGATCAACAACTTCAGGCTTAACCGCTTCAACTACAGCTTGAAAAGTTTTCTTGACTCTCTTTTTCCTTACGAAGACTTGAACTTTCCGTACAGAATCATCATCTGCTTCAAAAACATGAAATAATCATCAAAAATCGAAACTTTCTTGGAACCCTTATGCTATTTACCAAATTTAATCGTTCCCCGACAAATTTCTAACCTGGGTTTTTCGATTCAGCAGTCGGGCTTATCTCCCTTTTCACTGAAGAAAATCTAGTTACTTGCATTTTGCGGAAATAACGGGAGGGGAGGGATTTTGGTGAAGTTATATGTACGATTAAAGAAAAATTCTTGAAGATTGGAAGAGACATCCTTTTGGGGGGAAGAGTAAATTGATTTAGGCTTTGCAATTAAAAAATTGTGTGAATTTTATTGGAATATTGGGGGGGGGGGGGTAAATAAATGATTTTAGGTGAGATTGAATTTAATTGTAATTAATAAGTTTTTAATAACCTAACCATTCACTTAAGAAAAAAAAAATTTAAATAGGTTTTTGTTACGTAATACTCCCTCCGTCCCATTGGAAGCGTCTTGTTTCCAATGGGCACGGATGTTAAGAAAATGATAATGTGTGGTGTATATTATTTGACTTTTGGATAGTTAAATATTGTCCACATATTCTTGACTTTTTTAGAAACAAGACGCTTCCAATGGGACGTCCAAAATGAAAAACAAGACGCTTCCAATGGGACGGAGGGAGTACTGCCTAAGTATTTCCAAGATATAATTACAGTTAAACCTCGATAAAGTAATATTCAATAAAGTCATAATTTCGATAAGATAATAATTTCTTCCAGTCTCGATATGGGTCAATGCACTAAAATAATGTTCGTAATAACCTCGTTAAATGAATATTTTTTCTCGGTTCCAAAATTATTACTTTATCGAGGTTTAACTGTAATGAAAATTTTCCCGACAGTATAATAAGAATTTATTTTGTGTCTTATTGGATGACATAAAAATTAAAGTGTGTTGTGATTACCCTCGTAATCTAAAAAAAGAACTTGTTTCGTACTCTACAATTTATTTCTTTTATGTGATTTGAAAACTAAAATTATAACAAATCGTAGTTGAAGACTTCTCTTTGTATAATCAATCATAAACCTTTTCAAATACTTTGGTCCTAAAGAGTTGAGTTTTTAGACATTCTAGCTGAACAATATTGTACTAAAACGTGAGCATTCCTGTCTGTAAAATTCTACTCCATCTTCTTTGTCCTCGGCTTGCCCTTCGGGATCCGGCTGAGGACACCGGACTCCAGCTTCCGGTAGTTCTGATGCAGCTGTCCGAGCACATTGTAGACGAACCCATCGACTTCATCTTCGTATCTTTCGTAGAGGATAGGCAATGTGTGTGCAGCAACAAAACCTTAAGGAAGACAAAGGAGAATTGAGTTTGAATCATGGAAAGGTAAAAGGGGAAACATAGATCAAAATCGCGGTCTCTAAAGCATGAAATTGTATGTCGATATCAAGAGTTTTTAGCTTGATTTGTTACCTATGTATAACACTGTCAAGAAATTGCACCAGCTTCCAATAATGGCAGCAGCCCACAAGCTAGCAACAGCCTAGAAGGATAGCATAAGTATGAAGACTCAAATGAAGCTTTAATTATGTAAACTAAAAGAAGGAATGAAGAAGAAGAATGAAACTAATTTACCATTAGAAATTGTTTGATGTTTCCTGCACAAGCAACATTTTGCAACAATCTTAAACCGTGGTTAACTTCGGATCCAATCACCTTACCTACGTTGATAAACACTTCCTCGGGCAAAACAAGGCGCGGTACCTTGGAAGAAGATCTGCCGAACACAAGGTTACTATTAACAATCAAGAAGAAGTATTTTAAGTCATTATCAAGACAATCATCACCTATTAAGAATGGTGGAAGCATTTCTCCACACGAATTGAGCAAGCATTCCGATGATAAGTGCAAAGCTCAGAAGTGTAAGGAAATTGTAATTCAGCCATTCGAAAAGAACCCAGATTACGGTAGCTGAAGTTAGAACACTAGCTGAGATCTTCTTGTTCCTCCATAGGAGCACATCAGCAGCTAAAGATTCAAACAGATTGTGTTACTCGAAACGAAAGGAGGTTTCTTGATTGTTAGAGAAGATGGGAGCGTTAAAGAATCCTACATTTTCCACCCCCTAAGAGATGGTGAACTGGTTTTTCGCGTCCAAACAATCTGTTGAACTGATAAGTTACAGAATCCGACTTGTTGTCCTCAAAGAACGACATGTTTTTGTGCTTTGCTACGCTGTCTGAAAACGTTTCCATGATGTTGCTCATTAGAGCCTCGGCTGTTATTCGCTCAGGCATTTTACCTAACATAAGTTGTTCAAGACAGAGTTGATAAAGGAAATCGGGTAACAAGATTGTTATTCTAATCCGACTTTCACTAGCTTAAATGATTTCGATCATGGTTGAATCCAAATCAAGAACTTTTTCAACTTGCAGATGGGCTCAATGCATCAAACCAAGATTACATGTGTTTTTGACATTCATCAAGATCTATTTATCCAGTAACACAAATGGAATCTAGAAGTGTTTCATATGTTATACTTCAAATTTCAAATGGTGCAAAACACAACACAAAAAGGTTAAAGAAAGAGCCACTTACAGGATCTTGAAGACAACTGAAGCTCAATAAGAATCCCAATTGACACAATTGTCTTGCAAACCTACAAATTTTGCACGGCTACAATTCAGGCAAGATTGATTCAAGATGCTTGCTCTGCAGATTTTGATGGAAACTAGACAGGGCCAATGCAAGAAATCCATAATACAACTAAAAACTGATCAATGGAAAAACCATGTAAATTCCTACAAATTCCCAGAAAATAATTACAAATAACATCAGCCAGAAATCAACCACAGCATAAAGATTCGAAGATTTTGAACAAAACAACAATCCCATCTCAGAATCTTCTCTGAGGCAATAAACCAAACAGATTTCCTTCACAGACAATTGGTAAAAAAACCCGATGCGGAAAGCATAAGAAACAACTAAAATCAGCATAAACAAGAAATCACAACTTTTACCAGGAGCCCAATGCGAAAAGGAGGAGAGTAAAATGACAAGAAAAACGAACCCTGGTTCGAAAAGCGGAGTTCTTTTATATGCAAATGGCAGCAAAAGGCAACGCACTCACTCCCAAAAGTTCAAGATTCGCTTTACTGCTGCCAATTACTTTTCTGGCCAATCAAATTCAAGAATCTATAGAGTCCCACAAATAACAAATTCTTGCACCCATCCAATACACATAGCAGCAGCAGCAGCAGCAGCAGCAGCCAACGCTCCACCTATCCAGATGCAGTGTTAATTATAGCATATTTTGTTTCCTACTTACCCGCATTTAACACAACTTATGTCATCAAGCATGGTTATTTGTTGTAGCTGCAAAAATGAAGCAAGTAGATAATATTGATGATTTGATGTGTTTTGATTTGGGTTTTATTCTGATAAACAGAAATCCATTTTCCAAGAAATGGTTTTGCATGTGAAAGCCAAATCAAGCGGTTGGACCTGCCAACTGAAATGAGGGAATTAGGCCTCTAAATGGGTTGGAAAACTATGTGGGCCAAGATGACTAACAATGGGTAGAAGCCCACTTTTTAGATGGGCTCGGTAATAATCATATATGGGCCTAATTATTAGATATGGGCTTATCTTCCACCTAACATCCTACACATAAGTTCGGATCCTCTATCCCATAATCCCGTGCCCTAAAAAGTCCAACTAATACAGTTAAACCTTAATAAATTAATAATTTTGGAATCGAGAAAAAATATTCATTTAATAAGGTTATTACTTTATCGAACATTATTTTAATATATTGACTCATATCGGGACCAGAAAAAATTATTATCTTAGTAAAATTATTACCTTAAGAATATTACTTTATCGAGCTTAACTGTATTTCAACTTTTCAACTTTAAACACTTACGACAATCCTAAAATTTAAATTTTACATACCTAAGTGTGTACTGTTAAAATTAATAGTGGGATACGAACGAAACACGAGAGTGTGGACAGAAGATCTTGTGGGCCTACCCGTCATCACAACATCCCCTTCGTAAATGCCACATAACCAACAAGTTCTAGACTTCTTTCTCTACACGTCATATAAACACACAATGCCACCAATCAAACTCCACCCAACCAATCAAGAAGCTTCAAGAAAAACAGAGACTGAAGGAGAAAGAAAGCTGACAGAGATTGCTGATTTGCAAATGGCCACAACTGCTGCTTGCTTCTTGCATTGTTGCTCCATCCCAAAAACTTACTCTCAAAGCTACGCGCCGCCGTCGAAGACCAACCAACTGATCTGCCGCGCACAGAAGCACGCGGCGGAGCAAGATGACGCCGCCGTCGTGTCACGGAGATTGGCCCTCACTGTCTTGATCGGCGCTGCTGCTGTTGGCTCCAGAGTCTCCCCTGCTGATGCTGCTTATGGACAATCTGGTACTTTAATTAATCAATTTAAAATCCATCAATTTCTTCGCAAATCAAAATGCCAAAATTGGGGATTGAATTGTGAATTGCAGCTAACATCTTCGGAAAGCCGAAAACAAACACGGATTATAGACCTTACAACGGAGACGGATTCAAGCTCTCGATCCCTTCGAAATGGAAGCCTAGCGACGAAGTCGAGTTCCCCGGCCAGGTATTGCGATACGAAGATAACTTCGACGCTACAAGCAACCTCGTCGTCACCGTCACTCCGACGGAGAAGAAATCCATCACCGATTACGGCTCGCCGGAGAAATTCCTCTCTCAGGTGACCTAATCTCCCGATCAATCCACTGTCGATTTGAAAAACAAATCCTCTTCGATTTTCTAACTTCTGATTTGAATCGCAGGTCGATTATCTACTCGGAAAACAAGTATACTTCGGCAACACCGATGCGGAAGGTGGATTTGATTCGGGAACGGTTGCAACTGCCAACATATTAGAAGAATCAACTCCGACGATCGACGGGAAGCAGCACTACTTCCTGACTGTGCTTACGAGGACTGCCGACGGCGATGAAGGCGGAAAGCACCAGCTGATCAGCGCCACCGTGAAGGACGGCAAGCTCTACATCTGCAAGGCGCAAGCTGGCGACAAACGGTGGTTCAAGGGTGCTAGAAAGTTCGTCGAGAACGCAGCAACCTCATTTAGCGTCGCTTAAGAAGACGCACGAAAAAATGCCAACTCATGAAAAAAAATAATAATAATAATAAATAAAAACTTAATTTTATTTTCGTAAGTATTCATATTAGAAGATATTACTACTAAATTTTTCTTCTTAAAATTTCACTTAAAACAAAAATTAGACACCAAATCGAACCATTTCATAGTTTTGCGAAATAACCAAAAAATTCAATTTTATTCATTCATTCATATAAATTAGCATGAGAATACATGTACGATGAATTCTTGATCAATATCCGATTCAAAATTACCTAAGTTTTAAATTAAAAAAATATAGATTAAAATAAATATTAAAAAATACTCTCTTCGTCCTGCTCGACTAATCTTGTATTTTTTTCGAGTCATTTCATCCGGCTTGTCTTATTCCTTAAAAAAATAGATAAATCAGGCAAGATGGAGAGAGTGGATTCTTTTCTATCTGTTTTATTTATTTAATTGTAAAGTCATAAGAAGAGAGAACAAAATAAATAACTAAAGAAACTATTTAAGACTTTACAATTAGTAAACCAAACAGATAAAAAAATCTATTTTTTAATTTTTACCATTGAATCTATAATTTATCAATTTAAAACTAATCAGACATCAATTAAATAAAAATTTATTAAACTGACGATCTCATCCCTATCGGACACGAATTGAATAAAGATTTACTAAACTAATGATCCCATCACAAGTTCACAACAGGTGATCTCATCCATATAAACCTACTTCATATTTCAATTTCCGATTATTTTTGTGTGCACGATACTTTTATTATGCTACATGTATTGATGATTGTGTTCGATTTTATTCCTAACGACATTTTTATTACATTACGTGTATCGACCGATCTATGTCTCGACAACCTCAATGAGCGTCGGCTCGTAATCCCCCGGCGCCTCAAACCCGTGTAGGTTCATCACCGTCGCAGCCACGTTCGCAAGCCCAGCAACGGGAAGGTCTCGCCGGAATCTCACGCCCGCCGCCAGCCCAGAACCCCCAATAGCAATAGGAACCGGTTGCAGCGTGTGAGAAGTAAGTATCTGAACATTGCCATCCTTATCAAGGAGAGGCTCGCCTTTCTTGTTCCTCTTCACCATATCCTCCGCATTCCCATGATCCGCCGTCACGACGTAGACTCCGCCCACTTGCTCTATTGCACCAATAATCCTCTTCACGGCTTCATCGGCAGCCTTGCATGCAACGATTGTAGCTTCGATATCACCCGTATGTCCCACCATGTCGCCGTTAGGAAGGTTTACGCGAACCTTCATCGAAAATAAGTCTCATTTCATACGAAACCATCGAATGTAAAAGTAACGAAGCTCGATAACTACCTGATCGAATTTGCGGCTAAGTATCGCATCCCTCGCTTTCTCAGCAATCTCCAACGCCTTCATCTCCGGCTTCGCGTTAAAGCTAATACCGGTATCACTAGGGATCTCGACGTACTCTTCCATCTCCGCGTTAAAGCATCCGGAACGGTTTCCGTTCCAGAAAAATGTCACATGACCGAATTTCACCGTTTCACTATAAAAAAAAAACTAAATTATATCGAAAAACTAAAATGGAATCGGTAATAGGAATCATCGGTACGTTACTGACGTACCTACCTACAAGAGAAAGTACGGATACCGTTGTGGACCAAATACTCTCCGGATGTCCTATCAATCTCGGGAGGAGAAACAAGATAATGGGTCGGAAGTTTTAACTCGCCGTCGTATTGAAGCATCCCCGCGTAACGTATTTTAGGATACCTTACGCGATCAAATTTATCGAAGTTCTCATACTCGAGCGCCTTAGCTAGCATGACCATTCGGTCCGCTCTGAAGTTGAAAGTTACCACGGCATCACCGTCGACAATAGGACCGATAGCTTCACCGCTATTGTCAACGATAACGAATGGAGGTAAGAATTGATCGTTTGCACCGGGAGCTTCTCGCAGCTTCTTGATAGCTTCGGTAGCGGTTTTGAACTTGTGCGGTGCTTCTCCGAGGACTTGTGCGTCCCAACCTCTTTTTACGACTTCCCAATCGTTCTGCAATCATAATAGTTTTGCAAGTGTCGTATGTCACTTAGAAACATTTCCATCTTAATAGAAACAATTACGGGTACCTCATAGCGGTCCATTGTGACATACATACGGCCTCCACCCGACGCAATCTTCGCATCAACGCCTCTCTCACGGAGCTTTGCCAGATCGGTTTCAAGAGTCTCGATGAACCCTAAACTAGACCCATCCAACACATCACGCCCGTCGGTCAGAATGTGGACGCGGATTCTCTTAGCACCGCGCTCACTAGCACCTCTCAATAGCAACTGCATTCCGTTTACATTAAACATCGAAGCAGAGAAAAGCGAAAAATCAACGGAACTTGAAGATCAACACGAAGACAATGTACCTGCAACTGGTCGAGCCGGGAGTGCACACCACCATCACTTAGTAATCCGATGAGGTGAAGCGTTCCGTTTTCGAAAGATTGTTTAATGTAGTTGAAACCTTCCCCTTCGTATATCTTACCGGTTTCCAGAGCAATGTCAACAAGCTTTGCCCTGCATCAAGAAACAGGGGAGAAGAACAGAGCATGACTGGATGAGTGCAAACTCCATTTTATACTAAAGATAACAACATATGAAGCTTTCATAATATTATAAACTTTTAATATAAATCGATCATTAATACCTTAAAATAGAAATAATCAAGAATGATAAATCTAACTCACCCTTGAGCAAATATACGGCCAGCACCAAGAGCATTGTGGCCAACCTCACTATTGCCCATGTCATCATCTGTGGGCAGCCCCACCGCCGTCCCATGCGCCTTCACCAACCTCCACCTCTCCGGCGCCCCCTTCACCAAATTAAAAATTTCAATTTAAAATTAAAAAATAAAAATTGCTCATAGTTCTTGTAAATAAAATAATTGAGCAAAACAAAACGAAAAAAGAATACTTTTTTGAGGGAATCCATGGTTGGGGTGTCGGCGACGTGGATGCAATTGAACTGATTAGGGTTAGCCTCGCCCCACCCATCCAAAACTACTACTGCTACTATCTTTCCCTTGGGAAATTTTGGGTGATCCTTCAACTTCCATGAAAATCCTGAGCTACCCATTTCTCGATTTCCTGCTATTATTTGAAAAGAATAAAAAAAATTAAAAAAAACCTTGATAATTATCATCAAGATTGATGCATGCATAGACATATATACACATGCAACTGCAGCTGCACAAGTTGAGAAACTAAGAGATTACCTTTTTTTTAAGAGAAGATTTGCAAGGAGTGATTGATGAAGAAGAAGAAGAAGTTAGTTTGTGTTTTGTCTGAATTTTATGAAGAATGGATGAACGGAAAACTGGGATTTCTGGAAGGGTGTAGAGCGACTTCTAGAAATAAGGACACGTGACCTTGCACGTGACACTATACCTTTTTATTCCTTTTTCCATGAGAAATGTATGTATTGATTAACGATGATGATGACGGTGATGTGTTAAATTTTGATTCAATTTCTTTTTCATTTTTGTGTTTGCATGCTATAAATATTTTAAATTTTACTCCATTCATCCGTTCTTCATTAATCCACTTTCTTTTTTTTAGCCGTTTTATTATTCTATTAGTCATCTTTCTTTTTTTGAGCAGTCCTATTTATGAATGAAAATTTTACCGATCGGACTCGGGTACTATAGTACCAGACCTATCTCGCACCTTGAACCTTTGGACCCAAACTCAAATCCCGACTTATATGGGTCCAAAATTTCGGACCCAAACCCAAACCCTTATAGGGCGGCCCCAGCCCCGCAGCACCATGATATGTCAAAAAAAATCCCTAAAAAATAAACACAAATCACATCCAAAATTAAGAAATAGCAAAAACGATCTCATATTGATCACTATTAAGTACTGCTAGGGCAAAACTTTATCATCAAAAAACAACTTTAAGTATTCTCATACCAAAACAAAAAACAGAAAACATCAATATATTTTAAATCCTTTGTTGATCACTTGAGAATGATGGATTGGCGAATAAGAGTCGTATACATCAGATGAGTAGACTCAATGAAGAAATTCACGTTTCATATACAAACTTAAACTCTAAAGATGTTAATTAATAAACAAGTAATAAAATTAAATTAAAATATAGAGATGTGGGTCCATATAGGACGGGGCGAGGCGGGTACGAGAATGAAATCCAGACATAGCTCGGCCCCATGCGGGTCGGGTCTAGACCCCGCCCCGTGCTTCTGCGGGCCTGGGTAACACACGCTCCATCGCGGGGTGGGCGGGGCTGGTCCATTGGGTCCGATTCTAACTGCCATTCTTAATCATATTCCATTAGTTTACTCTCTTTTTAATTTAAAATAATATTTTAATATATTTTAGTGGATCTACTACTTAATACTCTCTCTATCCTATAATTATGACTCCAAAAATTTTTAATACGATTTTTAAGAAAAATTGTTACTTGTTGTGTGTAAAAATTATTAATCTTGGTAGAAAATAAACTGAACTGAGATATGGAGTATTAGATTGCGGCTAGTTTCTTGTCACGCTATTAAAAATAAAAAATCAAAATATTAAGAAAATTCGATATGGGTAAAATTAAATAAAATGTGATGTGGACCAGACAAAGGGGTGCAGTGCCATCGAAGCTCTTATGCACGAATTGTCCGAACAATTATTAAGGCATCGAATAATATATAATTATTGCATGCAATTATTTAAACCGGTAAGGCGGTAAGAATTGTTGGATACTTTCACGCAAAATAACAAATTACACTGAAATTAACACAAAATAATAATTAAAAATTATAGTGTACAAAGAAAGCTCCAACAAGAAAGCATAACTACCACCATTACAATACTCGCCAAACACATTAAAGTGACCGTCATTAGAAGATTATCTCACCATAATAATTACACACTTTCTTCCTCCTATATATATTCGTGTATATTACATTCGTACATTCTTGTTATGTAGTATTTCATCCGTCATCTCCCATTTTATTTTCACACACTTTTAATATAGACGTCCATTTTTGTTAAAAATTTTATAATTTAATAAATTTACTACCATCTCTATACTTTTCCATTTTTCTCTCCTCTCTTTTTCTTATTTTATCATCTTCTCTTTTTTTCTTTTCTTCTCTCTTACTTTATCATCTACCCACTCTCATTTTTAATTATCTATTTTCTTATATTCCCCCGTGTTATTTTTCCCCCCCCCCCCATGAAAGTAGTGTAGGAAAGAGTAGAGGTAGTATTTACTATATTTTTCCATTGAAGTTATCCATTTTTTTATGACGCAATTTTTAAAAAGATTATTAATTTTTTCTTCCACGCGATTTTTATAAAGATTCGCCCCTCTCAAAATAAATGCGCGTAATAATTTGTTAAAAAAGGAAATTTGATAACTTTAATGAAATAATTCGAAAAGATAGTATTGAATAATTTTAATGGAAGAGAGGGATTATAATCATGTGCTGTAAAGTAGCTCACTTTTTGGTGATAAACGTCATATATGAATATTATATACAAGAATATACGTTAATTAAAACTACTTGCCTACAAACACACCCAATGAAATGTATCTATGTATGTATGTGTGTGTATATATATATAGGCCCCCCCCCCCCCCCCCCCCCCCCCCCCCCCCCCCCCCCCCCCCCCCCCCCCCCCCCCCCCCCCCCCCCCCTCCCCCCCCCCCCCCCCCCCCCCCCCCCCCCCCCCCCCCCCCCCCCCCCCCCCCCCCCCCCCCCCCCCCCCCCCCCCCCCCCCCCCCCCCCCCCCCCCCCCCCCCCCCCCCCCCCCCCCCCCCCCCCCCCCCCCCTTTTCCCCCCCCCCCCCCCCCCCCCCCCCCCCCCCCCCCCCCCCCCCCCCCCCCCCCCCCCCCCCCCCCCCCCCCCCCCCCCCCCCCTCCCCCCCCCCCCCCCCCCCCCCCCCCCCCCCCCCCCCCCCCCCCCCCCCCCCCCCCCCCCCCCCCCCCCCCCCCCCCCCCCCCCCCCCCCCCCCCCCCCCCCCCCCCCCCCCCCCCCCCCCCCCCCCCCCCCCCCCCCCCCCCCCCCCCCCCCCCCCCCCCCCCCCCCCCCCCCCCCCCCCCCCCCCCCCCCCCCCCCCCCCCCCCCCCCCCTATATTATATATATACGAACATAGAAACACACCACATGACACTCATAAAGCACGCACACCCACACACTAGAGTAGTAGTGGTCACAATGCAGCTAAGAATCTTCATCCCCTTCCTCCTCCTCCTCGCCGCCGGCGCCGACGCCCACAACATCACCCGCATCCTCGACAAGCACCCCTCCTTCTCCACCTTCAACCACTACCTCACCGTCACCCACCTCGCCGGCGAGATCAACCGCCGCCGCACCATCACCGTCTGCGCCGTCGACAATGGCGCCATGGACGACCTCCTCGCCAAGCACTACTCCCTCCCCACCATCAAAAACATCCTCTCCCTCCACATCTTCGCCGACTACTTCGGCGCCAAGAAGCTCCACCAGATCACTAAGGGATCCACCACCACCTCCTCCCTCTTCCAAGCCACCGGAGAGGCCGCTGGCACCTCCGGATATGTCAACATCACCGATATGAAAGGGGGGAAAGTCGGATTTGCCCCCGTGGATAGCGACTCCGACGGCCCTATGGCGACGTTTGTTAAATCCCTAGAGGAACAACCGTACAACCTCGCCGTGATTCAAATCAGTAATACCCTCACTTCGCCGGAGGCGGAGGCGCCCACCGCCGCCCCCTCCGACTTGAATGTGACCTCTCTCATGGCGAAGCAAGGCTGCAAAACCTTCTCCGACATGATTATCACTCAAGGCGCGGAAGAAACGTTCTCGCAAAGCGTGCAAGGAGGGCTCACCATTTTCTGCCCCTCCGACGAAGCCCTAGATGCTTTCCGGCCGAGGTACGTCGTCGTTTTGAAGCTTAATTTTGAATAAAATAATTTAATTAATAAATACGGCAGGTATAAAAACCTAACCGCCGACGGAAAAACCTCGCTGCTGTTGTACCACGGCGTTCCGGTGTACAACTCGCTCGGAATGCTGAGATCCAGCAACGGATTGATGAATACTTTGGCGACGGAGGGGGCGAAGAAGTTCGATTTCACGGTTCAGAACGACGGCGACGACGTGAAGCTGGAGACGAAGGTGGTGACGGCCACGATCTCCGGAACTTTGATCGACGAGGATCCTCTGGCGGTGTTTAAGATCGACAAGGTTTTGCTGCCGAAGGAGCTGTTCAAGGCGGCGGCGGCGGCGGAGCCAGCTCCGGCGCCGAAGGCGCCGAAGTCGAAGAGTAAGAGTAAGGGTGCCAGCGATGATAAGGATGATGAGGACGCGGACAGCCCCGGTCCGTCAGCTGACGACGTGGCGGCGGCGGATGAGGAGGATAGTAATGACGGCAGTCGAGTTCGCGGCGGCGGTGTGACGGCGCTCTGCTTCAGTTTGGTGCTTGGATTTTTGGCCTATATTTGTTGATTTTCTTTTTTCTTTTTCATTTTCATTTGGAAATTGTTGTGTGAATTTAATTTATTTTGGAAAAGAGTATTTTTCTTTTTTTTTTCTTACCTTATCTTTTTTATTTTGTTACGAATATATATTAAGTTGTGGAAATTGAAATAAGGGATTTCGTTTTCAATTCTAATATTGTGATTATTTGCTCTCATGAATTATTAGGCCGTTTATTTTAGAGACTAAGAATAAAATTTGGTATAAATTTCACATGTTTTGAATTAAATTCTCTCGAATTAAAATTTTGACATTTTATTTATTTAAAAGTTAGCATTTCTTAAACTCTTAAATATTTTGTTTGAATATTCAAATAAACAAATTCCAAAATATAAATGAATAATATCGAACTTAAATTTAATTTTAAACTGCAAATTAAATCCCTTGATAACGAATATACATATAAAACTGCAATAATTGTGACGAATTTGTATTGCTCGAGCCTCGAGATCTAGTAGGTCTTTTTCAATCAATGAATTGGATGTCAATTATCGAATTATTTTAATTAATTAATTTTACCATTAATCACGTAACCATCTACTCCCTCCCTCCGTCCGCGTCCGACTTATCTTTTATTTATTTTCGGGCCGTCCCATTCGACTTGTCTTATTTCTTAAAAAGGAAATAATTATAAATTCTCACTTTTTTTTATGGAACCTACCTTTTTACACACAACTACTCATTCATTTATATATAATCATCCACTCGTCTTAATCTCCGTATCGTAAAAAAAATAAAACAAGTTGAGTGGGACGGAGGGAGTATAATTTAGTATTTATTCTTTATATTTGAAGACTATTTATGAAAATCAAGAAATGTGACATTATACAGCTGTATCAAGAGTGGGTGGAGAAGTGTCGGTGGAAATTTGCTTGACTACTGTTGTCATCGCCAACTTTATTTTTCTTTATTTGATTTATTTATGAAATAAAATATAGTTTATCAATTTGGTCCAGATATTTTAATTTCAAATTCTCGAACTTACATGTAAAAATAGATTAAGACGTTGGAATAAGACAGACACGGATGATTAAAATTTAAACCCACCGACAAAAGTCACAGCAATCTGGATTAGTTGAAGTAATTAATTAATTCTTAATATGATTTGCTCTAATAAGTAGTACTAATTAATGATCTACGGGTAGATCATTAATTAGTTGCAATTCCCATAAAAGCGGTATTAATTACAACTCAGTTGGATCAATTTTTTTACACGTCAATTATCGAATATTAGAATTATATGATTTCAATAATCTTTAATTGGAATATAGAATACTAACTTATAGTTAATGCATTGTCTAATTATATATAGGATCTACCATTTATTTAATTAATGAATTGTTAGACTATAATATTTCAGATATAAACCCATTTTAAAAAATAACTTAATTAAGGAATTATGATAAAATAATTTAGTCGGGTATAAACACTTTAATTTGATAAGTTAATTATCCTGTTTATATTGCACAAATAATGATAATAATTTATAGAGAAAAAATTAAATTTTTAAAAAAATTGATAGCCAAGATTTGATAGTAACCTCATTAAAAGTATCTTATAAGTTGGCGTGAGTTAATAATATTAACTTATAAAAATAAATTGAAACTGATCTATTGTTTAAAATAAGTTATTTCAATAAACTATTCTAAATACGCGTAAAAGAATCGAATGTAATAAGTTAAATTAAGTTGTTTATAATCTCTTCCAAATGGGGTCATAGTCAAAATAAATCTACCCTAATTTGTTTACTTTAATCGAACACGTATATGTCTCACTATAAATATATATAATGTTATAAAAATCATACTAACCTTGTTTTTTTTGTGAGGTAGCTAGATTGTCAATTTGATGAATCTAGGCAAATCGGATTAGTAATTATTGTTCATCAAACAAACATGCATATAATTATAAAAAAAATGGTTAATTACGCATGATTAATCTATTGCAATTTAGATTTTATGTACTTGTATCGACCTAGATAATATGAGTTTCGAAGACAAGAATATGCATAAAGAAACACAGCTGTTTTTGGCAAGTAAGACCAAACATGTTGGATGAGTTAATGTGAAGAAGCATGAGAAAGATAATTCAATCCTTTTCCATGTGACAAGGAAGGTATTTTTCCATCCCTATATGATGTGTTAAAGCAAATTCCTAATTTGTATCTAATACTCCATCATTCCCGTTAATACTGTCATTTTTTTTTTACAAAGATTAAAAACTTTGTTTAGTTGTTTATTTTATTCATTTTTTAATGTATTAAGAAATAAACATAGTTTTTGAGTAATAGTTGATGAAAAGAAATGACGATTTATCAAAATTTTATTAGAGCATAGCTGAGGCAATTGATTTATTATTATTATTATTATTATTATTATTATTATTATTATTATTATTATTATAATATGTTTTTAATGTTATAATTGAAGAAATTGATAATCTAGAGTTCCCAAAATGTTCGGAGCTGAACAAAATCATGTGATAGAGATCCCTAGAGAGAGTATCAGAGCGTGGGGATGAACATTAAGTATGAAGGGGTCTATTTTATTTTATGATTATAAGTTATAATTTTTTTCATTTTTTTAAACAAAAAAGAAATAAAAGGACAACCCGATTAGGAAAACATGACAATAATAACGAAACAGATGGAATATACACATTCTTCCTAATTCTTCTTTTCAACATAAGGATGTATATTCGTCTTTCTTTACTTGCTAATTGCTATGGACCCAGTCAAGGTAATAATTTTCGGCCTCTCAATTAACTCCCATCCGTTCCATTTAAATAGTCTACTATACCTTTTCGGTTGTCCCATTGAAGTTGTCTAGTTTCTTTTTTTGACAAATTATTACAGACATTTTTTTGAGGGGCTTACAACTTTATACATCTCTACACATCAGCTACTCTCCTTAAAAACCGCATCGAAAAAAAAATTGACTATTTAAATGGAATGGAGAGAGTACACACACACACACACACACATATATATATATATATATATATATATATTGAAGGAGGTTCAAATGTGAACATCCTCTTATTGTGTGAACGTGTGAACACTGCACTTTAACGACAATTGTACTGCACCTTAAATGCAAAGATACTGCATTTTAAAATGCAGTACTAAAGTGCAATACATTTGTCTTTAAGTGCAGTACGTAAAATGCAGTATATTTATCTTGAAAGTGCGTTTGTCTTTAAAGTGCAGTGTTTACACGTTCACACGATAAAGGCTGTTCACACGGGAACTACTTATATATATATATATATATATATATAAATTCAATTGGGTAATTGTAAGAGATTATAAGGCCCAATAAGATTGATGAAATTTTGTTTATTGGATGAAGTTGGGAGCCCAACTTGCTTTACTATTATCATCACCATTTTGAGTCTTTCTCACTCCTCTAATTGCTTCTCACATCCAAACACAGAGTAAAATAATATCCTTCCCTGCACAAAAACCGCCCATATAAGTATCCATTTCCAACTCGGATCCCCTTCTCTAAAAACGAATTCCCCCAATCCCTAAAGAGGTCGGTTCGATTTCTCTTCATCGCGTGACAATCGGTGCTCAGTTTGATTACATGTGAGTCAATAATTTGTGATTTTAGCTAGTTTGATTTGCTCGATTTTCGTGTTTACCGAGCACGTATTTGAATCGGAAATGAAGTCGGTTTCCCCAGATTCTGACGGAATAGGTTTTGAGTTCGATTTGATTACAGAATTCGATACTTGGGGGATTATGTGTAGTTGATTTCGGTTTGATTAGTTGCTTATCATGTGTACGTTTATCCAATTGATTAAAACATGGGCAGTTCCTTGCTGTTAATGCAATTCAGTTGGTTGGTGTAATCGGCGGAATAGATCCTCATTTGCTTGTCCCGTTCGGTATGATTTGATATGCTATAAGGTGGCGAGATGTTTGCTTGCAAGCATTAAACTTGTAATGAATAAGTACTTGACTTGAGGCCTGAGGGGCACAAATATTGAATGAAATAAAAAAATAAAAAAAAACCTTTGTCCTGTTTGTTTCTCAATGAATTCCAAATTCTAATTTGTAATTCAATCAGGAATTTTGTGTTTCCATCTTTCCTCCCTTTCTTATGCAGTTAGAGATACATATTTTTGATGTTTAGCTTTTATTGTATGTTTTTACATCTTTTGCTAGTTGTTATATATGTTTTAGAAACTACCAATACATATTGGAAGTAGTAGAGAATCCCATTAGGAAATTGATCCTATTTATCTATGTTTGTTTACTCCCTTAATTATGTTATTAATCATTTTGTACCGAATCTGTTAACATCTCTCTCTCTTCTTTGCTCATTGCAGATAGCGTGCATGATATCTTAAGTATTTGATAAGAAAGATCTCGATTCTGTACGGTGCCCCCTAGTATAAATACATGGGCTGAAGTGTGCTTTTCATGGGAGGTTTAGAGGATGATGAACCACCGTTGAAGCGTGTGAAGGTGACCTCTGTAGATTCAGGGGGTATTTCTAGCAGTATTTTTCTTAGACAGCGAGGTTGTTTGTTGGGTGACTCAATGGCTCGGCTTTTGGCATCTCAAGGGGATGATGAGGTTATTGGTTCAAAAGGTGTCATAAAGAAAGTTGAGCTTGTTCGTGTTATAGCCGAGGCATTGCATTCGCTTGGCTATTCAAAGTCAGGGGCATGCCTTGAGGAAGAGTCGGGGATTCCTTTTCATGCCCCCATGGTAGATTTATTTATGCGTCAAATTCTTGAAGGTCAATGGGATGAAAGTGTATCATTGCTACGCAAAATTGGTTTAATAGATGAAACAATAATCAAGTTAGCATCTCTGGTAATACTCGAGCAGAAATTTTTTGAACTCTTAGATGATGGAAATATAATGTATGCTTTAAAGACGCTGCAGACAGATATCACTCCACTTTGTATGCATGACGACAGAGTTAAAGAGCTTTCTTCTTTCATTGTGTCTCCATCACAAAATTTACTTGATGGAGCTTCTAGTGAAGGGTCAAAATGTGAATCCCGTAAAAAGTTGCTGGATAAATTGCGTAAGTTGCTTCCCCCGACGGTGATAGTTCCAGAGAAAAGATTGGTGGATCTTGTTGAGCAAGCTCTTGTATTGCAAAAGGATGCTTGCAAGTTTCACAATTCTTCGGTTGGGGAAATGTCATTGCTCGCTGATCATCAGTGTGGCAGGGACCATATTCCAACTAAAACATTGCAGGTGATATAGCCTTTCTTGTTTGCAATTTTATGAACGAAAACATGGTGCATGTGGTGTACTAAATGACACAGAATTCTAACTCCAAAATATAAATGATATGGTGATTACTTATTTGTTTTATGTATGAAATTGCTATATAACTGTTTTTTCGATGGAATTGATTATGCCTTCTATGGACATAACAAGATTTGTTTAATGTGTCGATACATCAGCTGATTTTTATTGTTCTTGAATGAACCCTGCAGGTGTTAAAAGAACACAATGATGAAGTATGGTTTTTGCAATTTTCTCACAGTGGAAAATATTTGGCATCATCATCCGGTGATTTTCTTGTTATTATCTGGGAGGTAATGCTTAAAGTCTATTGAGGATTCTAAATCATTGTTTGTGTATGAGGTTTTGATGCTATGGTGATAAATTTGCTGCATGATAATCTCCTCAATCCTGTTTAATGATTGATACGACGTGGATTGTTGTGTCTTCATATGTGCAAGCATGCTGATAGTTTATTCTTCGGTAGGTTATGCTAGATGGTCAAGTTTCTTTGAAACATAGATTACACGGTCACCAGAAACCGGTATCCTGCATCTCGTGGAGCCCGGATGATAACCAACTCCTCACATGTGGAGTAGATGAAGTAGTTAGACGATGGGATATTGCCACAGCTGAATGTCTCCATACGTATGAAAAAGCCGGTCTTGGTTTGGTCTCGTGTGCATGGGCACCGGATGGGAAGAGTATATTCTCCGGTGTTACTGATAAAAGCATCGGCATGTGGGATTTGGAAGGGAAAGAGTTGGAATGTTGGAGAGGACAGAGAACTCTTAGGATTGCAGATTTGGGCATTACTAGTAACACAAATGAGCTTATCAGTGTTTGCAAAGAAACTATGATACAATTGTTCAACTGGGAATCCAAGTCGGAGCGATTCATCAAGGAGGATCAGATAATAACTTCATTCTCTCTATCACAAGATGGGAAATTCTTGCTTCTCAGCCTCTGGAATGAAAAACTCCATCTTTGGAATATAGATGGATCTCCTAGAATGGTAGCTAAATACAAAGGTCATAAACGCTCTCGTTACGTGGTCCAATCTTGTTTCGGCGGATTGGATAACGCGTTCATCTCCAGTGGCAGTGAGGACTCACAGGTAAATCCCATCTCTTCATGTTGATTCCATTTGCATACACTTGCATCTAGTGTACATAATTCGAAATATTGTACTCCCCCCATCCCGCCCGACTTGTCTTATTTATGTTCGGCACGGAGATTAAGATGGATGGTTGATTGCGTGTAGAGAGGTAGGCCCCACAAAGAAGAAGTGATAGTTTGTGTAGTAATTATTTTCTATTTTAAGAAACAAGACAAGTCAAGCTGGACAACCCGAAAAGAAAAACAAGACAAGTCAAGTGGGACGGAGGGAGTATGATGTACTGGTTAAACTTCGCTCTTAGTAAGTGTTGTGTAGAATTGCACATGTGTTAACGGCTTTATGTCGTCCTTTAGGTCTATATATGGCATAGGCTATCAGGAGAGCTCATTCTGAAGCTGGCCGGACATACCGGAGCTGTGAACTGTGTGAACTGGAATCCGGCGAACCCCGGTATGCTGGCGTCGGCTAGCGACGACCGGACGATACGAATCTGGGGAGTGGATGAGGTTAACATGAACTACAATGGGAAGCAAACTAATGGCGTTCATCACTGCAATGGGGTAAGTTGAGATTGGAAGAGAAAAATGCACCATTCCTCTTATTTCTTCATCGTCATTGCTTTTATGTAAGTTGTTTTCTGTTTTCTTTCAAATGTTTCAATCCAAACAGCGGGCAGTAGAATGTGAATTTGCAATGCATGTTATAATAATCTCTTGTTCTCTCTCCCCCCTTTCTCTCTCTTTATTGATTTATTGAATGCTAAGGGAAGCATATACCAACTGCAATATTATGTAAATTAGTAATCAATTTCCACTCATTATTTTAAAATAATTGATAGGGTTGGTGATAATAATAGCAATAATATGAATTCTTCCCTTTTTTTGTATTCAAAGGTTGTATAAATGCTTTTCAAATCTATCCTTCAATATTATATTCTCTTCGTTTTGCAATTTTTATCTTAATTTCCTTTTTCAATTGTTTTGTTTTTCTTGTTTTCGCCTGAAAAAAAAAATAATTTATAGACCATAATTAATTAAATAGTAAATCTCTCTTCGTCCCATTTATATTAATTCCTTTTTCATTTTGGTATGTTCTATTTATATTGGTCCATTTCCAAAAAAAATATATATATTATTCCCTTCATCCCATTTGAAACGATCTATTTTTCTTTTCGGGACGTCCCATCTGAAACGATCCGTTTCCTAAAAAGGAAATAATCTCCCTCATATTTTATCATTTATTTCACATACTTTATCTATTCTTATTATATTAATTATTTTCTCTATCATACTTTATTATCTAATTTCTCTCTCTCACACTCATCTTCTATCTCTTACTTTATCTACTCATTTCTCATACTTTATCTTCAACTTTCTTATTTCTCATACCCATTTAAAACGGGTTGTTTCAAACGGGATGGGGGAGTACATTTCTCATATCTTATCATTTCGCTCACCTACTTTATCATTCATTCTCTCATCATTTCATTTATCTTCTCTCTCTTACTTTATCACATATTCTACTTTCTTTAATTCCCGTATCGGAAAGGCAAGGAACCAATATAAATGGAAC
Organism: Lavandula angustifolia; assembly: GCA_028984105.1. Classification (NCBI taxonomy): domain Eukaryota; kingdom Viridiplantae; phylum Streptophyta; class Magnoliopsida; order Lamiales; family Lamiaceae; genus Lavandula; species Lavandula angustifolia. The sequence continues at coordinate 27,694,496 of CM054818.1, forward strand.
GGAGAGAGTATTATTTTGATACACTTTCCGCCAACTTTAATATGTCTTCACTGTTTTTTTTAAATTCCGCACCGAATGCTATTAAGATAAAAATAGCGGGACGGATCAGTATTCTTATGGTAATTGGACTAGCCACCTACTAACAATTAGTCATTGTCTAGAATATTACACTAAAACAAGATATAGTAATTATCAATTTCCGTGACCAACTTTTTCTTGTCCATCAATAGTGTGTTAGTCCACTTGCTCCCACGTCTCTCTTAATTTACCATTAAATTGAAGTCACCAATTAAAAAGGTTGACACTGTCCTTTAACCATCTTTAAATAAGATTTACTAAGAGACAAAATTCAATGTATTGAGAAGAATAATGTTACTTTAATTATATTTAATTAATATAATCTCCGATCTCTATAATATGATTTCTTACCATGTGAGGGGAAGGAATCTAGATGCCGATTTTAATGGTGGATCTGATCAAGGGTATTTTGGGAAATTATGGGGTGTTTTTAATTAGATTTCTTGATTTCACATTCTTAATATTATAGTGAAATGTATATTGTATTTTCTAAATTTGGTTCAAGATTATAAAGGATTATCCTTTATGATATTATTACAGAGATTAAATTTCGGATTTTATTTCATTAATTATATGCGGGGTTTATGATTTTAGGACCATTAATTACAGATTAAAGAGGAATAAACTTATTCCAATATAGTCAAATTAATTTCTAATTGTCTTAAGATTTATATTTACTTAATTAATCAAATCTTCCATGTTAATTCCCTAAACAACCTTCTCTCTCTCTAAGACTCCTCCAACTTTACAAAACTTCATTTTCATATTACACAAATTTCAGTTTCAAATCGCCATCATTCCATGCTGCCGACCGCCACCACCCCTCCGGCGTCCGATCACCACCACCACCACCACCACCTCAAGAAGAAATCCAAACTCAAAGCCACCATCTACTTCGTCAAGTCCCATATCTCCGCCCACCACTGCGCATGGCTAATCGCCACCATCCTTCTCCAGCTCATTATCTTCTTCGTCCTCAACCGCGCCTCTCCGCCGCCCCCAATCCCCTCCGCCACACGCCGCCGCTTCGAATCCGCCCCCACCGCCCCTCGCCACCGCGATGAAGCATGCAAGCACGGCCGCATCTACGTCTACGACCTCCCCCCCATGCTCAACAAGGACCTCCTCGACAACTGCCACGACCTCGATCCATGGAGCTCCCGCTGCAACGCCGTCTCCAATGGCGGCATCGGCCCTCCGGCCACCGGACTCGAATCGGTCGTGCCGGAAAACCTCTCCGCCGCGTGGTATTGGACCGATATGTACGCCGCCGAGGTAATCTACCACGACCGGATGAACAACTACAAATGCACGACGTACAACCAGTCCGAAGCGACGGCGTTTTACATCCCCTTCTACGTCGGCCTCGCCGTCGGAAAATACCTCTGGTTCAATTACACATCCAAGGACCGCGATTTCCACGCCGCCGCCATGCTCGATTGGGTCAAAGACCAACCCCCGTGGCGGATCTCGAACGGGTCGGATCACTTCATCATGTTCGGCCGGTTGACTTGGGACTTCCGGCGACTCACCGACGACGACTCCGACTGGGGCTCCAAATTCATCTACATGCCGTTGATGAAAAACGTCCTCCGATTAACCGTCGAGCGGAGCCGGTGGGACGAGCTCGAGATCAGCGTGCCCTACCCGACCGCGTTTCACCCGAGATCCGAATCCGATATCCGCCAATGGCAGAAACTAATCCGGACCCGGAAAAGATCCAGCTTATTCACCTTCGTCGGGGCGACCCGGAAAAAGATCAAGAACGACTTCCGCGGCGTGCTAATGGACTACTGCAAGAAGGAAACGACGACGTGTCGGGTCGTGGACTGCTCCGTCACCCACTGCTACGACGGGGCTCCGGCGATACTCGATTCGTTTCTAGATTCGGATTTCTGCTTCCAACCGAAGGGAGACGGGTTTACCCGGAGATCCGCTTACGATTGCATGTTGGCCGGTTCGATTCCGGTTTATTTTTGGAGCTGGAGCTTCGAGCATCAATACGAGTGGCATTTACCCAGTGACGCATCTAAGTACTCCGTATTTATCGATCATAACGTCGTTAGGAACGACACGTCGATTATAAAACGTACATTAGAGAATTTTAGTAGAGAGAAGGTGAAGGAGATGAGAGAGACTATTATAGACTTCTTGCCAAGATTGTTGTATTCCAAGTCTAATTCGGATTTGGGAGGTATTAAGGATGCATTTGATATCGCCATGGAAGGAGTGCTGAAAAGGTTTAAGCAACAAAGAAGATGAGGTTAGATTTTCATTTTTACATTAAAATTGTGTTATTGTTTTATAATTTTTTGATAATTTGATGAATAATTATACTTGATCATATCACATTTTTTGGTTTATTGATATAGCATGATATACCGATATTAAGGGATTAGATCACCTGTCCAATAAATCTCTGTCCAATAAAAGTCTAGTTTAAAACGATATAGTTTTGTATTAAAAAATGCACTCTTTAATTATTTATTAAATCCTTTTTCTAATCTTATCCTTTGAATATGTAGTTTTTCAATACAAAACTACGTCGTTTTAAATTAAACAACAATTGAACAAAGATTTTTTTGTACAGATGATCTCATTTCCAAAATTAATGCAATCTTCTTTTCTTCTTTTCTTGTTGGATGGTTAAGGAATCCATTGTAGAGAAAGCTCTCACTTTCGAGCTTTTATTAGATGCCACATTTGTTGAGGAAATTAAAGGAAAGAAATTGGAACAATGACATAATGTCATTAATTATATATGCTAGTTTATTGGGTATTTACTCAAATTTGGAGGAATAGTTGATTAAGGTAGTGTTTAGAACAGTTTAAATAAATTATTTTTGTGTTTTTTCACAGCGAAATATTTTTTTAATGTTTAGAATGTAAATTTCTTCTTTTCTGGATCTTAAAATAATATGTGTTATTCAAGTGCAGAATAAAATAAAAAATAAAAAACAGTTTGTGAGAGTGTTTAAATTACCTTTTTTTAAATAAAATTAAGCTATTTTTTTCTCTAATATTGCAAACAAATTGTTAAGCAACTTTAAACATAAGTAGCCAAAAGCTATTTCAAACACGACTTAAACCATAATTAAGAAATATTTGGGACATTTATTATTTTCATTAGCTAATTTGTATTTGTATGTGTCATAAATTCAAGATTGGGCTCAAGTTAATTATTCCCTCGGTTCATAGAAAATGTCCTATTTTCATTTTCGAGCAGTCTCATAGAAAGTGTTTTATTTTTCTTAAAAAGACAAACAATATATGAACCAAAATTAACAAGTTAAAAAGTCAAACAATATACACCACACAAATTCATTTTCTTAATCTTCGTACTCTATAGAAACGAAACATTTTTTATGGAACGAAGTGAGTAATTAATACGTAGTATATTAAAACTCAAAAGTGAAACCCAAAATTGACTTTTAAAATGGGAAAAAAGGACCAAATATAAGTTTAGGAAAATTCCAGATCAATAAAATTCAAAAGGAAGAAGACGTGCACGTCATCATCACTGCATTTTATATTAGTTAAAAATCAAAATTAATCTTTAAATTAAAAACTACTAGAATTAATTCTCAATTCATGCCTCGCTTACTTACGCTATACGCCTGTTTGCATGTGCCTTCTGCAATTTTCACCCACTCTTGGTGTGAAATAATACTACTCCCTCCGTCCCAAAATTCTTGTCCAATTGTTTTTTGCACGATTTTTAAGGAGAGTTGTTAGTTGTGTGTAGATTGATATAAAGTTGTGAGTCCCACAAAAAAATTGTGTGTAATAATTTATTAAAAAATGAAAGTGGACAAGAATTTTGGGACAACCAAAATGGAATAGCGGACAAAGAATTTTGGGAACGTAGGGAGTAATATACATAATTAATACGAAATCAATTCCTCATATCAAACTTCCAAATTACATTTGTTTTTTTCACTATCATCAACGCACGTCACGTGTATCGAACATCACACTACCGACGAAACCTCTTATCTCTTCCTAACCTTATGCATTCCGCCAACATGCGGAGAAGCCGTCGGCCATGTCTTTGCTAAACGCCTTCATCACATCTTGCTTCAACTCCATGTACCTCAGCCTCTTCATCCGCTGCTCCTCCGGCGTGCCCTTCTCGAGCAGGAGAGACCCGAGCGTGTCATCCTCCAACAGCTGGTCCAAAACTTCCGAGCAGTTGGGGAAGAATCTCCGGCCGGTCTCCACTAACACCACCCAAAAAGCCTCATTCAAGACTAGGTTTATATGATCATACAAACAAGCCTTGATAATACAGTTGAACCTCGATAAAGTAATGTTCGATAGAGTAATAACCTCGCTTAGATAATAATTTCTTTCGATCCCGATTTGAGTTAATGGACTAAAATAATGTTCGATAAAGTAATAACCTCGTTAAATCAATATTTTTATACGGTCAGAATGTTATTACTTTAAAGAGGTTTAACTGTAATACTAAATGTTTTCAAGATTTCATTCGAAACTAACCGGTTTTTTGAAGGGCTTGCAGCCTTAGATGGAGCCTTCTTACATGATCGGCCGGGATTTCGTTCAAATCGACCTCTTTAAGGCTCCCGTATATGCTGTTTGTAGCCGAGAGTCCAGCAAACTCCATCGTTGAATCTGCATGTGCTATCTGCATGGCTAATCTGGCTTCGAGTGGGAATAAAGAACGCGCCATTGCCACTGCAACGCGCATCAAATTTAGCGAAACATTGCGTTTATATATAGAGACAAAGAACAAATATAATCAAACTCATAAAAACTATCATGTCTGATATGTCGGGTATAAGGATGGTACCGATGTTTTCGATGGAGAACTATATTCTGGTCAAAATGACGAAAGTAACCTCAATTTTTTTTCGTTTTTCGAAAAATGTAAGATTTGACCTAATAGGATAGTCAGAACCCGATAGGGACAAGTCGAACACCGTTGGTTCTAACCACCTTTTGATTTTATATATTTTTTTAAAAAGCCGAAGGCAGTGGTCAGAACCCGGGACTTTTTGACTCCGGAAAAGTAAGGGTATTTTTGTAATCTTGGTTATATTGTGCATGCTTTTAAGGGTATTTTTGTAATCTTGCCTAGAACATGTAATAGGCTAATAGCAATATATTTGGCATTAAATTGTTACCTCTGTTTTCAAGAAGGAGAAGCCTCATAGGGAGATCATCAGCAACCATCATTGAAGACAAAGATATGTTACCGGTTAACGGGCTCCTCCGCATCTCCCTTTCCAAAACCTCGATGCATAGCTTGTCTCGATTCGTCTCCTCACCGTGCTTCTTCGCCTCGTTGAAGTCCTTAGGGCGGGTCAATCTCCGGCATATAGTGAGGGCGGTCTGCCCATCTCCGGTCGTATCCGACACATTAGCACCGTTAGTCAGCAGGCCCACGAGTATCGAAGGATCCTTCCGCCTCGCTGCAAGGTGGAGCACCGTGTAGCCACGAGAGTTCCGTAAGTTGACATCGGAGTTTCCGAGGTTTAGAACCTCAGAGACGATCTTAGGGTTGCAGTAAGCGGCGGCGTAGTGAAGAGCACAAGCTGCATCTAAGGAGATGTTGGATTCTTCTAGAAGGAGTTTCACTAATTCCACGTCGTCTGAGTCCAATGCTCTGTGGATCCTCTTGATACATTTCGAGTATAGAGGGTCGACTTGGATGGAGTCGTGCTCTTCGTCTTGGTTGGATTTGAGGCGAAGGGATTTCACATCGTTGAGGAGATCGAGAGGAAGCTCCCTCTCGAGGATGATGTTGTCGAAATCGGACCTTGCTACCCTTTGGAGGCAATGTGAGAGAAGCTGTTCTAATCCACAATGAGATGCTACCATAAGGATCGGCATTATATCTTCCACATAAGCTTTGTCGACAAAGTTAAGGAGACGACGCTGCAACAGAGAAAAGTAGAAAAACACTATTTCAAACAAAATCGTGTTTCTTTGGCAAAAACACACGTAAAACACGAGGTTTTCGGAATCAAATGAGTAATCCTACTTAGCAAGAATGAAAATCTACTACAAGTAAAAGATCAAAATTGCATATGTATTGATTTAAGATTCTAAATCACAATCTTGGCTCTGTTCATTAGCCTAATACAGTTGTAGTAGTTTCTCTAACATAACCAAGTTCACTAGATAGCTTTCAAGTTTCAAGAAATAGACTAATAACAAATGTATGCATAAACACTCAAACGGGCCTCTATCGAAACTTGAAAAGAACGAACCTGAACAACCATCACGAGTTCTTTAATCTGAAACGTAGCAGAAGCGTACATCATCTCGACAGCGTATCTGATAGCAGGGCCGCAAGCATCATGAGCGCACGAATCATCGACGCAGGTGGATACATCTGTTGGGGATGCCTTCATCTTCCCGGTGTACAAGTAATGCAAAACTATCATAAACGCCTCGTGCCCTACCCTCCCATTTGGGACCAAATCTGTCATTTTATACTTAGGCTTGCCTTCCTTCTTTGCTCCGTTGTTCTCAGTTTTAAACATTTGGTGGAAGAACTCACTCCTTGCAGCTAAGATGCCGCGGTTTACACCTACGGTTATCCCCTCTACTTCTATTTCCGCGTCACTATAGTCATAATCAGTGTCGATTACTAGCTTCTCTAGACTTGAGCTTAGCCTGGTTAGACTTAGTAACTCGGGGCTAGTCCCTACTTCGGAGGAGGAAGATACATTGTGGGTGGTCGAGCCGTTTGAGAGGTAGGAAGACGAGGCGAAACTTAAAGAAGATGACAGATCATAGCCATTTTCCATAGTTAGAACTTAGATGCTGCAGAGACAACAATAACTATACAAACCAAGAAACTTAAACTCTAACCAACTACACAGTTGCAGACTAGTAAAACATTATTCTAAAAGACAATTATTCACCACCAATATAATTTCTTGCACAATCACATTCACTTTAACAGCAAGAACAAATCTTCATATTCATCCCAAATCACTTTGCCCATCCAAAATCTGAGATCCATACCTATCAAAATTTACCTCATCAATCAATTAATCAGTACCAATTTCTGAAGAACTGATTCTACCTTCTTGAAACCCTAAGCAGCTCAATTTCTGAAGTCAACTCCCCTTTTCTTGACAATCTTAGCTTAATAGCTCCACACCCAGCAAGCAATACAGCAAGAAAAACTTCAATTTGAAGAGTTCAACCCTAATAACAAATACCCTTTCTCCAAATTATAATTCTGAGCATCAAAGATTGCAGCTTTTTCTTCAAGAGAGAAGCCCAGTTCAAGAAACTGTAATCAGAGCTACAAAAACAAAATCCCACAACTAATTTGCGAGAAAAATCATCTAAACTTTAGAGCAGCATGAGAAAACAAGAGCAAGAAATCAATTTTCCAACTTACCGGAGCTTGTGATTGGGGAGAGTTGACTTGACCCTGGACTGAGTCTTTCAAATTAACTTGCTGGAAAACTGAAATGTGCAGCATGCAAAAATCAATCTATCTAGCATTTTACAGTTTAATTTAATAATATTAAAACATAGTAAAAAATATAGATAATCTTGAAAATATTAAGGTTCAGACAAAATCACATAAAGGGATATTGTAGATCTTGTCAGAGTGCATGTACCCTGTTGGATTTGTGATTTTTCCCAGTTTTAGGTAAGTCAATTGAATGGAAACGTGCAAATTCCATTTGCCTTTCTTGGGTTGGTCTAAATTAATTGAGGCTCCTTGTTAATGTTCTATTAGGTGTTTTTAAGATTACTGGTAAAATAAAGCATGAAGCCTATTTGCAATTTTAATGAATTTCAATTATTGTCGAAATACACAGAACTTTTTAATTTTTGTAATTGAATATATGTTTTGTTTCAGTTTTTTTGGCCACTAAAAATATTAAAACCTAGTCATTTTGCTGAGTTTAACGTCTAAGTGGACAAGATTGTCAGGTCATAAAATTAAAACGAAGGCGCTTTGCTTGCTACATCAGATAAATTGAAACTTCTGATGACACGTTACTATCTGATTCTCTCTCTAACAACATCATTTTATACAGTCAAAACAACACGTTTTCGCCCGTAAAAATGACTTCATTTTATACCGTTCAAGCAAGCGTCCAACTCAATACTTTGGCTGGCTGAAAAAATTTGGGATCGGAACATGTATTCTGTTGCAAAAATTAGAATGTTCATGCATTAATTCGTCAAGGACTTAAGTTTGTGCTAAAATTGCAGATGAACTATATATCATACTTTATTTTACCAATAACCTTTTTCTTAATAAGTAATTAATACTCCCTCCGTCCCATAGATCTTGTCGTGTTTTTATAATTAAAGTGTCTCATAGATCTTGTCTTATGGACGGAAGGAGTACTATAAATACTCTTCAAAAATATTTTTACTATAGTAAAAATGTTTTTTATTTATTTATATTACGCTATGTATTTGAATATAAATAACACAACTATGAAATTATTAATTATTTCTTGAGATATGTTCAAAGGGTGAAATGTAATACATGACGTAGAGATATTATTATGTCATATTATAAGTTTGTGTCGCTGTATGTGACTGTGTGCGGTGACCGGTTACCGGTCGGAGGTGTGGGGTGTGAATGCACGTAATATGATTTGATTGCTTATATATGAGACAAAAATAATTACGATTTTTTTTCGTCACAAAAAAAAAAAAAAAAAAAGTCAGTCATCACAATTACTTTCACAATGGAAAAACAAAGACTAGATTGACTAAATTCTTTGAGGTAAACACGAGATTCATAAATTACAAAAACGAAACGATTCAGTTTGAGCAGCAAAGGGCAATTAATCAAGTCCGACAACGGGTTTTCCAACAAGCCTTGCAAGGAGCTCTAGGAACTCTGAATAGCTGTTTAATGAGCTAAAATGCTACAAGTTGCAATGAATTTGAATTTCTGGTCATTAGACCCGTAATTGAAATACGAGATGTAACATAAAAAGAATATCTAATAAATGTGGGATTCGGACGTCATGTGAAATGAATCTGCACCAATGTAATAACCTGCTGTAAGAAGTACACATAAACGCTTCATGCACTGCCCTTCTCCACCTCTGCACTTCTTCATATCCTCCTCCCTCCAACTATTCACAAGCAACAATCATACACAAAAGAAGCGCGATTCTCGCCTCCCGAAAACACGCATTCTTCAGTCCCTCTTGAGCGTCTTCATCATCCCCTTGAATATCTTGCTGAACCAAACGAGGTTCATCACGGAGAGCACGGCCGGGATTACGCGCATCATCACCACGCCTATCCCATGCATCTTCTCCACCTATTTCCCACACGATTAGAATAAATTGTACGTACGATCAACGATTTGTAATGTCCGTGTTGTTATCAGAAGTTTGTTGGAGTTACCTGATCATGATACGTCTCAACGTGCCAAAACAAGTATATGAACAGAAGAATTCTTGCAACCTGCAAATGTAGCGATTAAAAACACGAATCTCATGAGAAAAACGTCGGTAGTTGAAACTTAGGAGGCTATAAGTGAAGTACTTTATCTGTTCCATTATTTCTTACTCATTTATTTTCGTACGAGAATTAAAAAAGTAGATGATAAGTATGAGAGAGAGGGTTGATGATAAAGTAGGAGAGAGAATATGAGTGAGATAACGATAGAATAGATAAAGTAGGAAGAGAAGATGAAAAAGTAGAAGAGAGTGTATTAACTTTTTGTCAAATTAGGACAGAGTCAGAAATAATTGGACGTCCCAATCGGGAAAGCGAGTCAGAAATAATGTGACGGAGGGAGTAGTATATTTATGTGTAGACTTACAAGCCATGCAAGGAATATGGCAACTCCATTTATAGTATAAGCCTTGGACCTCTTCATTCCAGCTGCATCAAGATACCTATTGATAACACGGTGAGAAATCGAACACGAATCTCAACATAAAACAATTGATTCAACTTACCATCTAAGATTGATGGAAGGAGTAGTTGCCTCGGATATCAACACCATGTACACGTAAATATGTGCTTCCCCCGTAAGCATAGCGTAGGTAACACTCCCCAAAGAGATAAGATGATGAGCTACCTAAAAAGTTATAGACGAAACCAATTCAAGAATGTTGATAAGAAATACTCCCTCCGTCTCATTCATCTTGTCGCACTTTCCTTTTCGGGTTATCTCATTCATCTTGTCTCATTTCAAAAATGGCAAATTTTCTAAACACAACTAACCACTCTCTTTTCGTGGGATCCACACCTTCACTGACAACTAATAACTCTCTTTAATATACGTGCCGAAAAGAAATGAGACGAACTCAACAGGACGGAGGGAGTATTAGCAAGAATGTAATTGAAGCACATGGTTATTGAAGATATATTTAGATTGATGAGATTGTGCTTACATACTCCATCCCCCCTAGAGAAGGATAACGCCATAGAATCATGCCAAGATCCGAAAGAAAATAGCCAACGGACACCTACGAAAGAAGGACGAAAGAGATTAATGTGAAATTATACATTTAGCATTGCTAAAGAATATTCTAGTGTACGGAATTAGTTTTCTAGCTTCATTTTCGTCTTTTCTAATTTGCAAGAACAAAAATAGAGTTGAGGGACAAATAATACTCACTCCCAAAGCAGATACGGATAATGTTGAACTTCTAAGAGTAACCGGACTTTGCTGGTTATCCGAGAAAAGGTCTGACCATAACACGAAGTATAATGCCATGGTTGTAATGTAAACGGCGTGAACTGTAGACATGATTCTGCACCAGATATATACTTTTAGTTTCAAGATAGATACGGTTGCTTAAGTTTAAGGGGTCGATAGGGGAACGAACGAACGAACGAACACACTCACCGGTTGCTCCATTCAATTTGATGAGCCTTTGTAAGGATCGGATAGCTTTTGAAGTAAAGAGGACTAATAAGCTGGCCAAGATCATACACCTGCACATTAATATTGAATATTAGATGGATAATTAACCCATTGGAATCGAATATGTTTTCATACCGTCTTGCAAGCAAAAACTCCGAGGATTATAGAGGTGTAGACGACGAAAAGATCAGCAGAGACATAGTCCTTGAGAAGTAGATCAACTTGGTTTAGGTAAGATTTGGCCAACATAATACTTCCTTCTGTGGACTGCATCACAGCATATTCCTCCCCCTCCCTTATCTTCTTCTAATTGTCGTCTTAGATTCGTATCACCTGCATTTCGTATAGCTGTTGAACCCACGTAGAACAAAATAAAGAAATAAGTTCATCTTTGAACTCCAAAAAAGCCTCTCTTTGCTTAATCATCTACGTTCAAAAAACCGATTCCAATTAATCTAAACTCCGTCGATTTCTTATTACATTAACCCCACATCACGAGTCTTAACGAGTTTAAGAAATCCAAGAACAAACATGTATGTCCGAAATGAGAAATAACACATAGCTAGAGGCTTTTAGTCGATTCTTCGAGTACAAACTTCCATGGAAAGGTAATGCTTCTTCGCGAAAACAAATCATACTACTAATCAACCCCAAAACAAGCATCGCGAAACTTCTTAATATACCATTGCTTTAAGTTAAAAGGACTAGTAATCTAACCTTACCAATACTATAACCTACTCCAAACATATATTGTTCCAAACACTATAACCTATTATAGAAAGAATCATCGAAGTATTTGGATATAAACAAGATCATAAACCCTTAAAAAAGGCGATGAACATCAAAATTCTTATGGCCCTAATGGTGAGAATCTAGCCATCTCATCTTATTACAACATATCCTAATATGCTCAATTAAACATTCTAAGACCAAGCATTGTTCCATCCCTTTTCCAAGCTCTCAAACACCATTGGATTAATATCACCAAACCCTCCTAAAAAAAAACCCACCAATTTAATCAGCCCAAGAAAAGGGATCAACCAAATTAATCATCTCAAGAAACTCATACAAAGTAGGATTTTTACAACATATTCAAACAAGAAACTCACAAATCCAAAAAAATAAAAATTACAAGAAGATTCATAATACCCAGAAGGGGAAAAGAGCCCAGAAAACAGAAGATACCTGGAAAATTCGAGAATTGAAGAAGGTGGCAGAAGAAATCGTGAAGAAAAATGTTAATGATAAGATAAGGTAGCCGCGTGAATTGTGACGTATTTTTTGTTCGTATCCGTCTTCGCGGGCACGATGATGTCTTTCTCTACTCAATGCGATTTCTTGGCGTTGGTTGCTTCCACAAAATCAAGAAATAAGCGAGGAATATTCATGTCCGCATTTATTGATCGTTATTGATATTCCTTTCCTAGAAACGAGGAGGAGGAAGAAATAATAGCAGTCCCTCTTTTCCATTAGATTTCTTTCCCATTTCGCTTTGCTTTCCAAAATTTAGAAAGTGGATAATAAAATATAAAAGATAAGATAAATAATAAAGTAAAATAAATAAATGAAAAAGTATGATAGAGAATAAAAAAGTAAGAAATTATTAATTGTCTAATTTAAAGTTATTTTTTTAAGGAAACGTGTCATTTTAAATGGGACGTCCCGAAAAAGAAAACGTGTAATGTAAAATGGAATGGAGGGAGTAGTAATTTCTTAAATACGTACGTTTACAATCTATTACTCCCTCCGTCCATAAATTTTTTTCATTTTTCTTTTTGGGTTGTATAAATCTTTTCTCATTTTTTAAAAAGTCAAAATTGTGTGGCTTATAATTACTTACAATTTGAGGGATCCACAACTCCACACACACCCAACAACTCTCCTTAAATCTTATGACGGACGTTATGGAATAACATCTATGGGACGGAGGGAGTATCTATTAAAGTTATTTATTTCATTATATCTCAGTTATATTAAATACATCTCCAACCATATTGAACAAAGTACTATCTCAAAAATGAGTAATGTACTACTCCCTCTGTCCGACCATTTGTAGTCACATTTTTTCGGAAATGAATTAAGAGAATGGATGATAAAGTAAGAGAGAGAGAGGTAGATGCTAGAGTATGAGAGAGAAGATGAGTAAGATAATGTGAGAGTACGAGAGATAAAAGATGATAAAATATGAGAGATATGATAATTTATTTATCAAATTCGAAAAATGACCACTTTTAATGGAACATCCCAATTATAAAATATATCTACTTATAGCAGGACGAAAATAATATGACATTTTTGAAGAGAGATGTGTTGAGACTCTTCGTATGATTGAAGTATGTCAAGCTTCAACACCAGCCAATAGAGGTAAATATTTATGATGCAAGGGTTAGAGATAAGTTTGTTCAATATTTAAAGATATTTAAGATTAATAAATAATATAAAGAATAGTGAAAATTAATAGTATAGTGCATTCTCCAAAGTATAAGACTAAAATCGAATATTTTAATGTAATGTAAAACACACATATAAAGAATAAATAAAGAGATTGTTTACTCGGATGATATAGTTGTCAAGGTAGATAATTTGTAATCAAATACTCCATCCGTTCCACCCGACTTATCTTTACTCTGTCACTATTTTATTTTTCAAGGGTGTCCCATTATTTGTCCCTTTCCTAATTTGGTAAATTCTCCCCCCCCCCCCCCCACTCTATCTCCCCCTCTCCCCTCTTTTTTCTACTTTATTATCTTTATTCTCTCTCCTTTTTTATTTTTTTTTTATTTCAACATCCTCCCCCCCCCATAATCTCATATTCTCACTCTAATTATTTTACACCTCTCCTTACTCTCCTACTACTTTATCCTTTACCTATCTTTCCCCCCCCACCCCCTTTTACCCCCCCCTAATTCTCCCCCCCACCCCCCCCCCCAAACCCCCCACCCCCCCCCCCCCACCCCCCCCCCCCCCCCCCCCCCATACGACTTATCTTCTTTTCTAAAAAGAAAAATAATTACTACATAAACTCCTACTTTTTATTTGTGGGACCTATCTTTCTACACACAATTACTCACTCATCTACACACAACCACACACTCATCTTAATCTCCGCGGCGAAAAGAAACAAGACAAATCGGGCGGGACGGAGGGAGTACTATCTTTTTTTCAAATTTCACCGGCCACGTAAATTACTCTGTGCTCATTAAAGGTAGCGAACACGGATTACTCATTATTAAAAATAAATAAAAAAATAAAATAAACAGATAGTCGGGCTTCGTGCTGTTGTCGGCCTATAAAGATACTTGCTTATAAGGTTGGGCTTTTCATTAATTGAAGCACATAATCATAAGCGTTGATCAAATAAATAAATATGGAAATTTATTCTCCTCAATATGTAACACACTCTCTCACACACGGACGGACGGAGCGGATACTGCTGGTAATCTCCTTTTTCCCCCTTCTTCCTGAATCAATTCATAGATGAATAAATAGTTGTTTATCTGTAGCTATTTTTCTCCTTACTTTCTTGATTGGGAATTGTGAGAGAACTGCTGGAAGGAGATAAATTCGATTAGGTTTGACATTATTGATGGTTTAATCTTACATTTGGGGATTTTCTTGCTTGAGTTTTGTGGTGAAGTGATTTTCGGCAGTCTGGTTAGGATTTGATTATCTGAGTTTAATTTCTACAGGAAAAAAAGATAGAGTTGGAAAGTTGGCTCTAGAATGTTATATAGGTTTATCTAGGCAACCACCACCACCTCCGGCGAGCGATCGCCGCCCCACCCGCGTCCGCTGCCTTTACTGGTCAGAATTCGCCTGATTTAATTAACATATGTGTAAATCCGAGCCATTTGTATAGTCTCCCTCTACATAAATTCACATAAATTCGAGTTGGTATTAGCCTTTATGATCTTGATCCTATGTGAGAAAATCAAGAAATGTAGACACCAATCTACTTTATATTTAGTAGGAAGTAATGATGTTAAATACCTGCTTTCTCATACCATCGTCATAATTTCTCGATAGTTTAGTTCCTTTATGATCTTTGTTATTGTGAGAAAATTAAGAAATGTTTGTGGTAGGGAGTGTTGATGTTGAGTAGCTGCTTGCTCACGCCATCTACGTAACTTATGGTTGGTTTTGTTCCTTTGTGATCTTTATAGGTGTGATGTCGTCTTTAGGTACATCAAAAGGGATTCTGGAGATAGCTAAATTTGCGGTTTACGTGACCGTCCCGATCGGGCTGATGTATTTCTTCGCCAGCAATACTAAGAATCTCCAGAAAGTCATGGGAAATGTAAGTAATGTTTTTGTGATGTGTTGAATTAGGGTTTTAATCAATCGATCCGATTTTGTTATTCGGAGTTTGATCTTGATTGGGCGTGCCTGCGCTAGTGATTTTATCTTACTCTGCTGTGGAGTTCTAATTTCTGTGTTGGAGGATTTTGCTCCGTTTTTAATGTAGAATTTTTCACTTTCGATGCAATGCGGGTTGGATTGATGAATATATGTCTGATTTTTATGCCTTGTAATGGTTTCTTTTTCTATGTGTTGTGTAGCGCCAATATGTAGTCTATCCACCCGAAGCGCCACGCCCACCATCCCCCGAGGAAATGAGGGAGATGGCACGGGAACTAGCTCGTAACAGAGACAGGAAATGATGGATCTCTTGATGAAAGGAGTTTATTTCCAATTATTTACCGTTGTAGCCATAACGCGTTGAGATATTGTTATATGACCAGATCTATGTGTGGTTGCAATAATCGGGCGCACGCCGTCTGTAACTTTGCAAATTGAACAAAAGGTTAGGATTCTCATCATTGTTCTTCTTTGAACTTCTGATTCTAGTAGGTTTATATGAACTAATAGTCATACAATCTCAACAACTGAAACTGGTTCTTCATGGTAAGAATAAAGAGACTTATAGAGTGATCGAGTTCATCTGTCCGATTGTGATGTAGTTTTGGTATAAATCCTTTTGTGTTTACGAGGGGGAGGTGTTGAAACTAGACTGATTCATTTAGTAATATAGGATCGGACATGGGGTGGTGTGGAATTACCTTCGTTGGATTGACCTGTCCCTCGGTGTGGTCAGTACTCCATACCGTCGGGCAGCGAAGCTTACACTTGTTCACTAATTATGACGGTTCACCAGGGCCTCTTTCCTCCCAATCCGGATCCTCTGGCCCAAAATTCGTATCCCACTCGGTGACCCATCAATTACGCGGCGCCACGCATGCATTAGTGGGTCATGTTAGCAATAAAAAATTATTTTAGTTATAAAATGATGGTCCACCAATGCACGCGTGGCGGGGCGTGATTGGGGGGCCACTGAATGGGCCACCGAATGTTGGGACAGAGGATGCTGAGCGCTTTCCTCCTCCTTTTTCTGCTCACAGGGGTCCGGACCCCCACAAAGGACGAGGGAGTCGACTGAACATCTCATCCATTGGCGGGATATCTTGTTATTTGCCGCATGTTACCTTTCTGTCTAGTTTTAGATAACTCAAAGTTTATGGTGGTTACTAGCCAAAATCTTAGGTCAGTAGAAACAGTTTACTTAATCGCCCGTTCCCTGAGGATCGACCTCTTGCTTGTCACTACGCTTGTTTAAAGTATAGTTATGTGCAGGTGATTCACTTATTATAAATTTATTTGTTTGCTGGTACTCTTTACAGCGAAAATATCGATCGATCATACATCACCCAAATTAATCATCTCAAGAAACAAATCCCAACAAATGAAAATTACAATAAGATTCATAATACCCAGAAAAGTTGGTATCCATCTTCGCGAGCAAATGAAGGTACAATTGCGGTTATCATAGGTAGAATCTTGATTTGCTTAAATATTTCTCTATGAATTCTCAATAACGAGAGAAATCGTCAGCCGTTATATTAAACTCGCTCCCTACAAACCGGCAAAAGATCACCTAACCCATTTATGGTGGACCACTTGGTGGTCCACCAATCATGCGGCGCCACGCGTGCATTGGTGGGCCACCCTTTTATAATTCAAATATTTTTAAAATGCTAACATGGCCTACCAATACACGCGTGGCGCTGCGTGATTGGTGGGCCACCGAGTGGTCCATCATAAATAGGCCAGAAGATCCGCTTTGCTACAAACCATATAACCATTTGGCCCTCCAAACCATATAGAGGATGGACCATTTGGTTTGATTCTAGGCTAATTGTGACAACTTTTATCTCGTTTATTTTGGTTTTTCGATCGCCATTAACGGTTTGAATTGAACTCTAAATAGTTGAACGCCATGGTAAAGAAATAAAAAATTAGTTTATATTTTAAAAGATTTTAGAGTTTCTTTTGACATACTTGTAAATACTCGTGTAGCCCTACAACATCTAACGCTTAGAATAATAATGACATAATGTAGATAATAATTTAATTGAATCGAATCGAATATCAAATTTTCAAATACGAGTGTGTTAATGACAAATTATAATTCATGATCCTATCATCCTATATCAAATTATATCTACTTTATTTATTGCACGATATAAAATTATAATTAAACGAAAAAAATCAAAAACTGAAATGATTTTGCAGATTAATTTCGTATTTATTGTATAAGAATTCTAAAAGTGAAAAATAATATGTTAATGACACGTGTGAATATAATAGAGGTTTAAAGACGGTATTTAATTTGTTTCCCTCTCTATTCGAATTTCAAAACGTAATGGAGCCATCAGCACAGTGACAGTCCACCTCTCTCTGTCTCTCCCTTTCGCCCTCTCTCTCTCTCTCTCTCTCTCTAGGATGATTTGGTTGAATTCCAGATAATTGAATTCAGTAGATTTCATTCCATTTATGGAGGCACACATGATTTGGCTACCAATTTCAGCAAGCGTTACGGCTTAAATTTTCCTTCTCGAAGAGGAAAACGTAGAGCGCGCAGAGGGGTAGGGCTTGTCGCAAGGATGAGCTGCTTTTTCGGATGTTTTCGTGTGAAAGACGCCGGCGCTAATGTCTCTACACCTTCGGTAAAATTTCAATTCGACGTTTTTGTTTGTTTTCTCGCTCTGTGGTGATGTAATTCGAATTTGTTTATTTTGTTCTTCAAATTTTGGTCTCTAAACAGCGGGAGCCTGTTGCGCCTCGCAGTAAGCATGCGCTGTCGTCGCTGTTCCAGTGTGATGGTAATTCCTCAATTTTTTTTATTTTATTATTATTATTTTTAAAATTTGGACTGAAAATGAATCTTCATTTACTTCCGTGCTGCTGTTTTGATTGATTGAGTACGTTTTGAATTTTTACATGAGTAAAAGATGAGTCGCATCGAGAAGGAAAGGAAGGTCAGAATCGGCTGCCTGAAGAAATCGACGTTAGAGAGCTCAAGGATGAGGTATCTGGATTTTGATGTTATAGTCTAAGATAAGGAGAGTAATATGCATTTATCTAATCTTATTGTTATGTAGTTCCAATCTCGTAAATAACTTCCAAATCGAGCTACCTAAAACACACTCGTAGATTTATTTATTACTGAAGCTCCAGTTGAATTTCGTCTTGAAACTGTTATGTTGTTTGTTTAAATTGAATGATTTTGAAAACTTTAGGTGATGCATTTTCTGTTCTGCAGAATAAGTTTTCTGAGTCTTATGGAACTTCACTCGAAACTCCTCTTAAGATTCGAAAAGCCTTGGAGAAATGGGAGGATGTATCAGCTGAGAATGGGGGAAAAAAATCTCTGAAGTTCGACCCATGGCTTCCTAAAGCATCAATGGATGAGCAAGTTGCTGAATCTTCAACACCTGTCAAAAATTGTGAAGAATGTATTGCTGGATCAGGTTCTTTCCTGGACTCTCCGAGCAGGTAAACCTCACTTGAATCCCTGCCTTTGAATTCATTGTGCAGCTGATAGATTTAGTTCTTGTTAGCTGCATGACTGATGGACATAATGGAGTAATATCCAGCAGCTCAGTCCAAAGAAGTGATAGTAAGAATGCAATTACACCTTTGATAATGCATGGTAGTGAAGTTCTTCCCGAGCAAAGCAAAAACGAGTCTGTTAGTTTCCGCTGTGCATCAGAGAGGTCGGTCATCTCATCAATCTCTTCAGAGCAATCTGGATCAGCTCAAACCCGAAGTAGAACTAGTCCATCACCATATCCAAACCCCAAGAAGTTATCTGAGGAAGAATTGGAGGATGAAGATTCTGGGTCCAATCAACAAAGGGAATCAGTTAAGCTAAATGATCAGGATGAGTTGAAGCCAACATCAGAGCCGAATCTTTCAGTGAGACAAGAGATGAATGATGAAGGAAGCTTAACTTCTTGGTTCAAACCAATTTCAGCCAAGCAAGATGGTAGTAACAAACCACTTAGTTCCATTGCCAGCCAACATAAGAAGCCTCCTGCGGATAGGCCTATTCTTGGAATGGTGGCAGCCCATTGGAACGATGATGAGACGCCTAATGTTCCGCCTAAATGGTGGGATGGGAATGGGATTCCAAATTCTACTAACAAGTACAAAGAGGTATTGTGGTTAGTTACTTCTATTCGCGATCTCCTCTCTGTTTCGTTTATATCGATTAACCTTCACCGTGTCATGCTACTTTTGCCTCGCAGGATCAGAAAGTTAGTTGGCACGCAACACCATTTGAGGAGAGACTGGAAAAGGCATTGTCTGAAGAATCTCTGATTTCTCAGAAGTATGCTATGCCTATTGATGATTTCTCTTATTCTTGTGGATTCTTTTGATGAAAACTTGAACTCCCATATACCTTGCCTTTCTTCAATGTTTGTTGGTTTTAGGGTTTATCGACTCGATCAGAATATATGCATTGCATCTGTTCTATGAAAAAGATGCAAAACTTTCCAGCCTCAAAAGTCTTTCATTGAAGTCTGATAAGGCTACTACATGACTAACCACAAGTTGTTACATTTTGCAGGCCTTCTTCTATGAACAGAACACCTTCGTTCGGGTTTAATGAATCCGAATCTTCGCCGCGCCTCAAATCCCTTGTTTCGTTCTGATGAAACCCCCTATACCCTTATGCTGTGAGTTGATCATTGTTTGTTGTTGATATGTTCTTCATGATTCTTCATGAAACCAATTGTGGGTGTGGTGGGAGCAACTTTTTTCCAGAACGTAATGAGCTGAAGTTGCTGCAAATGTTTGCTGTCATTGTATATAAAAGCAATGTGGCTTGGATTTGGAAAATATTGTATTCATCACTTGAATATGTCTGTGATTTTTGCCTTTAGATTTTATCATTGTGTTTTAAGTAGGGATGTTACGGTATATGTCGAAAAAACGGTATACCGCACATACTGTCCCCAAAAAATAAAATACCGAATTTTCGGTACAGTATCAAAGTTTTCCGGTACAACAATGGTATGAGATTTCCCATACCGCGTAATACCGTACCGAAGTTTTTCGGTACGGCAACGGTATGTAGATTACTTATACTGAACTTTCGGTATACTGAACTACGGTATATTGAAATTTTCGGTACGACAACTGTATGCATTTTTTCATACCAAACCATTTTCGATACGGTATGTGGGTATGTGAAAAAATTTATGGCATACCGTACCGAACACCCCTAGTTTCAAGTGGACTTGGGATTTGGTTCTCTGTTTTTGTTTCCCTTTTTTGGTTGAAGAAAGTAATGGAATTTAAATTCTTGATTTACATTTGATGAACCTTACGACTTCACAATCAAATTTTACTCCATTCGTCCTAAAAATTTTATCCACTTTCTTTTCGGCGAAGTTGTTAATTATTTGTAAAGTTTTGTAAGGTTGTGGATCCCATAAAAAAAGAGTGTAATGATTTATTAAAAAAAAGAAAGTGAACAATAATTTTGAACGACCCAAAATAGTATATTGAACAAAAATTTTGAAATGGAGGGAGCTCTTATCAATCAATATATAATTTGATGGAGTTTTATAATATTAAAAATTCTAGTTAGAGTTGGTCAATAATTAAATATGTAACTTTGTTTTTTCAATATAATAAGATAGTGATCGCCGTATTCACAAGACTTTTATCTCATGGGTATAAATATAATAAGATATTGAGCGTTTGTATTTTGATTAGCAGTTTGGAATCGGGTTCAAGTTTAGATTTTATTATCATTTGCGTGTGAAATTAGATATATATGTATCTTTTAAATATGATTAAATTTGATTTTGACTAAACAAATAATTTAATTTAATTTTTACCTAGCTACAATTTTGTGGAACACAATCTAAGATATATTTCCAAGTTTTTATTTTTTATTATTTTGCAAAAATAATAAAAATAAATATCAAATGGGCTTGGATTAATGGAATAACTTAAACATATTGGGCTAGAGTATTAACAGGGCCCAACAGTCTTGTTGAGGCCCATAAATATAAAGAGCGATGTTTGGAGAATCAAATTCAACACCCGAATTCCCCAATTCAATCAAATTAGGGTTTCCGCCATTGGACAATTGAAGCAACTTCTTATTCGGTAAGCATTTCTTCCCGTCACACTTTGATTTGCTCGGGCATTGCGGCGGGACGACGTTTGTTCATAGATTTGGTTAAGACAACATTAACTATTGTTTTCTTTTGATGTTAATTTTCCATGTTGCTCTTTTTTCCTCTTTTTGTGTATTTATTTATCTGTTTCTGTAATTGTATGTGAAGCAGTATTTATGCAGTGATAACTAGTTGAACTGGAGTAAAATGCAGCAAGTTGATCAAGTGAAGGAGAGGCCTGCCCCTCTGAGTATAGATGTGGTAAATTTTCTGATGCCTGGATGTTGTTTTGTTTGCTTGGAAAATCTAGTTTTTGTTTAGAAAAACATTTGATGAATTTTTCACCGAGTAGAGGGTGTTAAATATGTTTCTTTGAAGCTTGTTTTTGTATCCATTATTGGTGAATGGACTTAATACTTTCTCCTTTTGTCAGAACTTTTCCCAAGCTGAGGATATACGGTTGGAGACTACACGTGCAAGATGTATTCGGCATTGCTTTTTTCGTTCTATTTGTATTATACTACTAGTATCCTTATGATCATTGTGTGACCAAACCTATCCTTTGGTTGGCAGTTTCAAATGTCCTTAAAAGGCATGCAGAATTGACAGAGCGACTTTCTAGGTATAAACCATTCCCTACTCTTGCTTCTTTGCCAGAACATATGGTGCATATCAGTTTAGAAAAAAAAATGATCACTGTTGTAACAACATATCTTGTTGATATCCATGGATTATTTTGAAACATATTGAACTGATCATTATGAACTTGGAAAGTTGTTTGTGATTTCAATTCGTAATTCTTAATTAATACATATATGCTATAGTTATTAAAGACGCTCTTGAGTAGCCTTTTTGCCTTCGAGCCTTAGAGACAAGGTTCTAATGAGGTGCATACCTCAGGGGAGTTTTAAAGCATAAAAAGAGTATTTTCTAGATTCCTGCATGCTTGTCTGTCTATCAATTATGAAGCTGAATATCTTTGTCTCTCAAGTGTTGTTTGCATATTAATTTTTTTCTATATATTTGGATATTATTACTGGCCCTAAAAGTGGTTAAATTCCTCAGGGATTCTGACAAATCAGTTTTTGAGCGTTTGCAAAGAGAATTTGAAGCTGCACATGCTTCTCAAACTCAAGGTAGTTATATATGATAGTTTCCTGATGAAGATTAATGTTTCTTCATAGATATTTCTATTTATTTAAATAGACCTTGTATTAGGTTGAGATTTTTCATCTAATCGCTACTTCCACTATGTATATTGAAGTCTTTCTACTTCATTATATAGATTATACATAGCAACTTGTTCCATTTAAAACTTCCCAATATTTTTACTCTTTGATATATGTCCTTCAATTTAGATTTTTAGAATTTCTTTCTTATTAATGATACATGTCTTTAAATTGTTGGCTGATATGTTCTATGGAACATATGAAGTGTTAAATCATTTTTCAGCGTCAACATGTCTCACTGTTTCTGAAATTGGAAACAAACCAGTTTAATTTGTCAACAGTATACTTGGAATAGTGTATATTGTTCAGTAATATGTGAATATACATTACACGAGTCCCCCCTGTTTTGAGATGAAACAAACTAGTTTTAGTACATAGATCTCATTTTAAGTAACATGCACTGGATATTGCTACCGTATTAACAACGTCAATCCCATAACCTAATGCTAAAAGGAATAAGCAATGTGCTTGGAAATTGCTTCAGATAGTAAGATTAGAAAGATTTTTATGTGAGATTTTTGTGGAATGATATTCGTCCTATCACTACGCAATCATTTTGTTAGTTTATAGATACATATGAATATTTTTGTAGGGTCTTGGTGTATTATTTACTTTCTCCATTTTCACCTTTCTCTCTGCTGTTTATTTTACCCATTCTGATGTGATATTTATTTTCTTGAAGAAATATGTTTGGATGGTGAACAATGGAATGATGGGTTGTTGGCTACAATAAGAGAGCGGGTATGATTTTATTAACTTTTTTGGTATGGCGTTTGTATAGTTCTTTCTGTTCCCCTACTTGTGGATTATTGAGTGATAGTTATGTGTATATACTGAAAAACAGTTAGATATGTTATTGTGTTATATGACATAAATCCTCTCACCAGAGTTGGCACTTTGGATCCCTTTATTGTGGAAGTTGGGGATCAAAAAGAAAGTCAGTGCTTTACTTCATCCATTTTTCTTTTTTTATACCTCAATCCTAATAACCCCTTTCAACTCCTGAGGAACCTAACAAGATGGCCTCTTAAACTGGAAGCATTGCAGGTGAATTACTAGGTTGAACCAGCCTGTTCTTAACATTTACCTACTGCACTCATTATTTTTTTCAGGTCCACATGGAGGCAGAGAGAAAGGCAATGCTGTTGCAAGGGGACGGCACTGCAACTTCAAATTTGCCTTTTCATGAAAAAATAACTTACAGAGTTGGAAATAAAGTAAATCATGATTCAGACATGTTATACAGTGGCTTTAAAAATAAATTGTATGATTGGCTTCTGACGCTGATGTTTTGACTAAGCAGATGATCTGTTGTTTAGACGGACCGAGGATTGGAATTCAATATGAGACCTCATATGCTGGTAATTAACGAATCATCTTATTAATGTCATTGGCATGATATCTGTTGATCCCACTGAGGGGCTATTTCTTTCATTATGCGTCTCTTAGGACACTTTTTAATTTAAAAGACTAATTCTGCACTGATTCTTGGATGACATTTATTCTCTTCATAAAGATAATCTATGTTGACACTCTGCACAGGACTTTTTCATAAAGCAAGTTTGGACTTTCACTCACTTCTTAAGTTTTGTAAATTTGCCGTTTCTCTGAATGTATTTTCACAGACATATAGAGAGAGAGACAGAGAATATACCTTATAAAGTCTGGTCCCAGTGATTTAGGAATGAGATTTGATAGTGGTCCCAAAACGTGGAGTCTGTGCAATAAAGTTACGAAATATTGACGAAACGTAATGAAATGTCAAACTCTATACAACAATTTGGGACCTAGAAACCTTTTTAATGAATTGAAGTTTAATTTTACACGTTTAACTTATTAGCGAAAAACTAATTGTGTAGCTTAACTCTTATACTTCACAGGAGAACCTTGTGAGGTGTTCCATTGTGTTCTTGAAAGCAAGTCATTTCTTGAGAAAATGACAGTTCTTGAGCACACAACACCTTTTTTCTTGCCGATACATGAAGCAGAAAATGAGTATCTCTCTTCAAATGCAATGGTTAGGTTGTCTGCTTTAGTATCTTATTTAATATGTGATTTATGGTTGCTTGAGATGTTTAACTGGTTTCTATTTGGGTAGCAGAAGTTCATAGATTATGTCGGAGACTTGCTGCAGGCCTATGTTGATAGACGAGAGCAGGTATGATACTGAACTAAATATTCTAGGAGGGGTAAATTAGTTCTTCAGTTGTTGATACAACTTGAGGATTCATATCATAGATTTTTATTACGATTCCTAAATAGATTCAAGTCAGACACCTAGATTGAACTGAAAGGGCAACTCTTTTTGAATGAGAATTCTTAATCAACCCAACAATCCCACCCAAAAGCAGAAATATCTAACACTATCTCTATCAAGTGGCTTAACCATCTGCATCTGTGGGTTAGTGGCATTTGTCTTGTGAAAAAAAAAACATTTGTAGAGACTCGTATGAGTTAGCATCTCCAAGTTTACGTGTTGAGTATGAGACTATAGCCTGTTATGCAAAATATATATACAATAACAAACTTTGGTAAGGAAAGAGTATCTCTCTTAACCAGTTTTTCAAATGGATTGCTCTTTCGGTTGTAACCTTTCTTTTTCGTAGATCTTGTTGTCTTGTAATTTTAAAAAGCATGTGAATATATGTTCTTCACTACCCTTCATTCCAGGTTCGCCTTATTAAAGAGCTGTATGGAAATCAAATAGGAGAGCTCTATTGTAGTCTTCCATATCATATGATTGAGTTTGTGCTTGCAGATTTTGATTGGTAAGCCTTGTTGTACTTGGAGAGTTTATCAGAGTTTCATCCCGTATAAATGCTTAAGTTTTATATTGCTTTCTTTCTTTCTTTCTGATAGCAAGGTGACAGTGAGTATTCGATACCCGGAACTTCTCTCTACGCTTCCATCAGGGATCAGTGTCCTCGCTTGGCCTATTCACCAATCTAAGAGACCACGGACTACTGTAGCACCACCGAACAGAAAGGAACTAATTCCAGCTCGTTTGGTGCACGCTGAGGATGCTCTACGTTCAATGAGTTTACCCGAAGGTTGAACTGGCATTTCTTTCTTTTTCATGCATTAGTAAAACATCTACAGTTAAACCTCGATAAAGTAATAACCTTAGGACTAGAAAGAAATATTTATTTAACGATGGTATTACCTTATCGAATATTATTTTTGTACATCTACCCATATCGGGACCGAAAGAAATTATTATATATGCGAGATTATTACTCTATCGAGGTTTAACTGTATCTCCCACCTCTCAAATGATGCATTTGTTTGGTTTTTCTCTTCCTTCAGCTTTTGCGGAGATAGTCTTGAGCATGCCCCAAGCTCTTAAAGAAGCTTTTCCGGATCAGACCGCGTAGCTCCCTTTTTCCTACCACAGTATAGAATGCATATATAGTGAAGAATGCTGCCTGAGTCGATCCGAGAGTGTAAGAGGTACCGTCATTAATGCCCGTGTTGTTTGTAGCGTAAGGCTTGACCTTCTCGAGCATTGAAGGCTTGTAAAAATGGCTGGAAAATTGATTAGTTTCCATGAGTTCCTTATATTCCTCTACATTATTCTTTTTATTTTAGGGAAGAAATAGTTGGTTGGATTTCCTTCTATAAATGTTAGTAGCTTGTTCTTTTAATCTTCTTATGTTGGTATTGCACAGGCTCGTTTGATCCCAAATACGGGTCGGGTTATTGTTCGGGAGCGGGGTATTATAGTCTTTATGCACTATTGTCAATTGTGTACGTGAACATATCTTGCATCCCTTTTTCCTGTAGTATACAGTTTGGTAATGTTCCTTGCACTCTAGATTGTCGATTTTGTCCCCTCTCTATCTCGAAATTGGATTTGTCCGTACATACCGTGACAAAAATAATATTCTCTCCGTTAAAAGCAACTCACTTTCCTAATTGAGATGTTCCACTGAAAGTAGCTCAGTCCAAATTTAGTGAATTTTAATACTATATCTCCTACTTTGTCATTTATTTAATTATTGTGCCGAAAAAATGAGCCGCTAATACGGGACAGAGGGAGTAGTTGGAAAACATAAATGCGCTTATCATCTTCCTAAAAAATCGGCAGGTTCTTAATATCAAACTCTGTCTGCATAATCAAGACCAAATGTCGCATGTACAGTGAAATCAACTCGTATGTTTTACATCTCTATCACTTCTATTTGCACTCAGACGTGTATATAAAAAAGAAGTTGGTTAATCCAAAATATGCCTAAATTAACAGAGGATGCAGCAGCCAATATGCGAGTAAAAACCTACGCTAAGGAAATTGGCAACCTCAAGGGTACTGAAGCTCTTCAACCCGTCCGAGATCGCTAAGGCTGATCGGAAGACTCGTGCTCCGGGTGACCACCGTTGACAGGAAAATTAACGACGGGAATATCGACGCTGTGCCCTTCTGCTTCCTGCACGACCTCTCTAACATCAGCTATCCTATCCTCGGTGGTTTCGATATCACTCCATTCACTCTCCCTTATCGAGTGGAGATCCGACTCTGCAGGCGGTGATGTCGCCTTTGAGACGCTTAGACACGCTTTGTCGACGTTCTCCTGTGACGGGTCCACGTGCTTTGTTAGCGGTAACTCACCGCCTACGCTGGAACAAGAATCGGTCTGCTGCCTGGCAGAAGGAAAGATACGATTTCAGTAACTAGTCGTGATACGGTAAGGAGAGAGCATAGAATTATGATTAGTATTGAATATCGACCTTTTGAGTTGCTCTTGTAAGGCATTGATGTATGAAAGTAATTCTTGCTTCTCAATGGCAGCAGCTGACTGTTTTTCAGTTGATTCCTTGATTCTAGCTTCGGCATCGGCCTCCGTGATTCTGACCCTCTCTTCAGCCCGGACAACTGCTCCTTCCATTATCACAGCGCGTTCCCGAGCTTTTGCAAGCTCTGAACGCCACATGTGGGCCTCCTGAATCGCGGAGTCCCTTTCTTGCATCAATTGATCTTTCTCTTTGCTTAGACTCAGTGCCTTTTCTTCCAACTCTCTTATCTATTTATTGAGTATATATGGTATCAATAAAATGAATGGAGTCATATCGAGGCAGAATATCAGAACTATAATTACCTTCTGTTTATATGACTCGAATTGTTTTTCTGAATCTCTACTCAGCCGCTCAACCTCTGCACATGCAATTCTCCTTTGCTCATCCATGGTATAGGCAGCAGAGGCCGCACCTTCAGCAGCTTCGGCAGTCTCAGAGAGCTTTTCTGCTAATTCCTTGATGGTTGAGTCCCTAGCACGAAGGTCCTTTGCCAAATTTTGCAGCTCTTCATCCTTCACCCTCAGGGTTTCCTGCAAAAGAGAATAATAAAGCGGTATAGAGCATGAAAGAGGCTAGAATGCCACAATACAGATTGTTGTCGGTTCGAATAGTTACTAATAATGTCTTCATTACCTTCATGATTGTTAAATCATCCATAGGAAGATCGGGTGTTTTATTCAACATAACCCCCAAGGCATTCCTCATAGAAATTTGCATAGCAGCTTCAATTTCTTTAGAGGCTTCCATTGCTGTCGAATTAGCAGCAGCAACAACAGTGGCAACTGTTCCCAACTTTGTGGATCCATTTCCACTTAAGGTATTTACCGCTTCTTTATGTGCTTTGAGAACCAGTTGAGTTGCGCTGTAGTGCGAACAGTAGACAAAAATCTTGAATACAATCCCCAAGAATCGTGTAAACATAAAGCAAAAAATTGCATTGGGGACTTAGTAAACAAAGTTTTCAAAACACGTAATATCTGCTACTCAATCAATTCTTACATAGTTACACCAAAGGAAATAGCATAATAAGTTGAACGAGCTTAAACTTGCTTGGTAATGTTGGAAAGTAGTATCTGCCCCCATAAAGCAATTCTACTAGTCTGAAAAGATGTTTATATATAACTTGAGCTTTCATTGAGCTACTAGATCTTGGAAGTTAGCTCTACCCACCCCCTGTTTACCAAGGTATTAGAGAGTGACTCGTTGCTTGAACTTGAAGGCGGGTTTTAATGGTGGTATTAGACCCACATGAAATTGTACTAGGCTAAAAAGATGGTATTAACTTCAGCACCCTTTCCCCTTGACTAGCTTTGGGAGACGCATTCTATATAAGCTTAATTAGTAGATAACTTGATCACTCACTGTAGAGTAGAAACCCAAGCTCTGGTAGCAGCAGGAGTCTCTGCACAAAGGAAATAATCCTTTCTCTGTGGAGTCCCAATATCTACGAATCAAGTTAAGAACTAAAAAGGCCAAGTGCTATCACGTTTAACAATGCCGAATGAAATGAAAAAGGAAATAAGCAAAGTCTGTATGCACCACCTTAGAGAGACAGTCAGCAATCTTTTAACTTCTGTCTCCCCCATAATTAGCAACAGAGGTAAAGGGAAAGAAGATAAAGTAAACTAAAATGTTAATATGGATACAGAAACAACAGCCATCATACTTTGGAAGTCCCCTGAATCAAAAGAAAAAACAAAAGAATGTTAACGTGAATACGTGATTTCCAACAAACAACATAAATGTATCTTACTGAAAATATGACAGGAAAGGCCAGATACCAAAAAATCAAACTGAAACAAAAACTAAGAATCTTACTGGAAATTCACAGGAGAAATTGTAATAGTGCTGTTTGCGTCAAATATTATGGTTCCTTTTACTGTTGGCTCGTTTCTCTTGACCCTGAAGATGCAAGCAACAAATCCTTATGTAAGAACTGTATATTCTGCCATAAAATAACAGTAATGACTGAAATAGGATAATATTCAGCTTCTTACTTGTATTCCATCTTCCCAGTTGTTGGGTCTAAAGTCACCCACCTCTCATTCCACTTCCTTAGCTGTTTAAAATAATACAAGTTTTCAGTGGTATGCAGTCATGTACCATGAAAAGTTGAATAAGCAATGTTTTCCACTTTTGAAACTCGTAGATTTTGATAGCATGCTTTCAATATTACTATGCAGCCAAGTCTTTCATTTTGCGCCCTTTTTCTTAGGGGGAGGGGGTATTAATTAATAGGTCGGACCGTCGGAGAGCAAAAAAAACAAGTTCTGGTGCATCATT
This sequence comes from Lavandula angustifolia, assembly GCA_028984105.1. Lineage (NCBI taxonomy): Eukaryota > Viridiplantae > Streptophyta > Magnoliopsida > Lamiales > Lamiaceae > Lavandula > Lavandula angustifolia. The sequence goes on from CM054818.1 coordinate 27,724,201, forward strand.
TTTAGCTCTCATGTTTCAGTTAACAAATAAAAACATATTTGCCTCCTTTTCTTAATGTGACCGCACCATTTACCCGTAAAATTCTATTGTTTATTTATCCTACAGCAGCTACCAAGTTTGTGAATTACTTCTCCTGATTTTCCATAAGAATATGCTGCCCATAGTCATCGTACTATATCGAAAAGTTAAAAGATTATCCAATGCCGACCGTTCTGGCATTGACTCGTAGTTTCGAATTAAATGGCTTTTGAGCTGGACTATAGTTATCAGTGGGTTCTTTCAAGCATGTCTAGAAAGAAATGCAGCTAAAATTAAGAACTTCTATCAACTCTAATAACAAATTACCGTTTCGGATCGCTTAAGGAGGGGGCCCTGAAGAAGATGCCGGCCGGAGCTGGAGGCGAGCTGTCTCTTGATCTTCTCCAAGCTCGTCTTCGTATCAGCATCTCCCTGCACAATTCAAATCCCTAAACAATCAATCACACAATTGACCCCTAAATCCAATTCCAACAGGAAATGAACGAAACCTCTACCTATCGACCGATTAACGCGGCGAATTAAGAACCAATAAAAGCAAGGGTACAGTAAAATATACTTACGAGTGGAGCTCCATTTGAGGCCATGTCGAATTTGATTGAATTATAAGCGCGAGAATTGAGGGAATTTTGTGCGTGAATTTAGTGAGGGTTTTGGTGAAGACGAAGAGTAGTTTTGTATGATCTGCGGTTGGGGTAGTTCGTCTGTTCCTTTTCTTGGATTTTATTTTATTTATAATATATTTTACTACCAATTAAATGAATAAATAATAAATTTTCTATATAGTAAATGTTTACAACCGCATAAAATTATTACTCCGTCGGTTCCATTAAAAGTAATTCATTCTAAAAAAATAAAGATGTTCGGATAAAATTTAAAGAATAAAATATTAAATAATATACATTACAAAAAACAATTTTCCTAATTCTCGTGTCGAAAAAAAGTGAACCATTAAAAGTATTATATAAAGTTATTTAAAATAAAGTTTAAATATAAATACTATTAAAAAAAAAAACAACCAATATGCAATATTTGGTTTTGAAATATGTTCCTTCATACTTTAAAAACATAATTTTTTGAAATAAGTTATGTATATTACATATTATGTGGAATATTTTTTTTTCAAATTATTACACATAATTTTTTTTTATGAAATATACAATTTTACATCACTCTATACATAACTTACAATTCTTAAAAATCGTACCCAACTCAAAATGGACAAGATAATGGAGACAGAGGAATTAGGGACCGTTTGGTAAGAATTCGGGAATGACAATGGTAATGGGTATGATAGTAGGGTGATTGGGTATGGGTATGACTGATTCCTTTAATGGTGTTTGATATTTTTATCGAATATTTATTTTACGAGATTATCGAATATTTATTTTATAAAAAAGTAAAGACATTTTTATAAAGTTAAAACATTTGTAAATAAAAATGTTTACATTTGACAAAATTTAAGTTTTATTTAATATTCATATTATGTTAACGAGATTACTGTATTTACTTTTAAATAAAATTAAAAACATTTTTCTAAATTATGTTTATTTTTTCTTAATAATAATGTTTATTCTGAAAAAAAATTTAAGTTTTATTTAATATAATAATTATTTTTTTAATTATTTGTATTTTAGCTAAGTACTATAAATTAATTTTATTTTTAAAAATAATGCATAAAAAATTAATTTTGATACCCATATGAGTTTGAAAACTCAAACCCAATAATACACTAACCCCCCACTATCGTTTTTCTTTTCCCCCTATTTTAAGCTTTTTTTTTTCTTTTTTTTTTTTTTTTTTTCCCCTTTTTTTTTTTTTTTCCCCTTTTTTTTCTTCCCCCCCCTTTTTTTTTTTTTTTTTTTTTTTTTTTTTTTTTCCCCCCCCATTTTCTCTTTTTTTTTTTTTTTTTTTTCTCTCTCTCCCTCCTTTTTTTTTTTTTCCTTTTTTTTTTCCCCCGTGTCGGGGTTTAAAAATTAAAATTGGGGGGGGGGGGGGGGGGGGGGGGGGGGGGGGGGGGGGGGGGGGGGGGGGGGGGGGGGGGGGGGGGGGGGGGGGGGGGGGGGGGGGGGGGATTTCCCCCCCCCGGGGGGGGGGGGGGGGGGGGGGGGGGGGGGGGGGGGGGGGGGGGGGGGGGGGGGGGGGGGGGGGGGGGGGGGGGGGGGGGGGGGGGGGGGGGGGGGGGAACTTTTGGGGGGGGGGGGGGGGGGGGGGGGGGGGGGGGGGGGGGGGGGGGGGGGGGGGGGGGGGGGGGGGGGGGGGGGGGGGGGGGGGGGGGGGGGGGGGGGGGGGGGGGGGGGGGGGGGGGGGGGGGGGGGGGGGGGGGGGGGGGGGGGGGGGGGGGGGGGGGGGGGGGGGGGGGGGGGGGGGGGGGGGGGGGGGGGGGGGGGGGGGGGGGGGGGGGGGGGGGGGGGGGGGGGGGGGGGGGGGGGGGGGGGGGGGGGGGGGGGGGGGGGGGGGGGGGGGGGGGGGGGGGGGGGGGGGGGGGGGGGGGGGGGGGGGGGGGGGGGGGGGGGGGGGGGGGGGGGGGGGGGGGGGGGGGGGGGGGGGGGGGGGGGGGGGGGGGGGGGGGGGGGGGGGGGGGGGGGGGGGGGGGGGGGGGGGGGGGGGGGGGGGGGGGGGGGGGGGGGGGGGGACCCCCCCCCCCCGGGGGGGGGGGGGGGGGGGGGGGGGGGAAACCCCCCCCCCCCCCCCCGGGGGGGGGGGGGGGGGGGGGGGGGGGGGGGGGGGGGGGGGGGGGGGGGGGGGGGGGGGGGGGGGGGGGGGGGGGGGGGGGGGGGGGGGGGGGGGGGGGGGGGGGGGGGGGGGGGGGGGGGGGGGGGGGGGGGAAGTTCCGGGGGGGGGGGGGGGGGGGGGGGGGGGGGGGGGGGGGGGGGGGGGGGGGGGGGGGGGGGGGGGGGGGGGGGGGGGGGGGGGGGGGGGGGGGGGGGGGGGGGGGGGGGGGGGGGGGGGGGGGGGGGGGGGGGGGGGGGGGGGGGGGGGGGGGGGGGGGGGGGGGGGGGGGGGGGGGGGGGGGGGGGGGGGGGGGGGGGGGGGGGGGGGGGGGGGGGACCCCCCGGGGGGGGGGGGGGGGGGGGGGGGGGGGGGGGGGGGGGGGGGGGGGGGGGGGGGGGGGGGGGGGGGGGGGGGGGGGGGGGGGGGGGGGGGGGGGGGGGGGGGGGGGGAAACCACAACCCCAACCATATTGCAGCTTATCTGTATTTATCCCCAGTAGATATATGGGTACGAGAAAATTCATACCTATTCGGGTATGAAACCCATAATAGAGTGTCGAAATTCACATTCCAAACGTATTATATGGATATTATTCCTCCCCCATTCCCATAGTAGAGTTGTAAACCCACAAATCAAACGCCCCTTATAATATTTCTTATTTATGATTTGATGATATCAAAGTTTTTTTTAATAGAGATGATTTTTTAATAGAGAATTCTTATAGAGTAAATGGGAGGATAGGCCGGGCCGTATGCTAAAATCATTCACAGGCCCATTGGGCTTAAATCGGCCCAAGCATCAGGTACCACGAGTTGGGCAATTATCCCAATTTATCGTACGTAATAAAGATTGGGACAAATTTACTTATTAATTAATAGTTAAGTTTAATATAAGAAAAAAACAATATAAAAGAGTGACAATCTAATTCGGAATCACTATACTGACTATAGGATTATGACAAATTGACAATATTACATCAACGTTTATACATAACGGCTGCGAATTATTCTCGTCTAAATTAAAATTTGAATTTATATAATATGCAATTCGATAATCGATAGCGCGTGGGTACGAAAATCGTAATTAAAATAAATTAATAAATTAGGTACGAAACAATTAGAAACTTCATTAGCAAAGCTTAAAAATCTCAAATTCCTGGACTGGTAGCGCCATAAAACGGTCATTTCTCCATTCAAAAACCCTAGACCAAAATCCCTTCACCGGCGGAGATGGCGGGCTTTCCGAAGCCGCCGACTAGCTTCTCCGTCACCCCGCACAAGCTCTCCATCTGCATTTTAGTTCAAGTCTACGCGCCGCCTTCTCAAATTTCAATCCCATTCCCGTTCTCATCCGTCTCACAGCACAATCGTCTAGGGATTTTTCTCCTATCACTAACCAAGGTACGATCCCGTCGGTGGAGTTTTACCACTGTACTCTTGTTTTAACTAGAAAGCGGGTAATTCGATTGGTTTTGATTTGGATTATGTAGGAATGTGGTGGCATTTTCGAGCCTACGTTGGATGAGTTGATTGCTCAGCTGAAGGAAATTGGTGGCCTGCTCAATCACTGGTTGAGCGACCACTTAACGAGGAGGCTCTCGTCGCTGGCCTCACCTGATGACTTGTTTAACTTTTTTGCTGATTTACGAGGTAATTATTTTTTTTCTTCTAGTGCGAGTGAAACACTTTCAATATGATTGTGAATTAGAGGTGCAAAGATTTGATGCACAATGTACTGAATGCTTATGCAGGAGCTGTATTTTAAGCCCGTTATATGTTAATTATTGATGTCCAGGCGGCTATTGCGTTAACATGACTTGGTTTATGACGTAGTTGATATTGTTTCATGGATATGATTCAGAAAGTAATTTTTTAATTTAGTGTTTGTTATTTATCAGGGATCCTGGGGGGATCCGACTCTAACGTTATGGATGATGACCAAATTATGCTGGATCCTAATAGTAGTATCGGCATGTTTATACGGCGTTGCTTGCTTACTTTTAATCAGATGTCCTTCGAGGTAATTTCTCCAGCATTTCACATGTGCTTTCATGTAAAGCAACTACCTCCACTCCTCTTAAAACACAAAAGTGAATGGTTCCAGATTGGAATCCTCCTAGATTCATTTGTGCACACAGGCTAGGAGTAATATTAACACAGTTATGATTCAAAATCTATGTCTGCTACACATCAGTTTTCTTAAATAGATAGGTAATTATCTGGTTAATAAATCCCAGCCAAAATAGGATAATTTTAATGCTTCATGACATATTAACATTACAGTTGCATTATGTCATCTTCCATTTGATGTTATTGAATCTGGTCAGTGGAAGTTAACGAGTTCCTTTGTGAGGATTATCTTCTTCTTATTTTTTCCTTTATAAGCTAGAATGGGGTTTTTTTTTTGGAATGTGATGTATCAAACATTGTTTTCTCTTTCCAGGGTATCTGTCATCTCTTAACAAGTCTAGGGACATATTGCAAGGAATCCCTCTCAGGGTGCCCTCCATATGAGTTATCACATTTGGACGAATCCACTAGTTATCCAAATGCTCCATCAGAATTTGAGAATATGGAGATGGACAATTATTACGAGAAAGATAGTGAAGACTTTGAAGAAACTACGCTGGAGATTGCAAGAACCCCTTTTCATGGACATGCACCAAAGGCTTTTTCTGAGTTTATTGATGGTATTCTTCTGAGAGATCTAAGTTTTTATTTTTTATTTTTTTTTATTTTTTTTATTTTATTATTATGGCTTTGTCATGGATCATGTAAGGGCATTTGAATATTACCACGGTAGCACTTGGTCTAGAACTTCTGTTTCCACTGTGGACTTGGCTAATATCTGTAGCTAGAGTCAGTGTGATATCTCCACTTATGAACTCAAGCTAAATTAACACATGGGTGAAAAATACTGCAGCTTTCCTGGAGCTATTCTCTGATTAATTTCTCTTACATCATATTATGATAGTCATTGATATTTTATTACTAGCGCCATTTTGGTAATTCATATGTCAGGTTCGCTGCACGTTTCAGATGACACTTCATTTGAAAAATCTGCGTTCAGTAATATGAGGTTTGATGTTTTAATTTTAACTGTTGTAGATTGTGATATCCCTTCGAGCTCCAGGCTGGAACAAATTGATAATAATGCAGAAGTTAGGCTTGGTGTATTGTCTTCGAGTGATATGTCAAGGGATATTGGCTCTGTTAGTGGGACTTTCCTACATACAAATTGGCAGGTACAAGGTTACCTATCAGAGCAAGCTGATGCTATTGAGAAGTAAGTGACACTTTACTTAATAGTCTATTTTATATAGTTGAGATTTCTCAAGAAACTGCTGAATATTTGCAGCTAATTAAACTGAGTGTATTTTCACAATTTCATTATGGAACTAATGATTCAAGCATTTCCTGTCTGTCAGATACGGGAGCTCCTTTCCTCTTGATGCTTTTGAGTCCATACTGAAAAGGCTTCAGCAGTTGGCACCTGAGCTACATAGAGTGAGTTGTTTTTGGAAGTCTAGAGTATATAATTTTTTATTTATCTAGTTTGCTTAAATGGGAAATTCAATTCTACTGGGCTCTTACAATGGTCTTGTGTCCATTTTCTGATTTTAGGTTCACTACTTGCGATATTTGAATAACCTTTATCATGATGACTATCTGGGTGCACTGGAAAACCTCCACCGTTATTTTGATTATAGGTATGAATTGATACATGTTTATCCTCTTGAATTTACTTTGTGTTTGACTTGGCGTATGATACATCACCTACTTGTCCTTGGTGGCAATATGGATGAAGAGATTATTATTTTTGTTTGGTTCAGATAAGGGCCAAAGGAAATCTAGGGTCTACAGAGAGCACAATATTGTGCCCAAGAAATTTCACAATCGTCTCTTCCATTTCTCTAATTCTTCTTCCTATGCATACTTATTTCCTTTCTGTTGCTCTTGGTCCTCCTTTGCAAACACCAGAAATGCTCTAATGCAACTGAGAGTAGTGAGTATTTAAAATCTTGTTTCATACCTTTGGTATTAGGTTTCTGCAAGTGCAAATTATTCTAACACCTAATGTGCGTGAAATTGAGAATTACTTGCATGATAAGTGATTGATAATGTTTATTAGTTATTACCACGTTGAATATGGTAAAAACCTCACCTGTCATTCAGGCTTTGTTATAGAAAAATATACCATGTGTGCACCCAATACCACTTGTGCTATATCACACCATCTGTGATATATCACATTTTTCAATCAAGTTAATCAAAATTTCTAATCCTTTTACTGAAAGGTTTTTTCCAATCACCTCATGTGAGACATATTCATGATAAAGTGCAGGGACTGAAGGAATTGAATGTGTTCCTCCACCATCTGGATGCAATGTTTTTGGAAGATATGAGATTGCCTTGTTATGTTTAGGGATGATGCAGTTTCACTTGGGGCACCCGAAGCAAGCTTTGGAAGTACGTATATGGGATCCTGTCTCATCCACTCAGTTTGTTCATCTTCTGCTATTTTCTCTGTACTTCCGTTATTATTGTTTATATGTGGTTTATCTTTGGGATTGCAAGCATGTTACATATTGCTGTTTCTAATGATTTATGATAGCTCCTAGTTGACTTATTCTTCTTTTCGTACAAGCAGGTACTAACTGAAGCGGTTCGAGTTTCTCAGCAGGTAATGTCATTTGTAATTAGCTCCCATCAAGTCTTTTGGTCTATTACAATTTTCAGATTGTGTTTTTTCTCTTGAACTTTATATAACATACTTCTGATCTAAATTCACTCTCAAATGTGCAGTATAGTGATGATAGATGTCTTGCATATACACTGGCTGCTATTTCCAATCTCTTATCTGAAGTAGGGATCTCAAAGACATCTGGGATTATTGGATCTTCATATTCACCTGTTGCTGGTATGGGGACATCATTGTCTGTCCAACAACAATTATATGTGCTCTTACGGAGATCTCTGAAGAGGGCAGAAAGTCTGAAGTCCAAAAGATTGGTGGCATCTATTCATCTCGAAATTGCTAAGTATGATATGATGGTGAGATTCTTTTATTCTTTTTGTTTTTAATAAATCAGCCTTGAGAGCTTTTATATCTGTTACTTGGGATTGGTGTTTATTTCAACACCAAACATGCATTTTAATCCAAAGTAATGTGAAGCATTAGTTATGCAGTAGCAATATACAAGCAGTGGTCTCTTCTGGAGAGAGAGGTCTTCGTCGTCCATATTCTAGTCAAGAATAGATAAATTAACCAAAATAAAAAGTTTTCCTGTAAGTACTTGCAAAAAGAGGATCAAAAAGTTAAAACTCTCTTTATGCTCCTTTAAGAAAGTCTAGGTACTTCTTCTTTGCTTTCTTGAAATACTTTGTTTACTAACATGAATTCCTATGCATGGTTACAAACTCCTTACACTTTCATGAAAGTGAATATGATTTGTTATCCTGTGACGAAGAACAAGCTGGCCATATTTTTTGGCTATTCCACTGACTGATTCTTGCCATCGTTGTTTGGAGGGGAATTTTGAAATTGCTATATTTTGATTTGCAGCATGTTCAAAGGCCACTACTTTCATTTGGTCCGAAGGCTTCCACAAAACTTAGAACACATCCTGCCAATGTCTACAAGGTTCTTTCAGTTATATTAATTCTTAGTAAAAAGTTCAACTGATATTCTTTTAATGTGAGAAGTAACCTACCATCTCTCTTACTGTTGTAATGATTTACTGCAGGAATTATGGTTGAGTTCTCGTTTAATAAATGATTTTGGGGATGAAAGTTCAGTAATGACTGTTGATGGTGCAAACTGTACAAAATGGCTGAAAGGTCTAAAGAAACCAGTAGGCTCGCTAATCTTCAGTCAAGAAAATGAAACGGGGAGTAATTCCACTGCATTCCAATTTTCTGCACAGCCGAGCTCAATTCCTGGATCTGTTTTACAATTATTAGGATCTTCTTACTTAGTCCGGGCTAGTTCATGGGAGATGTATGGCAGGTGATCCTTCGGACCCTTCTTAGTTCTTGAAGTTGGATGACATTTCTATGTGTCTTATCAATGCTATAGCATTTTGTCCTTTCATTTCTAAATATATACTCCCTCCGTCCCTTTATTTGTGGCTCAATTGGTTTCGGCACGGGAATTAAGAGAGTAGATGATAAAGTATGAGAGAGAGAGTAGATGATAAAGTATGAGAGAGAAGATGAGTAAGATAATGAGAGAGTATGAGAGAAAGATGATAAAGTAGGAGAGAGAATGTAATAAAGTAGGAGAGAGAAGATGATAGAGTATGAGTAATTTTTTACCAAATTAGGAAAGTTGGCACAAATAATGGGACACCCCTTTCGGGAAAGTGAGCCACAAATAGCGGGACGGAGGGAGTATTTAACTATTCATTTTCACTAGATATTGGTGACAAACTTGCCATATCACTGTCTCCTGATGCAACAAAATGTTTATTGTTCATGTGTGTCATTGCCTTCATTTGTAATCTGATTCATTTTATCTATTTTGATTTTTCTCATTGTTCTCCACATTTTCCATTCAGTGCTCCTCTAGCTAGAATAAATGCACTGATTTTTGCAACTTGCTTTGCAGACTCTTCGAGGTAAGTGAATCTCTTCTGGGACCTTTTACCTGCTGCTGTGTGATATTATTTCTTCTTATCTTCATTTTAGTGCTATTGAATATCATTATCCGAAACTTTGTTTTTGTTCTTATACAGTTTATCTGATGCTGCACTAGCATACTCCAAGCTCATCCAACATTTGGCTGTCTATAAAGGATACCGAGGTTGGAAATAGGATGTACTAAATAGTGTTACTTTTCTCTCTGTGAATTGCTCTAAGGTCTTGTAGGAAGAAACTCTCAGCCTTTCTAGATATAGCTACAAGCCAATGCTGATGCAATCTAGGAGTCACCAGCTCTTTTCCACTAGAAAAAAAAAAGATGAAATATTTTTATAATTATTCCTAATTATTCCCTTCCCTCTTGTTCCCCTTAAAATGCGTGCGCACAATCTCTAATGTGCAATTACCTTCTCTTTTACTTACATCCTACTCTTTGAATGCAATATCTAGATGCTTTCGCTGCTCTGAAAATAGCAGAGGAGAAGTTTTCATGTGTTTCAAATTCCAGAATCCTGCTATTGAAACTACAGTTGCTGCATGAGTGTGCTTTACATAGGTATACCACATTATAGCAATATTTATCATCCAATAAGTATGTACATTAGGTAATTCCATGTGTTCTTTGGTTATCTGAAACCTCCTTTAGGGGACACTTAAAACTAGCCCAGCAGTTTTGTGATGAACTTGGGGTTTTGGCCTCTTCTGTGACCGGTGTGGACATGGAGCTGAAGACTGAAGCTAGTCTCCGGAATGCTCGAACATTACTTGCTGCAAAGCAGTATAGTCAGGTTTTCTATTTTATGCTTCTTCATATATTTGTATAGCTGGGTCCTGGGTCAAATGATGATGATGGTTTATACTTCAAGTACACAAGAAGTCTTTAAGATGATGGTTATCTATTTTTGTTTTGGGAGTGTTATATGTTATTGATGCCATGGTCTCCTGCTTTGAATGATAATGTCCTCTTTTTAATTGTTTACGCCTTAATACTTTCGGGTGAGCTTAGATGTTGAGCAGTGAACTTAACCTAGCTTCTGCTGTTAAATCAGTCGATGCACCTAAGGTCCAGATGGGGTTGATTTCATAAATATTCGTCTTAACTTTAGTTGCATGATTGCTTAGTTAAACTGTGGGCTGCTGCAGATAGCAATTTATCGAACTAGATAACTGTCCATTGAGGATTTTTTTTCTCATAAGAAATAGGTAGATATAACACAAAATTTGGAAGTTTGCATGATAGAAACTTCACATAAATATATCTTTGCATTGAAGGCACTAAACTCTTCTGTGTTTCTTGTTTACTTTGGAGGGATAGACCTTTGGCAGGCCTTTTCACTTGAAGTTGTATTTGTATGAATTATATTGCTCCCGGGGATTAGTTCTAATTGCTGAAGTTCTGCATGTTGGATGGATTTTGGAACTGGAAGAAAATTATTCTCCAATCCTAGCACAACCATATAAATTACCATCCCGTAAACAAAATTGGAACATATTTTAATAGACATTTCCTTCAAAATTATGTTTTGATGCCCTCATTATTTGGTTAGCCTAAGCTTTCCAATTTATCTGATAATGCTAGATTTCAGTGGTTATCTGATGTGAGTTGTTCTTGCAGGCAGCAGCTGTTGCACACAGTCTATTCTGCGCTTGTTATAAGTTTAACATGCAAGTAAAAAATGCCACTGTTCTTCTGATGCTTGCTGAGATACACAAGGTACTTCGTGTGATGCGTAAACTTAATGACTTCTGCCGGAATATGATTTTTATTTACTTTTCTTCATTTTTAGCTAGAAGGTTGCTATATTTTACTATCTTAATTGAACCGGTTGTATTCATTTGGTATTTTCTGCAGAATTTCAGTTGGTTCTTCGGCTTCTCATGCCATTTTTCTTTGCTAAATTCCATTTTTAATATTTTTTTTTCCACTTCAGAGGTCAGGCAATGCTGTTTTAGGAATCCCGTATGCTTTGGCTAGCCTGTCCTATTGCCAATCATTTAATCTTGATCTTCTAAAAGCCTCTGCAACACTAGTATTGGCTGAGTTATGGCTTTCTCTTGGACCAAATCATGCAAAAAAGGCATTGTCCCTTCTACATAGTTGTTTTCCAATGCTTCTTGGTCATGGTGGTTTGGAGCTACGCTCTCGAGCATTTATTATGGAAGCAAAATGCTATTTAGCTGATCCAAACTTTTCAGGTATTTAATTGCTATCTGCTTTATTTTTTCTCTTCCACCTTCATGTGAGTCTGGGTTTGTCGTGCCTGGATGATTGGAATGCAGATATTTTGTGATAATTATTAAGAGAATGGTTTGAGATGCATTATGGTAGTAATGTTGTTATTCCATTTCTTTTCATAGTTTCAGACGATCCAGATATGGTACTAGAACCTCTGATACAAGCTTCTGAAGAACTTCAACTACTCGAGGTTGGTTAATCTCTCGACTTATTATGTGTATCTATCTTGGTTTGGCAATTACGAGTTCCAAGTGCTTATTTCGCGTAGAACTTTTAAATCACGATCCTACTCGAACGGGAAACTGGATATTCGCTCGTCTGTCATTTATTTGTTATTGCTCGAAGTTTAACATATTTACACCGCATCTCAAACTGCGAAGATAATTTTTGCATTTTGCTCAGTATCATGAATTGGCATCAGAAGTTTTCTACTTGATGGCCATTGTATACGACAAGCTCGGGCGACTCGACGACAGGGAAGAAGCTGCATCTTCATTCAGGAAGCACATTACAGCCTTTGAGCATCCAGAAGACACGGACGCTTCTTTCTTCAGTGAGTTTTAATCGCATATATATATATTTATATACGTATATATATATGTGAGTGTATATAAATGAAACAACCTATGCTGCATCTGAACTGCTTCACTCATGTCCATCAATGGAACTATACGTGTGTCATTGGTCATTATAGTTTGTATTATGTCTATAATCCTACAATTGTACTAGGAATGTTTAAGATGATATTTATGGACAAGCAGTTGTAGGTTCCGTGCAGGACAATTGAAACAATTGGAACATTAGGAAGAGAGAGAGCATGGCCAAGTTTTGTGTGTGGACTACAAGTAGTCACGTGTTTCTATAAAACTCATATATTTATATGTCATTATTATTGCTTCATCTATGATTTACTCTCTCCGTCCCGCCCGACTTGTCTTGTTTCTTTTCGGCACGGAGATTAAGATGATCGGTTGATTATGTGTATAGAGGTAGGCCCCACAAAGAAAAATGAGAGTTTGTGCAGTAATTATTTTCTATTTTAGAAAACAAAACAAGTCAAGTGGGACAACTCAAAAAGGAAAATAAGACAAGTCAAGTAGGACGGAGGGAGTATTTAAGTGCAGTACTTGTCATTTGTTTGATGATATTGTTTTTGTTTTTGTTGTCTTCCTTCTTTTAGATAAACTCTATTTTTAAACTATGCTTTAGAGGGTGGATAATGGATAGATAATAAATCTATTTTTATTTAGTACTAGAATTCATTTCATGTAATAAATTTTAATATCTTGTCACCTTAATATGCCGAACTTTTGGAATGAGATCTGTTGTTTCAAAAATTGTATTTTAATTTGGAACCTTTATCTATATCCGTTTAGATGATTACACTAATAGACCATATTTTAGACATGAAAATTGGAATAGGAGATCCAATTCCCGAAGTTTTGTATGTGGATGGGGAAGTGGTTCCGTGTTTGGTTTGGGCTCATCAGTTAGATTTGGATTATAACAAGTACTCACCCTACTTATCCTTCCACGTTTGCTCATGTGACATGTCCATCTTATTTTTTTTTTAATTTTATTTTCTTTTCACATCTTATTTTCTTTTCTTAACATTTTGTATTGCAGTCTCCACATTCTGTTATGAGAATGTTAGTATATTTAAGTTACCAAATAAATTTGGCTATTTTTCTAAATGTTTGGACATAAAATGTTTTAGCAGTCTCATGTGGTATATACTATAGTACATACTCCCTCTCCGTTCCGTTATTACTGTCCTACTTTTCTAATCGGGTTGTTCCGCTATTAACGCTTTCTTTTCTAAAATAATAAAAATTACTCTTAAATAAATAATGTAGTGGGCCCCTTATTTAATGCTCATCCCTACATTATCATATTATTTCTCTTCAAAAATTTATTTTTCACACGATTTTTGTTTCACTTTGTACTCGAAAATTTATGATTTTTAACTTTTTGAAAATTTAAATTATTTCTTAAAATATAATATAAAAAAAATTGATTGCCTGAATTATATTCTGCAAAATTTTTCATTTCTTCAACCAACTAGTCTTCGAAAATTGTATTTATTTCTTAATATAATTAAAATTAATAAAATATACATTTAAACAAAGGTTTTTGATCTCTGTGATGAAATCAAAAGAGATAGTAATAGCGGGATGGAGAGGAAGTATAATGTTGGGTGCTTTAGCGTTTTTTTCATTTTAAATTGAAACATACTATAAAATATTTGATTGAATATCGTCTTTATCTCCCGTTTGATTTATAGCCATGTAGGGCTCCTGTTATTACTGTTTCAGTTATATGGAATATTCCTGAACTAATTTTTGGTACTAATTAGGTTAGAAATTGAGTATTATCTTTTGGTAGTAATTGCATATTAAATACTCCATCAGTTCGTTATCTGTAGCTCACTTGTCATATTGGGACGTGGACGTCCCACTAAAAGTGGTTTGTATCTAATGCAATTAAAAGAGTACTATATTCTTTTTTATTTTGTTACCTACTTCATTATATTTTCTGACTTTATTATTACTCTCATTATTTTACTCATTTTTTTTCTCTTGCTTTATTCATCTATTCATTTTTCGTATTTTATTATCTACTTCTTACTTTTTGTATCGAAAAGTTTTTAGCCTTTTGTAGCGAGACGAAGAGAGTGCTTGGTAAAGAGAAATAGGATATAGAAACTTTTCCTAAATACTGATAATAGGTATAAATTCTTAAGTTATTGGAGCTAGAGTTGATGCAGAGTTGAATACAGTTAAACACTTCGATGAAGTAATATTTGATAAAGTAATAATTTTGTTAAGATAATAATTTGTTCTGGAAAAACCTTGTTAAATGAATATCTTTCTCAATCACAAGGTTATTATTTTATCGAGGTTTAACTGTAAGTTTATTTGTGCATAGTATAGTAAAATATTAGAGGGGCAAAATGGGTAAATCGAGTGGAGTAGAGGGATTCAATACGGTACATATATAAACCACGAGCAGAAAAAAATATGTGGCGATGAGCTTCATATATGACAAGTTCACACCTCTCTCTCCCTTCGTTTCTCTCTCTTAACCTCAATGCACCACCTCGCCACCACCACTACCACCAGCGCAGACTTCGTCTCACTCTAAAGCTCCACGCGACGACACATACAATGGGCCAAGAATCCACCGCCGCACCACTGGCCGTCGAGCCGGCGGCGCCGCATGCCGAATTCAAGCTCGTGGGCTACAAGAACTTCGTCCGGGCCAACCCCATGTCCGACCGCTTCCCCGTCAGCCGCTTCCACCACGTGGAATTCTGGTGCGGCGACGCCACCAACACCGCCCGCCGCTTCTCGTGGGGGCTCGGCATGCCTCTCGTCGCGAAATCCGACCTCTCCACCGGAAATTCCGCCCACGCCTCCTATCTCCTCCGCTCCGGTGAGCTTAGCTTTTTATTTACCGCCCCTTACTCCCCTTCACTCGCAGACCCCTCCTCCGCCGCAATCCCCACATTCTCCTTCTCCGACCACCGCGCCTTCGTCTCATCCCACGGCCTCGCCGTCCGCGCCGTCGCTATTGAGGTGGAATCAGCTTTCTCTGCTTACTCCGCTTCCGTCTCCCACGGCGCGAAGCCGGTTTCGCCGCCGGTTGTTTTGTCCGACGGTAAGACTGCTATCGCCGAAGTGCATTTGTACGGAAACGCCGTGCTGCGGTTTGTGAGCGGCGGCGATGGGTGGTTCTTGCCGGGTTTTGATTCAGTGGATGATGGGGTTTCTTGTCAAGAACTGGATTATGGGTTAAGGAGGCTCGATCACGCCGTAGGGAATGTGCCTAAACTCAAGCCGGTGGTGGATTACTTGAAGAGTTTCACAGGGTTTCACGAGTTTGCCGAGTTCACGGCGGAGGATATTGGGACGGCGGAGAGTGGGCTCAACTCGGTGGTGCTGGCGAATAACAATGAGAATGTGTTGTTCCCTTTGAATGAGCCTGTGTTTGGGACTAAGAGGAAGAGCCAAATACAGACTTATTTGGAACACAATGAAGGGGCAGGGGTGCAGCATTTGGCATTGATTAGTGATGATATTTTCAGGACTTTGAGAGAGATGAGAAAGAGGAGTGGGCTTGGGGGATTTGAGTTCATGCCTGCGCCACCGCCTACTTATTACCGGAAACTGAAAGGTAGGGCTGGGGATGTGCTGAGTGATGAGCAGATTGAGGAGTGTGAGAAGTTGGGAATCTTGGTAGACAGGGATGATCAGGGGACTTTGCTTCAGATTTTCACTAAGCCTATTGGTGACAGGTAATTTCGACACTTGTTACCGGTTAATTGATCATAAAGATTATGGTTTACTTGTAGTTGTGATGCGTTAGGTTTCTAACCAGTTCTGGATCAGTAGTTTAAATTTAGTTTTGAAATTGCTAGTTAGATTGGTGGGGATGGTGATTGTTAGGTATTGATTGAGCTTAATTATTTGAGGTTTGATTGTCGATTTAGGAAGGGGTATTTAGCTCTGTGTTTTAGCTACGGAAATACATGACTTTGATATACTCTTTGAATCTTGGTTGTCTTCCCACTTGACTTGGGGTTAGTTCGATCACCATATGAAAACGATTTTGCTTTGCTCCGAACTTTGCCTTGGTTTCTTGGATAGATGTTTGCCTAATTCGGAAATAGCGACATTAATCTAGGTTTTGCATAGCACCTGTCTTGTTAAGATAGTTAACCAACTCCACCTTCAGTTCATGTCCGACTTAACTAGAACTCTGACCTTATAGACTTGTGGTTTTGCCGTTTCCTCACGATGAAATATATCACACTGTCACACACAGATTAACCAACTTTCATACCTTGAGCAAAAAAGAGAAAAAAACTATTATCGTAACAAGGCAAGTTTGCCATGTCCAGAAATACCAAATGGAAATGCAAAAAGTTTGTTAATGTGTGTTAGTTTTTCCACTTTATCACGGTTCGAACTCCCAAGTTTACTTACTAGTTCTTGTGACAAAATCAATTCTTCTTTTCAGTTTCCTGTTTATATTTGCTTTTCTGCCTATAATCTAATTAAAGTTGAAGTGGTTGCAGGACTTTATGAGGTCACATAATTTGTAACCAACCAGAAATACATTTATACATTTTAGTGCTTCCAAAATCTTTTGTTGCATTCTGTTTTTTTCCTGCAAATTGTTTATCACTTTGCTTTTGAAGTTACGCTACGGATTTGGAACACGGAAATACAGTGGCTATACTGCTGAGTTCATTTTTGCAGGCCAACCATCTTCATAGAGATAATTCAGAGAGTGGGGTGCATGATGAAAGACGAAGAAGGAAAAATTTACCAGAAGGGCGGATGTGGAGGATTCGGAAAGGGGAACTTCTCGGAACTCTTCAAGTCTATCGAAGAGTACGAGAAAATGCTTGAAGCGAAAATCGGAACCAAAAGAGCATGAAGTGTGACTGCAAAACTGCTTGAAACAGCAGGTAGATACATTTACAAATGAGTTAGTGAGACATAGCTTGACTGTGGTTTATATGTGTTAACATCATCAGCTATGGACTCTTGGTAGAATATGTTGGCAGTTTACTGTATAATGATTTTATCAAAGAAAATGAAAATACTCAGCTTTTATTCTTCTTTAGCATTCTTCTTCATCTCTGTTGTTTCAGTTTGTTTTCGTGTTGGTGTTCGTGTTCGTGTTCGTGTTCGTGCTCGTGTTAGTGTTAGTGTCTGGGGATGGTTTGCTACATGGTTTATTTTACACAACAAAGCTTTGATCTTTTATCAAAATCATATCAAACTTGTGACTAAAAATGAAATAATTATGACTAAACTAGCACTATTATAAATCAAGAAAAGGATTGCAAAGCAAAAGCAAAGCACAAAGAGGTTCGCGTGTCTTTTTTCGAAATCGTACACTTTATAAAATTATAGAATTAAAATCAAACATTAGATAAAATTATAGAACCAAAATCGAACAGAGTCACATTAGAAGGACCCGAATCAGATAAAAGCACATTAGAGGACCAAAATTGATATTTTCTCATCCGGAACAATACACATAAAAGCATAAGGAATTTGAAATCTATCAAGTTTTTTTAATCATATTTTGGGTTTTTTTAGGACCGACTATTTTCATTAGGATTTATAATTAAATCGAATATTTTGTTAATTATTATAAATTAGTTTTTTTTTAAATAAATAACTTTGTAAAGTATTGCAATTTAGGAGTATTTCGGAAAAGAAAAAGGGAATAATAATAATAATACAAAATAAACTGAATTAAACAACACAGTTTTGCAGAAAAGAAGTGCACAGCAACATTCAGCAATCGAGATCATTGCCAACAAGCAATTTATCGTTAATTTTCTCGATTTTGAAGGGGAGAAAGCTGTGTAGATTCCCGTAGATTCTCGAACCTCCCCAAAATTCAGCGCAGGAGAAGGCGATGACCGGGAACGAGTTCCGATTCTTCTTGTCTTGCGACATTAATCTGCCGGTCACTTTCAAAATCGAGAGATTGGAAGGCAAATTATCCGCTCGTAAACCTAATGACTCAGGTATCGAAAGAATATGTTTTTTTTTAGTTATTGAAGGGCTGCTTTTGATTTTGTGGTTGATACGTAATTTGAAGTATTTTTGCAGTTTATAATTTCCTTAGTAGGCATAAAGATGCTATTTTGGTTGATAGTAAATTGAGTTATTGAATTTTGCAATCTTAGTTTGAATTATTCAGAGCATGGTGATATAGGGTCGTATTTAGTTTAGGGCATATTGAAGTGTAATTACAGTTGCAATTTTAGCTGAGTTGCTGATTGAGATGATGATTGATTTCTGAACTGTGGAATGGATGTCTTCAGCCGATGGCGATGGAAATGGTGCAATAGATGACAGTAAACCCGAGTTGTACGTAGAGAGCTTGTTGTACATTGATGGCGCCCCTTTTGGGCTCCCCATGAGAACAAGGTTTGATCCTTGGTATCAAATTTTGTGGACTTGTTTTGTGGTGTTGTTTTGGATTTTTTCAACGGTGATTTGTCGTTTGCAAATGCAGGTTGGAATCAGGAGGTCCGTCGTATTGCTGGAATGAGCTTATTACGCTTAGTACTAAGTATCGTGATTTGACAGCAAATTCACAGCTTGCTGTTACTGTGAGTATGGAGTTGACTTTCCTTTTGAAAGGAAAATATATATTGAAATTGAATGGCTGCAAGTTTGCTCTAGTTCAAATCATTTGATAATAATTTCGTCGAAAATGTTAATTGGTTGCTGTTGTATAGGTCTATGACGTTTCGTGTGGGAAAAATGAGGAAGTGGTTGGTGGGGCGACCATTCACCTGTTCAACATGAAGAAACAGCTCAAGACTGGTAAGCATAAGCTTAGACTTTGGGCGGGCAAAGAAGCAGATGGCTCTATTAATACGAACACACCAGGAAAGGTAATGTTTATAATGAATTGGTCTGTTTCCTTTCATTATTTGCGGTTTGTTTGATCATCATTTTTCATTACATTAGGTACCTAAAGAGGAGAGAGGGGAACAAGAGCGGTTGGAAAAACTAGTGAATAAGTATGAGAGAGGGCAAATCCAAAGAGTTGATTGGCTTGACCGGCTTGCATTCAAATCCATGGAGAGAGTTAAGGAACGTGAGAGCGTGAAAAATGGGAGTTCTCATTTGTATGTCGTCATTGATTTCTGCAGCTTCGAGCACCGAGTGGTTTTCCAGGTACTATCAATTTGCCTATAGTCTTTATTCATCTTGTGAACGCTCTATGATATACCGAATTCCCATTGTTAATTTTTTTTCGATTATCAAGTCTTGGTTTCACTTGGCTCTTTCTGTTGCGGCCACATGCCTTTCTTTAATCGACTACCTTCACCATCTTTGAAGAGCAACATTACTAATATAGTCGTTTGACTTTGATGTAATGATTTTGTGTATTGCCAGATATCTAGTCCTTGTTCTTATACTATCATCGTATTAGATTATCATGTATCTGTTTTTCATTGTCAATATAGTTTGTCGTATTAGATTATCATGTGTCGAGTGCAATAGGAGCTGAAATTTGACTAGTTGTTGTCGTCATAAATAATTTTAAAGAATCCTATTCAACTACTACTATTAGTTTTTGTAACAAGGCATCGGATCACCTGAGAATTCAAACTAAATAGTACTTTTGGTGTGTAGGAGTCTGGTGCAAACTTCTTGATGCCGTCCCCAATAGCCTCGACGAATGAACTGGTTACAGTTTGGGACCCTGAAGTTGGAAAGATTAACCCCTCCGAGCACAAGCAACTAAAGCTGGCTAGAAGCTTAAATCGTGGCATCATTGACAGAGATCTAAAGCCTAGCAGTACAGAGAGGAAGTAAGTTTTATTTATATGTAACATTTCCCTTCTTTTCTAAATGTTTTACAGCTTCCTTTACTGATTATCTTGCTTGATATGTTCAGTTTCCAGAAAAAAAATCATTTCAAATCTCCAAAAATATAACACTATATATGCTAATATATCTTCTTATTTAGTTCTACAAATTCCTATCTTCAGAATTAGCATAACATAAATGAGTTTTGGTTCTGAATTATTTACACCTAATTCGATGTGTCCAGTTTTTTCCTTATCTAACTGATACCATATATGTAACTTCACAACTGCATAATGCGTTACTTAACTTACTTTAATTCACAACGTTTATGACTTATGATGCCGTCAAAACTATTTCATCCTTTTTGCTACTCAGCAAGCCTCTCTGATATTCAATAGGTCCATACAAAGAATATTAAGATATCCACCAACTCGGACTTTGACCGGAGAGGAGAAGCAGCTCCTCTGGAAGTTTCGTTTTTCATTGATGTCTGAGAAAAGAGCGCTGACAAAATTCTTGCGCTGTGTTGAATGGAGTGATGTTCAGGTAAAACTTTGTAAATCTCAATGCTCTTACGTAATCCTAACGGCTTTGTAGTTTTCAACAGAACAGAAGTATTTTGCATGACTACCTAAATTACTATAATCAACAAACCATTAGTGGAGGATGTATAATTGGAACGAATTCAGTCTATTTACTTGTTCTTGATGTTAGCACTTATTGGTTGCTAAGCATAGTCTAATTTTGCCCGTCCCGGTGTTCATCATTTTTACTCATTAATTTTCACTATTGTAAACAGGAAGCAAAGCAGGCATTAGAACTGATGGGCAAGTGGGAGACTATTGATGTATGTGATGCTCTGGAGCTTCTATCTCCAGTCTTTGAGAGCGAAGAGGTTATTTATCCGTACTTTGTTCCATTTCATTTCCTGTTTCAACAGTCTTTAGATTATTATATATTTAAGTGTGATATATAAAATTCAGCATGAATAATTTGATACATTATGAGGAACATAGCATCCATAAATTAAATCAAGCAGGGAACTATTTGTGTTCTACATTTTTAATAGAGAATGTCGTAAACTAAACAGTGCATTTAAATTTTATTTTCTCCTCCAGGTCCGTGCATATGCCGTGAGTGTTCTTCAAAGAGCTGATGATGAAGAGCTCCAGTGTTACCTTCTTCAGTTGGTTCAAGCACTTCGTTTTGAACGTTCTGACAAGTCTCGCCTTAGTTATTTCCTCGTGGAACGATGTAAGCGTGATGGTAAAGAGAAATCTTGTTTTCTAGGAATGTTTATATATTTACATTCATCTAAATCCACTACTCTTTTTACAGCATTGTGCAATATTGACTTGGCTAGCTTTCTCCGATGGTATGTGGCTGTTGAACTCCATGATCCTGTATATGCTAGACGTTTTTACAGCACCTACGAGCTGTTAGAAGAAAGTATGTTAAAGGTATGTAATTATTTTCCTCGTATTTTCTATCCCTCTGCATCGTTTTAGTAGGCCCCTTATATCTGTTTATACTGATTTGCTGACCTTTTCATAAATTAATAAGCTTAAACTGTTCAGTCAAGATTCCTCTTCTTAGCATTACCAGTCGTTTAATACGGATCTGAAGGGGACTAATTCTGTGCTTCCTCTTCTCGGTGAATGTATCGACTATTTTGTATTGGCTGACTGGTGAGTTTTGACGTGTCATATTCACAGCTAGGGCCTACTGCAAATGGTGACGAAGATGGTTTTAAGCTTTGGCAGAGTTTGGTGCGTCAGACGGAACTGACTGCACAGTTGTGTTCGATAATGAGGGATGTGAGAAATGTAAGAGGTGGAACTCAGAAAAAGATTGAGAAGCTTAGGCAGCTCCTATCCGGGCTTCTTAGTGAGCTTACCTACTTCGACGAGGTACTTGCAAAATTGCTAATTTTATTATGCCTTTGATCATGATTCACACCTCTTAAAAAGTGCGTAACACGTATCATTATTGTAAATCTATATTTTTCAGCCAATACGTTCGCCTCTGGCACCGAGGGTCCTCATAACGGGGATCATACCATCAGAATCATCGATCTTTAAAAGTGCTCTGCACCCTTTACGGCTGGCGTTTCGAACATCAACCGGAGGAAGCTGCAAGATCATATTCAAGAAGGGTGATGATCTTAGGCAAGACCAATTGGTAGGTGCTGCTGTTTATATTATAGTGTATTCATTTCTTATAAAGATTTTATCTTCTATTCCGTATTTTACGCTTAAAATCAGGTCATTCAAATGGTATCTTTAATGGATCGATTGCTGAAGCTGGAGAATCTCGACTTGCATTTGACTCCCTACAGAGTGTTAGCAACTGGGCATGATGAAGGCATGCTGGAATTCATTCCCTCAAAATCTTTAGCCCAGGTCTTTGGCATACTTTCACCGTTGCTTCGAACTCGAACGTTTTACTTAGCTTATGATGCCAAGATGTTAGCTTTTCTTCCTTTTTCAGATTCTATCAGAACACAGGAGTATCACAAGCTACCTGCAGAAATTCTACCCAGACGAAGATGCACCGTTCGGGATAACGGCCGCCTGCCTCGAAACATTCATAAAAAGCTGTGCTGGCTACTCAGTCATCACTTACATATTAGGCATTGGTGACAGGTCATTTCTTGAATGATATTTCAAGATCTCTTTTTTCTTGATTTTTCTTGAATTAATCCGATCGTCATCTTAACATTCCATATGATCCATTGATTTTTGTGCGACATTATGAATAAATATAGCTCTTGTTTTAAGAATCTTCTCATCCACAGGCACCTTGACAATCTGCTGCTGCAAGACGACGGGCGGCTCTTCCACGTGGACTTCGGTTTCATCCTCGGGAGAGACCCGAAACCCTTCCCTCCACCCATGAAGCTCTGCAAGGAAATGGTGGAAGCCATGGGCGGAGCGGAGAGTCAGTACTACACAAGATTCAAATCCTACTGCTGTGAGGCTTACAACATTCTTAGAAAATCCAGCAACCTCATACTCAATCTCTTCCACTTGATGGCTGGCTCAAACATCCCAGACATCGCCTCTGATCCTGAAAAGGGCATTCTCAAGGTCTGATTTTTTTTACTATTAACTACTCCCTCCGTCCCATTAAAATAATCCAGTTTCATTTAGGCGCGGTTTTAATTCGAGTAATTGATGCGTTTAAAGTTGTGGGTACCACAAAAATGTGTTGATGTGCGTAGAGCTGTGGGCTCCTCAAAGAAGTGGCGATGTGTGTAAAGTTGTGGGTCCCACAAAAAAGTGTCCACCAGTCATTATGGTGCGGTTTTTAAGGAGAGTAGTTGATGCGTGTAAAGTTGTGGGTCCCTAAAAAAAATGTTGATGTGTGTAGAGTTGTGGGTCCCTAAAAAAAGTGGCAAGCCAGTCATTATGTTACGATTTTTAAGGAGAGTAAATTGATGTTGTAAAGTTGTGGGTCTCTCTGAATAAGTGTTGGTAATAATTTGTCAAAAAAGAAAACTTGATAACTACAATGCGACAGTCGGAAAAAGTATATTGAACTATTTCAATGGGAATTCAAGGAAGATTAACATTTTGATTTGATTGGTTTGATTGCAGCTTCAAGAGAAGTTTCGTTTGGATTTGGATGATGAGGAGTCGATACACTTCTTTCAAGATCTGATCAATGAGAGTGTGAGTGCACTTTTCCCACAAATGGTTGAAACCATTCACAGATGGGCACAATACTGGCGTTAGTCTTTGTATTCAAATCTTGTATATATATATATATATATTTGCTTCTTGCTGGACTTGATTTCATTTGATATGAATCTTCAATTTTTTGCGTGTGAAATTACTGTTTTATCCAAAGTTGGAAAGAGCCGAGGTAGGTGGGTGGGAGATCTGAATCAACTATGGCAACCAGAAGATTAGTTTATTACATTATGGAGTCATAACTATAGTGAAATGACATTTATGCCCTGTCGGTGCATCTCTGGTGCGCATTCTAGCAATTGCAACCGGTCAATACTGCCTCTGCATAGACGTGGCGGCGGATCTGGATTGCGCCGGGTGCGTACTGACGCCGTTGACAAATAACGGAGCCTTGTATAGACCTTGTTTGGATGCAAGATTTTTTAATTTTGGTAGTTGGAAATTGAAATACAGTGTTTGAAATAATTTAAATAAGTTTGAATTCTTCACCGTTTGTATTTTTTAATGTTTGGAATGTACGATTTTATTTCTTTTAAACTGAAAATAACACAGAATAAGTAGAAGTCCATAAATGAGTCAGAGATGCTTTTAAAGCAAGTCCGAAAAAATTGAAAAACCGCTCATGAGAATATTTGCATTATTGAGATGCTTGCATTTTATAAAAGCAGTAATAAAAGAAAATTGAGAAACCGCTTATGAGAATATTTGTATTATTGTTTTTCTTAATAAAATTAATTTTTTTTAATATTACAAACATTAATAATTTTTGCTTAAAAAAGACTTTAATCAACTTTAAATATAAATAACTAAAATCCTTATAAAATGACACTGTCCTAGTTAATTAATTAAGTTCCTGATGTAACTCTTCTAATGATTATCTTACCTTAATTTACTTATTTTCTTTTTATTACAAAGTTTCTGATTTTACTCTCGTCATAAATATTTTTTCCAATTTCTTTATTAGCTAGTAGTCATTGATTAATGATGATGAAACAATTTGACACGAAATTGGGAATTTAAATTGGCATTTGCGAATAACCAAACAAGGGGAAAATTCTATCCTGCACCGGGTCCATAGCTTAAACGACCTTGGCTGCCACATCAGCTTTCTTCTAAAAATATAAAAGAATTCTTAACAATCTCCCCACATCCCTCTCTTCTCTTAACTCCTCCGCTTCTCTTCAAAGATAGCAGCTGCGGGTTTCTCGTCAAAAAAAAAAAAAAATTCTTAACAATCTCCCCACATCCCTTTCTTCTAAAAATTCAAAGCTTTTAGAATGAATAATTATTCCGTGTTTTGTTGCAAGGAGACTAAGTATTCATCTGCAAATAACCTCGTCGGAATTTCCTGAAGCTCAGGCGAGAAAGAGGGCGACCGCTGTGAGACGATGCAATGGTGAACTTGCCGAATCTAGATCTATTGTCTACGATGAGAAGAAACAGATCTAACAATTATCCATCTGTGAGAATATCATTAGTAAGAAGGCGGAGGAGTTTATAGAAGAGAGGGATGATGTGGCAGGTTAAGGACCACAGGGTCCATAGTTTAAGCTATGGATCCGGTCCAGGATAGAATTTTCCCAAACAAGGCACTAGACAAAATCTTAAACAATCACCCCGGCGCATTTTAGCAGTTAGTGTTGTAGTTTACCATCATCATTTTCTCTTTCCAAGATTCCGAAGTAGCTCTAGCTCACACTCCTCTCTCTCTCTCTCTCTCTCTCTCTCTCACACACACACACACACACACACATCAAGCAACCGAAGCAAACAATGCTTGTGAGCAGCTGATCCATCTCTACTCTCACTGCATGAGTTTATAGCTCTCTGCACTACAGAGCTGAACACCGGTTGGCCTACTTCAAGCAGATCCGGCCGGCCTCAGGTTCTTCTCGTTCCTTCTACTCATAACTTCGACGTTGACTCAGTTTTTGCTCGATTTGAAGCTGCGCATTTCAGTTCTGTTGTTTAATTTTTTTATCGTTTCCTTTTTTTGGCTCGTTATTACAGTTTGAGGTAGAACGAAAATGATGAATCGTCCCTCATTTGTGCTATCCCAAAATGGAACTTTCCGAGCTGAAAACCTAGGAGCTAATGCGTTAGCCTTGATTGAGAATCTCTGCTTCACTCTATTTGTTATCGTCGTTTTGGTTTTCACTATAATTGCCGCAACTTACCAGCCGGAAGATCCGCTATTTCACCCTTCATCGAAGATCACGACTTTCCTCACATCCAACTCGAACGCCACTTTCAAATCTGATATTGGTGTGGTTAAGACCGGGGAGGATTTCGTCGCCTCGAATCAGACCGCATTCGCTACGTTTATTAACATAACCGATGTTGATTCCATGGTTGGAACCACCTTCCCTGAGCAGCCTCAAGAAGAGGCGCTCCCCGAGACGACTGAATGTAGGCTCGACGATCAAATCAACTGTCGCGATCCGGATGTTTTCCATCTCTTGATGAAGTCCGCCATTGAGAAGTTTCAGGACATCCATTTCTACCGGTTTGGGAAGCCGGTTGCAGGGGACAATGCTAGCTCTTGCCACATGGCGTGGCGGTTTAGGCCGAAAGAAGGGAAGGCGGCAGCATTTTACAAGGATTATCGGAGCTTCGCGCTTGAGAGATCTGATAATTGTACTCTTAGTGTGGCTGGGATTGGGGAATATCATTCGGGTGGGAATGCTAGGAAGAGAAGGGGGAAAGGAAGGGGGAGGAATAGGGAGAAGGATAAGGAGGTGTTTGAGAAGGTGCCAGCTAAGGTGGAGGAAAATCCGATTGCCCTACCGGATGTGGGGGAAACTGTGGATGATGCTCTCCCTGCAGTTGAATCGGAGGGTTCGTTTAGTCATGGTAAGTACTTGATATATTCGGGTGGGGGCGATAGGTGCAAGAGTATGAATCAGTATCTATGGAGTTTCATGTGTATGTTAGGTGAGGCGCAGTATTTGAACCGAACACTTGTTATGGATTTGAACATGTGTTTATCTAAGATGTACACTTCTTCCGGCCAAGATGAAGAAGGCAAAGACTTTAGATTCTACTTCGACTTCGAGCACTTGCTGGATTCAGCATCTGTTCTAGATCAAACCCAGTTCTGGTCAGATTGGAGCAAGTGGCAGAAAAAGGATGGGTTGAATCTTCATCTTGTGGACGATTTTAAAGTCACTCCTATGAAGTTAGCCGATGTTAAGGATACCGTGGTCATGAGGAAGTTCGGTTCCGTTGAGCCTGATAACTACTGGTACAGAGTTTGTGAAGGTGATGCAGAATCTGTCATTGAAAGGCCTTGGAGAATGATATGGAAGTCTAGAAGGTTGCTGGATATCGCCTCCGCTATTTCATCCAGAATGAACTGGGATTTTGATTCTGTTCATATTGAAAGAGGGGAGAAGGCTGCCAACAAGGAGCAATGGCCTAATCTTGATAGAGACACTTCTCCAGAAGCCCTTCTGTCAGCATTGAAATACAAAGTTGAAGATGGGAGAAACCTTTATATTGCAACGAACGAGGAAGACACGTCCTTCTTTGATCCTCTGAAGGACAAATACTCCACACACTTTCTTGATGAGTACAAAGATTTATGGAACTCTGAGAGTGATTGGTATACCGAGACGACTAAGCTCAACAATGGGAATCCGGTGGAGTTCGATGGCTACATGAGGATATCCGTCGACACTGAAGTGTTCTTGAGGGGGAAGAAGCAGATTGAGACTTTTAATGATCTCACAAAGGACTGCAAAGATGGAGTCAATACCTGCACATCTGCTAGCTGAAATCACATACAGAAGGTTTACTCTTGATTCATGCTAGTTTGGGACAATCAACAATGCCTTGTGTACTACTTTCGCTCTTGTGTTGCTTTCTAGGTTTCTTTTTTTTTTCCTTTTCCAGTCCTTTTTTGTTTCATTAATGATAGATTCATGTGATAAGTTGTTGAAGAGTACTGGTAGTTTGAAGAGGGAGACAGAGATTTGTTTCATCTTTTGTTTGTTCTTCATACAGAACTTGTTGCATTTTTGTATTGTTTTCTTGATTTGCCCACAATTGTTTTGATCCCTTTCCTTAATCTTGGCTGTATGAACTTAAATTTTGCTGATTATCTATAATGACTTCTTGATTTCATTTGGTCCACTCACGTGTAGATCGGTATTCAATATTATACAATATTAATATTCCAAATCAGATATGCTCCCTTCGTCTCATAATTCTTATCCCTTATTCCTTTTCGGGACGTCTCATAATTCTTGTCCCTTTACCTAAAATAGAAAATTATTACACACACTTTATTTAAGGGCTTCATCATCGTACCCACAACCAACCACTCTCCTAAATTCCCGTGCCAAAAGAAAGGAGACAAGAATTTGTGGACGGGGAGTACTAATTTTTATGGCGTGACAAACCAAGATTACAAAAAAGAAAAATGCAATCTCTTGTGCTTATCCATTATCTTGTCATAAATAGCATTTAGTGATATTAACAACAGAAGCATTTTTTGTGGCTAGAAATCTGGAATTCCTAAAGAAACCTCAAGAATATAAACTTGAAAACTTCATGAAAAAAAAAAAAAAAAACATTTCTTCATCAAATGCCAACATTTTTCTTATTTTCCTCTTAAAGAAGAAAACACAATCCATTCAAGATTGGAACAACCTTTGCACCTCATTGATTTGTAATCATTCCCAGGTAATAATAATACATATGCAATCTTGTTTCTTTCTTCAAATTTTCAAGATTTGAGATATGCCCTTCCCATGATTGTTTCTCAAATTCGAGAACAAAAGTTCACATGTTCGAATCTCAATTCATTCCAGAATGGCAGAAGAATCCATGACAGGCAAGAAGATGGAGAAACCAACCACCAGTACCACTGTCTCAAACCAAACAAGAACAGCCTCTCTCCCTTCCCAACCCACGTCTCTCACAAAGGCCAGCAGTCTCAAACACAACTGCTTGTGCTCTCCAACCACACACGTCGGCTCGTTCAGGTGTCGGTATCACAGAACCGGGGACCACCTCACGCGCAACAGCATGTCCGTTGGCTCCAAGCTCTCGGACCTTGGAGCCAAGACGAACACATGACCCGCCCGAGGCTCCTAGCTTGTATACCTGCATATTCATGAATAGATTCTTGAAGTATTAGCTGTTTATATTAACAGCAGCTTTTTCTGTATACATGTATGATGATGATACAGAACCATGTAGTTTCATGCTATTGAAATGATGATGATTTTCATAACATATGGCCACAATGAGTTTCATAACCTATCATATGCAGTAGCATATAAGGCTGACCCGTCGCTACAAGAGGACGCGGAATACTGGCAGCTTAAGAGCTTTCTCGTTTTCTTGATTTCTATACATGCTAATGTGCTGTTACTCACATAGGGCAAGTTTCTTCCTCGCCTTCTCGAGGGATAATCATGTGGTTCCGACAGAGTGGGCACGTCGTGTTCCAGTAGTTGAGCCACCTCTCGAGGCAGGGCTTGTGGAAGACGTGGCCGCAGGGGAGGTGGTTGATCTCCGAGTTGGGCTCGAATTCGGTTAGGCAGATGGGGCATTCTTGCTTGGGGTGTTTGGATATGAAGGCGGATTCGTATTGGATTGAGGGCGTGCGGCTTCTGAACTCCTCCATGTACGAGTCCGAGGGGCTTCTGCAGCATCCGGATGGGTGTGAGGGTTCCACGGTGAACTCTTCCCATGATGAAACGTCGATGCCTATGACGTGGAGGATGGAGCGGAAGATTTCTTTGAAGATGGAGATGGATATGGCTGTGTTGGCTAGGATTACACAGAGGACTCCAGCGTCTTCTGGAGTTGGGTAAGATGATATAGCCATTCTGACCGCCGGACCTAAGCAAAACCCGAGTCTATGATTAGCCAACACGAAAGAAAACGAATGCCCTCCGGCTTGAATTATGGTCACTTCTGAAAAGCAAATGCAATCACAAGAAGTGAACTAAGCAATCATGTGAGTAGAGACAAACAAAAGCCAACCGAGTTTGATGGATCAAACAAATCAATCTATAATAGTTACAAAAATACACCCAATACAAAATCAAAGTGAAGTTGTGATTGAAATGTCAAAATCCATCATCATCATCATCATCTAGGCCAGGGTCAGAGCGGCTTGTGTGTACTACAAGAGTGTCGACATGTGGCGTATGTGGTCCACTATTTTGAATGAAAAGCGCCACACGTCGCCGCCGCTTGTGGTGACACACGTTGTGGTACATCTAAACCGTTGTGGGCCAAGATACTATGTTCATGCTCAAAGTAGCAGGTGCAAGTGCAATAAAGTAAAGCAAATCTGATGCATTATTACAAGCTGACAATTATAAGGTAAACTTTTTCTACAATCTTCAAACATTAATCTTAACTTCATTGACAAGATTTAAGAGAAAGCTAAAGGAACAAGATATAGATTTTAATTAACCATCTAAAATAATAGTATCATTAAACAGAACACAATCACAAGATTAAACTAAACCTTAACAACTGAACATCAAAAGAAGGAAAAAGGCCTCTTAAGAAGGAAAGATCCACATAAAGTTAGCATCTTGAAACACCCCAAAAGATTCCTCTAATTCCATAAATAAAACCAACCTAGTTTGCAGGATAATACAGTCTAAGACATCCCAAAATCCCACAAATAAAAAATTGTTTGACTATCAAACACCACAGCAAGAAACCATGGAAATACTTACAGCTGGAGAAGCTGAGCTGAAGAAAGTTATCTTCTTTGTCCCAAAAATCTGCGGAGAAAGTTAACTTGTTGTCCTGTGCAAGCAAAGATGAGTTGGGGGTTTGAAAATGGCAGATAAATATTAAGTCTTTATTTAAAGATTGTTCCTAATTTATACTGCTGATAAAAGAGCTGTTGACCCCACCACCAATTATCACTTTCCCCTCACTCTCCCATGTTACATTGTCACTACTTTATTTTCTCTCACCAGGTGGAATTGAGGAGAGAGAGAGAGAGAGAGAGAGAGTGAGCTCAATCTAAGCTTTTTATATTGCATAACGTTGGGAGTGTTTCCACCCACCGTTTGCATCTGAAGTATCTTATCTTAATTCTCAAATGTATATACTTAAATTATTTTTCTTAATAAATATATTTAACTTATACAATTTTTTAAATATATATGTTTATAGCAAATCACAATTAGGGGTGTTTTGCAAATGCTTATCATAATCATTTCTCTTTTATTTTTCATTAAAATTGAAAATAATCATTTTAAAGTAAAATAAGGAGGTTTTAGTATCAATAATAAAAAAACATCTATATTTAGTAGTTTCGAAAAATATCAAAATTATCTCAATGGTGCTTAAAAAACTGTTTAATTAAATCGTTTAACTATTCAATTTTTAAAAAAACTACCGTAATAGACAAATTTTTCATTACATTAAAAAACTGTTTATATTATCAATAAACAGATAAGTGCTTTAAATAAACATTTGCAAATACCTCTTCGATACTCTTTCTTTTTCCTCAAAGTATTTTCATTCATTGTATGTAAAATATTTTATGCGTATCATGTGATTTTGTTGATTGTGCCTCCATAGTCAAATCTATTATTTTGTGAAAGAATCTACTTGTACAATGTACCAAATCCATAAACCAAGACAAGAATCCTATTTTATACAGTTAAACCTCGATAAAGTAATAACCTTGGGACCGAGAAAAAATATTCATCTAACGAAGTTATTACTTTATCGAACATTATTTTAATGCATTGACCCATACCAGGACTGGAAGAAATTATTATCTTAGCGATGTTATTACTTTATCGAGATTTAACTGTAATTCTAATTAATTCACGTGCACGGTGCATCTCAATCAACAATAATCGAAACACAAATTAAATGATTAGTTAGTGGGCAATTAAGTACATTTATTCATTGAGATTTGTTTGATTAAATTTGTTTAAATGATATATAAACATGGAATTAGATAGAAAATATCTTGATACTCCACACCTTTTAAATACCCACTTTCCTTGGGGCCATGTGTGATTTCCATGTGTGGATTGTGTCACATTCACCTTTTGTAGTTAGTTAACCTATAATTGCATTTAAAGCTTAGGTTACTAAATTTTAATTGAATTGGACAGCATGATTTACTCATTTAAGATTCTATTATCGATCAAATAATGAATGCCCATACAATATTATATTTAATTTAATTAAATTAAGGTGTTGCCCATAATTATAAATAGGGATTATTTGTGGACCCATAAAGAGTCGAATCACGAAGCTATTATAAAAAATCATTTTATTAATTATTTTTGAAGAGATTGGCAATCTTTGGTAAGATTTGCTCACCAATTTATAATTGGGTTTTTAATAAAGTTGGTGTCTTGATACACGAAATGTTGGTACATGTGGTAAAAAAGGGTTGGTCAAGGAGAGAGAAGATAATAATAAAACAAAATAATTAATTAATATGATAATTATTTAATATTAATAATAGTGGTTATAAGTTGCATAAACTTGTACAGTTAAATCTCGATAAAGTAATATTCGATAAAGTAATAATCTTGTTAAAATAATAATTTGTTGGGGTCCCGATATGGGTTAATGCACTAAAATAATATTTAATAAAGTAATAATCTCGTTAAATGAATATTTTTTTCTCGATCTCAATGTTGTTATTTTATTGAAGTTTAACTGTATTTGAAATTAAATTGAGCAAGAGAGAGTTAAAATCAAATACCTAATGGGCCTAACAAAGCCCAATATAACTTAAATGGGTTATTTGACCCAAACCAAATAAGATCACAACTGTATAAGCCCAATAGTGTAAACCCTAGCTAGCTTCTATCTGGATCCTAATTTCTTGACCCGTTAGATAGTCTAATGTAGGCTTTTCGAATATTCTTATAATATTCGTTTTTACATTAGTAAATATTATGTCTATCATTTTTTATAAACTTTCTCCTACATAAATTTCTTTCTAGTTCGGAGTTGAATAAAATTATGTAAGAAAAAGATTTTTTTAAGTGTGTGTATAAGAATATGGGGTTACTAGTGAGGTAAGGAGGGATCCAATTTTTTTAGGTTTAAAAGTTAATTTTTGAATTTTTAAAAATTAAGATAGCAATAATGAGAACTTAATTATAAAGTAGAAAATTAATAGCAGGACGGATGAAGTATATTTATTTCTCTCTCCAATTTTAATTTCATTAATTTATTAAAAGTCTTCACTAGAGTAGAATCTCAACACATATATAATTAAATCTCGATAAAGTTATAATTTTATTTAAATAATACTTTCTCTGTCCCGTTATTTGTGGCTCAATTGATTTCGGCACGGGAATTAAGAGAGTAGATGATAAAGTATGAGAGAGAGAGTAGATGATAAAGTATGAGAGAGAAGATGAGTAAGATAGTGAGAGAGTATGAGAGAGATGATGATAAAATAGGAGAGAGAATGTAATAAAGTAAGAGAGAGAAGATGATAGAGTAGAAGATATAATAATTTTTTTACCAAATTAGGAAAGTGACCACAAATAACGGGACACCCCTTTCGGGAAAGTGAGCCACAAATACGGGACAGAAGGAATATTTATTTATGTTCCGACATGAGTCAATACATTAAAATAATATTAAATAAAATAATAATTCATTAAATAAATATTTTTTATTAGTAAAAAATATTATTATTAGTATATTATCGTGAAAAGATTTTTCAAAACAATTAAATAAATGATTCTTATTAATGGGGGAACTGATAAGTAGTACTCCCTCCGTCCCATTGGAAGCGTCTTGTTTCCAATGGGCACGGATATTAAGAAAATGATAATGTGTGGTGTATATTGTTTGACTTTTGGATAGTTAAATCTTGTCCACATATTTTTGCCTTTTTTAGAAACAAGACGCTTCCAATGGGACGCCCAAAATGGAAAACAAGACGCTTTCAATGGGACGGAGGGAGTAGTATTAAAAATTATGAGTATCTTTTTCAAGAAAAGGACAGGGGCCGTCACACCCGCTTTCTTCTACAACTATACTTTCTCTCTCCTGCACTTTTTATCAATTTTCCTAATATTTTATTCAGCTTCCGTCAAACAACTCAGCTCCAAAAATCCCAATCTTCTGTTGCTGGACAGAGAGAGAGAGAGAGAATTCGTTCCGGAAAGGTCAGATCTTTATCTTTTTCTGTGCTTTTTTATTAGCGTTTTAAGTGAGACTCAAAGCTGCAGAAAAGCTCTTCCACCCTTTTCATCTTCCATGTGATAGAACTGATTGTTCGATGCCTTTTTGCTGATAATAATTTAGTTATAGAAATTATCTAACCATTCTTCTTGGAAATCTCCTTTTCTTTTGCTAGTTCTTTCTTATTCTTCTTCCAATTTTGTGATGGTTGAATATATTTGAGCAATTAGACAGAGAAATTGGATAATCTTAGCTCAGAATTTTATAATTTGAGTATTTTTAGTTTTGGTCGGTATATATATTGATATCCAGCTGAGATTATGGGAAGAGTTTGCCTTTGAGCTTTTGGATTACTGAGTTTTGCATCTTTCTTCAATGGAAAATAAAAATAAAAATAAAAATACTACGATCCTGCGTTGTAATTTCTGATGATTGTAGTTGGTCTTGAGGTGAAAATGTAAGTTTTAGTTTGCTGAAAAAAAAGATTATCCTAATCTGAAGAACAGAAGAAGAAGTTAAAGGGGTGTTTACTGCTACAAATAAAAACTAATTGCAAAATCGTTGTGATTTTTTGGACTATTAAACTACATAGATTGACTTTCTTGTCTGGATCTTGCTTCCAACATGCTGTAATCAGAAGCATTATTTTCGCCTTTCTTCCTTTATAAATTGAAAAAAGATCGAAATGGATTATGGCTTTACGCATGTTGTTGAAGAACTTGTTCGTATAATTCTTATGCAATAAGGTAGGATGTCTCTGTATACTCTTAAGGGAGTTTGTCCTGCTCCGATTTTCGGATATGTAGTCTCGTTATCTATTACTCGTTGAAATGAGGACTGTTCACTTTGTTATTCTGGTAATCAAATAATTAGTATTCTGGTAATCTTATAATTAGTATTCTGGTAATCTTATTACAGACTGATGGTAGTTAACAACATACATACTTCTAATAACTCTTCCTTTTAGTGCAGATAGTGTTATTTATCCTGCCGCTGAACAAACTACAACACGCTTCCAAGATAACTTCCCAACGATTCTCTGATTATCCGGAGCTGAATACTTGATTTATATATATATATATATATATATATATATATATATATATATATATATTATATTGCAATTTTGAAACATGGGTTATCTCTGTGATTTCTGTGGGGAGCAAAGATCCGTAGTCTACTGTCGGTCCGATGCAGCTAGTTTATGTTTGTCTTGTGACTGCACTATACATTCTGCAAATGCCCTCTCAAGGCGCCACCCGAGGACACTTGTTTGTGAAAGATGCAATTCTCAGCCAGCTTTTGTTCGGTGTGTCGAGGAGAAGATATCCCTTTGCCAGAATTGTGATTGGATGGTACATGCTGGTTCAAATGTAAGTCCTGCACATAAGAGGCAAGCTGTTAACTGTTACTCTGATTGCCCTTCAGCTTCAGAACTTTCTGCACTTTGGCCCTTTCTAAGTTCGGTTGGAGTTTCCATACACGAGCAGGAAATAAGTTCTATGAGTATTACTGATAGCAGGGCAATAGCTAGTGGCAAGCATAATGTGGACTTGGATAAATCGGCAGTTTGGATGGAGTCATTAACACCTCTTCTCGATCCCAGCCTGCCGAATGTGGATCAGCCAACTGCGTCTACTAGCTCTTCCATGTCTAAGGTATCATCAATATTTGCATAATCAAATATGTGAATAATGACAGAATCTTTTTCATTCTTGTATGAGCTATGTACTCTGATGGACACTGCTGAGGTGTAGTGAGGTGTCAAGACTTACTACTGCATTCTCTTATCTGGCTTAGTTGTCCGAGACTGTTGTTGAACTTGGATAAATCGGCAATTTGTCCCGTCTTTATGATAATTCAACTACTAGCTAAAATTTGTGAATACTCAACAAATAGGAAAAAATATGGGTAATTTGAAATATGACTAGTGTTATATCTGACTTTTCCCCTGCTTCACTAAACTGCATCTGCTAATGCTGGTTATAATGGATACAATTGTAATAGTAAACAACTTGACTGCGTCAAAAGCTTCTTTAGGTTTACTAACAAATGTCTGAAAGATTATAAAATGCTGATTTTATCATGGAATAATTAGTGGTAGAAATAATTATCCAAAGAAGGGAAGTTGTAATGTTGTATTTCTAATGTGCTGATGATTTTCTGGGTCTTCTCCTTGCTTTGCAGGTTCTCTCATCAGGAGGAAAAAGACATGCCTTGTGTGGAGATGGTGAGTTTTATGATAATCTCGATATGGATGAGATTGAGTTGGGTATTGAAAACTATGAAGAAATTCTCGGCATGGCCCTTGACAATCCGAAAACTATTTTTGGCAACGACGGGATATTTGGGACGAAAGATATGTCCAGATCCAACTGTCGAGGTGCCTCTGCTGCTGAAGTATCATCAACTGGAGGGGTGAAGGTGAATGTGATGCAACCAGCTTGCAGCAATGCAGCATCTGCAGACTCTGTTATCAGCTGCAAAACCGATCCAAACTTATGTTTCACAAGGCAGGATTACTCGGGCCTCTCGTTTTCTGGTCTTACCGGGGAAACTGGTGCTGGAGATTTTCAAGATTGTGGGATTTCATTTATGGCGATGGTAAGAGATCCGCCGTGGTATCCTCCGGGTCCGGAAAGTTCCGTGCTCTCTACTAGCCGGACTAATGCTGTCATGCGGTACAAAGAGAAGAAGAAGGCGCGAAAGTGAGATTTTTCATTGAATTCATTACGCATTAGTATTTCCTCTTCTTGCATTAGTATGAAGTACTCCCTCTGTCCCACTGTTTCTGAGGCATTTCTTTTCGGCGCTGGGATTTAGGTAGTGTAGTTAATGCAAGTGATAAAGTATGAGAGAGAGGGTAGATGATAAAGTAGGAGAAATAATATGAGTGAGATAGCAAGAGAGTTAGATAAAGTATGAGAGAGAAAATGAGTGAGAGTAATGTTAAAATAAATAAAGTAGGAGATAGTGTATTAATTTTTTTGCCAAATGAGGATTGAGTCAGAAATAATGGAACGTCCCAATTGACAAAGTGAGTCATAAATAATGGGTCGGAGGGAGTATTTTTATCTTTCGTTCCTTTATACATGTTTTGACAATTTGAAGGGCATAATGACAGATTTGAGAAGAAAGTGAGGTACGAATCTCGCAAGGCAAGAGCAGACGTACGGAGGCGTGTGAAGGGACGGTTTGTCAAGATCGGCGAGGCTTACGACTACGATCCACTAAGCCCAAGCAAGAGCTATTGAGTATTGAATTTGGAGATCCTTAACGGATGAAGCCTTCCACGTATCGACTACGATTTAATGGCTACGAGCAGATAAAGCTCTAGTCCCGTGTTCTTTATGGAAGAAGACATGAATTCTGAATTCCCGTCTAAACTACAAGCTGATCTTCTTTATCAAGGTACGCGACTTTCTTTCTATCGACAGTTCTTCACCGGTTTGTCAGATTTACATGAGAAGATGCTAGCCGCTACCTTCGGTGCGCTCTGGGTAAACCTCAACTCCTTGTGCAGTAGCCTGCAAACCGGAGATTAAACCACCCTCAGGTGACAGGCTCACACAGAATGGCTTCAGTGAGGATTGAACCCATGACCTGTCGGTCCCGGGAAACCTCACCTCAACCACTCTGCCATCCCCTCTACGTAGCGGGACGCTACTCTACATTCCTTGTTAAAGAGTTATAGTATTAGCAGAAAGGCTGCAATTTGTTGATTTTGTATGCCCTAATTTGTTAATTATTTGTACATGTAGCAGGAGCCTAGAGAGGGCTTAATATACTTTTAGTTTGTAGTCTCTGCTACTTCTTCACATGCTTGCTATATCGGAAACAAAGATACTACTTGTGTGGAAATACGAACTAAGCTACATGCGGTCGGTTATACCGTTTTGTATTGCCATTTTTGGAATTGGGCCTTAGCTCTCACTTTTTCTATTGAATATCCATTTGGGAAAAAACCAGAACTTTTAATGGAGTAATACTAAAGTCTCGGTTTTGGGCCTAATACCCAACTGTCTCGTTATTGGGCCTATGATCAAAGCCCATAATGCCAAAATATTGTACTACTACTACTTTCCCTCCATTTCCTCTTAAGAAATTACGTTAAGAATTGCGCAGTTCCAGAACGACGGCCAACCATTGACAAGTTCTCGCTGAAGCTAATCGATTGCGCAGAGATGGCGATTGAGTGCCTGGTTCTCGGTGACTAATTTTATTTTGTGGGGAAGTACTTTGAAGAATGAGAAATTCCTAGGGCTTACACTTCGTTTTGAATGGATTGCGCAGGTGCGGGGCAAGGGGTGGGGAAGAGCTGCGTGGTTGTGACCGTGAATGGGAAGCGAATCATGTTCGATTGCGGGATGCACATGGGCTACACCGACCGTCGCGCCTATCCGGATTTCTCTTTGATTTCAGAAACTGGGGATTTCACCGCTGCACTCTCGTGTGTCGTTATATCTCATTTGCATTTGGACCACTTTGGGGCTCTTCCGTATTTTACGGAAGTGCTTGGCTACCATGGCCCCATATACATGACGGTAGCATTTCCATCATCCTTGTATTTTGTCACTTTTATGTTTGCCTTGCTTGATGAAGTTTTGCTTCTGTAGTATCCAACAAAAGCATTAGCCCCACTTTTACTTGAGGTTATCGAAAAGTTTTGGTCGATAGAAGAGGGGAGGAAGAGCTTTTTACCTCTGACCATATTGCTGAATGTATGAAGAAAGGTACTCATTTGGATCAATCATCTTTCTAGTTTTTTGTCCTTGTGTGTTGTGTTCTTGTATTGATTATTTAGATACAGTCGTATTGATTTCAGTCTCCAGGCACATGCTGCTTGATTGTATGATCATTTCTATCTTTTCTTGTTTATTTATCTTATTGTTCTGATTTACTTGTGCTGGTGTCTATGCATAATAGTCACTGCAGTGGATGTAAAACAGACTGTTCAGGTTGATAAAGAACTCCAGATCCGGGCCTACTATGCAGGGCATGTAATGGCTATCCTCCAACACTTGCTAGTAAAATCTCTTGCACACATACCCACATACATAAACTCATGCTGTACTGTTTTCTTTTTTGTTGAGATGATTTAATACAGAAAATAGTTCCCTAATATTTTGAGCTCAATAGATACTTTTAGTTGAACAAATCCACACTATAACGCGACTCATGAAACGTATGCTGAAAGATATTGGAAAGTTCTTTACACTTTGAGGACCATGAAACAATTTAATGCATGTTTCTCAGGTTATTGGGGCCGCAATGTTTTATGCCAAAGTGGGTGATGCGGCTTTGGTGTATACAGGCGACTATAATAAGGTACCTGATAGACATCTTGGAGCTGCTCAAATTGACCGAATGCAACTAGACCTCGTTATAACCGAGTAAGGAAAACACTATACCCCAGTAAATGCACAGTAACTTGAAATCCTAACTTGGCTGGGGTTGCATAAATGTCTGCATGTTCTGGAAAAAAGTTATTAACTTGAAGTCTTGAACTAATGGGTTGAACTAGAAGCTGTACATGAAGCGAGTGGGGCTAACATATCCTTTTCTATTTCTTGCCATACTGTGCAGCTGCATGCTTCACTCAACACATAGCCACAGTTGGCTAATCTATTTGTATCAGTTCTGCTTATGAATATGCTAAGTTTCTTTTCTGTTACCAGGTCAACTTATGCAACAACATATCGTGATTCAAAATATGTTCGACAGAGGGAATTTCTAAAAGCAGTAAGAATCTTTAGTCTGTATAGTTATGTTAATCTGATATGCTTTATGTTTTTTTTTAAACACCTTTGTACGTCCTTAAATATCCTTTACCTTGATTGAAATAAATTGTGATTTACTAGCTGTGCCTTTCTATGATTTTTGGTTGATCCACCTCTACTTATGTAATTTGACTCCCATGCACTGATTGATAGAACTCACTGAACTCCTGTTTCAAGTTGTCAAGTTGAGTATTGTAAATATTAGAGTAACACTTAGGCTCTGAATCTAATACTGAGTAGCATTCACAAAAACTGTACCGGATGGTTGATTGTCTGTGCCGTTGTATATGTCATGGGATTTGCTCTTGAATCTCGCTTCTACTGCGATGTTAATGTTTACGTCTATATTTAAATGTGCTTCAGTCCACACGTAATTGATTCTTCTTGTAGGTTCACAAGTGTGTTGCTGGTGGAGGAAAGGTTCTAATTCCTGCTTTTGCTCTTGGGAGGGCTCAGGTCCTCAATCTTCACAATACATAATTTAGATTTATCATGGAATTAATCACCATGCATTCCTGATAAGTTGTTCTTCAGGAGCTGTGTATGTTATTAGATGATTATTGGGAGAGGATGAATCTTAAGGTGCCAATATACTTCTCTGCAGGTAGCCCTCTTTGCTATTATCTTTTCATAGAATTTGCTTCATAGTGGCATAGCTCGACCATTTCTCAATAAACTCCAATTTGGTCCTTACTGTTTACTTTTTCTCAGGTTTGACCATACAAGCAAATCTGTATTATAAAACTCTCATCAACTGGACGAGCCAAAAGGTCAAAGATACTTATGCTAAACACAATCCATTTGACTTCAAAAACGGTAAGGCTGGCCAAACTCTGGGTTCTCAAGAATCGACATGGGTTTCTTGTCCAATTTGTACCTTAATGCCCTTTCTGTTTTTGTATATATGTAAATAGACTTACTGAATGTAGTCCAAAATTGTGAAATTTTGCAGTCTTCAGTTTTGATCGCTCCTTGATAAATGCTCCGGGACCTTGTGTTCTTTTTGCTATACCTGGAATGATCAGTGGTGGTTTCTCTCTTGAAGTTTTCAAGCAGTAGGGTCCATATGAAGAGAATCTTGTCACAATGCCAGGGTATGTTGTCATCTTACCGCTTCTATATTTCTTTGCTTCCTTTGAAAATGAAAAACTGCAGGCTCTTTGAAGGGTTATGCATAAACTGAATCGAAAGATGACAGAAAAGACTTTATTTATATTATTCCAACATTCATACACCTGAGCTTCATCCAATTTATTTTATGCATCACATGCATGCTTAGCAAGTAGATTGAAATATATATGTTCAATCAGAGGCGGATGTAGGGGTGGGCTGGGGTGGGCTTCAGCCCAGTGCAACCCCGGCCCAGAAACTACATTTACCCGACCCAAATTTATTTTTTACATATTTCAGCCCACCTCAAATCAGTTCAAATAATTTGCAAATTTATTATAATTGAAATTCATTTCAACACAAATTCTAATTCGCAAGCCCAAATCCCAAAATCTAATTTTGACAGCCCCCATTTTTCGTGTAGATGCCGAATTTTATGTGTAAATTTTACGAAAAAAATATTTCGTATTTTATGAAAATTTAATATATTGAAGCGAATTTAAAAATATATTAGTTCAATGACCCAACAACAACTAAATTAAATGGTCCAACAACAACAATTAAATTAAATGGTCCAACAAGTCAACAACAATAATCCTATACAACGAGAATTGAGATATAATTGAGAGGATAGTGAATTAACGACACTTCAGAGGACAGAGGAGGGATTAAGGAGCGAGAGTTAAGCAGACCGTATCCTAGGCGTCCGGAGTCCTTACTTTTGACTTCCTTATACTAATTGTTACATTATATTTTGTCTAAAAATTTTTTTTCGGAGGCTTCACCCCCGAACCCCCAATAAGTCTCGCATCCCCTATCTATAAATTCTAGTTCCAACCCTCCAGACCCCCCCCAGTATACATTTTTAGATCCGTCCCTGTGTTCAATATGCTCTTGTGGGTTTGAGGCTTCTCCTTGCCTCATAAAATAGCTGTCAGTGTTGGACTTATTGAGCATATTAAGTAAAGCAAAATTATAAATATACTATGAATTGTTTGTTTTGTTTGAGGTGCTTAGCTGAATCATAAATATCACAATCTTATGTCTGCTCTTCTACTTATTTTGCTATGTTTTCCATTTTGATCTCAAATCCCTGGGGTGTTTCCATCAGATATTGCGTAGCTGGGACTATAGGACAGAAGGTGATGTCGGCCAAGATACCGACACAAATTAACCTTGACGATGGTGTCAAACTTGATGTGCGCTGCCAGGTTCTTACTCTACTCTCATGACTTTTCTCATCTCTCATAGCCCAAAAGACAACCCCCCGCAACTTTGGTGTATTTTTGCTCGATTCCTTAGGGTGTGTTCGTTTTGTATAGTTGGGTTTTACTCATATTTGGCCTTCCCCTGTCATATGCAGATTCATCAACTATCTTTTAGTCCTCATACCAATGCCAAGGGAATCATGGACCTTGTTAAGTTTCTATCACCGAAGCATGTGATGCTTGTACATGGTGAAAAGCCTAGTATGGCTGCACTTAGAGAAAGAATCCAGTCTGAATTAGCAATTGAATGTTCTTATCCGGCAAATAATGAAACTTTCAAAATTCCTTCAACCTATCACATAGAAGCTGGTGCCTCTGGTGCATTTCTGCAGAGTTCCTTATA
Source organism: Lavandula angustifolia (assembly GCA_028984105.1). NCBI lineage: Eukaryota > Viridiplantae > Streptophyta > Magnoliopsida > Lamiales > Lamiaceae > Lavandula > Lavandula angustifolia. The sequence goes on from CM054818.1 coordinate 27,766,540, forward strand.
CCCCAATTTCAAGTTTTCAAGAACCAATGTCGAACAAGGTTTTGGTTCGGTTGATGCCCAAAAGAGAATAGTGCCTATATTGCAGGTATATGATGAACGATTGTCTCAAGGCATACTAACCCAGCACCGCAACCAGAACCCTAGAGTTGTATGTCAAGATGAACTCACGAACCTGCTAGGAGTAGAAGATCATGAAGTGAAATTTGCTCACTGTTGCACAGCACATGTTACCGATTCAGAACTTAGCAATATATCAGTATCTCAGCTGCGCCTATTATTTGGAAAGCTTTTGATGGAGTTCTCTGATTGTGTTTTGCATGACTGCGAGGAACGCGTTCAGGTTGGGTCGTTTGTCGCCTCTCTTTGCTCATCGGAAGAATGCCCTAATAGAGGTGATGCTGGTTTTCACCACAGGCCACATGCTGTGCACTTTTGCTGCACATGGTCAATGTCGGATGAGGAGATTGCCTGGAAACTCATTTCAGTTATAAAGAACTTGAAGCTGCAAGATGCTTAGCAGGTAAATTAGAGTTTGTAGGTGGTTGTACTTTTACGTAAGAAGTTCTTGATTCTTGATTAATCCATAATGAAATTTGTAGACTTGATAATGATGATGATGATGGTAACTCGAAGTTGTGGCAACATTGACAGTATGTGCACAAAGCTGTGGAATCTAGTATAGAGATTGTTAGGAGTTTGATTAGCAAATGAAAACGTGGTTTTTGGACAAAACCTACCAAGTTTCGAGAAACTTTTTAGACATGATTCTAAAAATCTTTATTACGAGAAACTTATAATCCAAGAATCTTATATGTGATTTATTTGAATTTCTAATTCTGAAACTCTCTTACCAAAAGCTCCATTAGGATCCATCCTATATTAAACACACTTGCTCGACAAACGAAGGAAAATAATGAGATTTATTATCTTACATGCAAATTTGTGAATCCATTGTTCATTCATTAAGAAGCATATATTTCTAGTATTTCATTTGTTTTCAAGACATGATTCTGAAAAAGAACACTGCCTTGCCAGATCTTCTCAAAACTCAAAAGTTCTGCATAATTTTGCATGCGGTTAATTCTGCAACTCCAGGGTCATACATAACTGCTGCTGTTGTATATTACAGTTAAACCTCGATAAATTAATTTTCGATAAATTAATAATCGCGTTAATATAATAATTTCTTCCGGTCCCGATATGGATCAGTGAACTAAAATATTGTTTGATAAAGTAATAATCTTGTTAAATGAAATATTTTTTTCTCAACTTCAAGTTTATTACTTTATCAAGGTTTAACTGTATCTTCTACCCTCTCTCTCTCACACTAAATCTTCTGAGTTCAAGTACACTTTAAAATATACTAACTCCGTTCCATTATTGTTGATTTGTATTCATTATCGGGATGTCGAACTATTGTTGTCTTGTTTCTAAAAATGAAATTAATTTGTAGACCACAATCAAAGGAAATAAGTGGATCCATCACTTCAACACATCTCAACCCACTTTCTTAATTTTCGTGTCGAAAAAAACAAGACAATAAAAATGAGACGGATTGAGTATTTTTTTTTTTAAAGTTAATTGAAACATTTTTTGGGCCGATAAAGTAATTATATGTTTCCTCGCCAAATTATTATTTTCATTAAAAAATGATTTAATTTTTATATATTTCCTAGAACAATAAAAATAAACCAAGTATAATTTTAAAAATGTTGAGATACATTTTAGGTTGGCGATTAAGTTAAAGTTGAAATGAATATAAGACAATAATAATGGGACGGATGGAGTATGAAATAATTATTGAAAGTTGTTTGTGACGATATATATTGGGTACATTTATTTTTTTCTAAATCCAAACATGGATGAATTCTAATGTATTTACCTTTCTTATTTTAGAATTTAAGAATATTGTATATTTCTGTCATTCATAAATTTATATTTTATTCTAATGTATTTACCTTTCTTATTTTAGAATTTAAGAATATTGCATATTTCTGTCATTCATAAATTTATATTTTTATATTTGAAGAGAATGTATCATTTCTGTAATTCAAAAATTATTTATATTTTTATATGCAAGAGAATGTATCATTTCTGTAATTCATAAATTTTATATTTTTATATGTAGGTAAATAAAAAATAGACTTCCTATCTTTTTATATAACTCTATCTACCTTCTTACATGATCTATAATACTTCAGATTTATAATACAATGAATATATCATCCAAATTTATATTTTCAAATATGAAGAACAAAATTTATATATTTTTTAATAAATAGTACTTTTAATATCCAAACAAGCCTATGTAAAATCTACGAATACAAACTATTATACAAAAGCGGGAAAATACAACAAATCAACCGGTCGATCAACTCGACTCCGAAAGCTCATAGCCATATGGATTTGGGGGTTTGAGGATTAATTTGATTATATGATGTTATGGGAGCTAGGTTTGGATTTGGGGGTTTGGGGATTAATATTAATTTTAATATGTTCATCATTTTTTATGCATTCCCAAACCCTCCACCCTAAAAATAATATTATCCTCTTAACCTTTCTTAATATGGGCCAAAATAGATTCTACGAGCCCAAATGATCTAATGGGCCTCATAACTGGGTCGGGTAATTGAGTAATGGGGCCTCATTTCAACTGTTAATGGATCTTTTCCTTGGCCCGTATATATTACATAGAAAACATCGAGTTTTACAAATCATCAGCACCTCCATCCATTCCTCCTGCTGTCTGCATTCCTTAGAGAGAGAGAGAGAGAGAGAGAGAGAGAGAGAGAGAGAGAGAGAGAGAGAGAGAAAGAGCCAGCTGCAGGAGCTAGCGCAGAGGAGCTGCTTCAGCTTGCCGCCCTTCTCTCCGTCTCCTCCCATTCCCTCGCCGCGCGCAATCCTCGTCAGCTCTCTCTCTCTCTCTCTCTCTCTCTCTCTCTCTCTCTCTAAACTGTATTCGCATATTTCGCAATTCAGATGTATCGATTTTGTTGGCATTCATCAACTACAATGTGTGTTTGTGGTGATAATGCTAATCGCCGGTTAAATTTTTGGGGATGACTATGTGACCATTATGCCCCTGGGGCGTTTTTCAGATCGAGCTTTTTCTTAAGAAATTCAAAGGGGTTAACCTTTGGATTTTGGCAAAAAACCAGTTTTAGAGAAGGGTATTAATGGCATTAAATAAAATCAACGTGGGAAATCATCTATTCGACTACTTAACAGACGGAAATACCATCGGAGCAAATCGAACCGATTCCAATTCCGCGCGAATCGATTTTCAATTCCGTTTCCAGTGTGTATTTCAATCCACATGTAATTTGATTCTTCTTGCAGGTTCACAAATACATAATTTAGATTTATCATGGAATTAATTGATAAGTTGTTCTTCAGGATGTGTATGGTATTCGATGATGATTATCGCTATTATCTTCCATAGTTTTTGCTACTATCTCGTTGGAGGTGGATCAATGGAGAAGTGGGCCGGATGACGACGGCGGCGGCCGGCGTCAGCGCGGACGGGATCGAGTGGCGATTCCTAGTGTTTGAACAAAAGAATTATTCTATGACGATTTTACCCTCGTGCTATTTTCTGGAATGAGTTTTTTCTTAAGAAACTCAAAGGGCATTAAGGGTATTAAAAGAAAAACAGAAGATAGTCTAATGGAGAAGGCGATCCAACCAGCCGCAGTCGCATCTCCATCTCTTCGTCATCCTCCCGGCCAGACTCCGTACACCGCTCGAGCAATCAGCTAAATCTAAACCTAAATCCACCGTGCAATCCTCCAGATCGTACGGAGCTATCGTAGTCCGCCTTATTGGATACTCTTCTTCATCGCGCTTGAAGAAGCGAACGGAAGTCATCTCACTAGCAAACCTCACCCTGCGGCTCTGCTTTTTAGCCGCCGTGCCGGAGGTTTCAGCCACCACATTGCGGCGGTTGTCGTCGCCCTTTCTTTGCTCCTTAGAATCCATATATAAAAACAGCTCTAAATTTCGATTTCTTTTAATTAATTAATATGAAAGCATGAAAAATATAATTAAGGACTAATGAGTTTTTATAAAGTGTCACTAATCCAAATCCTATTAGATAAAGGTAAATCCAATACTAATAAATCCAGAGATCCTACTAAACTTAAATCCTAATTAAACTCAAATTCTAAAACTACATATCGAATATTATCTTAGCGAGATTATTACTTTATCGAATATAATTACTTTATCGAGATTTAATTGCATGTATACGGATCTTTATCCTATATCACATGAACAATTTATTTAGGTTTTTAATTAGAGATAGGGTTTTTGCAATTTCCAATTTCACTTCTTTTGGAGGGAAAGGTAACGACTTTATATATTGGAATACTAGAGGAAGGGTAACTTTTGGAAATTGCACTTTCCACCTCTGCAGTTATGGAAATAGCAAAAACGGCTCTTGTATTGATAATTGATTAGTAATGACGCAATTAGAGAAAGATTAATTAGATTTAAAAAGTGGATTAGGACCATTAGGTTGGAATTTGATTTTGCATAGAAAATAATAACCAATATGCACCATTCATTTAATCATTGGATGACTTCGAATATATTTTGGAACATTTCTCATGCATAATCCTTATATATGTTATGTAGAAGGGTAAAACCGTAAAATTGTAAGATTTTTTTGCACAAAAACTATATGCATAAAGTGTATAAGGATTGTTCATAATTTCTAGTTCCTATGTAGATATGAGTTCCTACCCTAAAAATTGATATGTTATGAGTTTAATGAATATAATATTTTAATTATGATTGATTATAATATAAAATATGCAACTTTAGTAAAAATTATACAATAACACAACTTTTGCACGTACGAAAATAGCAATCGTAAATTATCTCATCGCTAAAAAACTCGCAGATACTATTCGAATGAAGCGTGTACCGAATAGAATAGATTAGCTTATATACTCATCATTGTTATCGTTTAAATCACGAGAGGTTCCAAGTCTATTCACGTTTTGCTTTTGATAAACACTAATTATTAAAATAAGTGATAAGATCCTAGAAATTAAAACAAATAAAAATTTAATACATAATCCATATTTGACTTAGTTAAAGAAATTACGTACTAACAGCAAGAAAAGCATTCGGTGCCTTAACGAATCATCCAAACTCCGATCTCCAAGCTCCTTAGATGCTTTGGGAATAACGACTTCTACTTGCCAAGCAACCTCTTATACATATATATTTAAAATAATGAGATGTATATCTATTAGCTAACGAAGTACCTTCCGTTACATTAATAGTGTCTGGTTCTACGGAGATTAATAAAATGATATTGTGTGGTGTATGTTGTTTGACTATTGGGGAATCAATTCTTTGCCCTTTTTAAAATAAAAAACATTACTAATGGAACATTATTATTAATGAGACAGGAGAACATTTAATTATATATATCTATACATTGGAAATCCAAACTTATAGGGATCTAATGCTAGACCAAAATAATACAGTTAAACCTCGATAAAGTAATATTCGATAAAGTAATAATATCGCTAAGATAATAATTTCTTCCGGTCCCGATATGGGTCAATGTACTAAAATAATGTTCGATAAAATAATAACCTCGTTAAATGAATATTTTTTCTCGGTCCCAATGTTATTACTTTATCGAGATTTAAATGTAACCATGTATAAATAACCGATTTATAAAATACAACATGAATAAAAGATTAAAAGAATGTACACTAAAGTCTTACTTATAAATAAACTGTATAATACTCTTTTTTTTTTTTTAATAAAAAATTATGTACGTGAAGTCTCTAGATTTGGAATATGTGAATAGTTTAATTGATGAAATGGTGTATTGATCGGATCATGAGCCCCAAATCATGGAAGGAGTGATAAAAGAAGAGCATACTTGATCTTTAAGAAACCTTATGCATGTTGTAAATCCCCATGCAGAAATAAAATACAATAAAACCGAGAGAATATTACTGTGATGCAGCAAAGAATCATATCTTTCCTTCATCATTTGCCGACTTTGCAGTTGCATTAGTGAAGTAATGAATAATAAATTTCCCCCTTTTTTAATAATAAAATCGAACTTTACCTCACGTAAAGTCGGGTAGGATAGTGATCGAGTTTATATACGTTGTTTAGTGGGAAGGGAAAAGGTTGAAGATGTGGGCTTCTAGGAAGTTGCATTGGTCTTCTTACCTTTCAATCTCCCCTTATGTGTTGGCTTTCTTACTTTTAACCCCTTTGCTTCTCATCTCTCTCATTGCTTGCAATTTGGCACCTCAAAAATCTATTATCTCCTCCTTCTCATGGAAGTCTCTAGGGTTTCTAAGTTCCTTCGAGTCGAAATATCACAACAACAACAACAACAACAACAACAACGTTAGTTCGGATGCAGTAGTTTTAAGGGGGTCACAAGCACATTCTCAACTATGGGCAAGTTTTTCACCTTTTCGTATTCATATTCGTATTCGTATTTGATCAAACTAAGGTTGTTCGTTCTTGTCCGGAAAACGAGCAGAGAAGAGGGGAGTCGCAGGAACTAAAACACGACTTATCGAATGCAGAAACACAAGGATCCGTGAGCAACGGGCTACATAGAAGGTACAACAGATTAGAGAAGATCGAAGCCGTTTTAGCCAAAGCACGATTTTTCGATTCGAGAAGCTTCTAGAAATAGTAGCTTAATGTCATCATCTAAAGAACAAGATCTTGACGACGAAGAGTATGTGCCTCATGGCCCCATCTACCGCAAAGCGAGCGCGTTTTACAGGTGCGGCTTCTGCTTAACGACCTAACTTATTTAGTCTCTGTTTGGAAGAGTTCATGAAAAAATAAGCAATGCGTTTGAGAAAAATTAAATAAGCCAGACTTATTTTTATAAACTGATAGCTTATTTAATTTAAGCACTTATTTAAATTATTTTCCAAACGCGGCCGTGAAACCCTAATCTCAATTTCACTGCAGGAGCTACACGGAGATGGAGAAGGTGTTCAAGATCTACGTCTACGAGGAAGGAGAAGCTCCGATCTTCCACAACGGGCCGTGTATGAACATATACTCGACGGAGGGGAGATTCATTCATGAGATCGAAAAAGGGAATCGATTTCGAACCAAGAATCCGGAAGAGGCTCATGTATACTTCATGCCTTTTAGTGTTGTAGTGATGGTTCAGTATTTATACGAGCCTGGCTCTTTGGATATGGACCCCATTGGCAATACTATTGCTGATTATGTCCACACCATCTCCCACAAGCATCCCTTTTGGAATCGGAGCCTCGGCGCCGATCATTTCATGTTGTCTTGTCATGACTGGTCAGTTATCATGTCTTATAACTCGCTCTTGTTCAACAACTCGATCCGAGTGTTGTGCAACGCCAACACTTCCGAAGGATTCAACCCTCTCAAGGATGTCTCCTTGCCGGAAATCAATCTGAAGACCGGACCGGCGAAATCGCCGGTCTTCTAGGCGGCCCCGCCGCAAGAACGGCCGATCATTGCATTCTTCGCCGGCGGCTTGCACGGCGACATAAGGCACCTTTTGCTAGACTACTGGGAGGAGAAGGGCGACGAAGATGTACGCGTTTACCGGAAGCTACCGGAGAATCTCTCGTACGAGACCATGCTGAGGAATAGCAAGTTCTGCTTGTGCCCGAGCGGGTACGAGGTTGCGAGTCCGAGGGTGGTGGAGGCGATATACTCGGAGTGCGTGCCGGTGCTGATCTCCGACGGCTACGTGGCGCCGTTCAGCGATGTGTTGAACTGGAAGAAGTTCTCGGTGGTGGTGGCGGCGGAGGATATACCCAAGATTAAGGAGATCTTGGTGGGGATTTCGGCGGCCAAGTATTTGAAACTGCAGCGGAATGTGAAGGCGGTGCAGCGGCATTTTGTTGTGCATGAGACGCCCAAGAGATTTGATTTGTTTCATATGATTCTGCATTCTGTTTGGCTTAGGAGATTGAACTTGAAACTGCATGCTTCTATGTAGCCTTTCTTTTTCGAGTTCGAGAAAAATCCGGAATTCTTTAATTCAAGTTCGAGTAGTTTGATCCATTCATGTAGGGTTTTGGTACGGAATTTAAGAAACCTTACTTTTGTATGTAAATGATATGGGTTTACGTAACAACCGAATATAATATACAAAATAGTATGAATAAGATGGAGGAAGTAGTAAACTATACGGAGTTTTTTTTTTTTTTAAATAATGAGCTTAGTCCAATGTCAAGAATGAAAAAGGGTCATACTTATACAGCAAAATTATTTGACTTACTGTTTAAAATAATAAACTTGAAGAGACTAGAAATAATTTTATTAGGGACGGAGTTAGAATTTAGAATTTACATTATGACATTTTCAATCATTACGAATTAAAATAATTGAAGATGAAGGTTTAGTAGTATTACATTAGGAGGCCCCTACCTATGCATATACAATTAATAAGTAGTTCTATTTTACCAGAGTTTATAATTATACGTTAGGAGATAGCTTGCCGTATCCAAATTGAAGCTAAATACACTTTGCGTGCAATTTATGAATTAATTAAAACTAATGAGGTGAATTTATTCTATATTTAAAAGGTGTTTCTGATTTTGAGAAATTGTAGTGGTAAATAGATATAGCAAAAATACCAATTGAAAGAATAAATCCAATTGAAAGTTTTTCATTCATCGATTATTATAGACGATACGGATAAAGATAAAGTGACAGACATATAAAATAAAATCGATTCATCATTTATAAGATCTAGCTATCTTGCGATTCTTATGAACTTAGTCGTCGAGAATAAACGAACCAAATCGTATAACTTTATTAAAAAATGAAGCTCATTTTGAATTCTATAATAATAGCAAGATCCAAATTTAGGTTGGAATCCAATCCACCAATTCATTTCATTTATTAATTCTAATTATTTTATTATTTAATTTCTTCATTTTTCTTTTTCATGGAATCATATTTCTTCAATTGACCAATCGAAATTCATCGTCCAGACGCGGCCTAACTTTTGAATTAAGAATTATGGTTGTTTTCTGACTCGTTCTTGACTTTTATTTTATTTATTTGAGTTGAATTCTAATTGGCCCACAGTAGATAAAAGTAGTTGGATAACTAATTGGAGATAATATCATAATCAATTAAATATATTGTCCTATCTTACAAGAAATAGATAATTCATATTTAGTCAAATTAGATTTTTTTTTCTTCCTGTATTTCATTGTCATTCATAAAAATGTGATATAATTCTTCTTTGTATTTATCTTTTATATCTGGAGCCAAATTTTATTGGTATGTTGATTGTTGACCAATAAATTATTTTATATTTTGAAAACACAAATATTTGGAAAACTTAGTCCTATAAGATCGTTTGAATTGCACGGATTCTGCTCTAGAAAAACAATAACTTACTTAATTATAATAATAATAATAACAATATGTGTTTGTTCTACATAATTATATTTCCTAACAATATTATTTTTCCGAAACCAAACGAACTATAGTTAAACCTCGATAAAGTAATAATCTCGTTAGGATAATAATTTCTTAGGTCCCGATATGAGTCAATTCGATAAAGTAATAACTTCGTTAAATGAATATTTTTTTCGATCTCAAGATTATTACTTTATTAAAATTTAACGGCATTCTTTTATTTAAAAAGTTCAAGAAATAATAACTTACCCTACTAATAGTAATTAACAATACGTGTTTATTTAATCATAATCACAAGTATTGGTGCAAATATAACGTGGGGACTAGTTTATTTGAAAAGTCAACTATTGATGGCTGATTAACATGAGTGGGACATTGATCACTAAAATTTCATATGGAGATTTTTTTCAAGGTTAATTTGGACAAGATAACTATTACAATCATACGGCTAATTGGTTTAAGAATGAAATGAATCAAGGAAACGAGATTAAATGAATGAATGATTCTTCAATTATATTTTAATTTTACATTTGTAATACGTCGTAAATATTGTATAAGTCTAAATAGCATATAAATATTTATTATATTACAAATATTTTAATTAAGTATATCATAGATGTTAAAGAATTATAATTGATGGAACCCTAATTCAAACTCTAAATCAACCACTACTTCACAGAATACCAATTATAGTTAAAAGCTGTTTAAAGTAATAGCCTTGGGACCAAAAAAAATACTCGCTTAACTAGATTATTACTTTATCGAATTGTATTTTAGTCCATTAACTCGAATTGCGACCGAAATAAATTATTATATAAAGACTATAATTACTCTGTCGAATATTATTTTATTGATATTTTATTATACACTAAATGTTGTCGTAATGATAATTGATAGAAGGGAGAGAAGGAGGGAGGGAAAGAAAATCGAAGTTTTGGAATGAGAATCCCAAATCAAACGGCTTCCAATTCGTGAAAAACGCTTTGCATTCCAAATAATATTTAAAAAAAGAGAGAATTTCTTATTGAGTCAATTCTTGTGAAAATCCCCAGTCCCATTAGTTAATTACCATGAGAAATGACAAATTCTTGCAGCATTCTTATGTGAAACCGCGTCAAAGGTGGCATTGGGCAGCTGAAAAAGGTCGCAACATTCAAAGTCTTACCTTTGAAACATCCACTCCTCGAATCAAATTTCTTCACCACTCACAAACTGCCCCTTCTGCCCCCTCCCTCCTCTATTTCCTTCTTCTTCAAATTCTTCCTGCATTTCTCTCATTTTCACTTCCTCCACAGTTTTTCTTCAAGTGGGAAGTGGGATTAAGCCGCAGGAAGGAAAAAGATTGAATCTTGATATTGAAGCGGATTGTTTTAGTGAAATTCAGAATTTCTTGATATTTGTTTGTTTTCTAGCTTGTGGGCTTTCTCTCTCATGGTGTCAAAGTGTTTTCTAGTGGTGGGATACTTGTATTTATTCATCCATGGCTTTTCATCAGCTAATGGAGGTGGGATTCAGAGCCTTACAAATCTGAATTCCAACTCCTCCGGTTTGACCGCCATGGAAATGCCCACCTTCAGTGCCGCCGTTTCCGATTCGGACTGCTCCTTCTCGAACTCAATTTCACACAAAATCTCGCCTCAAGATGAAGTCTTTGATGCTGCCGAGGTCGAGGGCTTTAAGGTCAGGCCAACCGTGGTGCTGAACATGAAGCACAGACACGCCGGAAACAAGCCGGCAGACTGCGTTGCCGAGTCGACGGCGAAGGATTTGACTCGGATTCAGACTTTCCACACGAGGATAGCCGAGATGAAGAACCAAAACACCGCTTCCCGCCTCAAGAAAGACGGGGATCGCCACACTTACAACCCACCTCCGGATTCTCACTCCTCCACCGCCGCCGCCGGCCTTCTGGTGGCGACTCTCGAGTCCGGAGTTAGCCTCGGCTCGGGAGAATACTTCATGGATGTATTCGTCGGTACACCTCCTAAACACTTCTCATTGATTCTTGACACCGGCAGTGATCTCAATTGGATTCAATGTGTTCCTTGCTATGATTGTTTCGAGCAAACCGGGCCCTATTATGATCCGAATGAGTCGGATTCGTATAAGAATGTAGGATGTAATGATCCACGTTGCCACCTTGTTTCATCCCCTGAACCCCCACAGCCTTGCAAGGCTGAGAATCAGAGCTGTCCGTACTACTACTGGTACGGCGATAGCTCCAACACTACCGGTGATTTCGCCTTGGAAACGTTCACGGTTAACTTAACTTCATCCGACGGGAGATCGGAGTTTAAGAAGGTGGAGAATGTGATGTTTGGCTGTGGCCATTGGAATAGAGGATTATTTCATGGGGCTGCTGGTTTGTTAGGATTAGGAAGAGGGCCTTTATCCTTCTCTTCTCAGCTGCAGTCCTTGTACGGACAATCCTTTTCTTATTGTCTTGTTGATAGGAATAGTAATGCCAGTGTTTCTAGCAAGCTGATCTTTGGTGAGGATAAGAATTTACTTAATCACCCTCAGTTGAACTTCACTACGCTTGTTGGTGGGATGGAGAATCCAGTGGATACATTCTACTATGTCCAGATTAGGTCCCTTGTTGTTGGAGGAGAAGTGTTGGAGATTCCACCGGAGACGTGGGAGCTCTCACCGGAAGGTGGTGGTGGGACGATAATTGACTCAGGGACTACACTAAGCTACTTTGCTGATCCGGCTTACAAGATCATTAAAGAGGCCTTTGTGGAGAAGATGAAGGGCTACCCGGTGGTGGAGGATTTTCCGATTCTTGATCCTTGTTATAATGTATCCGGTGAGGGGAAACCGGAGCTGCCCTCTTTCGGGATTGTGTTTGTTGATGGGGCGGTGTGGAACTTCCCGGTTGAGAACTACTTCATTAGGCTTGATCCGGATGAGGTGGTTTGCTTGGCGATTCTTGGGACGCCGCGGTCTGGTTTGTCGATCATTGGGAACTATCAGCAGCAGAATTTTCATATCTTGTATGATACTAAGCAGGGGAGGCTGGGATTTGCACCAACAAAGTGTGCTGAGATGTAGGCTTGTTGGTTGTATAGTTTGGGGTGGTTGGTGGGAAACTGTAAACATGCAGGGTTGGAGGGGGAGAGGCTTTAACTTATACAAGAGATTTGAAGCTGTTTTTAGGCTTAAATGATTCATCATATATTGATTTATAACATAAATTCCATTCTGTTCTATGTTTGTTGTGCTTCTTTTGTCTTGATTCAAAATGTATTACTCCCTCCCTCCCGTCCGATTTGTGTAGTAATTATTTTTCATTTTAAGAAACAAGACGAGTTAGGACAAATCAAACGGGATAGAGGGAGTAACTTTATTCATTTATTAGAGAGGGACAAGAATGAATATGGTTAATCAAGAAAGAGTTACAAATTCTAATTTTTGTTAAGAAACATGAAATGGAATGAGAAATCATCACTCTGTGATGGATGGCAGAGCGGGCTCCCATGCAAATCCAATTCGGGCCCTTCTCTTTTTCTCATTCTTCTGTGGTTTAGCCTTTGCAGATCTCCCTTCTGAATCATTTACTGGTTTACTCCCACTCTTTTTAGCGGAGGGGTGGGAAGAAGCCTTAACCGGGCCGTCTTTGTGATTGGTCGTTTCAAGGCCAAGAAACCTCACATGCAGGTTTCGGGCCTTGACTTTTAACCCGGGCTTCACCAGAATCCCGCTGAAGGAGGAGGATAGACTCCTATCCTTATGGAGGGAATCGTTCTCGGTCGATGAGAAGCCCGGGCCCGATGCACCGGGCTTCCTGATCCGGCGCCTGAGTTTGTCCACTGTACGCCGTGGCACGACGTAGTATTTCTGACCCGGGAACAAGATTTCGTCGGGTCGGACTACGGAGTCCCATGGCCGGCGGAAGATCTCGGGCCGGGCCAGAACGAAAGAAGGGTGGTGCTTTTGGATGATCTTAGCTGCAGGAGCGGCCATGTAGTAGCGCTCTACATGGCCTTTAGCATGGACGATCTTCAAGGCCCGGGATTTCCTCTCTCCCGGGCCGACCGGAGAAGCCGTGGAGATGTCGTTAGACTTCCTGTTGCCGAGGATCTTGCTTAGCATTGCTGTTCAAGGTTGAAAAATTAGCAGGGCGTACGGATTAATGAGGTTTAAGTAGTGTTGGTCTACAACGATGACTCCAAGAAATTAGTGTAGTTTTAATAGCCGGTCGCAATGGGGGGAAGTTAAGGTTATCATTTCCTTGGTATGTATGGATGTTTTTTGTACTTTTGTTTGTGTTTTTTGTGTTACAAGCCAAGGTTAATGTTTGGCCCAATAATCTACACTAAATATGCATTGCTATTTGATCAAATAAAAGTGTACCCCCTCCGTCTTATTATTCATGTCCACTACATCGAAATAGATGTTCCATTATTTATATCCACGGAAACAGAAATAAATTACACAACTTTTCAACCTCTTGAACTCAAAATTTTTCGAACTTGTTACTTTGCACTCAATACCTTACTTTACACTCAATACCTTAATCTCCGTGTTCATTTCAAAGTGAACATGAATAAGACAGAGGAGGGGGTATTATTTTAAGCTCAGCAGAGAGTTGAATAAGAATATAGCTAGGCCATCTAATTGTGACAACTGCCAAGTTTTCTTATGTCAACTGCAAACTAAATTTAAAATAAAGGGAAACCATATGTTGCTTCACAACTTCACCAACATGACTAAAACAAACCTGATAAATCTGCAAAATCCTAAGCAACAGTTGGCAACAGAAATCACAATGAAGAACCATATCTGCAAAAAAAAATAAATAAAAGACAAAAACAGAGAGAGAGAGAGAGTAGAAGAATATATAGCCAATGTAAACATCAAATTCCCTCCCCATATGAATATAACAAGGCCAGTTACAACAGTTGGGAAAATACAACTTCCTTGCTACTCGAAAAATTCTCACTTTACAGATAAGACCAAGGAACTGAAGGCGGAACGAAATAAAGAGAAACACCTAGTAAGTAGTACCTCACATCAGAAGCCGCCTCTAATTTTCAAACTATAGGAAATATGACGAAAAAAAAGCCAAAAGAATTGAAATCTCTAAGAACAAGGAAGCTAAAACCTATAGTTACTGAGAGGATGGATTACCGAGTCAAAAACCATCTACCAGAAGCAAGAAAGAGATGGTTCTGACCTCAATTAACTTAAAGAGCAGAGTATTTATCAGTCAAAGGAAGAGGGAAGGCCACAAAATATATTGGACAATTTCATTGGCCACTTCTGCTAATTTACACTCAGTTCTGGCATCTTCTTTCTGGTTTTACTGTTCAATCAGAGCTTGTTGGAAATCTCATTAAGTAAGCAATAGGGATTTCAGTTGTCACCTCCTCCTCCTCAAGATAGAATCATATCTCCTTTCTCAGTAGTTACTTGGCCAGTTAAGTTGCGGATGTTGTTGCTGTTGCTGGTAAACATTGCCTGTCGGTCCCACCATATCAGCGGGATTTGTAATGCCTTGAGATTGTTGCAATAGATGGTGGTGAACATTTGGTGCTGCTACTGCCTGTGCAGGGTGGTAAATCCCGGTGAAGGTTCCATGGCCCGTCTGGGTTGGGGCAAAAGCCACCTGACCTTGAGGAAGATTGTAGAAAGAACTTGCCTGCAAAGTAGAAACATCTCGACCAGGGGTAGTAAACCATACACCAGAACCTTCATTCTGCTACAAATATAAACAACAGCATGGGATTAGTAATTCTTCCAAATAGCATCAAGGAGAAGATACAAAACAGAGGATAGATGAAGCCTGTCTAACTAAGAAGCAGGAATGGTCTAAATAAAACAATAATGTTCATATTTTTAAGCTATATCAACGTGCATAATGTTCATAACTTGAGGCAGACAGATAAAAAAAACTACTAAATCAATGGCAATGATGTAATCAGAGAAGTAGAACTAATAAACCCAGAGTGGAGTCTGACTAAAAGTTTGTACACTATATTAGAGAAACCCCAAATAAAATAGCTACCATTTGGATTTTCATAATTCGCAAATGCTCTTTATATGGGAAGATGATTACCTAGATGACACTGAGAATCAATATAGTTCTAAAATTCTAGCTGATCCGATGGCAATACCAAGGACAACACCTCTCCATAAATATAAGGTACAGTCTCAAAAATATGAAGTCTAATATATGGAAGAAAACTAGAAGAGTACCTGTTGACCACTACCATAGACATTGTTCTCCTTTACACGAGGGGCCCCGATATCCTCATTTGATGTTGAAGTTACAGGAGCTGGGGTTGAACTGGGATTGTAGTTGGCGGCAGAAACACCATATGGCCCATAGTTGCCAGGCACTCCAATTGGAGCAGAGGTTCCTATATTTGATCCTTGCTTATACTGTGAAACTGAAAATTTGGCAGTTGTCCCAGGAGCAGCTGGATACAAGTTGCCAGCCTGAGGCTGCTGAGCAAATGCACCATTGCTTAAGAACTGATGAATTGTGGGTGGCGGGACATAGAATGGAGAGAAATAGGGACCATATGGCATGTAGTTAGGAGGATAATGAGGTAGGTGAATCCCAGTAGGTTGCCGGAAGACAGGAATAGGTTGTTGGGTTGCAGTTATGGAGCTCTGCATCACCCCAGCAGCTTGAGTCACAAGTGGTGTAGGAGATGCTGTTGAGAGAACCAAAGGAACACCACCCTGCAACTGGATTAAAGCAATTGAGTAAATTTATTGATGATTAGAAGAATGAATCATTTGGAACTACCAATACATATTTTTTAACCCGAACAAAACTGACAAGACAGGGAAGTTTGATCGCAACAGCATAAACATGACACAACACTAAGAAATTCCATTCTCTAAAAATGGAGACTATAGAGATTTAGATAACGAACCTCTTGGGGAGTTGGAGAAGTCTGCGCAGAGACCAATGGAGCATGTCCATTATACTTGTTTGCAGCTCCAGCAGCATGGAAAGGGGAAATGCGGCCATCACTATCCATGCCAGAACGATAAAATTGTGCATAGTAGCTTGCTGGATCAAAAGATTGTGGAACCTGTTCAGCATATAAAAATGTAATAAATTACAAGATTAGCCGATCAGCATCTTACGTGCACTATCTTAGCAATGCAGAAGTGTGAAAATAAACAGACAATTAGGTAAATGAGGAACATACAACAAAGGCTGGAATTCGAGGAGCATCACGAGCTTGAGCGTCGGAGTTTTCTGAAGTTGGAGGCTGCTATCCAATATTCATGATTAGTATGTGATCATCTTAGCAATTAAGACAGAATGTATGTAAATGAATAGGATTTCTAAGTGAGGTTAACATACAACAAAGCCTGGAAGTCGAGGAGCGTCACGAGCCTGAGACTCCGAATTTTCTGAAGTTGGAAGCTGGCTACCCAATATTGGTGGTAGGAAACCAAAACCATAGTTTGAAGAGGTATGGACAGTAGGGTGTGGCTGGCTTTCAGGAACAACCTCTATATTGGACTCGTTAAAATCTGTGGTAGTAGAGGATGAGACTTCAACCTCACCAGGTGAAAAATTTTCAGGCCCATGCGAAGGTGATGGTGGATGTTCAGGATACTTCGACTCAGTATCCTCTGCAGCTACCAGTGAAGTCTGATTTCTGTAATCAAATAGAAACTACAATATTTCAGAAAAAAAATTGAAACATATACATGAGCTTTTAAGTATTCAAGCCTGATGCTTCAGGTTAGCAGCCTGAACCTTAAATGAGGGAATTCAAACACAGTTTACATGAACCAATGTAACAAACATGATGTTACATGAATGGAGGCTAGTTGATTGTCGCTATGCCCTTTAATGATTTAATGGTACTTGGCGTTTGATAAGATGGAAGACAACACAGAATCCACAACACAACACACAAGCATGATTGATGGGGTGCCATAGAAATCTATATATATTGAATAATAAAAAACTCTTGCTGAACCAAACTGTAACTTAATATCTGCTAAATGTTATTCCTAATGCCTCTTAAAGAGAGTAAACAGAAGATTTTGTCTATATGAATTAAAAGAGGCAATTATCTTTCACTGTTTACATCAGTCGACGCCATTCTCCAACCAAAGATGAGTTCTTCGCATTTTAAGAATCAACATCAAACATGGCCCAACATAATTCAATTCTGGAGACACCTCTAATTTGCCAGCAAACCATTTTTATATATAACCACGAAATACTATCCACTAAAGATATACCATATAGAGTATCTAGAGAGCAATATCAACAGCACATAATAATACGTTGTTAACTGTTTAACCACCCATGCATATCACAACCTTATTATGCGAGTTCATCCATACTCAAATTTACATCCAAGCAAAATACATGGGTAGGGATACTCCTACTTGAGCATACACATAGATTGGATGAACGTTGTTGAACCAATGCATGTTTTGACAATGAATATGATATGTTTAGTGCAAACAGAAACGAAAATAGAAACTTAGGGAAGAAATGAGCACCTTAATTCATGATCATTCACAGCTTCATCAATAGTCTCAGTGGATTTTGACATTGGTGGATTTTTATCACCTGGAAGGCCATTTTGGTTAATGTCAAGAGCAAAGGAGGCATCAAAACTTCCAAAACAAAACCCAAGTTTGTCAACTTTCGGAACATGTAGGTGATTGGGAATAATCACATGTTGGCTCTCTGAAATGAGCAATTCTTCTAGCTTCTTGTGCAGCTCCAGAGGAGCTTCCTTTGAAGTAGGGACATCAGGAGTTGTCAACGATTCAGGATGACTTCCAATGGACACTGTAGAGACATCTGATAAAGGAGGTGCAGTGGCGTTCTGGCTGGCGCTGGGGTTTGTCGATTTTGGCTTCCACTCTTTGCTAGGACCCACTGTTTTAAAGATGTAACAAATACTATTAGCAATTCGTGGCCCATAATTCATATTAAATATCAAGAGTTCGATGCGATTGGAATCAAATCATTGTTCCAGAAATTTTCTTGCATCTGACACCCAATTCTGATACGTCAATGATTGATAGTATGGCAGCATACAGACTAATACTATTGACGATGCAACCAATTTTATTTTGAAATAAAATCAAAATATAAGAAAAGTACATTTATAAGACTTAACAAACGTATATGTGAGTATCTACTCAAAGAGAAATTGCCAGCTTCAACCAATAATCAGTTTGACAGAAGCATTAGCTAGGAAAAGGAAAAATAGAACCAATAAGGGTTACTACCAGTTGCAAACATGTAACTCGTGAACAAAATTCTTTGCAAAAACTATCCACGTAGGTCGGCAACCATCAAGCAGGAACTGTATCAGAGACCATGGCAACTTTTGGAATTGTCTCGTAAAGATACATACCTTTTTGTGGACCAATAACTTGAGATCGATTGTTGTAATTAGACGAAGGCCGACTACCACCAGAAGCGCTAACAGTAGAAGATGAAGTTTGTATAGACTCTAAATGCTGATTCGTTCCAACTCTCTGGAAATCATTTGGCATCTTCTGTTCAATATTGGTACTTACAACCTCAGAAGTAGCTACTACAGAAACAAAAAAGTTCCAATAGTTACAATATATGGTAGGGAAAAAAGGACTCAATATTCTGAAATTTAGAAAAGATGCATAAAGCAAACGCAGTTAACATACATATTTTGGGAGAAGCAGATTTGTCCCCAACAGGTTTGTCATCAACCATTTCACCAGGGACTCGCTGGTTTACCACTTCAGGTCGACTGCTACCTACTGCACTAGGGGGTGGAGAATCTTGAGAAAGCAACTGCACTGGATTTGAAGAAGAGAAATAAGGCCCGGAGGCTGAAGGGACAGAATCAACATTCTCGGATGACTCCAGTTTCTGGTGCTTCTGAATATCCTTCACTGGAGCAGCATAGGGGTTTTTGGCAGTGAAAATTGGGGACGAAACTGGAAGAGGTTTCTCTGGTTTAATATGGATGGATGATGTATTGGCACTCTGGGGAGTAACCCCAGATAGACCGCTAGAAACACCAGTGACCAAGCTGCAAAGAAATTTTAAGAACAAATTGGGTGAGGGATCTTATAAAGCAGCACAAACAGTACGGTCCTCGCAAAACTACCGATTAGATGGTTCAAAATTGAAGCAGGACATAAAATTAGTGCATGAACACTACGTCATAGCAACCCATTCACCTGGTATCAGAAGAAGTTTCATCCTTTCTCATATCTTGTGGAGCAGATAAGGGAGCCCTGCCAGTACTTTTCTCAATCACATGACTAATCACATTTTCCTTTATAGCAGGAGAGCTTCTCCCACCGCCAGCATCTGAAACAGAATGAGAAGATTCAAGGAAATGACAAGAGCACATGGTGAGAAAACAGAGCTTCTGAATTAACAATTTTTATGCAAGTAATAATATTCAGTTTCCTATTGCTTGTTGGTGAAGCAGGCTTTGGAAAAGTAATAGATATGTCATTCCCTCACTATGAGTAGTTTCATTTCCAAAGCCAATTCTAATATCCTTGTCTAAAAATGCATTTCAATAAGTACGTCAAGCTGAAAAAAAAATTTAATCACCACATCAATTCTACATTTATCCCAGTAATCACATCAACTCCTTGTAAGTGGATTAGCATACAACGTTTTGGTACTAATTCTATCAAAATTCCAAATTACATAATCAAGTTAACAGGAATTACAAAAAAAAAAAGAATGAAAATAAAAATGGTGAATGACTGCCTAGGCCAAAACCATGATGTCTGGGGACTTCCTAGCATACGGGCTGATTTTGTTTACAGAATTTATTACACAAACTTGTAGAAATAAACATCAATAATTGCGCTCTCTAAAGGATGTTGGCAAAGACATGGTTCACCCAAACATGTATTCTACGGAAACTTATCACGAAATTATTTCCTAAGAGCTCATCCAATCACATTTTATCCCCACAAAGAATTGAACGCCACCCTCCAATAAAAACAAAATGTTTATCCCTGAAAACTCCTTAAAATAACATTAAACAAAGCTTCATGGGCTAAAAGCTAAGTCAGTTCATCAGCAGCAGAGGTGAACATGACCTAACTATGATTTACAATGAAAGAGCAAATTGTGAACAGTTCGAGCGAAAAAGGCATGGTTTCAACTTTCAACTTTCAAGTGCCAATACATGGTAAGGGGGCCAAATGCAGGTTCTCTCACCATGAGATACATATCGTGATGGATAGTTCCCACGACCAACTCTATTTCCCCTTGCCAACGTGCCAGATTTCCACTTCTCAGCAGACTCCTTATTTAGATACTGTGGAAGGAAAAACAGTACATTCTGACCTCAAGTTTTATCGCAAAGAGAAATTTAGTTGTACAACTATGTAACTACAATGCCGGGCTTCATAAAGAACTTCTGCCACAAACAAAACAATTTAAAATCAAAATAACTTTGCATAGTGAGACATAAATTTAAAACAAATTATCCTAGGCCGGTCAAAACAACAAGAATAGGGGGTGGGGGAACTGGGAAATAGCAGTACCTCCTTTCTCCTGTCGCGTTTTCGTTTTACTTCATGAAATGTATCTGTTGAGAACATTAAGTTAGTCATGTCTGTTTTCCAGAAACTCGAATATATAGGAACCACAAGAGGCCTGTAACCTATACACCACGGAAATGAGATTCCCCTTCCCTCAAAACAAACTTGAAACAAGTAAAATATGCCTATAGTGCTAAAGTTAATAAGTAAATAACACAATTTGAAAGTCAATCACAAGCCACTTTTCTCAGTAAATGCTAGTTATTTGGATATGCACGCTGTGTAAGTTTCAGCTTTTATGCAGAGAAGTAGTCAAGAAACAGGTAAATCAGAAATCAAGAACGAGAAAACCAGAAACCTTAAAGTGCAATGACAGAAGCAAATTCCACATACTTTGCTTTGTCCCACTGGCAACAGAAAAAAAAAAAACAGAAAAAAAACACCAACACATGCGTTATTACACAGCCACTGAGACACAGAGAAGGAGGAGCAGATCAACAATCAAATCCCCTTTCTAAATAACAGCAAAGATCAAGAGGAGAGTCGAGATCAAATATCAAGCAAACACGGAAACTCCAAAGTAATCAGAAAGGAGAAAAAGCTCTTTCTCTTTTCTAGAAAAGGGATGGAGAACTAGAGAGGGAGAGGGGAAGATTCACCGAGAAGTAGAAGCTTCTGAGTAGTTTCATTGGGATCCATGGAACATTCCTTGAGCATTGCATAAATCTCATCTTCGGAGTGATTCTGTCCAGTTATCTCCTTTATATTCTCGATCGTCTTCTTAACACCGCTCGGAATTGAAACCCTACTTGCACCTCCCTTAACCCCACTGCTCATATCTTCTCCTCTCGAATCCCCCCACACCTCTTTACGTATCTATCTATATAATTATATAAATAAATGTTCACGTATGAATAAGAATCCGAGCAGATGAACACTAGTATGTATTGCAATGAAGCACTATATAAGATGGAGCTCCGTCCGTTGGAGAGAGAGAGAGAGAGAGAGAGGCAGTGCGTGTGTTTGTGTGTGTGATTTTGTATTTTAGGGAAACTTGAGAGGGGAAGGAAGACTTGGGGGGAGGGTTTTTGTAGAATGATTGTGAAATTAAATTGAAATTAAAAGGTTAGTGCGAGTTGTCGTACAAACATAAATTCTTTTTTTAAATGCATATTTGTGAGGATGAAATTCTTTAATTATGAGATCTCGACCAATGAATTCCAACTACACTATACTTTGTCGATAAATAATAGTATATAATTAATTAGAGAAGCTAAAGATTTTTAAATAAACATGTTTCTGTGGGTCTTTTAATGATAAATTTCATTGAGAATTACAGTTAAACTTCAATAAAGTAATAATCTTGGAACTGAGAAAAAATATTCATTTAACGAGGTTATTATTTTATCGAACATTATTTTAGTGCATTGACCCATATTGATATCGGGGCCGGAAAAATTATTATCTTACCGATATTATTACTTTATCGAGATTTAACTGTATATTTTAATCATTTGAACATTTTACTTTTTTTGCTCGTCAATTGTGTTCATGGTACCATATCCAATAGGGCCAATATTTTGATATTTTGGTACTCTAGAATTAATTGATTTTTGCCTTCAATTACTCACCAAATTTAGACAGCAGAAAACGGTAATAAATGTAGTAACAGAGTAGTATTATCACAACATAAATTCTCCATAAATCAATCCCAAAATTCAAAAATTTAAGTTCACAACAATGAAGTATTGTAGAACATGCAACATTTAGCCCCTTCATCTCTTCTGAAATTGCAGAAACTGCTGCAAATTTAAGTTCGGTTCTTCTTTCAACGACTCCATTCGTCATGTTTCGTCTGAAGTTGGAGACGGTGGCTCTAAGGAGGGCCGGAGGAGAAGATAGAGGGAAGGGCCTAAGAATGGGAAGAGTGAGACTGGAAGAAGCCAAGAGCCTTTGCCATCCCTACAAGATAGCAACAGTTGGAATCATACATATATCAACCAGAATCAGCCGATGATCGTTGAAGGGTGCTTCGATCTAACCATTTTCGAGCAGTCATGTCGTTGTACACCCAGAACGAAGCAAATGTTGAGAGCAGCGCGAAATCAATGGTCATGATATGGATCTAACACATCAAGAATCAAGATTAGGGTTAGGGTTAGATTCGAACACAAAGGCATAGGAAAAATGTGGTTGAATGCCAAGCAAGTAACATTATCATTATCTAAGAGAATCCATCAAGAACAAATTACTCACAAATTTGCTGCCTTTGAAGTACTGGTAAAATTCCTTCCACGCATCACCACCGGATGAGACTGCGTAAACCGTTATCGCCAGCCCTGCAGCAAAAGTAATCTGATATGTATAATCAGTTAGCTATCTTTTCAAGAGATACGACGAACTGATCTAGAGCAAACCACGAACGTTTGGATAGTCTATCATTCATGACCCTTCATAGCCCCGAAATCATTGTTCAACGTTCATCAACAAATCGACTACCCATTCTAAGCATTTCATTTCATATGATAGACAATCTCTTGCATAAGTTTATTGATAACAAAAAGTTACTTCATGTAATCAATCATAGTCAAAGATAAGACTTTCAGTCCTTGTATCCAATCAAAGATAAAAATCTCCTTACCCCAGCAGTTAATTTTGAGTCGAGGAAATTCAAAGGCCATTTCCTCAGTTCAGATTCTTCCACAGGCGGAGCTGGTGGCTTCCAGAGGAAGAAGTAGGGAATGAGAGCGTATGCACCTCCGAAGCATGATAGAACGACGAATGGCCAAACTGGAATCGTGCTTTTCGAGCTGCAGAAAAGGCGAGGAACATCACCAAGATACACAACACCAAATCAAACATCAACATCAAGACATCTCACCAAAAGCTTATCTCCGAATCTTTAGAAACAACGAGGAGGAACCTCCAAGAAAGTCGATAACAGGAACACGGAGAGTTGAACATAGTAAAACAAGACATGCTTGAAACTTCATTGGAATTGTTTGCTTGGACGTTTCAATAAAAGCTAATCATAGTTTCTCCTCTCCAAACACTTGGGAATCAAAAGTAGAAAAAAGATTCACCTTGAACAAATAGGTTAAGTTTTTTACCTTCTGGCAGTTGGCATGAGCAGCATGCCGTAAACCAAGGGCCATAAACCCATGATGTACCATTCAGCTACCAACACCTGATTCATCTCAAAACCATCACCTCCATTCAAATTCAGCAGCTTTTTCACGAAATACATATCTGTGACCTAAAAACCAATAGAATAGAAACACAAATAACCAGTTACTACTGAATTCAAGAATCTATATTTACTTCTACCATTAAAAGAAGATCAGAACATGAAGTAAACAAAATTATATCGAACCGGTGTCTGATTAGGAGCGAGGAAGAAAACATAGTACATGAGACCAGCCCAGAAAGCAAACAGCAGAAACGACGTCGTCCAATCCCTCCCATCCTCTCCACCGCCATCACCGCCGGTCTCACCGCCGTCAAGGAGCTCGTTTTCCTCGGAAGAATCAGAAACAAGAGACCCTTCTTGCGAAGATTGGGTATCCAACGAACTCCGGCGATAGAGACGGCGCAAATTAACTGACTTAAGGATCAAAGGCGGGATTTTTGTGAGTTTGGAGCTGTAACCTGAGCCATTAAGGAATGAAATTTGGGAATTGGGAGGAGAAATTGAAGACTTTGGAAGAGAGAATTTGGGTTTGAGTGGCGGGAGAGAGAAGTTGCAAGACACTGTTGTGCTGCTTGCTACCATGTTCTTTTTCTTGGACAATACATTTCAACCCAGGATTTTTGTTCTTGTTGGTATTTCATGTCTGTGTGTAAATGAAGTCCTTGTATTTTGATAAATTGCACTTGCAGCCAAAATACCACGACCGAAGTGAAATTATCTTTCTCTTCAGGACTTGTAAGCAAATTCAAGAAGCAAGTGCATCAACGGTTAAAAACTGGTTTAAAACTAGCAATCACCCAAAGCAAGAAGCAGATAAGGCCATCGCCATGGCAGAAGCTTCAAGAATCCTCCAGACTACGTTCATACCCACTCTCTCACAAAACCCTTCTCGATATTCAACCACAATCCACTCCCATCGTTGCTTCACCCCATCAACGGCCAAAAGGAGCGGCCTTTTTGGCCGAATTCGGTGCTCGGTTGCAACCGCCAACGAGAGCACCACCCAGGGCGGCGTGCCGTGGGGATGTGATGCTGACTCTCTGGAAAATGCGGCGGGGCTGCAGGAGTGGCTGTCGGAGAGCGGGCTTCCGCCGCAAAAGATGGGTATAGAGAGAGTGGAGGTTGGAGAGAGGGGCCTTGTCGCTCTGAAGAATCTGAGGAAAGGAGAGAAGTTGCTGTTTGTGCCTCCCTCCCTTTTCATCACTGCTGATTCCGTGAGTTTCATTTTCTTTTTTGTTTTTGGAAGTTTTGTTTCATGTTTTTGTGATTTTGTATGCCTTGATTGTCTGTTGATGGATTGATCGTTTTGTTTGGCTGGTTTGGAGTTGATTGATTGTTTGATATGTGTTGCTTCTGGTTACTCGTTTTTTCTGAAGATGGGTATAATGAGGAACTAGTGATTGTACTTCGAATGGATTATCACTGATGGTTTAGATTGTAAAAAAGCAGCACTCAGTATGAAGGAGCTCGTTCTCGTTAGAATAAGTGTGATCGGATTCATGTTTCAGTCTCTCTCTCCTCTAAATAGCTACACTTGATCATGGGATGTCATTTACATACAACTTTATTGGTTAAGTGAACATAAGAAACTGTTTAAGTAAATTGTTCCGATAAGTGCATTTTGCTCCTTGCATTGTTAATGTTATTAACTTTTTCTGAAAAACTCATCATGAAATTCTTGATATCTAAGAAACTCTATTGAATCAAGGAGAAGGGTCTCTTCTTATGATAAAGAATTCTTCAGTATCTTTTGACCATTTCCGTATAGGGATTTGTGTGTTAGTTAACTCAACTTCTCCTTGCTTTTGCACCGGGGATGTGGGTTTAGGAGTGGAGCTGTCGTGAAGCTGGTGAGGTGCTAAAGCAGTATAACGTTCCAGACTGGCCGCTGCTTGCAACTTATCTGATTAGTGAGGCATGTCTGGCCAACTCCTCAAGATGGAGTAACTACATCTCCGCCTTGCCGAGGCAGCCCTATTCGCTTCTCTACTGGTAAGCCTCTATTAAACGATGTATGGAGGAGTACACGCATTGTGTCTGCACTCAGTTGGTTTCTCTACACCAGCTCCATGTGATTTCAGGACACGTTCGGAACTAGACAGATATCTTGAAGCCTCACAAATACGACAGCGGGCAATTGAAAGGATCAATGATGTCACTGGAACGTACGACTTCTTTTCTCTTAATTCCTTCAAATTAGATTTCATGCTATTTATCTCGACCTCTTGTGCAGATACAATGACTTAAGGGACATGATTTTTTCCAAGCATCCTGATTTATTTCCTGCAGAGGTACAAACTCCGTTACTCGGTCTGTTTCATTACATCTGATATTCTTCAATCTGCATCCTCTGTTTCTTGTTTGAAGGATCAACAATAATCTTTTAAGTGTACCTTGAATTCTGGCCAACTTGTTGTATTCTAAGGAGGGATTCTTTCTTGCTCCATTTGACTGTTGTTATGTATTACACAGATCTTCAACATGGAGAGTTTTAGATGGTCATTCGGCATTCTTTTTTCTCGTTTGGTAAGTTATAGGAATATACATATGCAAATCATATGTGTCTCTTACATATGTATAGTTAAACTTCAATAAAGTAATAACCTTGAGACTGGAAAAAAATATTCATTTAACGAGGTTATGACTTTATCGAACATTACTTTAGTGCATTGACTCATATGGGGATAAGAAGAAATTATTATTTAAGCGAAATTATTACTCTATCGAATATTACTTTGTCGAGGTTTAACTGTATAAACTCTATCTATGAATAGGTCCGTTTACCCTCGATGGATGGAAGGGTTGCCTTGGTTCCATGGGCAGATATGCTTAACCATAGTTGCGACGTAAGACTATAAGCTCGAATACAACTATCTCCATGTCTCCCAGTGATGTAGTTGCTGCAGTTCTTACTCTAATATCAACTTTTTGGTTGATCTAGGTGGAAACTTTTTTGGATTACGATAAATCATCTCAAGGTGTCGTTTTCACGACAGATAGAGCGTATCAGCCAGGTGAGCAGGTAACACACGCTTCGTTAAAATGGACTCAAATGACGATACGCTTGATTTTGTTAGCATGGCCTTGAACTGCTCTTTTCTTGATGCAGGTCTTCATATCGTACGGTAGGAAATCCAACGGGGAGCTCTTGCTTTCGTATGGATTTGTGCCCCGCGAAGGCACCAACTCTAGTGACTCCGTTGAGTTGTCTGTGTCGCTCAATAAATCCGACAAATGTTACAGAGAGAAGACGGAAGCTCTGGCTAAACACGGACTGTCTGCGTGAGTACGCCTTACCGACTCCATTGATTTATCGAAGAACAAAACTATTTGCCGATAGTGATGATGTACCGCGTATGTTAACAGTCCGCAATGCTTTCCGTTACAAATAACCGGTTGGCCGTTGGAGTTGATGGCGTACGCTTACCTAGCAGTAAGCCCTCCAAGCATGAAACAAAAGTTCGATGAGGTCTGCTTGAGCTTCTTCCTAACTCGTATTAAGTTATGATACATGCTGGAAATCTTGAATACAGTTAAACCTCAATAAAGTAATAACCTTGGAACTAAAAAAAAAAAATCATTTAACGAGGTTTTACTTTATCGGACATTATTTTAGTTCATGGACTCATATGGGACCTGAAGAAATTATTATCTAAGCAAAATTATTGCTTTATCGAATATTACTTTATCGAGATTTAACTGTAGTCTGTTCTTACAGATGGCTGCTGCTGCTTCAAACAAGACGGCCTCTAAAAAGGATATCCGGTATCCTGAAATAGAGGAAGACGCGCTGCAGTTCATTCTTGATGCTTGTGAGGCCAGCATATCAAAGTACTCCAAGTTCCTCCAGGTGAGAAATTATACGAACGACGAGAAGTGAAGTTTAACATCGGATCATAGCTTACTTGTATCTTCTGCTTAGGCAAGTGGATCGATGGATTTGGACGTGACAAACCCGAAGCTCCTGAACAGGAAAGCGTTTCTGAAGCAGCTCGCCGTTGAGTTATGCACCAGCGAACGGAGGATGCTGTTTCGCGCGCAATATGTAAGGAGACATTCTTGAATCTTTGTCTTAATCTTGCTTGATGTGATCGTGCCTCATGGCTTGTCTGTTGTTTGTACCAGATACTGAGAAGGCGATTGAGAGATATCAGAGGTGGGGAGTTGAAAGCTCTGAATCTTTTCAATGGTCTCAAGAGGTTGTTCAAATGAAATGAGATTTGCAAGACTTGTTTTTGTCCTAAAATCTTGCCTATGTAGGCTAAGCTTGTCCTAATGTGACTTTTGGTTTGTTGTTTGGCTTCCATGGTGTAATTTATATATTGTGAGATACTCCTTCCGTCTCATCGAAGTAGTCTTAGTCTAGTGTAAACAGTTAAATTCGTCATCCACCTTTTCCATAAGATTCATATTAGTCATTCACTTTTCAATTGAGTCATATAAATCTAAACATTTCAATTCTATCAAAATATTCGTCCATCTACATTTCTCATAATATTTAAATTGGTCTTCCATATTTCAATTAATTCATATAAGCCTAAACATCCTGATTTTGTCTGACATATTCATCCTCGGTTTAGCCGCTTTTCATCAAATTTTAAATCGTAAATCAATCCTAATTCTTTACTTGAAGAAAGAAGATAATCAAATAAACGGATGTATTTTAATGTTGTTGCGGAGTTAATGCTACGAGAGAGTTATGTCAGCAAAAAGAGAAAATGAGGTGACGGGGAAAACGAATATGACAAATGAAATCAGGATATATAAGTTTATATGACTCAATTGAAAGATGAATAAACAATTTAAATGTTATGAAAAAGGTGGAGGACCAATGTAACTTTTTACTCTCTAATGTACATTTTCGGATTGTCCATTTGAAGTTGTCCAGTTTTTTTTTTGCCAAATTATTAGAAACAATTATTTTAGAGATCCACAATTGCAATATCCGTTAACTATTCTTCGGTTAAAAAAGTAGCGTATTGTAGAAGAAATTGATAATTATAATTCAGTAAGATAAGGCGGATGAAGAAAGAGTAATAAAATTAATCAGTACCTAAAATAATTTTTTCCACATTACTAATTTATCCATTTTTGTCATTACATTACTATATAGATATTATATAACTCACCAAAATAAATAAATAATGAAGATTTAGAGCTCGTTATAAACACCATAAAAAGAAGCTCATTTATAAACCTCAACATTAAGCTGCCTTACATAGAGTGAAGTGACGACGTCGATTTCGAAAACTTTACTCCGGTGGACGAATGCGCCCGCCCACGTAGAAGGCTGCTGATTCTGTATGCGGCTTATCTTTGACTCTTATGAAGGCTCAGTTCTTTTCATTGCTTTCTTGTTCGAATTGCAGTTGGTTTCTTAATGATTTCTGGAGGTTTTTGAGAGAGTTGTGGATGCATTTGAATTTCGATTACTTACAAGATGGATTGTGTTTTTAACAGCCGAATTTGAAAAGATTGAACGTATATTTAGTTTTTTCCTTTTTTCGTAGAAAGTGGACAACTGTTCGATGAAATGTCTGAATGGGTCTTAAATGAATTTTCTCTCAGGAGTGTTGTTGTAAACAGGGGTTGCGATCCATAAAGAAAAATGTGGCAGCGGCTTCGCAATGGCTGGTTAGAAATTCTTAACATTCAGAAGTTTCGGAGAATCGTGTCCTATACTGGATTTTACGGTTTCGTTACGCTGATCAGCTTTGCTTACACCAACAATACGTAAGTCTTTACTTCCTGGTTCTATTTTCGGGCAAATTTAGAAACTAAGGTTCGAAAAGAAATTATCTTTAGCAGCCATTGGACTGGGTTCCATGTTTAGAGTCTTTAGTTATGTAGTATGTCTATCTTAGCCTTTCTGATTTGGACAATGTGTATGTTGTTTATGCTTATTGAAGTAAAGGTAGTTCTTGATATGGTGAAATAAAATACGTTGATCTAGTTGCAATGATTTCGCGGAAGCCCTTCTGCGATTGTTTTCCATTTCTATTTGCAAAACTATTTGAAAAAGATATCGATATTATGTTCGTTTTGACAAATCTCTGATAGTGGCAGTGAAGTTTATTGCACTTAGTCACTTACCCCCACGAAAGGAGTAAATTTGGCAAAATTGGTTGTTTACTTTCCTTCTTCTGTAATATTTATTAAGCTTCTTGTGTATATTTTCAATCCCAGTTTCATACTTATTTGGATATTGCAGGACAAGAGCTGGATACTCGAGGGCTGACCAGTTCTATGCATCTTATCCTGCTGGCACTGAGCTTCTTACTGATACTGGGAAGGTATTTCCACTCTAGTTATTGAGGGAAAAAGAAAACACTTTTCTACTATGGATGATGAAATTGTGATAGCTGATGAGATTCCAACTAGTTGCTTGTCTTAGCCGAAAGTTCATGCAGTTAAAGGAACCAAAAAATGAGTTGTTTTTCTTTTTTTTACCGTAAGCTCAGAGGCCGGATCAGTGTCTCTAGAAGTTGTTTGGTAGTATTAAGTTTTTGTTGAATTGAACATTGATTCTTTTAAGTTTGTTTTGCTGATAATGTCCACTAAGTAGCAGAATTCGCAGAAAAGACTAACCTTAAACTTGTGCTATTCTGTATAGTTGATAATCTTTAGCTAGAGCTTTGTACTTCACATCAATAAATAGTCTACCAGTTTTTGTGCTCTGCACTTGTCTCGAGAGCTTTGATCATTTCAAAACCTGCCTTATGTTCGGAGTTTGGATTTGAATGCGTTTATAGTTATATAAAGCTGCACTTGGGAATTGCTTCGAAATAGAGGAGTGGGGGCCAATTGAATGGAGCATTTTGGCTAAACACTTTGAACGCCAGGGGAAATCACCATATGCATATCATGCAGTAAGTCAAATGATGATTTTGCACTGTTTGTGAGTAAATACATAATCATTCTCTGGTTTCAATCTTTCTCTCCTTTCTCTGGTGATGTTACAGCAATATATGGCACACCTAGCCTCTCTCGGGCAACTTGATGGAAGCGGCTAGCCGAAGGAGCGCGTCATCTCCAATATTATGATCTTGAAGGCTGTTAACACAAGAAGATGTTCAATCTATATAGATGAAAGAGAATATAGTATTGCTTTTTCTTCTGCTACTACATATCTAAACCGAGTTGGTAGAATTGTTTCCTTGTACTTTGTGTTGGATTTGTAGTTCTCTTGAACATATGGTGGAAATTTGTCATCGTGACAAAATAATTACTTTTTTATTTTTTTGACGAGGGTAATCTGCAGCCAATAATTTCTATTTCTAGTATTGCGGGAGGTCAGGTCACCTTTATTTCATTGTTAAGCAGGAAAAGAAACTTAAAAGAAAAAGAACCAAATTGTTACCCAAACTCACCTTTCTTAACCATAATGTTTTTCTATTGAGATCTGACTGAGACCCTGCAACTAATCTCAGACATATATAGCTTCTTACAGATCTTGCAGATGGGGAGTGGGACGTCAAGAATGTTGATGATTTCGATGATGATGATGACATGTTTGATGATCCGAGGCGTGTTTGGGATCAGATTCGTGATCGACAAGGACGAGTGTTTCTCCCATAACATTCTGTACGAGGGAGATGTTGTTCATGTATCCTTTGTTGTCATCAAGGCCGATGCTTCTTGGCATCACATCGACGATGGCATTGATCTCCTGGTAAATATGAATCTCTCTCTCTCTCTCTCTCCCTCCCTGTCTGATCATTACCATGTATGTATGAAGCAGATAAAGGGACCCGGTGGAGAGAAGATAAAAGAGTTCCACGACAGGATAAGCGACAAATACGAATTCATGACTCAGCGGAAGGGCGTCTACCATTTCTGTTTCACCAACAAATCTCCGTTTCACGAGACGGTAGATTTCGACGTGCTGGTTGGCCACTACAGAAACTCCGATCAGCACGCAAAGAGCGGTATGTTAATGCTGCTTGCTACCTAATTAATCTGACTTTTCTGTATTGAGGTTGTTGGTGGTGGTGTTGGTTTGTGCAGAGCATTTCAACCCGATCGTGGAGCATATATCGAAGCTCGAAGAAGCCCTCCACAACATCCAGTTCGAGCAGCACTGGCTCGAGGCTCAGACCGATCGCCAAGCTCTTGTTAACGAGTCGATGAGCCACAGAGCAGTGTACAAGGCGATCTTCGAGTCGTTAGCCCTCGTCGGGATTAGCTCCCTTCAGGTATTCCTCCTCCAACGCCTCTTCGAACGGAAGCTCGGCACTTCTCGAGTCTGAAAGGAGCTGCAGATTCTATAGTAATAATTCGTGTTTTAGCTGACAACATATAGTTTAGTTGGTATTTCCACTTCTACCGTTAGGGTCGATACATGAAAGAAAAGAACATTTATTGATGGTAGGTACACACTTTGTTCAAACTGTATTAGGAATTACACTCTTCTCTTCGCCTATCTAATCAGAGGTCAATTTTATTGAATTAAGAAAGGAAAAACACAATTCAATCTAAAGTACTGAAAGATGACAAGCCTACTTCACTTCACTCTGCTTTCTCCATCTCTTCATAGCTTTTGCTTCAGACAACGACGGACGAACGAACCGGTGAAACGCCAAAAGCCGGTTGGACTTACTGGAGTCGCTATGTCTGGAAAAGGATTACACAAGCTCTAAGACGAGGGCTGAGGCGCCTCCTCCTCCGTTGCAAACGCCACCAACTCCGTACTTTCCGTTCTTCTGCCTCAACACCTAATATGATTTCGATACGTATCAATCCCACTAGTTATTTATAAGGCTGATAATTTCTTAGAGAGAAGATAACATACCCCCAAAAGAGTGACCAAGATACGAGCGCCACTGCAACCGAGAGGGTGCCCGAGAGACACAGCTCCACCATGTACATTAACCTTTTCCTGAAAAAGAGAGGAGCGTAAATATCTTTATTTGTATTGTAATCAGTTCTATTTTAGTAATTTCGATAAGTTTAAGAACTTACTGAATCAAGACCCAATAGCTTCTGATTCGCAAGAGCCACAACCTGCACAAGATCATGGTTGTAGAATTAGATGCCTATCTTTTAGTTGAAAATCGCAATCTTTTACGGATGGTGAAATCTAGTGACATACCGCAAAAGCTTCGTTGATTTCATAGTAGTCTACTTGAGATGCTTCGATACCAGCATTGGAGATTGCTTTAGGGATTGCAAGAGCTGGGGAAGTCGTAAACAATTCTGGGGCCTGCAAATTTCATACATCAAAATTTAAACTCAACCATCACAAATTCAAGATTCGCAAAGAAAGGCATACCTGAGCGGCATCAGCATATCCCGAGATCTTTGCAATGACTGTAAGGCCGAGCTCCAGAGCTTTTGCTCCACTTACTAGAACAAGGGCAGCAGCACCATCGCTGCAAACAAGATCAAATTCACTCATCATCAAAACTTTCAAAGATCTGTCGATTCTACTTAGGTGTATGCTTTTTTATGCTATCATAAAGTTAATAGAAGCTAAGATTAAAAGGGATCGTGTGTTACCTGATGCTAGAAGCGTTTCCAGCTGTGACAGTTCCACCGGTTTCCTTGAAACTCGGTCTTAGCTTCCTCAACTTTGCGGGATCAAACTGACCAGAAAAGGAGTATCAGTAACGAGGAGTAAAATATTTATGCACTGCATATATATAAAATCCAGCAATAGGGATACTATAATCGAATGATAAGACCCTTATTGTTAAATAATATAAGTGGCTCACTTCTATTCGGCACGAGAATTAAGAAAGTCGTGTTTTGTGGTGCAAATTGTTTCACTTTTTGGTAGTTAAATTATGTCCCACACAATCTTTGTCTTTTTACAATGAGCCACTTATAGTGTGATGTCTCAATTAGGAAAGCGAGTCATTTATAGTGGGACAGAGGGAGTGGTAATAATAACTAAAGAAATCTATGTTTTTCGAGGAAATTTTGATGGGAATAGCCAAGAAGGAAACTTGAACAGGAGGAATATACGTAACATATTTGGGAGTGCATATAAAGTGGAATCATTATTCACCTTTCCAAGACCTTCATCCTTGTCAACAATGGTGGATGGTCTTCCTCTCCCACCAGAAACTTCTACCTGCACCGGCAAGATTAGAGTTTAGATGCGAAAACAGGAATAACGAGCTGTGCCGACAAGTCAATGTCCAGTTTTCTTACTGGAACAATCTCCCATGAAAATGAACCAGCATCTTGAGCAGCAATTCCACGCTCGAAACTCTGGACTGCATAATCGTCCTGCATGCGGTAAGCAGTTTAAGATATTTTCCTTTAGAATGTAATAACTTGCAGTTAGAACGAAGTAAACTATATAAAAAATCAGTCAAAGGTTGAATGAACTCCTTTGGACAATAAAATCCTTCGAGACAAAATAATAAAGACGAACCTGCTGGTCTCTAGTAACACTATGGTGCTCGGCACATAATTCAGCACAAACCCCCATCCCGACATCATTATAAACATCCCATAGTCCGTCCTTTAGCATACCATCAACAAGAGAATCATGTCCAAGTCGAGATCCTTTTCTGGAATATGCCAAGGCGAAGTGAGTATCACAAATTCGAATAATACTATTTATTGGGTTCACCATTAAGACTACAAACATAATAATCATCATCTTCTCTCCTTTTCAACTAACACCCAGAGCAATAATATAAAAAAATTCATTTTTTGGAAGAGAAATAAGCATATCATATCTGCTTACCTTGCCTCTGCGATGTACTTTGGGACGTTAGACATGCTCTCCATGCCACCAGCTACGACAACATCATTCATACCCAACTGGATACTTTGTGCTGCTAGCATAGTTGCTGCCATGTTAAACAGATAACATGGTCAATAACACGATAAAGAATGTCGAAAGATTAAGATTCTTCAATTGTTATGAACCTAACCTTTCAATCCAGAGGCACAGACTTTGTTGACTGTGGTACAGACTACTGAATTGGGGATCCCTGCACCTAATGCTGCTTGACGGGCAGGAGCCTGTCCTAAGTTTGCACTCAGTACATTTCCAAATATAACTTCTTGTACAAGTGAAGGATCGATATTCGCTCTCTTCAAAGCACCTGAAAGTTGGTGGATAGAAGGAATACATTAGAAACACGATTTCCTACTTCACTAAAAGAAGGAGAATTCCAATTGAAAGATGCAGAGAAGATTTATTTATCTTACTCTGTATAGCTACAGATCCAAGCTTGGTTGCTGGTACTGATGAAAGTGAACCAAGGAAACCACCCATAGGTGTTCGAGCAACGCCAACGATGCAAACATCTATAAATCACAGGAAATTTTTAAAAGGCGATAAGATTATAGCGTCAAATAAAGATTGTGTACTGCAGGAGAGGTGTTCAAGAGCACATCTAATAGAAACCTAAAGGAAAGATGCTTAGAGGTTTTGAACTATAAAGGGCCAAATATCCAACAATAAAAGCTTTTAAATTGTTCGAGCAAGGCAAGGCACAATCTTTCAAATTTTAAATCATTTTTATCCCAAAAGAATATATTTTTCAAGAAAAAAAAATATTAATGTTCTTCTCCTAGATGAAGTCATGCACAAATATATAGTATATAGTACTCAATCAACGCATACGATTCGAAATCTCTGTGTTACTAAACACAATCTAACTCTCAATGTTAAAGAAATTTTAAAAAGTGACTGAAGACTAAAGTAAAGATCAAATCTTGTGAAGCAACATTAGGAGAAGCAAGATCTCGAACAAGCCTGTATTGCGGTTAGTTGGCACACGAAAGAAGTGTTCAAAAAGATACCTCTAGGCTTGATTGATTCCGCCGATGGTGCCATGATCAACTTACTTTTGCACGAATTAAAGCCTGTTAAAACGAAGTTCGTCAAGCCTTGATGCGAAATGTATGCCGATCAAAAACCGTGGAGCTGCAGAGAAGAACATAATCTTGTGCAAGATCCTCAAATTCAAATTCAAATTCAGACCATTCTTGAGAACTTATTAATCTACAACTAATAACCTTATCAATCCCCAGCTGATCTGGCTTTCAGGGAATTTTCCTTTTATAAATTGAGCAATTAATTTACCTACTTTTCTACTTTTCTTAATCGGTTTTGTAGTAAAAAAAAAATCTACCTACAAGTGAATTATTTTCTCTTTCATCAATCACAAACAGATCTCCAAGAATTAAGATACAGCAAACCCAGCATCATCAAATACACACACTGGCCCAAAAATTAGATCTAAACAGCAATAAATTAAAAGGGGATTAACCAATAAGTTCAGTACAGCGAAATTTACAAGAAAGGAACGAACTTTTTTCAAGAAAACCTGATCCCGGAAAAGTAAACACTAAAACCAATTAAATAGGAAACGCATTTGATCATGCTCCGTAAACAAATATTTACCTGAATAATCGAAGCTACCAACAAGGAAAAGAGCGAGAATGGAACTCCAGCAGAGCTCGTTGTCGTCTTTATATATAGATGGGGGTGGGGGTTGGTGGGTGGGTAGGGGATTCAGTGTGTAAGTGAGTTGGTGCAGTTTGAATATAGAATAAATGAAGTGTTAACCGGCTTTCTTGACTCCACACTATCCAAACACCCAACGCGGATCTTCTGTCCCAACACGCAACAATGGCGACGACTTCATTAAATTAATATTTGATTTTAAAATTTTTATCAATGCGCGCGTGCATATTGGTGGGCCACCGAAGGGCCACAAAAAATGGGTCAGATGATCTTCTGGCCCAAACACCATATTTTCATTAAAATATTTATAATTTTTTTTAATTATAAAATAATGACAATAATCTTTAAGACCGGATTTTTAGAGGAAAAAATGGAACTTTTTTAGTTTCTAAAATATTGATGCAATTAATTGAAATATATGTGGGGTTCCATAAAATTTAATAGCTGTATATTTAGCTAAATTGCAACAATCTTTTGAAAAGCATATTCAAAGTGATTAAATGAGGATTGGCCAATTGCATCGAAATGTAAAAATCGGGATGAGATCATTTGTTCAATAAATCTTTATCCAAAATAAGATGAGATCACTAGTTCAGTAAAAATCGGGATGAGATCACTTGTTCAATAAATTAAGTGGTGTTCAAAACGACGTAATTTTGTATTAAAAAACTATAGATTAAAAGTAGAAGATTGAAAAAGAGATTCGTTTTTATCTGTTTGATTTACTAATTGTAAAATCGTAAAGAGGGAAAATAAAATAAATAATTAAATAGTACATTTTTTTAATTCAAAATTACGTAGTTTTGAATCGAATGTCAATTGAAAATGTAATTTCAAACTCGTAAAAATCACAAAGCCTCTAATATTTCGTTCTTATATATGGCCCATAAAATATAAATTACACTAAATAAATTTTATACGACGAGCTTTACTTTAAAGTATAGTATTTGTCAAAAATGTTGCTAGAGAAGTATAAACTAATAAATCCATATTAAAAAGGTTTGTCTTCGACCAAGGTCAACTATGTTATGCTACCCAATTAATGTTTTTTTTTAATTATTATTAGGGGCACTTATAAAGTGAGATTAATATAACAAATGCACATGATTTCTCAATAATAGCAACCTAAAAAAGAATAAATTATGCAGGCATAAAACCTCTTAATTCTTCAAACAGCTGTCATGTGATTAGATTAGATCGGTTAATTGTCCTAATATTTTACAGTCTTTATTACAACAGCTTAGTAATCATCGATAGATTTAGAAAAACAAACACATCGAATATAGACACATGATTTCAAATCTTACCAACTGAACTTTAAAAAAAAAATATCCTTAGATTGTAAATATAATAATTTTGGAGACGAATATTTTCTGAAGGTCAGGGACGAAGGGTCGGCCGATCCCCCGCTGCCGGAATTTCGCTTTTATAGGAGTTGAAATTCTTTATTCCCCTTTTATTTTTCACTTCATTCGACCCTTCAATCGACACAATTTCTTTTTATGCTGTATTTATTTCGACCCTCCAACTAAAAAATTATACTTTCGTCACTGTTGGAGGTGGTGATTTATATTTCAGTTTGATTTGCTTAGATTAATGATACAGTTAAATCTCGATAAAATAATAACTTTGAGACCGAGAAATAATATTCATTTAACGAGGTTATTACTTTATCGAACATTATTTTAGTGCATTGACCTATATCGGGACCGGAATAAATTATTAACTTAGCGAAATTATTACTTTATCGAATATTACTTTATCGAAGTTTAACTGTATATGGTTCGTATTTTTCATACCGAATTCCCATTTTTGTTTAATGATCGAAATAATAGGATTATTTATTCACCTCTGCCACATTACAATAAAGTCAATAATTGTTCATGGGGTGTGAATGCAATTAAATAATGGGGGATTTTTGTAATTAGTAATGTGAAATAAAATGAAATCGTGGAGAAATAGAAGTTATGGTATGAGCCAGCCTCTTTTGACTTCATAGTGAGGTCCGAATATGACTGCTTAACTAAAATTAGATCCAGTTTTGAGATTATTTATTTAACTATCTACTTATTGTACCATTTTTTAATTCATGAAATCATACTAATTTTTAATTCACAAAGTAGGGTGAGGTAGGAAGCCGCCAATTTGGAATCGAGAGAATGTAGCATAACAATACTTCCAGTCTTCCACTTCTCTATTGACTTTTGCACTTCTCTATTGACTTTTTGCCTAGAGATGACGATTGAAATCGGACCCGAAAACTTATCTCGTTCAGCTTCATGATGGAACGGGTAATACTTAGCCTCACAAAAGCATGGGTTGGATTTGAGATAGATCCGGGTTAAATTTTCTTACCCGCCCGGGTTGCCCAATCCCGTCTAAATCCGCATTATGTTTTTTTTATTCAATTTAATTTAATTTTATATTATTTGAATTTATTTTATTCTTCAGTCTCACTTCCTAATGGTAGCGTAATAAAAAAATTCAAATAAAAATAAATAAATAAGACAATTCAAATTAAAACAATTTAAATTCTATCAATAAGCCTAAAGCCGAATAAACTGTTATCGGATCCTATACTCCTATACTACTCTGTCCCACCCTGCAAAACTGTTATCCCTAATTTTGGTACAAATAATAAAATGGACTGCTAACAAATTCACATCCTATATCAGTTTATAGAACTAACCAAATTTAGGTGCAATTTAACTAGCTGTAATGCTACCACCCCAACTAACCACTTGTCCAGAGTACGAACACCTTTAAGGGGGTGTTTGAGATAACTGAAGCTTATCGATAAGTGCTGAAAGTTGTTGGAAGTTGTTGAAAGTGGCTGAAAGTAGCTGAAAACTGTTGATTTTGATAATTTGTAAGTGTTTGCAAAAAGTGTTGAAAGTCAAAAATTAATATTTAAAAATATTAATAAAGTGGTATCTTATAAAATGAAAATGTTATTTATTTCTCACTTATTAAACAAATTTAGAATTTTTACACAAATAAAATTTAAAATTTATTTCCACTCATATAAAATAGTATTTTAATAAAAAATATTAAAATAAAAATTAGAAAAATATTATTAATTAAAATCAAGAATAAAAAAGATTATAAATTATAATAAAACAAATATTTACTTATTCTATGTTAAATGACAAATAAAAATTATACATATAAATAAGCAATATCGATCATTAATTAAAAAAAATAGTTATAAAATTATAGTATAATGTATTAATTAAAAAGGTTAAAAATTATAAAAGCTATAAGCTATCAGCTTCAGCTGCCCTATACCAGCTTACGAAAATTCTCTATCTCGGACCCAAATAGCTTTCAGCAGCTCTATAAGCTGGATTTCTCAAACACCAAATTCATTTTCCGAGACAGCTTTCAGCTATAAGCTAATTTAAATAAGCTATCCCAAACACCCCCTAAGTCGAGTCTACTTTTTTCGATTCCCATACTTGTTTTTTGAATTTATTAGCATTTGGAATGGTCCGATAAATCAAATGATTGTATTCAACACTTACCAACTAAAAGAATGTTGATCAATCATCATCCATATATATACAACGTATACGTATGTATAATTTCTATGTTCATCCTTGAAGCTAGATTACACCAAGGAAAGTAAATTTGTATGGGAGAAATGAGATATCATCATATCATTGTCTCAAATTTGTCCAGCTTTTTCACCCTTTTCATGGATCTGATGAAGAGGGTGAGGAAAACACCTGCATTTTAACAAATTAAGAGAAGAACTCATGGATGAACGGAGTCGAAGAAAGAGAGGTTTGAGAGGTTACCTGCAGCGACGAACGAGGCGTTTGCCATAGCTTGCTCGCCTTGATTGCTGAGGGTGACACCAAGATTCAAGAGGGTGCCTCCTAAAACTGTGTAAATAGTTCCCATTTGCAGTATGTTTGCTTTACGAGCTGCTCGCTCCGACTGACGAAAATGAAGGTTATTTCAGTTTCCTCTTTCATGATTCAGCCTCAAATATATTGCAGAAGCATGAGATTTGCAGAGAGAGTCACCTCAAGAACGCGGACTCTGAGCTTTAAATCTCCGGATTCAAGCTGTTTCACGATGTCTTCTATCCGTTGGATTCGGTAAGGCATGGAGATTGTGGTTGATCTTGCCTGAAAACAGCAAATAAAATGTTAGAATTAAGGTGAAAATTGCCGAGTCATTCTTTATAAATGAGATGGAAGTTGTTCGTACATCATTAGCTTGTTTCCTTATTTCTCGAACGAGTTGTGGTCCGGTAGGCCTTTGCTGTCTCAAGTCTAGGAGCTCCTGCATAATATCATATGATGAAAGATCTTCTAAATTAGATAGTAAGCAGACAAGTAGTAAAGACGAACCTGAGCGTATGGAGCAGCGATCTTCGGGAAAGAGAAATTTGGATCTAGAGCATATCCAATTCCTGATCAAGCCAACCACATGAAACATCAAGAGTTTGAGAATTTACACAAAAAGATATGAACTTTCAACCAAGAAGCAAGAGAAGGGGTGAAATCTGAAATATCAGCTCGTGCTAACGACGTTTCAATCATTTAGTTGGTCATGCCGAGAAGCAAACATTGTAGCGAGAAGTGTTGATCATGGTGGGATGATATTTCCATCAACCCAACTCACTTATTGCCCTTCTCGTATTTTTCTTTATTAACAGAAACACAAACACTTAAAGAAACATCACCTTCCAGTGTCGAGAATGCCCTCAGCACGAACGTGAAAGTGGAAGGAAACCGGAATGGCTGGTCCGTTGCTATCGCAAATAAATCCTGCCAACCAAATTTTCACTTTATGTTACTTCCTAGTAATTTGATGGAGGTAGTGTTTGTAATAGCTTTCATAAGCAGTTTTTACCTACTTATGCTTAAAGTTGTTTTTAAGCAAAAGTTGTTGTTTGCAATATTAGAAAAAAAAAAAAAATTTTAGAAAAAACAGTATTCCAAAAACTCTCATAAACTGCTTTTCAAAATTTTCAGGCTTCGGCTTATAAAAAACACTATCTGACCAACTTATGAGCTGCTGCTTATTCTGACTTATTTTAAGCTCCAAAAAAGCATAAGCCTACATTCCAAACAATAAAAAAAAAGCTTATGCGGTGAAAAGTTGTTCAAAACACTACCGAAATTCTCTCCTAATTTAGCAGCTAAAAATTGGCCATATTTATCAACTCGAGGATTACTTCGATCGTACCTCACCAATGGCAGAGAGTGTTTGCTGCTGATCTGGTCTTTGATTCAACAAATTATCCAAAAAGAATTGTACTGATCTCCTCACCTAAGTTAATTTAAAAGAGCACAAAACCGTTATTAATCTGATACACCACTAGTTTTCTGTTCTTTTAATGATTGCTTGACAAAACCAAGTAGTTCGTACCGATGTCAGGTCTCCGGTGGGCTGAAGTGCTCCAAGATCTATGAGACCTTGTATGACCTGCATGGACAGAAACATTAACATTATTTGTTAGCTACAGAAACTGCCGTTTTACGACTCTTGTAATCATGTAATGTAGCTTTGCACAAAAGAATTGACATAAAAGAGGTGATAAAGCAAGGAAAGTGACCTTTTTCGCATCCTTCTCGTATACGGAATAGAAAAGATCTAATAGTCGCTCCCTTGTAAAACTCTTGATTTCTCCCATCATACCGAAGTCATAGTATATGAGAGCTTCATCCACGTCAATAGCAAGGTTTCCCGGATGCGGATCAGCATGAAAGAAACCAGTCTTTAGTATCTGGAATGGCAGCATGAAGGCAGGCAGTTATATACAGAACTAGCTAAAGAAAAAGGAATAGCAGGAAGATTGATTACAGATTACCTGAATTAAGTAGGCTTCGATAGCATGGGACGAAATTCTAGATCGACTATAACCGCGTGAGTCTATCGTATCCAACTGGTTTATCTTCACGCCTGATTAAAAAGTCGAAAAATTGGCACATATGAGCACCATAAGATAGAGGGCTCTACCTCAGGTAATCTCTCGGTCCCATAAATATTGTTTTGTTTTTCTTTTCAGATCGTCCCAATAATATCGTCTTGTTTCTTTTAATTGCAAAAAAACACTCTATATTAAAAAATGAGGTGGGCCCCTCATTACTCATTGCCCACCCCACATTCTTATACACACTTTCTCTCCAAAAGTCTGTCTCTAACACAACTCCGTTCCGCTACAAACTCAGAAAATTGTGATTTTTAACTTATTGGAAACTTTAGATTATTTCTTTAATTACAACATGACAAGAAATTCGGAAAAAAAAAATTCAATTGCCTTAATTATGCCTTAATAAAAAAAAATTGGATGAATTATCATTTCTTCAACCAACCATTCATTGAAAACTGTGTTAATTTATTAATACAATAAAAACGCATAAAATATACAACTGAATCAATTTTCTTAGTCTCCGTGCCAAAAAGAAACCAGACGATATTAAGGGGACGGAGGGAGTACTCATGATGTAGTAAAAAGATGAGAAGTGAGAGTGATACCCGGAGCGTACTCCAGTGTCAACACTTTCGTTGCTGTATAATCCCAGTACACCATCTGGAACGAGCCCGAAAAGAACAATGGGATATAAATTGATTGTATGAAGAATGCAACAAGCTAGAAACAACAGAAGCTAAAAGTCTTATTAGGAGGAAACATACTGGAACGCGGACCCACTTTATATTTCGAAAGTCACGACGGAACCTATCAGCATTCTTTCCTTCATTAACATAGTCGATTTCCTCGTACAAGATCCTGAAATATATCAATGAGAAGTAACAATCATTGACTGAAAAAACATGCCAGATGAGGAAAAATCGTACTTCTGATTAGCTTACTTGGCACATTCTTCGTATATTCCGACCCAATCCCTTGTTGGACCACCAAGAGTCTCACTCTTTTGAAAGTATTCAGCAATGAGCTTTAGATTTTCTGAAGAACAAGAATGTTACATCAACACAAGATCCGAAGCAATACGTATAAGATTCTTGAAGAGTTGCTAATACTCACTAAGATCAATGTCGAAAAGTTTCTTTAATCCAGGTCTTTGGACTTTCACGACTACTTTCTCTCCGTTATGCAAGACAGCCCTGTGCACCTAACAAGATCCCAGAACGACAATCAGCGTGGCACGTGAAAATAATGAACTTTTCCACATGTATATGATCAAGACATCAAAGATATTTCTCGAAAAAGAGGTGTTTTTCTTGATATTCTAGTCATTGCAGTAAATGAGTAAATATTTCTCTTTTAATCCACATCATAATGGTCACTCAAATGCATGACGTTTTTGAGCACCTGACCGAGGCTAGCAGCTGCTATCGGGAGGTCTTCAAACTCCTTGTATAAAATATGAATCGGAGCACCCAATTCCTTTTCAATGAAGCTCTTTGATTTGGTAGGTGAAAATGCAGGTACTCTATCCTGATTCAGAAACCAAAGAAATTTGAGATGCAAGATTTTACGATTCATCATAAAGATTGTCGGGACAGATATAACTGTAGAAGCTGTTTTTCTCGGAGAAGTCTTATGTTACCTGCAGCTTTGCAAGCTCCTCGACAAATTCTTTCGGAAACAGATCAGATCTCGTTGAGGATAATTGGCCGAGTTTGATAAAAGTAGGACCGAGTTGCAGTACACATTCCCTTAACCATGAAGCAGTTTTCCGTCTCCTCTTTGCCTGAATACAAACATAAAATCCACTCTGATTACTAGAATATAATTAAAAGGTGCAACAAAATGCTACATTTTTAACCAACCCCACCTGCTTATCCTCGGAGAAGCCTCCAATGTAAGCCCATTTCGCATTGTCCAAAAGAACACGTACACGGAGCGAAAGAACAAAGGACCACACATCTATACTTCTCTGAACTGAGTTATAGTTTTCGTTTGCCCAACTGAAACCTTCATCAGAGGGTAAGACTTTCAGCCCTTCAATAGGTGGAAGCTCGTTCATCTTTGAGGTTTTAGAAAGCGGCGGAGCAGGATCTCTCTTGATCAGGCTCCGCCCATTAACAACACGAGCACCATTAACATTCTTCGCGGATCCATTATTTACACCCTCTGATGTACTAATGGAGACTAATTTTGTCTGCTTGATCTCAGTCGTTGGGACCATTTTGATTGGACGGCCGTTT
This sequence comes from Lavandula angustifolia, assembly GCA_028984105.1. Lineage (NCBI taxonomy): Eukaryota > Viridiplantae > Streptophyta > Magnoliopsida > Lamiales > Lamiaceae > Lavandula > Lavandula angustifolia. The sequence continues at coordinate 27,811,227 of CM054818.1, forward strand.
GTACCAACTTTTGTAGACAATTCCATCGCGACATGAAACTTTTTGTGTTTTCTACTTTTGACAAGGCTGTACACCTCCTTGTCAAGTCTTGAATAGTCATTGTTTGATATGATTCCTGAAAAACTAAGATCATCTCCTAGTCTTCCATGATTTGTTAAGTCTCCAACACGGCAACCGCAGCTAAACGAAGCTAGTATTGCCGCCATTCAAGGACTAATACCTTAAACAAAACAAAAAATACATCAAGATTGGAGCAATCTCAAAGTAACCCAATCTAAAAGAGAATGCAGTGAAACCAAAAAAGACCAGATACTGTCCACCTCAATAGTCTAGCTTACACAATTATACATTGACAACAATAAAAGTAAACTCTGAATTTAAATACAAATGAGCCAACTAAAAATCTAAAATTCAGGCAACTCAAAACTCCTTCATTTGAGGAATAATCAGCAGTTTGAGATATGATAACCACAAATGTTCAAGCTCATGCATAAATAGTACTCATTCCGTTCCACTACAAATGACACGTTTTCCTTATCGGAAAGTCCCACTACAAATGACACGTTTCCGGAAATAGTCAAGACCGTGTGGACCACATTTAAATACTAAAAAATCTAACAATCTACGCCACATAACACCGCTTTCTTGATTCCCGCGCCCAAAAGAAACGAGTCTGTTTCTAGTGCGACAGAGGGAGTACTAACCAACAACATGTTCATAATCAAGATAATTAGATCTCTGTATGACTATATGCATCCCATATTGAATATAATCATCATGGGCCAAACAAGAACAAGTAAAAATCACTGAAAATCTCGAAAACTCATCATTGGGCGATCATCGGAAGCATAATACACACTAACTAACTTAAAAAACCAACCTTTCAGCATACACCAATAAAGAGGGGAATAAGCAGAAAACCAGAATTCAATTTTATCAGAAAATTCCACCTCAAATTCCCGCACTACGTTAGACAAAGCAGAGCGATGAATTATATAGATACACGAAACAGACGAGCCCACAAAGATCTTTTCCTATGAAGTTAGAAGTCGAAGAATTATTTTTCCTTGTAGAAAATAGACAGAAAGTAACACCTGAAAATGGGTTTCCTGGAACAGCAACCACTACAAGGTTGTGTGTGGGATTCTCGTTCTGTACAGACTCTCGGTCTAAATTCATCCTGACGTGTTGTGCTCTGCTCCTCATGCGCTGCTTGGTGTAAAATTCCAAAATCTTGATTGTCAAACTTAATTTCTTTCCTTTACGAGTAATAATCATTAATGATTTTTCTACCACCCAATTCTTGTTCTTTCAACTACCCAATTCTGGATGTTATATACTTAACTGGGCTTCCGTTCAGCCCGGTAATGCCATAATTGGGCTTCACTTAGGCCCAAGAAGGCATGGGCTTGATTCTTAATCCATAATTTATAAGAATTCATTTAAGACCTGTTAAGTATTCTTTGTGGTCCACTTTTATGACGTCTCAATATAAGTGACTTATTGAAAAACAAAGATTAAGTGAATTATTAAAAAGTCAAACAAGCTACACCACGTAACACAACTTTCTTAATTCACGTGTCGAAAAGAAATGAGCCACGAATAACGGGATAGATGGAATACATTTTATTATATTTTTGTATATTTTGGTCTTAGTTTGTTGTTAATCATGGACATCTTCTATGTCATTGACTTTGTGTAGTTTGTCGAGTGATAATGTCAACTCAGATTCATGGGCTTGGACATGATACTAATCTTTTAACAAATTTCTGGCTCTGAAGAGTTTAGACTTTAGATGGCTTATGATGGCTTGGTTTTGTTTCCGTTTATAATTTTCGATTTTCGGTTTGCCAAGTGTATTTGTTTTTCTATGGAGATGAGGATGGTGTTTCATGTTTGGAAAGAATGAAATATGTTTGTATGATTGAGATTTGTTATATGATTGAAAATGAGGGGAAAATGACAAAAAATCAACCCGTGTTCAAGTAAAAATGCATAAAACTACCACGTGTTCTTAAAAATGTTGCAAGAAAGCCCCTAACGCCAAACACGTCTATTTCAATCGCACTAAGTGTGTGTGGGCAATATATTTTACATTTTTGCTTATATACAATGTTCAAAATACTATTACAGCGTGCGTACAATGTTAGTTTTGATAAATTCACAAGCATACGCATCGGCGTTGTAGCTTGCACTTTGAATCGGTCCACTCAGTTATTCAAAGTGCACGTTAGTGTCTTATATTTTATCTCATGTAATTTAGTAAATTACATTTAGATACTATTACGTTTAAAGATTTAAGAACGTTTGGGATAAATGCTTTGAGGAGATGAGTTTCATGCAACATATTTAAGAATACGAGAATGTTTTTTTTGCAATAAAATGAATACATGACAGTTTTACGCATTTTCACTTGAATACATGGTGTTTTCAGTCATTTACCCTTGAAAATGAGTACTTTGGCTGACTGCTAACTGCATAACTTGATGAGAAAACTGATTTATTTTGAGAGATTCTGATTCATCATCTGCAGCTGGAGCAAAAAGGTGTAGGGCCTGGTGCAAGAAGCTCCCACGCCATTGCTGTTGTTGGGCACAAGCTCTACGCATTTGGTGGCGAGTTCTCACCGCGAGTCCCCGTCGACAACCACCTACATGTCTTCAATCTTAACGACCGAACATGGACCGTAGCTGATGCAAGGGGCGACATCCCTCCCCCTCGCGTTGGTGTGACAATGGCTTCCATTGCTGACGCCATCTATGTCTTCGGAGGGAGGGACTCCGCACATAAAGAGCTCGACGAGTTCTACTCTTACGACACGGTTAAAAACACGTGGGCCCTCCTCTCCTCCGGCCCCCCTCACCGGAGCTACCACTCAATGACATCCGATGAGAGGCGTGTGTATATCTTCGGAGGGTGTGGCAATGCAGGTAGGCTGAATGATTTATGGTCTTACGATACTGTCGATACGAAATGGACCGCGCTTCCCTTGCCGGGAGAGACTTGTAAACCTAGAGGCGGTCCGGGTTTATCCGCTCTTCGTGGGAGTATTTGGGTCGTGTATGGCTTCTCCGGTGATGAGCTTGATGACGTTCACTCATTTGACACCAACGGAGGGAAGTGGGCTTGTGTGGAGACGAAGGGCGAGAAGCCGACCCCACGGAGCGTGTGCTCGACTGTGGGTATTGGGAAGTATATCTTCATGTACGGTGGAGAGATCGATCCAAGTGATTTAGGCCACCTCGGAGCGGGTAAGTTTTCGGATGAAGTTTGGATTTTGGACACTGAATCAGTGGTGTGGAAGCGTTTGGAAGATGGAGCGGGTTCGGAAGACCATCCGGGGGCACGAGGGTGGTGCGCGTTTGCCACGGGCGTGCTCGACGGGCAAGAGGGTTTGCTGGTGTATGGTGGGAATTCACCTAGCAAACCCTATGTTACGAGAGAATTACAATCTCACACACGCATAAAACTCAAGCATTTTCTTGTTCCACAACCTCTTGCATGCAGAATTAAACCAAACTTGGAAGAGATGAAGAGGAATGAACAATGATCAGCAGCTTAACTGAATCAGTATTGATTCTTGAGATTTCTGCAGCAACGATCTTGGGCAGTTAATGAGATTCTACGCGAGCTCAACGATCTTGGATCGCTTCTTAAGCTTTTGTTTCTTGGATGCATGACTTGGAGAATCTCTCTCAACGGATTCTTGGGCAGTTTCAGTATCTTGTTTGTGAATCTCATCTTCTTCTTCATCACTGCTGCTATCATCTTCTGAATCCGACAAACAAACTGGCCGTGGGTTACCAGCCATGGCAGACTCAGCAGCAGCAACAGCCTCCGGGGTGTGAAGATCAGCAATACCCAACATCAGATCCTGTGGGCAAAAACATGAAAGAAATTATAACAATGAATATGAGTTTTTAAAAGGCAGGGCTTTTACCATCTCAATGTAATTAGATTCGTTTCCGCTCAGCACTTCAATATCATAACTATCGGGGCGTTCCTGCATTTAGTAGCATCGACGATCAGAGTTCAAGAACCAAGAAACTTATAAATTAGAAGAAAAGTTCATAACTTTAATAAGAAATTGGATCTACCATTGCTTCCTCCATCAACTTTTTGTTCGATTCTGATAGAACTCCTAAGAAGTCCTTCACCTTTCCAAGAACTGCAAGTAGCAAATTGCCCCTTGATTACTATCCAACCCAGTATAACCGAATCAACAATAAGACACATGTTCAGTTATTCAACCAGTAAAACATACTATAACCATACTCCTGAACTGTGCGATTTCACAAAATACCTCAACTTTCGAACCATTTCAACTTGCTGTGTATCTTGTCAATTTCGTCTAATATCACAATATATACTAGATGGTAACAATAAGGTTGACATCTTTATATCAAACTGCTGGGTCCAGTTTTCCTACGGTTGAAGGATGAAAACTAGAATACCGGAGAGAAACAAGCACCTCCATCAACTTCACACGATCATATGCAACTGAATTTGATCAATTGTCTCTTCCACATAAGTCTATAACTCTATATATCTCCAAACAAAAAGGAACGCTCGCATCCAAATAACATAATGGGCATCTCATGTTAAACTAATAACGGCAGCTGATCACATTATCATCATATGCAACTAAGTGGAACCATTCCCTCTTCTACAGAAGTCCATATATCTTCAAGAAAATTGGATGCCACACTTTTTCCGTTCTTGAATAACATAAAAGGCAATTAGGCACCTCATCTCTACTCAAACTAATAACTTAAAAAATCACTTCGTCATCATATGCAACTGAGCAATTGCCTCTTCCACATAAGTCCTACACATCTCCAAGCAAAACGAATGCTGGTTTTTCAGCACCCGATTAACATAACAGGCACCTCACCTTAAACTAATAACTTTGGCATATGCAGCTCTACTGGATAAATCACCTCTTCTACTTATGTCTACGTATTCCCAAGCCAAAGGAATGACGTTTTAAGAGCCCAAATAACATAATAAGTACCTCACCTTAAACTAATACTCCATTACTAAGTAATGGTCTATGCAAACAACATGATGATAAGTCGCTGATAAACTCAATTTCAAAGCTAAAGTAGCTACCCTCGTTCCCCTATACAGCTTGTCAACTTCTGTTTTCTCGGTGCAATTGAGCACAAAATGAATTCCCATATTCCCACAAAAGTAGATAGGAATTATATTGATTTATGAATGCTAACTCCAAAACAGAAGCAAAAACAACACTTGACAGTGAGTTTTCCACAATTATGGGAATGTTGCCAACTAAATTTTCGAAAAAACAATAAACAGCTAATAATCTCCAATAAAAATAGAAAAAGCCTTCTTTTATTTATTTATTTATCTATCAAAAGAGAGAAAGTACCTTCACTCTTGGGAAGAGAAGACATGGTGGGTTTCTGAAAAGGAGCCTCAGAAGTAGAAAAGGGACGACCTTTCTTGCATACAACGAGTTTTGATTCTGCAAAAGAACAGGCGTATAGAAATTCTTTACTAAAAATTAAGAGGAAAGCAGACAGAGAGAGACAGAGTAATAAAGAAGTTAACAAAGAGATATATTACCTAAACTTGAGGCGGAGGGAACACCGCCGGGATTGGCCTCCAACTCCAAGAGGTCTTTGCTGTTGTTTTTCGCCATTGCCAATATGGAGGGAGGGAGGGATTTATGTATTACTAATAATTTTAATACTAAAACCCATTTAATCGACCCATCAAAAGCCTAATAAGGGGCATAGAAACCGAACTCTAGGACCGATTGAAGCCCAATATCCGGCCCATAGTATAAGGAGATCTCTTTCCTCGGACCCAAATAACAGTTGAGAAACTGGAGCTGATTGATCGGAGGTGGGAAGTGAAGGCGAGGAGAGTGCGAGAGGGATTCTTGGAGGTTTCAATGGCCTTTCTTTCTACTCAAGAGTAGGAGATTTACAACTCTTCAAATCAAACTCTTTCTTTTCCCGCCAATCGGAAGGGGCTCAATCCAATTATCTGACGTCGAAGAAAGACAATGAGGAGCCGCGATGATTTTCAATCTTGCATCCAAAATCCAGCTATTTCAGGTGATAGTATGAATTTTTCAGAGTTATAATTTGCTATTATTAGCTCATTGCCGAATTTTATCTAAAATTTCACATTCTTGAAATTTGAGTTATTTAGTTGCTTGTCGAGCATTGTATCAAAACCCGTCTTGGACTCTGTTCTCTTTTCTTGTTCATTTACTTTGTTACATGTTTATGGAGTATTTTTATCAACGTTTTTACTTTTTGTGGAAGGGTGGAAGCAATATCATGTTGTATTTCGTCTATTTCTTTTCTCCTCTTCTCAGTTTTGAGAGCTCCTCTTTGTTCTCATTGTGTTTGTTGTAGAACCGTCTTTATGGGTTATGATGGTGACGATTTAACTCTTTTTTCTTTTTCATGTTAGTTGTAGGTATATCTTTTGAAGGTTGTGAAGGTTTACTGGTTGGCTTGAGAGGGTTTGATTTACGTCTGAAAGCTTGGAGTTAGTCGGTTTAAATGGCACTAAAGCCACTGCATAACACTTGGATTAGGTGGAAGCAGTGCCCTTGTGGAGATTGGAAGTGTTACATTAAATGTGAGGGAGATGATCCAAGCATGGTAGCATCTCAATTAGCAAAGACTGATTTGCAGATTTTATCATCACCAGAAGTTGTTTTCACTCCATCCGTAGGCCAAATATTTAAAGCTGATGATGAAGCATTTGAGTACTGCGGAAACCTTGCACGGAAGAGTGGCTTTTCTATAAGGAAAAGACATTTAACAGCAGCCAAGGAAGAAGGCAAAGCAGGACATCCCAGAGATTGGAAATCAATATGATGTGGACGTGATGCAAAGTTGTCTTTGACCAAAGATATTGCTGATGGTGTACCTCTCAATTTAATAAATGCTCAAAACCTTGAATTGTTGGAAGATAATCAAGTCCCCTACTTCAGGCCTATAGGAAAATTGAAGAAGCTGATTCAGAGCATTTCTTCTTTCAAAAAAGATGGCTTCTGTTAACCCGATTGTGAAGCTGCTTGAATTGTACAAGGGGGTTCAACCAGGACACTTATGTAAAGAGGTTCTAGGTATGCTTCTTATTTAGTCAGCTAGTATACCGAAGTTTATGACATTAGTTAGATTTCTCAGAGATGCACTTTAGGGGGAATGATGAGTAAGCTTTATATCTCTTGCCTATGGTGCTTTTTGTGCAGGACTGAGAGTTCCTTAGCATCATCTTTTTTATATCGCGAAAGTAACCTATTCGAGTTCCTATGGTGCCTATTTGCTCACATGCTGTATCATTAATTTGTATTGCATGCGTATAGGTTTTTGACAGATTTGAGATATCAGCTTAAAGAGCTGCACTTGGCGACGACATTCTAACTACATGTCCAATGGAGAGCCTCATTGAAAGCAAGTTGGTTATTCAAGAAGGAGAATCATAGTAAGAGATGTTATTTTTGAATTTTTAATTTCCTTAAAAGTGAGGTAATCAATTGGAAAGTGACTTTTTCGTTTTCCTTTCAAGTTTAATTCTTAATTATCTATGTTCTTTTGTCCCGTGGAAGAGATTTATTTAGAATGAGGTTATATTTAATACTTGTCTCTCTTTTAGTATGTATACTCTAAGTTAATGGGAGCTATGGTTTGGTACGAGGTCATAATTATAAACATAAACACACAAGACATCAATTATAGTATTACTCATTTTTTTAGCTATTAATATAACTCCCTTTTAACTTTGTCAACAGTTTTAATTTGCTAGTTCTTGGTTCATGATAATCACTTATTAATATCTAAGTTTGGTTTGGTGTTGGCCCTTGGGCCCTTAAATTGATATGTTAATCTGTTTCAGAAGTCAACTTTCTCATGCATATTAAACCTGCTGTTTAGCTAGTACAGCTCTCTTGATTCATGTGGCTAGATGCTAAATGTATATTCCAATTATGTCTGCGTGTACCATCGAATGGGAAAATGCTTCACTTAGGCTGAACCAGAACATGTTTTCCTCATTATCATATAATCCAACATGCAATGCACTCGCCTTTTCCTTTCTATAGAACCTAATGTGGAAAGTGAAAGATGGAATATGACCCTATTAAATGTTTTGAAAAGGCATATTCAAAATTGAGTCAAAACAAAAAATAATAAAAATGAATTGCATGCAAGGGGCCTTACGAAACAAATCGTGTCGAACAAATAATGATGTTCGCTGCCACGTGTTTTTCTGTGATTTGCTCTACCACGTAGCCTCGGCATTATCAGTGAGCTAAAAGGAAGCGTTACTACTCACAAATTGATAGCCAAGGCGATAAGAATTATTTGGTACTATTTCATTCTTCTAATTTTCCTTTTTTTTTGTATTCAAGATTTATGCATATTTGGTCCTCCATCAAAACCATCTGCACATTTTAATCACTTTCTTAATCTATTGATGAAGAACGAAAACGAGGTAATTTTTTTGTTTTAATTTAACCGTAAAATTTCATTTCTCTATATGCCTATTTTACCTTTTCGGAAGTATGAAAAATGCCCTATGCATGTAAGCCCAATCCTAATTAAAACAATATAATTTCTTATTGTTCATCTTCTTTTTCAATTATTTTTAGGGTTTATCATTCTTTAATGTCCTTTATTTAATTGATGGCATCTTGAATTTATCTATTAATCTGCCAAATACTTCTTCGTTTAGTTTTGTAATAGTTTATTGTTTAATGTTTAGTTTTGTGGAATCCTAGAGTTCTGATACGAAGCGAGTTTCATTTATTTTGTCTCACTTAATGTCATTTATTATATCTTTGTGAAATTTCTAATTTTATGCCTTTCCTAGACAAGTCTTGTATTTTTAACCAGTCTCTTCAAACTGTGATTTTCTTCATTGTTTTGCTTGCATGTAATTTTCCTGCAGTTAAGCATGTTTACTAGCAATGTGAGATTTTTATCACTTTAAATTCTCAGGCATCAGAGCTTTGGTTTCTCCGCAACATTTAAGTTATTGTTAGATTACTATTTATTGCATTTCTTTTGGCCTTTTATGACATAATAAACCACAAAACCGCGCTTATCTGTCATAACAGTCCCTTCAATATTTAGATAGCATGATAGATCAACTATTTTCTTCCTATGATCTTGATTTATATGACATACTTTTCTTGTAGTGGTTGGATTACTTTTCTCTTTGTCTCATTGAAGTTTTTCGAGTAAACTTGTGTTTTTCACCTAGATCTGCTACATGTTGGGTAGTACTTTCTACAAGTGGTATTTATATCAAAATGAACTTCTGACGTCTTCGTCATCGTAGTAGATTTTTGTGTTCAAATACTGTCGGTCAAGATGATGATTCATATCTTACTTGTCTAATGAGAATTTACTCTCTGTGTGTGTGTCCTGCTAACCTCTGGACCTAATTTTAATTGGTTAAATGTTACTATACTTTTTCCTTCCGTTGAAACTTGAAAATTTTGTATGATGCATATCCACACAGAATTGAGAGAGCAAAGTTGAAAGGGAACATATAGAAGCCAGGTTTTTTGCCTTTTCCATTTTGTTTTTAACATAGTAATTCTGGTGCAGGACAAGCAGTTTGGATAGTTTTCCAAGAAGCTAAAGACTGTCGTTATAATGTCTGAGATTGGAAACGACCGTGCCCGTTTGCGGTCCGACTTTGTGCCACCAATCGGACACATTGAAGAAGTTATCATCAACATTCTGTCCAGACTTCCTGTAAAAACCGTTGTGGCGTGCAAATGCGTTGCCAAGCATTGGTTGAGACTGATATCCGAACCGCGTTTCCCTCTCATGCAGCTAAGCTGGTCAAGGAAAAAACTGAAATACATCATTTGTCCTTATCCCGAGGATTATGATACGGTTAGTCATCTCTGTCTGATGGAGGAAAACGGGGTAATTAGCGAAGATGTCCCCCTTGTTGGTTTCGAAGAAGTTTGCTCCCCGAGATCATGTGTTTCTTGAATGGTCTGGTTTGTAGTGTGAATGAAGATTGTCTTGGTCTTAACGACGTCGATATCAACATCTTCAATCCTATTACTCATGACTCCATACTACTTCCTAGAGGGAGTCCGTCGCTGCGAAGGCTATCAGTTGCAGTCGCTTTCGACCCGAAAAGTAATGACTTCAAGGCGTTTCGGTTCTTCTCCAATTCATCTAAAGGGGAAGCTGTTAAGTACAGTTGTGAGGTGTACACTTCCGGCTCTACAGCATGGAGGAGAATTTCCGAGGACGTTAAACGTCCCCGCCGAAACCCGATTCACCCGTACTGCCCTTATTATGCTAGTGTAGCTGGAGCAGTTTATTGGTTCGAATGGTTGCGAGATAAACCTGGGACTCCCGTTCGCATCCTCTCAGTCGATATGAACGAGAGCTTTACCGAAATCAACGTGCCCAATCAGCTCCATGAGTGGAGTTTCTTGATTGAATTAGAAGGTTGCTTATCAGTGGTTCACTTGACTAATCCAGAGCTCCATGCAGCGAGCGAGAACGAAGATCCGCAGCCTTATATCGAGGTGTATAAATTTGAAAACTCACGGTGGCAGTTGAGATCGAAGGTTGTCATAGATCTCATCAACGCCCATAGCATCAACTCCGTTGCTGCTCGGGGTTCTGAGATCTTCCTCATCGTAAAACACGAGGATGAATCCATCTGCTTCCTCGTGTTCGATTTTGTGGAAGGATCTTTTACCGCACTTGATCTGGATGAAGAGTTTGAGGGTTACTGTCCGGTCGCGTTTCCGTTCGTTGAGAGCCTCCTCAAGTGTAAGCATCTTCTCTTTATCAATCCAGTTTCTTTTGCTGATGAGTTAACTTGCATGGTATGTGTGTTGTCTTCTTGAAAATCTTGTGCAGGTAGTGGAACGTAGGAGAGACAACAGTTTCTGGACTTGCATGATGGCTCTCAACTCCAATAATAATAAGTTGTTGATTTTATATATAACTTGTGAGACTTATATTTTTGCTCTTTGTTTTGTGATGAAGAATTGGCAATTTTAGTAGTAATTTCAATGTCTTGTTGTTGGATGTTGTCTTCGAGAAAATTTGGTGCTTTTTTTTTTTTTTTTTTTTTTTATGAGGAACTTGCAGCCGCTACTTTGGTGCGCACCAGTGAGATTTGAACTCATGACCTATGGATTTTGGGTCATCCACCTTCACCGCTATGCTATCTAATAGGGACTATTTTTTTGGTTTTGGGAATGCCATAAAAGAGGCTTGTTCTATTAGTTGTGTTTTAATTTTAAAATTAAATACTCCCACTGTCTCATTATTATTGATTTTTTTTTTTTTCGAGCTGTTTCATTCTGGCCGATCTTATCCATACACGTATCCTATTTTTCTTGATCTTTTACTTTTGGTTGGTCGACGTCAACCATTACTAGTATTTTGTTGTGTGGACAAAACAGTAGGTTCACATTTCACATCAATATAAAACTGACAATATTGAATCAAGGAAATGTTTTGGAAACTTGTGAATGTTGTTTGGAAGACTCATTCCTTGCCCCGTATGCCAAGTTAGTCAATTCACACTCCTTACGACTACCGTCGTGGCCTCTGGTCGACTTAATTAGTACTCTTTCCGTCTCATAGAAAGTGTTTTGTTTTCTTTTTTGGATTGTTTCATAGAAAGTATCATGTTCTAAAAAAAAAAAAAAAATGTGTGAACCAAAATTAAGAATCCAAAAGTCAAATAACACACATCACACAATACAAGTTTCTTAATCTTCGTGTCCAATAAAAAGATAACACTTTTTATGAGACAGAAGAAGTACTACAAGGGAGGAATTTTTTAATTAAATAAAATCAAGTGATAGATATTTAATGGATGGTCTGAAATTGTGTATTAATTTTGAATCGCATGGTAATTGTTAACAAACGTGTGTGGGGTGGGGGCGGGGGGGGGGGGGGGGATAGTGTCCGACACTATCCCAACATACTCAAATAAAATTTTGAAAGTCTAAATAGCCGGTCCTACTCATTTATTACACTCGTATCCAAAGATCGGTTCAAGTTTCGACTATTCAATACACCCGTCACCGATAACATAATGTAGTTGGTATCTTTACTTCTATTGAAAGTAATGACGTTACAAAATAATGATATAATCTTAGTCTTGCTAAATTCACATTTCCCTCTTCATTGAAATTAATGAATGGGCCATGATAATGACATTACATAGTATAATGACTTATACTATTTATTAATTTTAGTAATAAAAAAAAAATCCGACATCATCTAATAAAACAAAAAATAAGAATAATATGTCATCTAATTTGGAGAAATTTAGAGCTCTATAGATAAGTATTCTCTAACCTGGATAAGCTCATCAAATAGAAAAGATATTTTGCATTGAAAAATAAATAAATAGAAGGGGCTCCTCCTAAGTCATTCTTTAATCACAAAAGTTTGTGTATACCACTTTTGTATATCCTTGTGTGTATTACACTATAAGGGTATTGACATGTGTTAAATATGACCCATTTGATTTAATGAGAGATGCCACATGTCAATACCCTTATGATTTGATGCACAGAATGATATACGAAAGTAGTACACACAAGCGTTCTTTAATCCATTTTCCACTCCAAAAATACTATATATAACACCATTCCACACTACTCCTACCACACTACTCCTACCACAATTATAATTGCAACCCAAAGTCTTCCCTCACTACATATCTTACACCTCTCTCTCTCTCTCTCTCTCAATATCAGGGTAATGGCATATTACAATGATCAGAGCACCACCAAAAGTATGAAGAATCCTTCAGACAGCAGTTTCAAATATATGAAGAAGATCGCACAAATCCTACTCCCACTCTCTCTCTTCTCTCTCCTCCTCTCTCACTCCTCACTTGCTCCTCTCTTTCTTCAGTCCTATGATTATCTCGTCTCCAACTTCGCCTTCAAACTCAAACTATTCACCTGCACAACTGAGAGGAACTGCATATTCCTCCTCTGCAATGGGATTCTTGTTTTGATCATACAGTCGTCCGGGCTCATCAGCAAGATCACGCCGGTGAAATCCACAATGACTGATGATCGTCAAAGTTCTGAGAAAGATGATGAGAAAGTAAGATTTGAAGAGAGCAGGAAAATGGGTGTTGGAAAAGTAGAAATTCTTGAAGAAAAGAGTTTAGGCAATGGAAGTGATCTTACTGCAGAAGTGGAAGAAATTTCTCAGATCTGTGAGGATGAGAAATGGGATGAAGAAGAAGAGGAGGAAGAAGAAGAAGAAGAGGAAGAAGAAGAACAAGAAGAAGAAGAAGAGGAGGAAGAAGAAGAACAAGAGGAAGAAGAAGGAGGAGGAGGGATGGGTAGAGAAGAATTGAAGAAGAAATTTGAAGATTTTATCAAGAAAACGAAGCAGGAAATTCAGGGTCCATGAATTTTAATTTTGTTTGTAGAGAAATTCGCAGCCGTTACTCGGACTAATTTTGATGTGGGAGTATTGTTACTAATTTTCATGTCATTAGTGCATGTAGTAAGTTTAATTTCATCGATTTTTCGATTCTCAACATTTTCTTTTCAATTTCGGAACTTTTCTATTTTCCGTCGCTCTCTCTATTAGTTCGTGCCACGTGGTTAAAGTATGACTAGAAATAATTAAATTGAATGCTATACAAGCTGGCTTCTTAAGGGCACCATCAATCTGGCAGAAAGGATTAAGAAGCTTTTTGGGGGTAATTAGTCAATAATTGAAGATTAGAAAGAAAAAGTGCAGTAATAAAAAATGGGACAAATAGAGGAGATTTCAAGGGTTATGGGCCCCCCTTACAAAAGATCAATTGATTAAGGTTAATCTTTTTTAGTTAATATTTGTTATAGGAAATTTAATACAAGTAGGGACTGATTAAGATTGATTTGAGATGTAGTTGAATGATGTTATTTACAATTTTAGTGATAGGGATTGATAATTGACTCTTAGATTGACAGCAATTCCGAATTAGGTTTAAGGAAAATAAATAGAATATTAATTTGTGCTTATTGATTACGTGGGGTTATTATGTAGATATTATATTAAACTAAGTGATAACCTTGAGCTAACAATCCAAATCCGGATGGTTAGTTATCCTAAACCTCGAATTAGAAACTATATAGTATAAATGATTGTATTTCAATTCAAATTTTTTTGAAAGACTTTATACTCCCCCCCACCCCCAATTCCCCCCCCTATTTTCCATTATTTTTAGGTTGTCACGAAGTCCCTTTCATTCATTTTTTTAAAAATTATTACAAAATTTTTTTTTTTGTAAAGGACCCATAAATTTTATAACCAACTACACACAATCTAACAACTTTTCTTTAAAAATCCTGCAAAAAGCAAATTGGACAAGAATTTTGGGACGGAGGGAGTAATAAGCTAGGTTAGTCCGGACCGTATTATTGGGCCATTTTATATTTAGGGCCCAAAAAGCAACATTTTAAAGCCCATAAAATCGACTCAGAGTTTATTTATTTATTTATTTTAAAGATTGGATAATACGGAGAGAGAATAAATCTGGACCTCTTATAAAGGATTAGACATTTGAAAAATCTCAGTTTCTTGGTGACGATGACTCTGGCTGTAGCTAAAAGCCACAAGTAAAGAATCCAAAAGCAGGGGGGAAATAATATCAAATCAAATATCTCAACTGATTTCCAGTTTCAAGCTCATAAGTGTTTCTGTAATGGCGCAAATCTTCAACTGACAAAAGCTTCCGCCTGAAGAAGAATCGATAAAATTGCACGGCGGTTAGTATTGGAGCGTGCTTTCTCGAAGTGAAATGGAGAAATTGTTGAGCAATCCTTGCTGTCATTCACCTTCAACCACATTTTCTAGCTTCCATCATGAGAATTTGTGTAGTTCAAAAAAGCTTGCTTTTCCAACTTTAAGCAATTTGTCCAAGTGGGTTCCCTCGAATTTTGCGAGAGTTCTGATCAGAAGCGATTTTGAGCTTCGGTCCTCTAATGGGTATCCTCTTAATGCTGTTTCTCTGCAAGATGGTATGCTTTTAATGTCTGCAGCACTGATCTTCTGTCTGTGTTTATTTGAATTTTGCACTTCATGGCTTTGTAATGAATCAATTACAAAATTTCAGTTTATTCACCTGACCTAACGTGTGGAATTCAGGATTCCTGTTATGAATTTTGAATGGTTGTGTAAATAATTTGAAACCACGCATGCAGTTATGCAAATTCATTAAAATCTCAGAAGGATTCTTAACAGATTAGTCAAGAAATGGTCATGTGATTTTGTTTTTAATTCGTAATTCCTCGCTGCTGCGTGTGCAGAAGGTTCAGTTGCCAATCCCCTGGCTGAAGAAGCCAATTATTTTGAATCAGCAGAAGGGGATTCTACTCTAAGCATTACTGTTGTTGGCGCGTCGGGTGATCTTGCAAAGAAGAAGATTTTTCCTGCTCTTTTTGCTCTTTATTATGAGGATTGCCTACCTGAGGTGTTTCCCTTTCTTAAATTTGCTTGTTTGAAGTACTTGAATATCCGCTTTATCACTTAAAATATAATCGATGCAGAATTTCGTCGTTTTTGGTTACTCTCGGACCAAGATGAGTGATGAGGAGTTGAGAGACATGATCAGTAGAACCTTAACTTGCAGGATTGATAAGAGGTCTCTATTATTTCAATAATCATATTAAGTTAGCAGCTGCAAATGTATCTGACATTCTAAGTCTAACTGATTTATATTCTTATTACCAGAGAAAACTGTGAAGACAAAATGGCACAGTTTCTAAAGAGATGCTTTTACCATTCGGGTCAATACAATTCAGAGGAACACTTCTCAGAACTGGATGCCAAACTGAATGAAAAGGAGGTGCTAACTTCTTTCTCTGATGCAATTGTACGTGCACACACGCAAAAAATTTCATTCTGAATTGCATATAATTTATTACTGTTATACCTATTGTCCACCACGGTTTTTCTTGCGGATGCATAACCATGAAATGTGTACCCTGGAACGTGCAATTTGGAATTACAAATTCGTTTCTTATCAAGATTGGATAAGTTGAGTTATACCCAATTTTACTGATCACTTTATTCAAGATAATTGTGCTGAGTGTTTCTGGTTGTTGGGGGTCTTGGGGGCAAGAACATGTAATAATTTATTTATTTATTATATTTTCTGATATATATATATATATATATATCGATCAACTGTTTCCGTGTTCTTGTTGAACCTGCCGCTCTAAGCAGTTCAAGACTAGGCATTTTCTGGCAGTTTATGTTTTCTCAGACATTTCTGGCAGTATATGTTGTGTTGAATAAACATGCATTTAAACTTCATTTCTTTGTTCTAGGAATTACAAATCAATGTAATAATGATATTAATGTCATCTTTTCAGGGTGGTAGATTATCTAATAGGTTGTTTTATTTATCCATACCTCCAAATATATTTGTGGACGTGGCTCGATGTGCTAGCACCAGAGCCTCTTCAACGACTGGATGGACAAGGGTGATTGTCGAAAAACCATTTGGCCGGGACTCAGAGTCGTCGAGTGAGCTAACAAGATGTCTAAAGCAGTACCTCTCCGAGGATCAAATATTCCGGTATTGCCCGAGTGTTGTGTTATTGTGCAATAAGAGAAACTCGTTTGAGTGAGATGTTGATTGGTTTAAGTTTGATGCAGAATTGATCATTATTTGGGGAAGGAGTTAGTCGAGAATCTATCAGTTCTTCGTTTTTCAAATCTCGTCTTCGAGCCTCTTTGGTCAAGAAACTACATCCGCAATGTCCAGTTCATATTCTCAGAAGATTTTGGAACTGAAGGACGAGGAGGGTGAGACTTGGCTCGTTAATACAATCTCACATTTTGTCTGAAACTCTCTTCTCGACATTCTTGATTATAATATATGTTTTCAGCTACTTCGACAACTATGGAATAATCCGAGATATTATGCAAAACCATCTGCTGCAAATATTGGCATTATTTGCAATGGAGACTCCAGTCAGCTTGGATGCTGAAGATATAAGGAATGAGAAGGTAAAAAGGATCTGTACTTACTTCTTTGATAGGAAAAAACGGACATCAAAACCCGTCGGTAAAAAATTACCGACAAGCTCTATATTGATGGTTCATTTTCCATCGGTAAAAGACAGTTTTTTTGTAGTGACATGAAGCATTACAATGTAAGTGTATATGAATCAGGTTAAAGTTTTGCGATCAATGAGGCCATTGCAGCTTGAAGACGTTATTGTCGGTCAGTATAAGGGGCACAACAAGGGCGCTAAATCCTATCCGGGATACACAGACGACCCCACAGTGCCAAACCACAGCATTACTCCAACGTTTGCTGCAGCAGCCCTCTTCATCAACAATGCTCGTTGGGATGGAGTTCCGTTCCTCATGAAAGCCGGAAAAGCCCTCCACACTAAACGGTATCTAAATCTTGATTTAATTTATCGATTAAGACTGTGATCATTGTCATATAATGATGATATTTACTCCTTCCGTCCCGCTGAAAGCGGCTCACTTTCCTAGTTGGGACGTCCCATTAAAAGTGATTCAGTCCAAATTTAATAAATTTTAATACTCTATTTCCTATTTTATCATCTTCTTTCTCCTACTTTATTATTTACTTTCTCATTATCTCAATCATCTTCTCTCTCTTACTATATCATATGCTCTCTCATTATCTCATTCATCTAATCTGTCCTACTTTATCATCTATTTCTCTCTCGTACTTTATCATCTACTCTCTTAATTACCGTGCTGAAAAGAAATGAGTCGCTAATAGCGGGACAGAGGGAGTAATTACCAACATATATTTTGTTGAATTAACAGGGCTGAGATTAGAGTTCAGTTCAGGCACGTTCCGGGTAATCTGTACAAGAAGAACTTTGGGACGGATCTGGACAAGGCTACGAACGAGCTGGTGCTTCGTGTGCAGCCAGACGAAGCTGTGTATCTGAAGGTGAACAACAAGGTGCCGGGGCTTGGGATGAGACTAGACCGTAGCGACCTCAACCTTCTCTACAAAGCAACGTATCCGAAGGAGATACCGGATGCTTACGAGAGACTCCTCCTCGATGCTATAGAAGGGGAGCGGAGATTATTCATCAGGAGCGACGAGCTTGATGCTGCATGGGCTCTCTTCACACCATTGCTCAAGGAACTGGAACATCGGAAAATCGCCCCGGAGCTGTACCCGTACGGAAGCAGGGGGCCAGTGGGGGCACACTATCTTGCTGCTAAACACAATGTAAGATGGGGAGATCTCACTGGTGAAGAAGACTAAACAACTCTTCCTCATATATATACTTGATGAGTTGAAGGTGTGGTGATTCGAGTGTTTTCTTGATATGAAAATGTATAACAACTTGTAACGTCAAATTATTGTTTTCTACCATTTCGAGAAATTACGGTCTATATCATAAAAACCAGATCGAAATGAAAAAGAATAAAGGCCTAAACTATTCCGAATCAAGATGACATTTTTGAAGCCATATACAAAATAAAAATAAAGTTTTGATGGTCATTTTTTAAATTCATTTTTATCAATATTTGAGTATATATATTCCGAATATTAGACTAATATGGATAATCTCTACTTTGCAACTAGTATTATATTTAATTAATAGTAATAAAGTT
The DNA here is from genome assembly GCA_028984105.1 of Lavandula angustifolia. Classification (NCBI taxonomy): domain Eukaryota; kingdom Viridiplantae; phylum Streptophyta; class Magnoliopsida; order Lamiales; family Lamiaceae; genus Lavandula; species Lavandula angustifolia. Next base: position 27,829,853 of record CM054818.1, read on the forward strand.
GAGCAAACATGAGCCATAATTTTAATGGCCCACCACTCCATGTTACTCCCAACAACTTGGCACCATACAAAATGGTAATATTTGCAATTTGTATGTTTTGTTTTATCTTTATAATAACCATATCTTGAAAAATATTTCATTATATATAATAATAATATAAATAAAATTCATAACTAAATTAAATCATTTCTTCATATTGTGATTGAGGTTTCCCATTTTCTAAAAGTTATAATGGAAAATGATATCATGAATTAGTCTCTTTAGAAAAAATAAAAAATGATATCATGGATTAAAAATGAATTAAACTTAGTACTAAATTTAATTATTAAATAATATTTTCATTTTTTCCCAAACATTTTGTTTGGTGTGCACCACTTGATGCCTCCCCAAAAAATTAAATACTAATAACTGTTACTTTCAGACAACATAATAATTATTATTATGATTTAAAAATTAGAATATTCCAATATTATTATGATTTTGATTTAATTCAGTTTATATTTAATGAATTTATATTTATGTAATGCATATTAACATAATTTTTAACTGCTTCGTATAGTTGTAGTTCTACCTCTAGTTTAAATAATCTCTCCACAGTATAATTATTTTTATTTGTAATTTTTTTGGAGCTATCGAATTATTTTTGTTGAATCTCCGCCGTCGCCGCCGGAATATTCCATCAGGTAGTTTGTACTAGTCTCCAGCTAATTTGCTTAATCTGGAGTGACTTTCCTTTTCTGTTTGTTTTTATTTTTGTTTCGTAATTGTGCTGCTGGTGATTTAAAAATGATGCGGTGGATTCTTTTTTTCTGTAGAATTAATCCTAATTTATGTAGATCTGAAGCTAATTATTGAGGATCAGGAAATTATGTAGTTTTTGGCTCTGTATTCTCTGAATCTATGCTTAGATTTCGCAATTTTCTCCTTCCTTTTTTGTTGCTAAAAATGATTTTTTCTCTTTCAGCTTTAGATCTTTTGTCATAATTTTTTTCCTTCTGAATTTTCGGATTTTCTGTTCAATTTTGCAGTTAGGTTGAATTTAGCTTGAAATTGCTTGACTGAGATTAATTTATTAAAAGAACTCGTGGTGGAAATGAAGCATGCGTTTGTTCAGTAGTTTGTTTTTGTTAGTTTAAAAAATTAGCTGCAGTTTCTCAGTCTTTTATTCGCTGTTTGTTGTATGAAGTGGTTTACGACTGATTGGTACATCAGTTGATGAGTTGGATTATCGGCAGTTTGTCTTGAGCTGTGGAGGATAATTTTCTTTAAAATTTGGGCAGCGAATTGATTGGTGATTATATCGTGTTTATTTCAGTATGATTATATGGGCAGAGTTGAAAATAAAGAACTGTCTTTGCATTCTCTGCAGCGAGTAGTGACTTGTTCTGTATGGCCGTTGTATCGACACCTGGCATATGCGGCAAGCAGTGATTTTGTATCTTCGTTGAAGTTTTGAGCTTGCGTATTGTCATCTGAGCTTGAGATGGGATCCAATACGGAGGAAGCTATTAAAGCTAAAGCCTATGCCGAGAAACAATTCTTGGATAAAAACTTTGCGGGAGCACAAAAGTACGCTTCTAGAGCTCAGACATTGTGTCAGGGACTGGAAGGTATATCTCAGATGGTGGCCACGTTTGGAGTGTACATGGCTTCCGAGGCGACGATTAACGGAGAACTGGATTTCTATTCGATTCTTGGAGTGGACCCTTCTGTGGAGAAATCCAAATTGAAGAAGCAGTACAAGAAGATGGCAGTACTGCTACACCCTGATAAGAATAAAACCGTAGGCGCTGATGGGGCATTCCGGCTAGTTTCTGAAGCTTGGAAGCTTTTATCCGACAGTTCTAAAAGAAGTGCTTATGATCAACGGAGGAGTATGTTTCCATCGACTCATGCAAGACTCGATACGTTTTGGACAGTTTGCACCTCCTGTGAGGTCCAATATGAGTATCTTAGGAAGTACGTTAACAAACGGCTGTCTTGTAAAAACTGTCGTGGTGTCTTTGTTGCGGTTGAAACTGGGTTGGCCCCACCGAACGGTACTTTCCAGTACAACTATTCTTATGTGCCTGAGAATGGTTACGGAAACCACGGTTGTGGGGTTACGTATGTACCGCCATCAACTGGCTACGGTGCACCAAGTGTGGCGTCCGGACATCATACCGGATACAGATCCGAGTATGTTTCTAATATATCATTTCAGGGCAACTCATCTGCAAATTCTGTTGGCCTTTCAGATCCCAGTGGACTATCTTCATCTTCGTTTATCTTTTATCAAGCCAATGGGGAGGCAACTCAGACTAAAGCAAATGGTAAGCATCAGTCGGTGAAGGCTACTAATGGGTGTACTGGTCAGAACGATCTATCAAAACCCAAACGGGGTAGACCTGCCAAGAAGAGAAAAGTGGAACCAGGAATCTCGTATGCAAATGGGAATGGAGAAGTTTGTGCAAATGGTCCTGTAGAACATAAGACATCCAATGCAAATGGAATATTAAAGTCTGCTGCTAAGCTTCCCTCCGCGCCTGAAACATTGACCCGACGAAGTTTGGCTGCTCCTGCAATTGATGGGAGGCAGTTGTTAATTAATAAGGCAAGATCGGAGATTCGTAGGAAACTAGAAGAGATGAGGTTGGCTGCTGAAGTAGCAGCTGCAGAGGCTGAGAGGAGAAAGGCGCTCGCTGAATCTATTAAACAATCAGAACTGAAGAGAACTGTTTCTATAACCGTTCCAGATTCCGACTTCCATGACTTTGACCAGGATAGGTCCGAGGAATGCTTTAAGCCGAAGCAGATATGGGCCCTCTATGATGAAGAAGATGGCATGCCTCGGTTGTATTGTATAATCCGTGAGATCATCTCACTGAAGCCATTCAAGATTCATATAAGCTACTTGAGCTCAAAATCCGACACTGAATTTGGGTCCGTAAATTGGTTGGACTCTGGGTTTACCAAATCTTGTGGGAGTTTTAGAGTGTTCCACTCCGAGACAGTTGAGCAAGTCAACATATTCTCTCATCTCCTTGCTAGGGAGAAGGCTGGCAGGGGAGGTTGTGTAAGAATATATCCAAGAAGAGAAGATATTTGGGCGGTATACCGGAACTGGTCAGCAGATTGGAACAGGACAACCCCAGATGAGGTGAGACACCAGTACGAAATGGTGGAGGTTCTTGATGACTACTCAGAGGAGAATGGTGTCTGTGTAGCTCCTTTAATCAAGCTGGACAGATATAAGACTGTGTACCGAAGAAACACAGACAAAGATGTCATCCGATGGATTCCAAGAAGAGAGATGCTGCGGTTCTCTCACCAAGTGCCGTCTTGTTCGCTTAAAGTTGAAGGGACCGACCTGCCCGAGGGTTGCTGGGATCTCGACCCTGCTGCAACCCCAGAAGAACTTCTTCAAGGAGAAACTGAACTTCACAACAACAAGAGTCCTCCCATTTCTGAGACTCGAGAAGAACAAAACTCAGCTGAAGAAAAGGTCAGCCGGAGTGAAGTTCATGCTCAAGAGGAATGCAGAATCAAAGCTAGAGCGGAACTCCCGTTTGTTGGAACGGGTGCAAGGAGTTGACAAGAGTTGAGGTAATGTGGAAACTCCATTTACAATATTTGAAGTGCATGAAACACAGGCTTGACAAATGAAGGTGCAAACAGAGTGGTGTTTGCAGGGAGAGACAAATGTACAGATCTACACACAGCCTAGATTGATCCTATTCTAGATAGTTGGAGGATTAGAACCAATCATTGCCTTGTTGTATTTGGGAGCTTTATATCCATTCAGTAATTTGTAACCTTAATTTTTGGAACAGTTTTGACTCCTTGCTTCTATAGAAATGCTTTATATTTGACTCTGTTAGGTGTTGACTGATGCTGTACTAATTCTTTAGAAATTTCTATTTAGGTTCTTGTAATTACCCTGCTCCTGTTAATCTTCTTGATTAGTCTTACTTTGTGAATTAGCTGCTTGTTCAAGGCTAGTACACTGCACTTCCAGGAGAAGCCATTGCTTGCCTTGTTTCAATGTTTCCCTTTTCTGTTGTATTATCAATGTACGTAGCGTCTATCGTATTAACTTTGTCATAACGATTTATGCATCATGCGAAAAGAAAAGAAAAACAAGATGAAGTAACAATTTATAAGAAAAACTGAATTCATAAGAAGCAGCATAACTCTTGTTTAGAGCCATTCTGTTATCTATTTGGAAAAGCCTATGACCAAAAGAAATACAAAGAGTACATATGAAGATGATACAAGAGATTCAAAGTCAAAATCCACTACCCTTTTTGGGCTCAGGGTGTAAGCTCATAGTTGCAAGAGTTATAACCTGCAAATAAAGGGCAAACATAATTCAATACTTCATTCGATCCCATTCAAAGTTAGTAATGTTTTATTTCTAAAAAAATAATTTGCTCAAAAAAAGTTATAAACAATATACACCACACAATATTATTTAATTAATTTTCATGCCCATAAAAAGCCAGCCACTACTACAGTTAAACCTCGATAAAGTAATAACCTTGGGACCGAGAAAAAATATTCATTTAGCGATGTTATTACTTTATCGAACATTATTTTAGTGCATTAACCTATATCGGGATCGAAAGAAATTATTATCTTAACAAGATTATTACTTTATTGAATATTATTTTATCGAGGTTTAACTGTAATATGATACTACATGAGAGGGAGAGAGATTAATACTGGGGTCAAGAGCCGTGGTGTAGGCAGCGCCTTTAAAGTAGCAGCTGCCACCCCTGCGCTTGAATTTCTGGTAGTAATTGTTGAAGGCATAAGAAGCATGGGCCCTAACAGTATTGGGCCTGAAGCAGGCCTGGCCCACTTGAATCTTGCTGCAGTTCGCACCTCCGATCCCACAGGCCCAATCCAAGCCCACTTGCAGTTCACCATCTGGAGTTTGCTCATCAGCAATGCACCATTCCTCCAACACTCCATCTGCTGCATTTATACATTTCTTTCTTATTAATCGAGAATATATAAACATGAAGTAGCAACATTGGGAGGTACCTGATTTCTGTGAATAGTTCATGAGAAGCAAGAGAGCAAGAACAGAGCATATCTTGAATGCTGACATTTGTTTCTCACTCCGCTTGATTCCAAGATCAAGTTAGAGCGAGACTCTTATACTTATACAAACATGTATGCGTACGTTTATACGTATTTTAATACTAGAGGTAAGGCTGTTGCAAAAGGCTGGGAAAAGAAAACAAAATGGCTCGGAGTACAAAAACAGATCGCACTTATTTTCAACTTTTCTTCACATAAAAGAAAGAATCAGATTCTTGTTTATCTGCATGCAAAATCACATGCATACTTTATGGGACTCATTCAAACTAGATTCTCTATTCTACAATTCTGAGCATTGAAGAATTGGCATGTTAATTACGAAAAGTCAAACAATCTACATAACATAACATGACTTTCTTGATTCCGGGGCCCAAAAGAAACGTGTCGTTTTATTGACTATTTTCGACGAACAACAAATAAATAAACTCCAAACCTTGGATAATTGGATATCGGCACTGCCCACCTATATAACATTGTTGATACATATAACAATGTGGGACATTTTGACATTTTAATGGCATATTTCATTACATTTTTTTTTCTGATCCAAATTAAACTGTAGTAAAATACTGAAATGCTCAATCTAAATGTTTTATATAATAAGAAAAAATATTACAAAAAAAATTAGTTTATAGTAAACTGCATGTGTTTCCTATTTGCATAAATTGTCACGTACTAATTTGTTTTGGTAGAAAAGAACAAGAAGCATTGTAGCATGAGCAGGCAGAGACAGATGATGCAGTGCAAAAACCACCACCTACTCTACTCTCAACTATTCTCAACTGCACCAAACCAAAAACTTATATCTTTATTCATCACCATTTCATTTTATTACATATGTTTGTCTACTTCTTGCAATGATTATCAGTAAAGAAATATGAAAACTTTGCGGCTAGAAAGACAGACTATCTCAGTTGATCGATTCTAGCTTATGATTATACGAGTCTTGCTTCTTTTCAAGCCATTCTAGGAAAAAAAATACTTTCTTTATGGCCCGGTTATGGTTAGTGATGGTGAGTATGTTCGACCAGAAGGCGTTTATTTTCAAAACTAGTTTCTCTTATTCTATCAACTTTTCTTACATGGAGAAAACAGCCCAAGGAGATAAAAGAAAAAGGGATCCCACAAAGCGTATGTATATATATATAGATATCAAATTTCTAGAGGCGAAGAGACGTATCAACATCATGGTTTTCGAAGAAAGTGTGAGGCCTTCTAACAGCAGGAGGATTGATGCCTCGTAGTTGTGGTGTGTGGTGCGAGGTGGAGTGGAGTCCAAGCGCCAGAGGCGGCGGGTCTTGATAAGCAGTCGAAAAGCTCGTGCCTGAAAGCTGGTCATGATGATAATAGACTGCTTCATCTTGAGGCATTAGCTTGCTTGTCAGCCTTTCTTCTCTCATCTCTTTCAATCTCTGCAGCTGCTTGAACCTTTCTTGCAGTAGCACAATGGATGAGCCTACTATTGATGTATCACTGTTTTGCCTACCCATTCTCTGTCTTGCAGGATGTGTGCAAGTTTAGTGTTTATGTATATATATATATATATAGGAGATGGGAGTTATTGTTTTTGCCACTATTTTTCGAGTATATCATCAGCCTCCTGATTGATTCCATGATGACGAAGTTGAGGGAGAATCGGGCGACTGTACAGCATAATCCAAGAGAGAAATGTTTGAGGGAGTAAGAAATAAGTTTAGGAGAGAGAGGGTGAAGGCAAAAGGAGTTGATATATGGGTAAATGGTGAGGGGAAGAGGCCAAGTGGGGATGGGATATAGTAGTTGGAGGGACATGTTCATTGGAATATAAGGTTGGATGATGTGGGCGTCTGCTTGTTTTGAGCACTTTCATTGATGCTTACCTTTTCTTGTTGGTTAGTAGTTGTTAAATCATTTGCTGCAGAAGATGATGATGATTTGGTAGGAATGCATATATTAGTAGAGGAATGTTTGAAGTAAAGAATTGACTGCCTCTTAAACAATTGGGATTTTGATTCTGGATCTCAAATTCTAGCCCCCTTGCTTCCTTGAACCGTTGAACCCAAATTTGGATGCCTACCTCCATACAAACACATGTTTCTCACCACATAATTAAAGAAATGGCACGCCGGAAAGAATGACTATCGATTGCGGATTGCCTATTATACTCTCGTGTTACATTTCACGTGCAGCAATGCTGAGAAAAGCAGTGTAAACATAAGCTAACATGAAGACAATTGAGTCCAAACATGGTACAACAAGAAGACCCGGTGCGAAATTAAGAAGAGTGCAAAGCCAACACGCTATCATATAAATCATTATCATTACAAATCAAACATTGAGAAATGAGAGAGAGAAAGCATTATATAGCTGCAGATTCTCATTTGCCGGGAACAAAGTTAGTGGCGAAGGCCCATGCGTTGTTGGCGACTGGATCAGCCACATGGTCGTAGAGGTTCTCAATGGGTCCCTTTCCAGTCACAATCGCCTGTACAAAGAACCCAAACATGGAAAACATGGCCAGCCTTCCATTCTTCAGCTCCTTCACCTTCAGCTCGGCAAACGCCTCCGGGTCCTCGGCAAGTCCCAGCGGGTCGAACGCCCCGCCGGGGTACACCTTATCGAGGCCCTCTCCGAGTGGGCCGCCTCCCACCCTGTACCCCTCGATCAATCCCATGAGAACAACTTGGCTAGCCCAGATGGCCAAGATGCTCTGGGCGTGGATCAAGTTGGGGTTGCCGAGGTAGTCGAGTCCGCCCTCCGAGAAGATTTGAGACCCGGCCTTGAACCACACGGCCTCTCCGAACTTGATCCCGTTCTTGGATAGGATCTCCGGGAACACGCACCCCAGGGCGCCCAGCATGGCCCAACGGGAGTGGATCACTTCCAGCTCACGGTTCCTGGCGAAGGTCTCGGGATCGGCGGACAGACCGGCGGTGTCCCAGCCGTAGTCACCGGGGAATTCTCCGGTGAGGTACGATGGGGTCTGCTCCGAGAAGGGTCCCAAGTACTTGGGTCTGTCCTCTCCGTACCTATTAAGTAATACAAACATTAGCAAAGTTGAATAATACTCCAGCTCATTTCTTTTTCGGCACGGCAATTAAGAGAACATAGAGAAAATGAGTCATATAATAAAAAATGAGATGATAAAGTAGGAAATAAAAAATGAATAATATAATGAAAAAGTAGAAGATAAAATATAAAAATTTATTAAATTTGGACTGCGCTAATTTTGGTTGACATCTCAATTAGAAAAGTGAATTACTTTTTAGTGGTACGGGGGAGTAACATACATGTATGTAGTAGTCATGAAATGTAAGTTTAGTTACCAGATGCTCTGGGGGGCGCTCTTGACGGTACGCCTCATGGTGAAGCGGCTGCCGGAGACGTTGCCGGCCTTGCGGAGGAGCTCATTCTGGGGCTTCAGCGCTGCCTGACCAGCGAATGCAGATTGTTGGATCGCTGAAGTTGCCATTGATGATGAATTCTTGTTGAGCTGAGATGAGTTTGGTTGTAGAAGTGATGAGGCTACAAGTGAAGGGGGAGATGGTTATATATGGAGCAAAATGAGATGATGTGGATTAGCCTATATCCCACATCAGCATTACCTGATTGGTTGCTTCTGCTGATCAAGATTTATTGCTAGATTTTCAGCAACGGAAAAATAAAAGCCGAGGTCTTCATTTTGCCACCTGGTACTGCTAATCTGAATGCCATTCCTACAAACCTATCCAATTCTCTCTCTCTCTCTCTCCCTCTCCCACACACAAGTATCCAAATTTCAATAGCAAATTATGCAGCTCTTCAAGCTTTAGTAAATAGTACTTTGGGTATCGGTTAAAACAACACTTACAGAGCATCTTGTCTACGTAAAGTAGTATACATATGAAGTTTCCCCCAAATAAACACAAGTGAACTTTGACAAAGGAATGGATGGCTCTCCAAAGAAGAACCAACCAAAAATGCTTACCAAAATTTAACACATTAATAATGATACATGCATATACAAGCAAATCTACATCAAGGTTCAAGCTTCAGTGATACGACTCGAGACTGCCTGTTGCGCTTTGCAGCGTTCACCGAGAGACAAGCTGGAGCCCACCAAGGCCGCCGTAGCTTTTGCTCCCCTTTCAAGCAGGCCACTGATGCATCAAATGAACCAGTCAAGATTTGCATGGAGAATAAAATACATGTTGAATGAACAATGTGCAGAGACACAGGGAGGGAAGGAGGGGGGACCTTTTATTCGCCTCAGCTCCTTGCACAAGGTTATAAAATCCCCCCATTTCATGTGGCACTTCCTTATGAACCGGAGGATCTGTTCAGTTGTAAACGTTGACATCCCTTCCAAATACTCTCCGTTCACCCCATTTTCCTTGAATATTTCGCGATAGTTACCGAGATTTATTTCTTCTAACCACAGGCCAACATCCTACAAAGAAGAGACGAGTCATGAATATTACAATTTCATCAGAATTTGCTTTCTTCAACAATACATTTGCTTTTGTTCTTAGCAAAGCAGATTTCACTAAAATCAACACAACTAGAAGGTATAAATAAATGTCTATCGTATGGTAAAATCTGAATAGCATGAGTCTGAAAAGACTGAAAAATGGTAAGAATACCGTAAAACTTTTAGATGGTAAAGATGTACCGAATTTAGAGCATAACTGGATCAGTATAAAGTAGATTCTCAATCCAGCAAATACCAAATCAAATTGGAAGTAGTTGATATCATATACAAATATACAATATACAATGAACTCATCCAAACAACCAACAAAGGGTTTAGTATTACGGGTCTTAATTCCATCGTCTCGTGCTTCATTCCAAATGCAACACAAGAGAAAGGAAAAGCAGGAGCTTTTCCCTTTCTTCAGGTAAGCATATTTTAGTCTTTCGGGGTCTAAAGTCCAGGGAAAAAAAAAATTACATTTGATGAGGGCATGTTCATGTTAGGAATCAAGCGAAGGTACTTACGGGAATCAGCAAGGAACTTGATTGCAGTTGTTAGAAAATACAAGGAGTAGAAGACACTCGCAAGAAAATATCTATTTCACATGGCTGTTACAATAAGACAATGACAAATTAACACAAAACAACACGAAAGATCTAAAGATATACACTCAAAAGTAAGTTAACGTAGGTAAATAAAACACAGTATTTCCATGACAAATGAAATCAGTTAACATGTATCGGGGCCACACTGCGAGTGCCAGCCCAGCATAATGAACTTGTTACTTGTGAAGTCTTAATTGCATAACCGGCATGCAAGCATACAAGTAACCTAGCGGGCTACTTATTAGAGCAATAACCACCAAAGCCATCTGCAAGACGAGTATCACCATCTCTTGCACAAATTCATGCCCGTCCACACGATTTGTATCCACTAGCGCTGCTTTCTGCTGATCGATAGGGCAATCTGAACTTATACCAATTTCACCACTACAAAAGGAATACGACAAACCCAATTATAATCTGAATTGCATTTCCATAGAGTATCTCCTCGCCGATCTACATCGCACGCACACTCTCTGGCTAACATCTAAGCCAAGATTCCATATTCGAGATTCCAAGATTCCATATTTGAGTAGGCATGGCCTTCAGAACCGATTAACATCCGTAAACGGATGCCATTCCCTAAAAGTGCCCTACTTCAAAACACCTCCATCAAGATGGCAACTGGGAAAACCATACTAGCACCCTTGGTAATACATCAAATCATCTTTCTTTAACAGAAAAAACGGAAAGAGAGAAGGGCTCACAATAAGCTCTATAATCAGCAAAAATCAATTGGTTAATTGTTGGATTCATTCAACAATTTCCCCAACCAAACGCATATTTTCACACTCGGTAGAAACAAGAATCAAAAGATAAAATCACTAAAATTCTTACTAAAATACACCAGAGATGAACTACTTGATAAATTAAACCAATACTCCCCATCTCAACAACCAGATAGCAAGAATTTGACCACCAGAAACAAATAATAATTATTAAAAAAGAAGCTTGAGCAATGAATTACAAGATCCAAAGAAGAAAAAACGCAAACCCAGAAAAAAGGAAAAAGAAATGAAAACCAAATTACCCCCAAAAGAGGAGCAACAGAACAAATTGAAGAATTACCTCAACAGTCCAAATGAAGAAATCCAGAGGCTCCGGTGGCCTCTCCTTCTCTTTGCTCATGTCTCAGCAGAGCAAAATAAAGATGGCTCCTTTTTCCAATAAAGAGGGAACCTAAATTTTTTAAGGCGTGGAATTGAGATCATACGGTAATAACTTGCACAGTGGATGAAATACAGATGGTGTGAATAATTGCAAACGGCAAAATACAAAACCTTTAAATATGGCAATTAAGAGCTCCCATATAGTACGTTTGGTAATGATGAGTCATGAGCCCGTCTATAGTCTTTTAGGAGCTGGGTTTGGCCTACTAAACTAGCTTTTGTTTTTGTTGTTTGTCCCATTTTGTTATAAAATATATCTTCGTTTATTAAATTCAAATCTAGCGATAAAATGTAAAGAATAATACAAGAGGAAAGCAATAATTTGAAGGAAATAATTGAGTGAGAGGGTGGTAAGGAATAAACTTAAAAGAATATTAATTGTGTGATTGAAGCAATACAAGGTAGCCCACATGAAGATCAATAATTTTTCTGATATTGATTCGTTACCATACAAAAAGTTGTAATTACTATACATCATCACTCCCCTCCCTAGAAATTAAGGTCATATAGGGAGGCAGAGATGATACGCCTGGCTGCTAGAGCTGATCGACTTATCTTCCCATGTCAGCAGTTAACTCGAGTATAATCAGTTGGCCTGGGTCATGCAACTTGGATCATGGTCTGTATTACCCAACACAGAGCTAGCTAGCTAGCTTCATAATGAATTCAATGACAGCATGTAAGACTGGAAAACGAGAGGCCCCAGTATTCCTGCCTTGTGAAACATAAGTTCGGTTCAGAATCTGACAGTTGGATGCGGACATATCCTTCACCATTGCTATTTTCGTATTATCATAGTAATCATCATAGGCATGCCTTTTTCCTCCCGATCAGAGAACCTGCAACTCAAGGAGAAGACCGAGTAAACCATATACACATTAGAAATACAACATTACAACTTCACTTCTTCGAATAGACTCACTTAACTCCTTCTACCACTTATTCCATAATCAAACTCAACGACAGTTTTTTAGGAAGTTTTGATGGAATGAAGTTGTTTAGATAATTCATGAAAATTCCAATGCGAGGACATAGCTCCACTACCAATATGAATCAATAATTATATTTCCAAATTATTCCAAGAATCAATGGAAGGCTGCGAGCTTCCAAAAATCAGAGCATAATTCTCTCTCAAATGATCATGGTCATAATTGGGGTTGAAAATATTATTACTGACTATTTAACATAAGAATAAATTGTATAAATTTACAAACGAAGATAATAAAATGAAATTGAAGATTCGAAATTAGTGAGAGCCACAACTGGATAGCCTAATCTCAACAAGAACGAGAAGAGACTCGAAAGACGAAGGCGGCTAATAATTTCTCTAGCTTATGATTATGTTAAGTGCTATCTATCGATTCAAACAGCACCGGACCGTCAATAAGCACGACCAAGATTATTAATTTGAAAAATAAAAATCAATCCAAGAGCTCAAAGCGGGAACCCGCTAGACAAGGCGATAGGATATGAGAACGCCTACCTTTGGAAATCTCCGGTAGCCGGAGATCTCAACAAAGGCCACAGCTTTTTCTTGCGACGATTTTTACCCTGGGTTTTACGAACACCGAACGGCTCGCCCCAAATTCTATCAACCATCGCGAAATCTAATGTCTAAATTGAAATTCAGATACAATTCACGCACACACACATAGGCCCTAATTTGATTGTTGATGTTGTGAATTGGGGGAGGGAATAGGCTTTTGTAGAAGCGATAGGTTAGCTTAGAGCCGTCGGATCTGATCCAGCGGTTCATGTTACATCTTTTGATAGAGCCTAAGTTGAATTGGGCCTTTGTCAATGGATCACTTAATATTCGAAGCCGTTGAACTTAACGTTTCCTTTTTCCAACCAACCCACTTGAAATAAATCATACTCCTTCTTATATTCTTTTTTGGATTATCTTAATCAATTTGTCTTATTTTTTACTAAAACAAAATAATTACTAAAAAAATTCCACTTTTTATTTGTGGGACATATCTTTTTATACACAACCACCCATTCATCTTAATCTCCGTGTCGAAAAGAAACAAGACAAGTCGGGCGAGACGGAGATAGTATATTTAGTGTTCACTTTTTAATGCATTTTTTTAATCAAATGCATATTATTACAAGTAACTAAATGTAATTTAAATTTTGTAGGAGTAATAATTAATTATACATACAATAATGCTGCATTTGCTCTTGATGAGCTGGTTGGAAAGGTTATTTGCATCTTAGGAATCACTTCAACTACTTTTGCACAAAAAATGCATGTGTGTTTACTACCTGTAATTGTATGCCAGCCAGAGATATATTGTGCATGGGAATATCATGAACCGCCAAGATATTATATTATTAAATTTGTTCAACGCTTTCATTAATGATTTCACGTGTTATCTCCCGCACTTTAATTTCCAGGTTGTTCCAATTTTCTTGTATTGCATATTCAAAATTTGGTAAAATGACAATTGATGGCATTAGGTAAAGACCTGAAGAACTTGGGGTTGAGAAAGATGCTTGAGTTAAGCTTCAAACAGAAAATTCAATGCCGTGCAAGTTATATTACTTTCCTCCCTAATTAGTTTTTATACCATATTCGCTTACCAGTAAATGAGAATATACCTCCCATCACAGCCCATATCGTACGCCACACAATTCGTCAACTCCTCATTAAACAATATAATAGTAAATCAACTATAGACTTTGTATTAGATTTACAAAAGATATAAAACAAAAAAAGATTTTGGAGTTGCAAGAGTTCTAATCAAAGCATCTGATTCTATATATATGGCTTGATTTTAAGACGTCTCTTTTCCTTCTCTCTCCATGCTAATTTCCTTCAATTCTCTTCCTCAACGTACACTCAGCAATTCCAATAGCTTCTGGTCCCTTTCTCAGATCTCAGAAAGATTAGAAAGGTAAAAGTTGTTTGCCTGTTCCATTTGCTCATGCCTATAAATATATGATGATGGATGCTTTCATTTGCATCACTTGCTCGTTGTAATTCTGAGGTTGACTATTAGGCCTATGTCTCTCGATGCAGTGACGGTAGTGATGCCTGAGGAGGAGTGGGAGGGGTTCGCGGAGGTGGACCCGTCGGGGCGATTCGGGCGTTACAACGAACTCTTAGGCAGTGGTGCCGTGAAGAAAGTTTATCGTGCGTTCGACCAGCGGGAGGGCAGGGACGTGGCGTGGAACCAAGTCCGGCTCAGGAATTTCAGCAGCGATCCCTCCGTCGTCATGAGGCTGCGCTCGGAGATCGAGCTGCTCAAGACCCTCAAGCATGACAGTATCATTCTTTTATACCACTTCTGGAAAGACGGGGACCACAACACCCTGAATTTCATCACGGAAGCCTGCGCCTCGGGCAACCTCAGGGACTACCGGAGGAAGCACCGCCACGTGTCCATTCAGGCCCTCAAGAAATGGGGTGTTCAAATCCTGAGAGGCTCGGATTATCTGCATACGCACGACCCCTGCATCATACACCGAGACTTGAACTGCAGCAACATATTCATCAACGGCAACATAGGCAAGGTCAAGATAGGGGATCTGGGCCTGGCGGCCGTCGTGGGGAAGAGCCACGCGGCTCATTCCTTGTTGGGCACGCCCGAGTACATGGCGCCCGAGCTATACGAAGAGGACTACACGGAGCTGGTGGACATATACTCTTTCGGGATGTGCCTGCTCGAGATGGCAACGTGTGAGATACCCTACAGCGAATGTGACAACCTTGGGAAGATTTACAGGAAGGTGACAGCAGGGGTGATGCCTCGAGCCATGGAAGACGTGCGCGACCCGGAGCTCAAGGCGTTTGTCGAGAGGTGCATCGGAAAGCCCAGGGCCAGACCCTCGGCTTCCCAGCTTCTCAAGGATCCGTTTCTTGCCGATGTGGTGGTTGATGATACGGATTCTAGCTAGGTTCTAAAATCTAAAGCAACTTCCGGTGATTGATGTATGTGATACATATATATATATATATATATATATATATATATATATATATATATAATGAAAGAAACACAAACTCAAAGAAAAGCAGAATTAGCGGATGCTAAATATATGTAGTTTTGTTTTTATTACGAAAAAAGACAATACTGAAAAGACTTATTCATTCAGAATTTGGCAATGAAGTCGAGTATGTGTTGGCTGAGTTGATGGGGGCTCTCTTGGTTGAGAAAATGGGCAACTCCTGGTAGCACAACAATCTCTTCCAAAAGGGGAACATGTTTCTTGAACCCACCAGTTATGAACTCCTTCACACCAGGGAAGGAGTAGGTCAAGTCCGCATCACCGATCACAAACTTCACCGGCACTTTCACCTGCGCCTCTGTCCAAGCTGCCGTCAACTCCCAGCTCCTGCAAATACATTACACTTAGTTAGACTGGGGATCAGATCATCATAGATACTATATATCTATATCTGTTCGTACAAGTCCATGGCGCGGTAGTAGTTGAGTCCTCCCGTGAAGCCAGTCTTGTCGAATTGAGCAGCATAGTATTCGATGTCTTCCTTAGTTAGCCATGACGGCAGTTGTGGCGGAGGCCCCTTGAACAGAACGTCCAGCCCTAGCTCCACCGGGATGCACGGAGGCTTCGGATCTCTCGACGACAGAAATGCCGTAATTACACTTGCCGTGTCGGTCGATGAAAGTGCTGCCTCTACTTTTCCTTCTTCCTACAATTAATCAAACCAAATACTAATTAATTATCTTTCATTTAACATTTCGGAACTAAATTTAAGATGTTTACATGCCTGAAATCTGCACATGTAAAACGCATCGCCGAAGGCCTCCCTGTAGCCCTGGATGGTTTTGACGTTGGGATTTCTCGGCTGAAAAATGACGCTCGTATTGACCAGCGCTTTGATCCGCTCGGGTCGGAGCAAGCAGAACCACCAGGCGATGATGGCTCCCCAGTCGTGGCCCACCAGGAAGACCTGCTCCACCTCAAGCACGTCCAGCAGCGCCACCAGATCTCCCACGATGTGGAGCACCGTGTAGCTGCTGACTGCTGCCGGAGCGTCGGTGCCGCCGTACCCTCGCAAGTCGGGGGCAATGGCGCGGTACCCTTTGGCGGCGATGTCCACCATCTGGTGCCGCCACGAGTACCACAGCTCCGGGAACCCGTGGAGGAAGAGCACCGCCGCCGGTCCCTGCCCAAGCTGAGCCACGTGCATGTTGATGCCGTTCGCCCTCACCTGCTTGTGCTCTATCTTCTCCATTTTGACTCTCTGCACTTCTCTCTCTCTAATAACAACTATTTATATTATCTTTCAGGATTGGATATGAGCAAATTTATTATAGAGATCTCAAATTAATTCTAAACCAATTATGTCCGGTCCCGGTTTTATTCTATAAATTTGGAAAATCACAGATTTAAAATATTGGATTTGGCCGTACTCGTTCATATGAAGTCGAATTCTTTTATTAATTACTAGTTATGTTTTTGGATTTCTCTTTTATTTTCATGTGATTTGTGTTCATTATTTTAGTTGAAACATCACAGACGTATCTAGTCTAGGCATAACGACAATCACGTTTAGTTAGGTAGAAAAGTTCAGATAAAATTATCATTTCTTTGTTTTTGTCTTCAAATGGAATGTGCCGTTCTTTTCCATTGGAAATTGTGTCCGATTATTATTATTATAATGTTTTATTACACATTTTTTATCTATGCCGTCGGGAATTACGAAGGAGGGTTCGAGCTCATATTGGTCATCGGTTGAGAATGAGAATTGAATTCTATGAGATCTAAGATATAAAACGAATAAAATTGTAGATTTTTTTTTTATTTGAGAGAGTTCACATCCAATAACTTAAGAGTGTTAAGCTTCGAGGAGCTTAATGTAAATTATCATCTAATAAAAGCCATTTATTGTGATTTAGAGTATTTAATATAAGTAGGCGCAGCGGCAGCCGCCCAGAGGGAGTAAGGAATCCGATGCCCAATTAATTAAGTCCACATAGAAGGCAACGTTGATGACGGATGTGAGCTAAAATAGGCAACGACAGAGAAGGCAACGGTGATCGCGGATGTGAGCTAAAATAGGCAAGGCAACGGTGATGACGGATGTGAATCTTTAAATTAATAATGTTGGAATCGGAAAAAAACACTCATTTATAATATCGAATATTATTTTAATTTATTGATTCCAAATCAAAATTTTAAAAAATTATTATTTAAATGGAAATTATTAATCTATCGTATTAATTGTACTCCAAGGCTAAGATACACATCTTTAACAAACCCCAACATCTTCTTCCTTTTCAGCAGGCCCAGTGCGACCCGATTGGCCAGCCCACATCTAGATACAAAGACCACTTCACCCGCGGCCCTATCCAAGCAAAACGAGAAAATTGAGGGAGATCTACCAGTTTCAGCCGGCAACCGCGAGAGGACGCACACTTATGGTATGCCGTCCCAAAAACTTCTTATGTCTCAATTCCTCCAACTGCTGCAATGATTTAAACTTCCTAGTTTTACTCCGAAGAAGAAGCCACCTGCTTAGAACTATTCGTTGAATTTCACGGTTGGTTTTGGGAGTAGACCTGAACCCAGGACATACGAGCGTTTGAAATTTTGTTTGCCTTATTGTCTGTTATCTTGATCAATCCAAATGTTCTAGTACTACTCACCGTGGAATATCCTCCTTTGTTCGAATTTTTGAAATTACTAAAAAGATAGTGAAGATATCCGTGCTTGGGTTGAAGATGAGAATTAGGGCATTCAGTTTTTACCCCAAAAATCAAGTTACAAAGAGATTAGAGCTCTCTCCAGCTTAAAGAGATCAGAGCTCTCTCTTCCAACGAGCTCAATTCACCCCATATAACTCCGATGCCGAGCCTCAATGGCGGATCGTAACACTCTTTCTTGATTTTAAAATGTAGTCTGCATTCTCTAGCAAAGTGGAGTTTCCTGGAAACTATGATGGTTTGTCTATATGATAACTTTTTTGCTGAGAAATCTCAATCTCATGAGGTAGATTAATGCTAATGCTCAGATACTTAGTCTTTAGTGCAGGCTGCTAGAGAAAGAATGGGAGTGAGTATGGTAGGGCAAAAGGTGATTTTGGTCCCATACATGAAGCAGCATGTCCCCCGCTACCATATGTGGATGCAAGACCCTGCCATCCTTCTAGCCACCGCGTCCGAGTCGCTTACGCTCGATCAAGAGTATGATATGCAGCTTTCATGGGTTCAAGACCCCCTCAGTATGGATTTAGTTGCATAAATTAGTAAACTTTATTCTTGATAAGTATCCTAATGCTTTTTCTTTATGTTTGGCAGAGCATACCTTTATAGTTCTGAACAAAGAATTAGTGGTGGGAGATTTCATTCATGGTGAACCTCACACTGAAGGTCATTTTACTTGCTGTATAATCTCTTAATTAGTAAAACTGCCATTTCTAGATAAAAGATGAGATATGAGATGTAGTGAGTGAGTCTCTATGAAACGAGTTCATTTTCTAGAAAATTATATCTTGCAGGATTATCATTGTTATTTTATCTAAGAGAGTTTTACATTATGAGTTTGAAAAAGAGGGCGTGCTTTGGTGCTTTTTTATTAGTTCTTCTCACCCTCACTTTACCAGTGATTCTTTGCAGCTATGGTTGGTGATGTAAATTTATTTATGAATGACCAGGAGGATCCTCAAATAGCGGAGGTAGAAATAATGATAGCAGAACCAAAAAGGTACTGTTTGATCATCCTCCTTGCTTCATTCTCCTTACACTTTTCATATTTTAAGTTAGATAATTTTTCTAAATGAAAAAAAAAAATGTTGTAGCAGTGACTTAGAACAGAGCATAAATTTGAGTAGTTACTTTTCTTTATACACTCCCATGCAATTCACGAATATGTTCCAACATCATCCTGAGTACTACTACTACTTATGAAGGGAATTCAGTGGCTAAAATATAGGGAATCATGAAGGCACTAGCAGCATCGGTTATTTAAATTGGTTTCGGATTTTGTTTTCCACGTGTTAATAAAAAACTGCCGGGCTGACTAAAATGTTATAGTGATAATTTTGTAGTTTTGGTTAGTATTCAGAGTGAGTGTAGTATGTTTGGTGGTTTGGGCTGTCCAAGACTGAATCCGCATTCTCTGTGCACAGTCGTGGCAAAGGACTAGCAAAAGAGTCAATTCTGCTGATGATGGCGTCTGGAGTTAAGAATCTCGGCATCCACAGGTTTCGTGCAAAGATAGGTGTATCAAATGAAGCTTCACTGAACCTATTCAAGAAACTGGTGGGTCTTCTTCTTTCTGTCTCATGCGTACAGAGATAGGTGACTGAACACGTCACTTTTTTTTCTTCCTTCAGGGCTTTGTGGAAACTTGTTGTAGTGAGATCTTCAAAGAGGTAACTGTACCATCTTTTTTGAGGTCCTTGTTCCATTATGTGTTGTTGTTATTTATCCACAAACCGCGTCTAGTGTTTCTGTGCTTTTCAAAATACAAGGAAGTCGACGCATAACCACATTACAAGTTCTTAAAAGCAGCAGTTTTTCTTAATCTTGCACATTTGAGGGAATAATTCATATTATGAGAAAGTGTTGAATCTATGCTCGTCTGCATTATTTAGCACCATCCTCAATACTGACCACGTATATTTGCGCAGGTCACGCTGGAATTAGCAGTAACCGAGTCAAAGAGGGAGGAACTGCATCAGTTATTGGCAATATTGTAGCTTTCTTGTTGTTCCTTAGAAAAGAATGGTTTAAGATTCTGTCATCAAGTCTTCTGGTTTTTAGCATGTTTTGGAATTCAACTCTAGCATATTACCTACAATTTGAAGCAGAGGATTCCGGGTGAATGTGCCATTGCTGACTTTATTCCCCCTTAGATATCATTGTAATCCATCCCCTTTTAGGATCATAATTCAGGCCATGTCTTTTTATTAATACATAATAAAAAGACGCACATTTCTAATACAGTACTTAATTATTTTGATGCAAAAGAAAATTACATTTTTAAGTATAAACAAGAATATATATAAATATATATATCTTCGGAGACGTCCAAACTACGGACATCCTTATTGAAGGGGAAAAGTCTTGAGAGTTCAAGATCTACTACTCCTCTTCATCAACAACAAAAAAAAGAAAAGAAAGAAAAAAGAAAAAAAAAAGTAAATTAATTAAAAGTATATAATAAAATATCTTCAACTGATCAGCTAGCCTTGGTTCTTCTAGGAACTCATGATCCAGCGACCTTCGTTGATAATTTAACTCTACGAAATAATAATTAGTGATATATTAGTCCATCTTTGAAAATGAAAATGTGGTAATTTAATTCCTTCGAGGGTTAGGAATAATCTTTGGACCTACCTTATTTCTTACTTTGGTTTGGGAAGAGGCTCGCTACTCTTTTCGCAGAGTGGTGGATTCTGCTTGCCGGTTGACTTGTACTTGACGTTCTGGCACTTGGTGGTGGGGCCGCCTAGCTTGGGATCCCCAGTGAATGTAAGATCGATGTTACCGATCTGCACATCGCTGCATGGCTTGGCTGAGCTGCAAGCGAATATCAGCACGTCCTGACTGCCGCTCGTCCCCTTTATGTTGGCAATCTGCACATTGCTAATCTCTACCAGCGAAGGTTTCTGCAGCAGTAGCAGATCATCATAATCGATGCATAATAATTAAGATAGATAGATAGATAGATAGATATGTAGGTACGTCGAGGGAGCAGTGATTCCAGGGGCAGTATTGTTGATCGATGATGACGGGGTTGCTGGCGTTGATCATGGTTAGGTCGAGGAATTTCAAGTTTGTGACCTTGAGGGTTCCGGGGGCGGAGGGCCATGTCTTGATCCTGACGCCGTTGGAAGTGTTGTTGAAGGTGCAGCCCGCTATGGTTACCGCGGTGACGTCCTTCTCCTCCACATTCTTGCCCAGGCTGCCGATGCTGATGCCGTGGCCGGGCCCACACTTGACGTTCTTGATGAGGACATCCTTGAGCTCATCCCCCATGGAGACACAGTCATCCCCCGTCGCGATGTTGGTGTCCACCACCTGGATGCTGGTACTACGGGCGATGTGGATCCCGTCGGTGTTGGGGCTGTCGCCTGGGGCAGATATCGTCACAGCGTTGAAGGTGACGTTGGTGCTGGATACGCAGTTCATGTGGAAGTTCTTGCTGTCTTTGGAGGTCACGTCTTTAATGATGGAGTTGTTGAGCATGTGGAAGTTCAAGGTCTGCACCCATGAATTATTATCAATCATTATTATATATGTCTAATTACTACAATAAATAAGAGACGTTCTCATTTGAACTCCTATATATATATATATATATAAATAGAATTCGTACGTACAGTGGGTAAGGTTACACAGTTTCCGCCGCTGAGGCAGCCCTCCCCCTTCCAGTTGTTTTGCTTCCAGGCAGTTTGGCCCTGACCATCAAAGATGGCCCCTACGAGGTTCAGGTGGTTGACGTTCTGGAATATAACCCAACCATTTTGGTTTTTGAAGAGAGATGGGTCCGTCGGCGCCAGGAATGTCACCCCGACGGCTTCAATGTGGATCTCCGGAGCCGCACAGGGGCCCTCGAAATTAATGGGGCCCAACACGTATGACCCTTTAGGGATCACCAATTTACTCACATCTTTGCTGTCGCAGGCTTCTTTCCAAGCAGCCAAGATTGCCTGCAGATCCACGATCAAGAATCAAACTACGTACATATTATTATTATATTATACATAAGATAAGGTTAATTAAATTACCTTGGTGTCGTCTGATTTACCGTCTCCCTTGGCTCCGTGCTTTTGGAGATTAACCTCCACCGCCTCGCTCACCGCCACCAACGTCACCGCCACCGCCAATACCCACACGCACTTCATCTTTCTTACCTTGCAGTTGCACCTAATCTTCTCCTGTTGATCTTATTTAATAATCAAACATGCATGCACCCATCTTTAGTTTTATAACTAGAATCTCTAAGCTAGCCTATACTTATCACTGGGCCACCTTTTTTTGCGTCCCGTTCTCCATCCTACATCATTCAAAAAAAATCTAAATTCAGACGCTAAATGGATATTTTTGGTTAATTAATAGTGATCATAAAACCGATTTTAAAACAAAACCTAACCTTTAAATTACTTTTCGTCCTTGTTAGAGTTTTCTTGCTTACAAATTACACATACTCAAGATATTCTCCATGCATCCGTCGCCATGCATGCATGATATGATTAACTATCGATATTTAATTAGAGCTAATAAAATGAAAATAAATGATCTAGAAGATCTAAAGCTTAGAGAGCTAACAAAAATTAATGAAAATAATATGATTAGAAATAATTTATGAAGAGACTCAATTCAAAATTAAACGAGAACTTAACTCTGTGGCCTGCATTTCACGGATTTTTCTCTTCATTTTTTTTAAGATTTACAATTACTTGTCAGATTAAAGTGGATGATACTTACATCACAATAAATTAACTAACACCATGAAATCACTTTTTTGCCTTAATTTCTTGAAGTCAAACCCGCCCCTTTTGCAAACCGCTCAAGATTAATTTACTTTATGGAACGATTTCAAGCATGTGACAAAAGGACAATCTATTTTATTTTGATATTTGTAATAGTAAGTAGGAGAACATAACTCAAAAGTCAAAACAACTCATAACTCTTACTACTACTCTCTTTCTAGTTTTAGTTTTCTCTCTTGTTCTAAATGCTCTCTAATTTAGTAAATGTTTTTCAAGTTTTTAGTTCAAGTAATCATTGCTTTCTCATATTCTCGCCCAGCATTTAAGTTCGAAGATATGCCTCAATAGTGATTTTAGCTCTCTGCTTTGTTTCTCGTCTTAAATTCTACACTGCATACTTTGGTATGTTTAAGGTTTTATTAGTTATTTATTGCTTACCCATTTCTTGTTTCTACATTTATGATGTTCATTCCACTTCAAGAATAAAATCTAGGTGCGTCCACACTCAACACGGTTCTTTAGTTGGGCAGCCTTAGGAAACGGATTAATCTTAGTATCGAGGATTGAAGACTGATTATTATGGATTTGTCCAAAGCCGAGTCGCCTTTAATATTCATCACCTGTTTATCTGCGCAGTTTATGAGTTACTACCTAGTGTTAACCCAAATTAATGGTGATTACTAACCAAATCTTTTTTGGTCGCAAAAATCTATCTATTATCTATGGATTCGATCTCTTTTTGCAACTGTGCTTGTATTAATCTAGTTGTCTGTCGCAGGTGCAATAATATAAATATATTTGCGTGGTTCAACTTTCCAGACGATGAGAGTTCGTACCCACCAGTAACACAGAAGGGAGTATGCTTGTCGGGCACAAAAGTTCATATGTAATAAAAGGGTGTAATGGAGTGAATACTAATTTTCTCTTAACAAAAATGAGAGGAGATTTATATACTTATATAGAAGAATACAAACATATATATACAACCGATGTGGGACGCAAGCTAACTAATGATACATATATATATGTCTATATAGCTTGTTGAAACATACAACCATGCGT
The DNA here is from genome assembly GCA_028984105.1 of Lavandula angustifolia. NCBI lineage: Eukaryota > Viridiplantae > Streptophyta > Magnoliopsida > Lamiales > Lamiaceae > Lavandula > Lavandula angustifolia. The sequence continues at coordinate 27,853,619 of CM054818.1, forward strand.
GATTCAATATATAAATCCTATTATCATATCGAAATATATACATACATATATACTAGATCTACCATAATTTGATATGAATGTATCATTGTTGGAGGTAAAGTCTAGCTCGATGAATACATAAACCACCTTTCTAATACGTGGGTTGTTCAAACTCTTTTAAAAAAAATTACATATATAAACTAGCTAGGTTAGACCAACGATAAGATATCTTGTTGCAGAAGTCATGATCATCCAAGTCTCTGCTTAATTTCTACTGTAACATGTTTCATTCCCTTGGGTGGGCGAAGATCAACCGTCTTCTTTCCTTCAGCGGCTAGATGATTTAGACCTACGTACGAAACAACATTAATTAATGGTATTTTCCATTTTTAACTACTAAAATAACAAGAGTAGGAGAGGGATATTAATTAATTTGGTATTACTGTTGTCCTGGAGGAACTGGTACTGGGGCACTAGACTTGGCGCAGAGTGGTGGATTTTGCTTGCCGGTTGTAGTGTACTTGACGTTCTGGCACTTGGTGGTGGGGCCGCCTAGCTTGGGATCTCCGGTGAATGTAAGATCGACGTTTCCAATCTGCACATCCTGGCATGGCTTGGCTGAGCTGCAAGCGAATATCAGCACGTCCTGGCTACCGCTAGTCCCCTTTATGTTGGCAATTTTCACTTTACTAATCTGGATCAGAGAAGGTTTCTGCATGCATGCCATGCAGCAGAACAATTAAAAGATAGATAGATAGATAGATTGATGGATGGATAGATATGTACATACGTTGAGGGAACAGTGATTCCAGGGGCAGTATTGTTGATCAAAGATGATGGGATTGCTGGCATTAACCATGGTTAGGTCGATGAACTTCAAATCGGAGACCTTAATCGTCCCCGGGGCGGAGGGCCATGTCTTAATCCTGACACCGTTGGAAGTGCCGGTGAAGGTGCAGCTCTCTACGGTCACCCCCGTGACGTCCTTCTCGTTGACATTCTTGCCGAGGCTGCCAATGCTGATGCCGTGGCCGGGCCCGCACTTGACGTTCTTGATGAGCACTTCCTTGAGGTCGTCGCCCATGGAGATGCAGTCGTCTCCGGTCTTGATGGTGGTGTCCAGCACCTTGATGCTGGCCCCGCGCGCGATGTGGATCCCGTCCGTGTTGGGGCTGTCCCCCGGCGCGTCGATGGTCACCTTGCTGAAGGTGATGTTGAAGCTGGATACGCAGCTGACGTGGAAGTTCTTGCTGTCTTTAGAGGTCATGTCTGTGATGATCGAGTTGTTGACGTCGTGGAAGTTCATGTTAATGGGAATGGGGGGGCATTTCCCGCCCTTGAGGCAGCCCTCCGCCTTCCAGTTGTTTGCCTTCCACGCGGCTTGGCCTTGCCCATCAAAGGTCCCGCCCGAGAGGCGGAAGTTGTTTATATTCTGGAATATGACCCACCCGTTCTGCGATTTCAGCCGATTCGAATCAACCGGCGCCAGGAAAGTCGCCCCGATAGCTTGAATGCTCACCGAAGACTTGCACGGGCCCTCGAACTTGAGAGGCCCCACCATGTAAGTCCCTTTCGGGATCACGATTTTACTCACCGTCGTGCTCTCGCATGCATCTTTCCAGGCTTTCATGATTGCCTGCATGCATCCACAGATTAATTAATATCACCGCATTTCAATTCATTTTTCCATCACTACTCACTTGGCTGTCGTCTGACTTCCCGTCGGCCTTGGCGCCGTATTTGCCCAGAGGAAAATCGGCCGCTTCGTTTACGCCCAACAACATGCCCACCACCACCGTCCATATCCACGCACTACTACTCATCATCTTTAATCGATCTCCGACTCCTTGTATATTATATACGTAAACATGTTGCTTTCTTAATTAATTATTTATAGATAACTTTCTTGTTCAGCACACACACCTAATTTTGGGTAGAAAAGCATGCATGCATGTTTTCATTTGAGGTTCTCCGGCATGTATTTCTTTGTGTAGAAATAGACATATTTATCAGAAATCCCCCTTTTTTTGCGTCCCATTTTCTATCCAATATCATCCATATTAATTACTCTAAATATAACTTCTTTCCAACTACAAACGATTCTTGATTTGATTCATTCATCCCGAGTTACATCCTAATAGAGCAATTATTAAGTTCTCAAAATTAACCATAATATATATACATACATTAATGAGTATTTTTTTTTTTGATTTGAGGAACCCGCAGCCGCTACTTCGGTGCGCTCTGGGTAAACCTCAGTGCGCTCTGGGTAAACCTCAACTCCTTGTGCAGTAGCCTGCAAACCACACAGGAGGTTCAACCACCCTAAGGTGACAGGCTCACACGGAATGACTTCAGTGAGGATTGAACCCATGACCTGTCGGTCCCGGGCCACCTCACCTTAACCACTCCGCCATCCCCTAGGGGACGATTAATGAGTATTCTATACAATTATTATAAATGCAAAAGCCCACAACTCTAGCTAATTTGGCCCTTTTCATTTATGAGTCGGGATTATTATTTGGGATTGTAAATGCAGTTTCAGAATGCTTTTGAATTTTCTTGATGCAAAGCTTAAGTTTCTTGCATCATCAAACCAATTTGTAAGCAGAATGGATGAATATGACAATCCTCACAAAATAGTACTGCATGCATATGAATTCATATTAGACTTCAACTGATCATAATTCTAAGCATGACAATGCCAGTAATCTTGTCGTCTAGTCTCGGCCGATAGACGTTGGCCAAGTATTTGACTAAGAAACGGAATGTTAAATTTAATTAGGACGAAGAAGGAAATGTAAAAAAAAAAAGATTTTATTTCTTACTACAGAAAAAGCTATTATACAAAATGAGTACAGAAACTATTTTTAAAGACAAGAAATAACAGTTACAAATAGCAGTTACATCCTAAACATAAAGAACCCCACGTCTCCACTGCATGCCATAACTGCATGCATAACTTCCATGCACCACATCAGATGAACGTGCATAACTGCATGCACAAAGTGATAATTGTAATACTCCCCCAGCGAACATCTAGCCATGATCAGAGGATGAAAGATTAATGCGGTCTCGAAGTTTTTCAAACACAGAGGTCGACAATGGTTTTGTGAAGATATCAGCTACTTGATCTTCACCAGGAATATATCCAACTTCAATAATTCGAGCATAAACTTTTTCACGCACAAAATGTACATCTACTTCAATATGTTTCGTACGTGCATGAAAAACAGGATTACTTGCCAGGGCAATGGCACTCTTGTTATCACTCCATAACTTCGATGGAGAAGAAAAGATAATACCAAGTTCCTTGCACAAACCACGTAACCAAATAATATCAGTCGTGGCATTAGCAATTGATCGATACTCAGACTCAGCACTGCTGCGAGAAACAACTTCTTGTTTCTTGGAGCTCCATGTAATTAGATTGATACCAAGAAATACACAATGGCCCCCCGTAGAACGACGATCATTCGGGCAACTTGCCCAATCCGCATCAGCAAAAGTGATAAGAGTGTTATCGGCACTTGGTGAAAAATGGAGAGATAATGAAATAGACACTTTTAGATACCGTAACAACTTCTTACACGCCTGCCAATGGAGCTCAGACGGACATTGTAAAAATTGGCTCAATTTATTTACCGCAAATGCAATATCCGGGCGTGTTATGGTAAGATATTGGAGAGAACCAATAATACTTCGATACAACGTCGGATCAGAAAAAGAAGTAGCCCCATCGTTCTTGCATAGTTTTGGCACAGTAGCCATCGGCAAATATGTAGCATTACAATCACTCATATTCGATTTGGCAAGTAGATCCATAATATACTTTGATTGAGAAAGGTGAAAAGTATTCTGGAATTTGGATACCTCAAGGCCAAGAAAATAGTGGACAGCTCCAAGATCTTTTAGAGCAAAAGTGTTGCTTAACGAAGTGATGAGAGAAGAGATACACGAGTCGTTGTCACCAGCAACCAAAATGTCATCGACGTAAACAAGAACAATGAGGAAAGAACTTGTATTCCGTCGAAAGAAGAGCGAGAAATCCGATTGCAATCGTTGAAAACATTGAGAATGTAGAAAAATTCTCAGCCGATCATACCAAGCTCGGGGAGCTTGTTTAAGACCATATAAAGCCTTTGACAAATGACATACATGATGAGGTTTAAGAGGATCAACAAAGCCTTGAGGTTGATGCATATAAATGGTGTCTTCAAGAATACCATTTAAAATGCATTGTTGATGTCCAATTGCCGAATTGTCCATCCATATGAAGCCGCGAGAGCAAACAAAAGTCTTATAGTAGTGGCTTTAACCACCGAACTGAACGTCTCAAGATAATCAACACCGGCCAATTGTTCAAATCCACGAGCAACAAGGCGAGCTTTAAGTTTGTCGAGTGAGCCATCTTTGTTTGTTTTAACCCTAAACACCCACTTGTTGGTAATAGGATGTTGATCTGGCGAAGGAGGTACCAAAACCCAAGTCTGATTGCGAGTTAAGGCATCAAATTCTTCTCTCATGGCAGCTTTCCAACCAGAATGAGACAATGCAGATGACACACTTGAAGGTTCAGTGGGAAGTGGTGTGGTAGAATGACTGAGAAAGAGCTTTGGTTTAAAAATCCCGTGCTTCGCTCTAGTAACCATTGGATGTGTGTTGAGGGTAGGTGATACTGATGTTGTAGAAGGCGAAGATGAAGAAGAAGAAGAACTACTAGAAGGCGACAAGGAGGAGGTAGGAGAAGTATGCAGAGGAGAAGTCGATGTGGAATTAGATGACAGTAAGTCGCTATTGTTGGAAGAAGGTGGTGAAGAAGAACTTGGTGAAGAAGACAAGGGCAAGGATGGTAAAAGAGGGTAAGTAGACTGTGGAAAGGAGGATACATTCGAAGTAGGATCAGAGAAAAGTTGAGGAAAGGGAAATTCATGTTCATTAAATACCACAGTGTCAGCTATGTAAATCCTACCCGAAGGATGAAGGCATTTGTAACCCTTGTGAGTTGAACTATACCCTAGAAAAATACATTTTGAGGATCGAAACTGAAGTTTGTGTTTATTGTAAGGACGAAGATAGGGATAACAAACACAGCCAAATACTCAAAGGTAATGATAATCTGGAGGTTTATTGAATAAGGAAGAATAAGGAGAAGAATTAGAAAGTACCTGTGTTGGCAATCGATTAATAAGAAAAACAGCCGTTTCAAAAGCTTCCCACCAAAACCGAAAAGAAATCTGAGCTTGGCCAAGAAGTGTGAGACCAGTGCTTACAATATGTTGATGTTTTCTTTCGGCTGTACCATTTTGAGAATGAATGTGAGGACAAGAGTGCCGAAACCGAATGCCCAAGTCAAAGAAGAAACGAAACTAGAGGACCGAAATTCTCCTCCCCAATCGGAGTGAATGCACTTGATGAGAACCCCAAATTGACACTTAATCATCGAAACAAACTGTTTAATTACATCAGCTGCTTGAGATTTTAGTTTCAGCGGATAAATCCACGTATAACGTGTTTTATCATCAATGAAGTGGATGTAGTACCGGTATCCATTTGAAGAAGCAATTGCAGCCGGCCCCCACAGATCCGTATGTATCAAATCAAATGGATTTCGAACCATAGATGCATTAGAAATATGTGGTTTTTGTCTTAACTTCCCCAACTTACATGCATCACAAAAGAAAGAGTGAACACTCTTCAAACCAACATTAATTTTCATTAATACATCACGTAAAATAGGAGGATTTGGATGACCAAGACGGTTATGCCAAACAATAACAGTAGAATTACAATCCATATCACAAGAAAAGACACTAGACTTAGATAAACTTGTAGAATCAGTAGATGATGACTGAAGCTTTTCAGAACCGGAAGTAGAAGGCCGTTGTATGAGTGAGAAATCAACTCGGTACAGTCCGTTGCATAGAGGTCCCTTCAGTAGAACATTGCGTGTAACTTTGTCCTTAACAAGACAAAAATCATCATGAAATTCAATAAATACACCATTATCATGAATGAATTTTGACACACTAAGTAAGTTCTTGGCAATTTTTGGAACATAAAGTATATTGTTGAGCAATATACACTTAGGATTACCAAGAATAGAGGATCCCGTAGAAACAATTGAAAGTTTCTTACCATTGCCTACCGTCACACTTTCCGGACCATTGTAGACAGAGTTTAATTGAAGATTGGCAAGATCATTGGTGACATGATGAGTAGCCCCACTGTCAACATACCAATTTCCATCCCTACGTTGTGTAGAATAAGACTGAGTTTCGTTAAGATCTGTGAGAAAAGCATTAGGAGTAGACGACGAAGAATGATGATTATTAGCATGGCCAGTGAAGCTAACATCAAATCGCTTAAAACACTTAATTGCAACATGATTCGTTTTCCCACATAGTTGACAAACCATACGAGTATTGGTTCGTGGATAACCACGGCCCCCACGACTATGTCGGCCTCTACGAGCAGAAAATCCACCCCTACCATGGTGAGAATTGGAAGGATGCTGAGGTGAACTTGAATTTTGCCGTAAGTTAGAGGCATTGACGGACGGCATGATTGAGGAATCAACATTGTGTTGTTGTAGCCGTAATTCATGTGCCTGCAAAAGGAACTGAACTTCTTGGAGAGTAATAGAGTCAGAACGGGATGTTAAATTGACAACAACGGAGTCATATTCAAGGCCAAAACCACCGAGAACCGAGAGTATGAGATCTTCCTCAGTAACACGTTGACCAATAGCACTGAGTTGATCAGCAATAGATCTCATCTTGAGTATAAATTCCTTAACAGAGAGGTCGCCTTTCTTTTGCGTTTGAAGAGCGAGACGCAGCTGCATAGTACGAGCCCGAGATTGCGACTGGAATAGATTTTCAAGAATCTGCCATATTTCACGAGATGACGTGCACCGATTTACATGGCCAAGCATCGATTCCGTAATGGAGCCAAGCATCCAACTAACCAAATACTGATCACGCCGCATCCACGAGAGGAATGCCGGATTCGGAATCGGCTCAGCTTGACCTTCGCCGGAAAGAAATAGCGGAGGAATCGGAGAATTGTTAAGAAGAATATTATCAAAGCCATGTGCACGGACAGTGGCAAGTATTTGAGTGCGCCAAAAGCTATAATTCGTTCGATCTAGGCGAAGAGACAGAGGATGAAAAATAGGAAGAGGAGGATCGGAGGATGAGGACGCCATGGATCGGAAAAAAAAAACACTAGGCTCTTGATACCATGTTAAATTTAATTAGGACGAAGAAGGAAATGTAAAAAAAAAAGATTTTATTTCTTACTACAGAAAAAGCTATTATACAAAATGAGTACAAAAACTATTTTTAAAGACAAGAAATAACAGTTACAAATAGCAGTTACATCCTAAACATAAAGAACCCCACGTCTCCACTGCATGCCATAACTGCATGCATAACTTCCATGCACCACATCAGATGAACGTGCATAACTGCATGCACAAAGTGATAATTGTAATACGGAAGAGACCACACCGGCTGCATATATCTTCCCTTATTTAAGATCTCAAAACGCTGATCCGGAAGAACATTCACCACCACTATCCCATCAACATCAGGAGAGTACGAGAGCTCCCCTTTCCGCAAATGCTTCATCACATTCTGCTTCAGATCTCCGTCATCCATCTCATACTTTCCGAGAAGCACAACCTCAAGCATCGACATACGTGAAATAGTCATACTTCGGAATTGGGTGTATCCAAACCCTAGCTCTCATGCACTTAAATATGGTAGTTAGAAATATTAAAAAACCCATATTGAACTGCATGAGCCCAACATTATTTAAGCTTGTGTATGCACGGAATTTCTCACACGCAAATTCTCTTGTGCCTCAAATAGAGATGTCCGGCAGGTATGTTCACGTAGATCTGCAGAAAGAAGTTGTTATGGATCTCTTTGACCTTGATTATGGAATCTACGGCGACTCTTTGGTGCAACAACTAAGGGCGGAGGAGGAGGGAGTGTATTCAAGTCAGGCTCAAGGAAGGGTAGAACAAATCACGGAGATACTGGAAATTGGGGAAGGTTTTCATTGTGGATGCGAACTCGTCAAACATCTAGTCAAATATAGATGTAGGTTTATCGGATGGCTGCGGACGATGTGACTGAAGTTAAAGGGTTGAGTAGCAGTTCCGCTGTTAGAGACAGGTAATTATTGATCTTCTGTGTGAGTATTTGATTAGTTTTTTTTTTTTTTTTTTTTTTTTTTTATTATGATTTTGGTTTGAAGTATGATGTGTCCGTGCATAGTGAAGAAGTTGTTGAAGAAGTAAATTGTTATAACATGTTATGTAGACTGTTCTTTTGGTTGATTGTGCAATTGAATTGTTTGGAAGTGAAATTCGATGAAGCATCTTTTGTTGGAACAGGGCTGCTGCGAATGTGGTGGATGATCCAATTGGTACATTGAGTAAACACGCGAGAACCGGAGGAGATGACTTAGCTATGGATGTTAGATTATATAAATATAATCATACATGTATAAACATGTAAATGTGAGCTTATTATTATTGAAGAATAAGGGTCCTATTTATAGGATACAAAAGATGAAGGAAACTACTAAAACTTAGATGTGGGACAAAATGTAAGTAATAGAAACTATGCTCTTAACAATTCTAACATCCTCCCTCAAACTTGCGATGGTGACGTGAGTAACATCGAGAGTTTGCCAAGAAAGAACCGGTGACGCTGGAGGGTGTGGGCCTTTGTAAAGAAATCTGCAAGTTGCATTGATGATGAGACAAATGGTAAGGAAAGAGTGTCTTTCTCGAGATGATAACGGGTAATATGACAATCGATCTCGATATGTTTGGTCCGTTCATGAAAAACAGTATTGTGTGCAATAAGAATAGCACTCTTATTATCGCAATACATCGGTGTCGGATCATTGCAAGAGACGCCCATATCAGCTAACAACCATCGTAACCACACAATCTCACAGGTAGTAGAAGCCATAGCACGATACTCCGCCTCAGTGGATGAGCGAGAAACAACATCTTGTTTCTTGCTTTTCCATGAAATAAGTGAATCTCCTATGAAAACATAATATCCAGTAGTGGATTTACGATCAGTTTGATCAGTTGCCCAGTCTGCATCAGAAAATGCACAAAGCTCCAAAGACGAGGAAGATGAAAACAAGAGACTTTGATAAAGTGTTCCCCTCAGATAGCGAAGGATACGAATGACTGCAGCCCAATGAATAGATGTAGGAGCACAAACAAACAGACTGACAATGTGAACCGCATATGCAATATCAGGACGTGTAATGGTGAGGTAAATCAAGCTACCCACAATAGACCTATACAAAGTAGGGTCAGAAAGAGGTTCTCCATCAGTAGGGGCGTAACGTACATTGACCTCAAGAGGAGAATCAGCATTACGTGTATCTGTAAGACGAGCCTGCTCAATTATATCCTTAGTATACTTAGACTGAGAAAGTAGATATCCCTTCTCAGAATAAGCAACCTCAATACCCAAAAAGTAGCGAAGATGACCCAAATCTTTCATTTCGAACTGGCTAGATAAGGTATCCTTCAAGGCTGAAATACCGTGAGCATCATCACCTGTAATGAGCATATCGTCAACATATAACAAGAGTATAATATAACCCCAGGGGATTTTTCGACAAATAAAGCTGAATCATTGGTGCTCTGGGTAAAACCAAGCGACAACACAACAGTGGAGAATTTATCGAACCAAGCTCGTGGAGCTTGTTTGAGACCATACAGAGCTTTCTTAAGTTTGCACACTTGCCCTGGTAGGTGAGAAACACCCGGTGGCGGACACATATAAATTTCCTCTTTGAGATCACCATTCAAGAATGCATTCTTAACATCCATCTGCAAAATTGGCCAACGACGGACAGAAGCCATACTCGGTTTCCCGATTTTGGTCATATCTCCCTCGTTACTCATCTTCTAGACCCCATTATGATTACAGCACGAAGATAACTTGCAGACGTAATAAGTTCTATCGGTGAAACTGAGGAAATCGAGCTTTTGGTGAGGTAGATTAGACAAGGAACATGAGGCATCTGCATGATGAATCATAGCGCTATTAACTGTGCTGTTTCGAATGGGTAAACGTGCAATCCCACGGAGAAAGCCAACATATAGTCGTAGCCCTCTGAGTTAGCTTCGTAACAATGGAAAAATGGGGTGAATTGGGTGAGAAACGAGGGAGATATGAATCTAAAAGCAGATGCCTACCGGGAAGGCGTAAGGTTTTCTGGCCCAACTAGCGCGGTTTCCCGATTTTGGTCATATCTCCCTCGTTACTCATCTTCTAGATCCCGTTCTGATTGCAGCACGAAGTTAACTCACAGACGTAACAAGTTCTATCGGTGAAACTGAGGAAATCGAGCTTTTGGTGAGGTAGATTAGACAAGGAACACGAGGCATCTGCGTGATGAATCATAGTGCAATTAACTGTTCTGTTTTGAATGGGTAAACGTGCAATCCGACGGGCAAAGCCAGCATATAGTCGTAGCCCTCTGAGTTAGCTTCGAAACGATGCAAAAATGGGGTGAATTGGGTGAGAAACGAGGGAGATATGATTCTAAAAACAGATGCCTACCAGGAAGGCGTAAGGTTTTCGGGCCCAACTAGCGCGGTTTCCCGATTTTGGTCATATCTCCCTCGTTACTCATCTTCTAGATCCCGTTCTGATTGCAGCACGAAGCTAACTCACGGACGTAACAACTTCTATCGGTGAAATTGAGGAAATCGAGCTTTTCGTGAGGTAGATTTGACGAGGAACACGAGCCATCTTCGCGATGAATTATAGCGCTATTAACTGTGCTGTTTCGAATGGGTAAATGTGCAATCCGACAGACAAAGCCAGCACGCAGTCGTAGCCCTCTGAGTTAGCTTTGCAAGGATACAAAAACGGGGTGAATTGGGTGAGAAACGACGGTGATATGGTGCTAAAAGCAGATGCCTACCGGGAAGGCATAAGGTTTTCGGACCCAACTTGCGCGGTTTCCCAATTTTGGTCATATCTCCCTCGTTACTCATCTTCTAGACCCCGTTCTGATTGCAAAACGAAGTTCACTCGCAGATGTAACAACTTCTATTGGTGAAACTAAGGAAATCGAGCCTTTGGTGAGGTAGATTCGATGAGGAACGCGGGGTATCTGCACGATGAATCATAGCGCTATTAACTGTGTTGTTTCGAAAGAGTAAATGTACAATCCGACGGACAAAGCCAGCATGTAGTCGTAGCCCTCTGAGTTTTGGTCATATCTCCCTCGTTACTCATCTTCTAGACCCCGTTCTGATTGCAGCACGAAGCTAAGTCGTAGACATAACAACTTCTATTAATGAAACTGAGGAAATCGAGCTTTAGGTGAGGTAGATTCGATGAGGAACGCAAGGCATCTGCGCGATGAATCATAGTGCTTTTAGCTATGCTGTTTCGAAAGGGTAAATGTGCAATCCGATAAACAAAGCCAGAATGTAGTCGTAGCCCTCTGAGTTAGCTTCGCAACGACGTAAAAACGGGGTGCATTGGGTGAGAAATGAGGGAGATATGGTGCTAAAAGCTGACGCCTACCGGGATGGTGTAAGGTTTTCGGGCCCAACTTGCGCGGTTTCCCGATTTTGGTCATATCTCCCTCGTTACTCATCTTCTAGACCCCATTCTCATTACAACATGAAGCTAACTCGTAAACATAACAATTTCTATCAGTGAAACTGAGGAAATCGAGCTTTAGCTAAGGTAGATTCGATGAGGAACGCGAGGCATCTGCACGATGAATCATAGTGCTTTTAACTGTGCTGTTTCGAAAGTGTAAATGTGCAATCCGACGGACAAAGCCTGCATGTAGTCGTAGCCCTCTGAGTTAGCTTCGCAACGATGTAAAAATGGGGTAAATTGGGTGAGAAATGAGGGAGATATGGTGCTAAAAGCAGACGCCTACCGGGAAGGCGTAAGGTTTTCGGGCCTAACTTGCGCGAATTTCCGATTTTGGTCATATCTCCCTCGTTACTCATCTTCTAGACCCCGTTTTGATTGCAGCACGAAGCTAACTCGCAGACGTAACAACTTCTATCGGTGAAACTGAGGAAATATAGCTTTTGGTGAGCTAGATTTGACAAGGAACGCGAGGCATCTGCGCGACGAATCAAACGCTTTTAGCTATGCTATTTCGAAAGGGTAAACGTGCAATCCAATGGACAAAGCCAGCACGTAGTCGTAGCTCTCTGAGTTAGCTTCGCAACGATGCAATAATGGGGTGAATTGGGTGAGAAACGAGGGAGATATGGTGCTAAAAGCAAACGCCTACCGGGAAGGCATAAGGTTTTCGGGCCCAACTTGCGCGGTTTCCCGATTTTGGTCATATCTCCTTCGTTACTCATCTTCTAGACCCCGTTCTGATTGCAGCACGAAGCTAACTGCAGATGTAACAACTTCTCTCGGTGAAACTGAGGAAATCGAGCTTTAGGTGAGGTAGATTCGATGAGGAATGCGAGGCATCTGCACGATGAATCATAGCACTTTTGGCTGTGATGTTTTGAAAGGGTAAACATGCAATCCGACTGACAAAGCCAGAATGTAGTCGTAGCCCTCTGAGTTAGCTTCACAACGATGCAAAAACGGGGTGAATTGGGTGAGAAACGTGGGAGATATGGTGCTAAAACCAGACGCCCACCGGGAAGGCGTAAGGTTTATGGGTCCAACTTGCGCGGTTTCCCAATTTTGCTCATATCTCCCTCGTTGCTCATCTTCTAGACCCCGTTCTAATTGCAGCACGAAGCTAACTCGCAGACGTAACAACTTCTATCGGTGAAACTGAGGAAATATATGTTTTGGAGAGGTAGATTTGATGAGGAACACGAGGCATCTGCGCGATGAATTATAGAGCTTTTAGTTGTGCTGTTTCGAAAGGGTAAACGTGCAATCCGACAGACAAAGCTAGCATGTAGTCGTAGCCCCCTTAGTTAGCTTCGCAACGATACAATAATGGGGTTAATTGGGTGAGAAACGAGGGAGATATGGTGCTAAAGGCAGACGCCTACCGGGAAGGCGTAAGGTTTTCGGGCCCAACTTGCGCGGTTTCCCGATTTTGGTTATATCTCCCTCGTTACTCATATTCTAAACCCCGTTCTGATTGCAGCACGAAGGTAACTCACAGATGTAACAACTTCTATCAGTGAAACTGAGGAAATCGAGTTTAGGTGAGGTAGATTTGATGAGGAACACGTGGCATCTGTGCGACGAATCATAACGCTATTAACTATGTTGTTTCAAAAGGGTAAACGTGCAATCCAATGGACAAAGGGAGCATGTTGTCATAGCCCTCCGAGTTAGCTTCGTAATGATGCAAAAACAAGGTTAATTGGGTGAGAAACGAGGGAGATATGGTGCTAAAAGTAGACGCCTACCAGGAAGGCGTAAGGTTTTCGGGCCCAACTTGCGCGGTTTCTCGATTTTGGTCATATCTCCCTCATTACTCATCTTCTAGACCCCGTTCTGATTGTAGCACGAAGCTAACTCACAGACGTAACAACTTCTATCGGTGAAACTGAGGAAATATAGCTTTCGGTGAGGTAGTTTTGACGAGTAACGCGACGCATCTGCGCAACGAATCATAGCGCTTTTAGCTGTGCTGTTTCAAAAGGGTAAGTATGCAATTCGATGTACAAAGCCAGCATGTAGTCGTAGCCCTCTGAGTTAGCTTCTCAACGATGTAAAAACGGGTTGAATTGGGTGAGAAACGAGGGAGATATTGTGCTAAAAGCAGATGCCTACCGGGAAGGCGTAAGGTTTTGGGCCCAACTTGCGCGGTTTCTCGATTTTTGTCGTATCTCCCTCGTTACTAATCTTCTAGACCCCATTATGATTGCAGCACGAAGCTAACTCGCAGACGTAACTTCTATCGGTGAAACTGAGGAAATATAGCTTTTGGTGAGGTAGATTCGACGAGGAATGCGAGGCATCTGCGCAACGAATCATAGCGCTTTTAGCTGTGCTGTTTCGAAAGGGTAAACATGCAATCCGACGGACAAAGCAAGCATGTAGTCGTAGCCCTCTGAGTTAGCTTCGCAACGATGAAAAAATGGGGTGAATATGGTGAGAAATGAGGGAGATATTGTGCTAAAAGCAGATGCCTACCGGGAAGGCGTAATGTTTTCGGGCCCAACTTGCTCGGTTTCCCGATTTTGGACATATCTCCCTCACTAGTCATCTTCTAGACCCCGTTCTAATTGCAGCTCAAATCTAACTCGCAGACGTAACAACTTCTTTCAGTGAAACCGAGGAAATCAAGCTTTAGGTGTGGTAGATTCAACGAGGAACACGAGGCATCTGCGCGTCGAATCTTAGCGCTATTCACTGTGCCGTTTCAAAAGGGTAAACATGCAATCCGACGGACAAAGCCAGCATGTAGTCGTAGCCCTCTGAGTTATATCGGGAAGTCTACCGATATAAGCCAACATGTAGACGGACAAAGCCAGCATGTAGACGGACAAAGCCAACATGTAGACGGACAAAGACGGACAAAGCCGATAAAGCCAGCATGTAGACGGACAAAGCATGTAGACGGAAAAAGACAGACAAAGCCTCAGTTGCACCGATATAAGTCAATCCGACGGACACAGCCAGCATGTAGACGGACAAAGATGGACGTCTACCGGGAAGGTGAAAGGTATTCGGGCCCAACTTGCGTGGTTTCCCGATTTTGGTCATATCTCCCTCGTTACTCATCTTCTAGACCCCGTTATGATTGCAGCACGAAGCTAACTCGCAGACGTAACAACTTCTATCGGTGCAACTGAGGAAATCGAGCTTTTGGTGTGGTAGATTCGACGAGGAACATGAGGCATCTGCACGATGAATTATAGCGCTATTAACTGTGCTGTTTCGAATGGGCAAACGTGCAATCTGACAGATAAAGCCAGCACGTAGTCGTAGCCCTCTGAGTTAGCTTCGCAATGATGTAAAAACAGGGCAAGTTGGGTGAGAAACGAGGGAGATATGGTGCTAAAAGCAGACGCCTACCGGGAAGGCATAAGGTTTTCGGGCCCAACTTGCGCGGTTTCCCAATTGCAGAACGAAGTTCACTCACAGATGTAACAACTTCTATTGGTGAAACTGAGGAAATTGAGCTTTTGGTGAGGTAGATTTGATGAGGAACGCGAGGCATATGCGTGACGAATTATAGCGCTATTAATTGTGTTGTTTCAAAAGAGTAAACGTACAATCCGACAGACAAAGCCAGCATGTAGTCATATCCCTATGCGTTAGCTTCGCAACGATGCAAAAACAGTGTGAATTAGGTGAGAAACGAGGCAGATATGGTGGTAAAAGTAGACGCCTACCTGGAAGCCATAAGGTTTTCGGGCCTAACTTTTGCGGTTTCCCAATTTTTGTCATATCTCCCTCATTACTCATATTCTAGACCCCATTCTAATTGCAGCGAGAAGCTAACTCATAGACATAACAACTTCTATAAGTGAAACTGAGGAAATCGAGCTTCAGGTGTAGGTAGATTTGATGAGGAACGCGAGGTATCTGCGCGATGAATCATAGTGCTTTTAGCTGTGCTGTTTTGAAAGGGTAAATGTGTAATCCGACAGACAAAGCCAGAATGTAGTTGTAGCCCTCTGAGTTAGCTTCGCAATGATGCAAAAACGGGGTGCATTAGGTGAGAAACGAGGGAGATATGGTGCTAAAAGCAGACGCCTACCGGGAAGGCGTAAGGTTTTCGGGCCCAACTTGCGCGGTTTCCCGATTTTGGTCATATCTCCCTCGTTACTCATCTACTAGACCCCGTTCTGATTGCAGCACGAACCTAACTCATAGACGTAACAACTTATATTGGTGAAACTGAGGAAATATAGCTTTAGGTGAGGTAGATTCGATGAGGAACGCGAGGTATCTGTGCGATGAATCATAGCACTTTTAGCTGTGCTATTTCAAAAAGGTAAACGTGCAATCTGACAAATAAAGCCAGCATGTAGTCGTAGCCCTTTGAGTTAGCTTCGTAACGATGTAAAAACGGGGTGAATTGGGTGAGAAACGAGGGAGATATGGTGCTAAAAGCAGACGCCTACCGGGAAGCCGTAAGGTTTTCGGGCCCAACTTGCGCGGTTTCCCGATTTTGGTCATATCTCCCTCGTTACTCATCTTCTAGACCCCGTTCTCATTGCAGCATGAAGCTAACTCAAAGACGTAACAATTTCTCTCAGTGAAACTGAGGAAATCAAGCTTTAGGTGAGGTAGATTCGATGAGGAACGCGAGGCATCTGCGCGATGAATCATAGTGCTTTTAGCTGTGCTGTTTCGAAAGGGTAAATGTGCAATCCGACAGACAAAGCTAGAATTAGTCGTAGCCCTCTGAGTTAGATTCGCAACGATGTAAAAACGGGGTGAATTGGGAGAGAAACGAGGGAGATATGGTGCTAAAAGCAGACGCCTACTGGGAAGCCGTAAGGTTTTTGGGCCAAACTTACGCGGTTTCCCGATTTTGGTCATATCTCCCTCGTTACTCATATTCTAGAGCCTATTCTGATTGCAGCACGAAGCTAACTCGTAGACATAACAACTTCTATCAGTGAAACTGAGGAAATCGAGCTTTAGGTGAGGTAGATTCGATGAGGAACGCAAGACATCTGCACGATAAATCATAGTGCTTTTAGCTGTGCAGTTTCGAAAGGGTAAATGTGCAATCCGATGGACAAAGCCATAATGTAGTCGTAGCCCTCTGAGTTAGCTTCGCAACAATGCAAAAACGGGGTGAATTGGGTGAGAAACGAGAGAGATATGGTTCTAAAAGCAGACGCCTACCGGGAAGCCATAAGTTTTTCGGGCCCAACTTACACGGTTTCTCGATTTTGGTCATATCTCCCTCGTTACTCATATTCTAGACCCCGTTCTGATTGCAGCACGAAGCTAACTCGCAGATGTAACAACTTCTATCGGTGATACTGAGGAAATATAGCTTTAGGTGAGGTAGATTCAATGAGGAACGCGAGGAATCTGCTCGATAAATCATAGTGCTTTTAGCTGTGCTGTTTCGAAAGGGTAAATGTGCTATCCGATAGACAAAGTTAGAATGTAGTCGTAGCCCTCTGAGTTAGCTTCGCAACGATGTGAAAATGGGGTGAATTGGGTGAGAAACGAGGGAGATATGTTGCTAGAAGCAGACGCCTACCGGGAAGGCGTAAGGTTTTCGGGCCCAACTTGCACGGTTTATCGATTTTGGTCATATCTCCCTCCCTGTTTTGATTGCAGCACGAAGCTAACTCATAGACGTAACAATTTCTATCGGTGAATCTAAGGAAATATAGCTTTAGGTGAGGTAGATTCGATGAGGAACGCGAGGTATCTGCGCGATGAATCATAGCGCTTTTATTTGTGCTATTTCGAAAGGGTAAACGTGCAATCCGACGGATAAAGCTAGCATGTTGTCATAGCCCTCTGAGTGACCTTCGCAACGATGCAAAAACGGGGAGAATTGGGTTAGAAACGAGGGAGATATGGTGCTAAAAGCAGACGGCTACTGGGAAGCCGTAAGGTTTTTGGGCCAAACTTACGCGGTTTCGCGATTTTGGTCATATCTCCCTCGTTACTCATATTCTAGAGCCTGTTCTGATTGCAGCACGAAGCTAACTCATAGACATAACAACTTCTATCAGTGAAACTGAGGAAATCGAGCTTTAGGTGAGGTAGATTCGATGAGGAACGCAAGACATCTGTACGATGAATCATAGTGCTTTTAGCTGTGCAGTTTCGAAAAGGTAAATGTGCAATCCGACGGACAAAGAAGGAATGTGGTCGTAGCCCTCTGAGTTAGCTTTGCAACAATGTAAAAACAGGGTGAATTGGGTGAGAAACGAGGGAGATATGGTGCTAAAAATGACGCCTACCGGGAAGGCGTAAGGTTTTCGGGACCAACTTGTGCGGTTTCCCGATTTTGGTCATATCTCCCTCGTTACTCATCTTCTTGACCCCATTCTGATAGCAGCACGAAGCTAACTCGTAGATGTAACAACTTCTATCGGTGATACTGAGGAAATATATCTTTAGGTGAGGTAGATTCGATGAGGAACGCGAGGTATCTGCGCGATGAATCATAGCACTTTTATTTGTGCTATTTGGAAAGGGTAAACATGCAATCCAACGGACAAAGCTAGCATGTAGTCGTAGCCCTCTGAGTGACCTTCGCAACGATGCAAAAACGGGGAGAATGGGGTTAGAAACGAGGGAGATATGGTGCTAAAAGCAGACGCCTACTGGGAAGCCGTAAGGTTTTCGGGCCAAACTTACGCGGTTTCCCGATTTTGGTCATATCTCCCTCGTTACTCATATTCTAGACCCTGTTCTGATTGCAGCACGAAGCTAACTCGTAGACATAACAACTTCTATCAGTGAAACTGAGGAAATCGAGCTTTAGGTGAGGTAGATTCGATGAGGAACGCAAGATATCTGCACGATGAATCATAGTGCTTTTAGCTATGCAGTTTCGAAAGGGTAAATGTGCAATCCGATGGACAAAGCCAGAATGTAGTCGTAGCGCTCTGAGTTATCTTCGCAACGATGTAAAAATGGGGTGAATTGGGTGAGAAACGAGGGAGATATGGTGCTAAAAGTAGACGCCTACCGGGAAGGCGTAAGGTTTTCGGGCCCAACTTGTGCGGTTTCCCGATTTTGGTCATATCTCCCTCGTTACTCATCTTCTAGACCCCGTTCTGATAGCAGCAACTTCTATGAGGAACGCGAGGTATCTGCGCGATGAGGAACGCGAGGTATCTGCGTGATGAATCATAGCGCTTTTATTTGTGCTATTTCGAAAGGGTAAACATGCAATCCGATAGACAAAGCTAGCATGTAGTCGTAGCTCTCTGAGTGACCTTCGCAACGATGTAAAAACGGGGAGAATTGGGTTAGAAACGAGGGAGATATGGTGCTAAAAGCAGACGCCTACTGGGAAGCCGTAAGGTTTTCGGGCCAAACTTACGCGGCATCTGCGCGACGAATCATAGGGCTTTTTGTTGTGCTGTTTTGAAAGGGTAAACGTGCAATCCGACGGACAAAGCTAGCATGTAGTCATAGCCCTTTGAGTTAGCTTCACAACGATGCAAAAACGGGGTGAATTGGGTGAGAAACGAGGGAGATATGGTGCTAAATGCAGACGCCTACCGGGAACGCGTAAGGTTTTCGGGCCCAACTTGCGCGGTTTCCCAATTTTGGTCATATCTCCCTCCCTGTTCTGATTGCAGCACGAGGAATCATAACGCTATTAGCTATGCTATTTCGAAAGGGTAAACATGCTATACGATGGACAAAGCCAGCATATAGGTATAGCCCTCTGAGTTAGCTTCGCAACGATGCAAAAAGGGGGTGAATTGGGTGAGAAACGAGGGAGATATGGTGCTAAAATCAGACGCCTACCGGGAAGGCATAAGGTTTTCGGGCCCAACTAGCGCGGTTTCCCGATTTTGGTCTTATCTCCCTCGTTACTCATCTTCTAGACCCCGTTCTGATTGCAGCACGAAGCTAACTCGCAGATGTAACAACTTCTATCATTGAAACTAAGGAAATATAGCTTTAGGTGAGGTAGATTCGACGAGGAACGCGAGGTATCTGCGCGACGAATCATAACGCTTTTAGTTGTGCTGTTTCGAAAGGGTAAACGTGCAATCCGACAGACAAAGCCAGCATATAGTCGTAGCCCTCTGAGTTACCTTCGCAACGATGCAAAAATGGGGTGAATTGGGTGATAAACGAGGGAGATATGGTGCTAAAAGCGGACGCCTACCTAGAAGCCATAAGGTTTTTGGGCCCAACTTACGCGGTTTCCCGATTTTGGTCATATCTCCCTTGTTACTCATATTCTAGACCCCGTTCGGATTGTAGCACAAAGCTAACTCGTAGACGAAACAACTTCTATCAGTGAAACTTAGGAAATTGAGCTTTAGGTGAGGTAGATTCGATGAGGATCGCGAGGCATCTGCGTGATGAATCATAGTGCTTTTAACTATGCTGTTTCAAAAGGGTAAATGTGCAATCCGATAGACAAAGCCAGAATGTAGTCATAGCCCTCTAAGTTAGCTTCGCAACGATGTAAAAATGGGGTGTATTGGGTGAGAAACGAGGGAGATATGGTGCTAAAAGCAGACGCCTACCGGGAAGGCGTAAGGTTTTCGGGCCCAACTTGCGCGGTTTCCCGATTTTGGTCATATCTCTCTCGTTACTCATCTTCTAGACCCCGTTCTGATTGCAGCACGAAGCTAACTCGTAGACGTAACAACTTCTATTGGTGAAACTGAGGAAATATAGCTTTAGGTAAGGTATATTCAACGAGGAACGCGAGGTATCTGCGTGAGGAATCATAGCGCTTTTAGCTGTGCTGTTTTGAAAGGGTAAACGTGCAATCCGATGGACAAAGCCAGCATGTAGTGTGTAGCCCTCTGAGTTAGCTTCACAAAAATGCAAAAACGGGGTGAATTGGGTGAGAAACGAGGGAGATATAGTGCTAAAAGGAGACGCCTACCGGGAAGCCGTAAGGTTTTCGGGCCCACCTTACGCGGTTTCCCGATTTTGGTTATATCTCACTCGTTACTCACATTCTAGACCCCGTTCTGATTGCAGCATGAATCTAACTCGTAGATGTAACAACTTCTATCAGTGAAACTGTGGAAATCGAGCTTTAGGTCAGGTAGATTTGATGAGGAACGCGAGGCATCTGCACAATGAATCATAGCGCTTTTAGCTGTGCTATTTTGAACAAGTAAATATGCAATCTGATAGACAAAGCCAGAATGTAGTCGTAGCCCTCTAAGTTAGCTTAGCAACGATGCAAAAATGGGGTGAATTGGGTGAGAAACGAGGGAGATATGGTGCTAAAAGTAGACGCCTACCGGGAAGGCGTAATGTTTTCAGGCCCAACTTGCGTGGTTTCCCGATTTTGGTCATATCTCCCTCGTTACTCATCTTCTAGACCCCGTTCTGATTGCAGCATGAAGCTAACTCATTGACGTAACAACTTCTATCGGTGAAACTGAGGAAATATAGCTTTAGGTAAGGTAGATTCGATGAGGAACGCAAGGCATCTTTGCGATGAATCATAGTGCCTTTTGCTGTGCTGTTTCGAAAGGGTAAACTTGCAATCCGACGGACAAAGCTAGCATGTAGTCGTAGCCCTCTGAGTTAGCTTCACAACGATGTAAAAATGGGGTGAATTGGGTGAGAAACGAGGGAGATATGGTGCTAAAAGCAAACGCCTACCGGGAAGGCGTAAGGTTTTCGGGCCCAACTTGCGCGGTTTCCCAATTTTGGTCATATCTCCCTCGTTACTCATCTTCTAGACCCCGTTCTGATTGCAGCACGAAGCTAGCTCGCAGACGTAACAACTTCTATCGGTGAAACTAAGGAAATATAGCTTTAGGTGAGGTAGATTCGATGAGGAACGCGAGGTATCTACGTGACGAATCATAACACTTTTAGCTGTGCTGTTTTGAAAGAGTAAACCTGCAATCCGCGGACAAAGCCAGCATGTAGTCGTAGCCCTTTGAGTTAACTTCGCAATGATGCAAAAACGGGGTGAATTGGGTGGGAAACGAGGGAGATGTGGTGCTAAAAGCAGATGCCTACCGAGAAGCCGTAAGGTTTTTGGGCCCAACTTACGCGGTTTCCCGATTTTTGTCATATCTCCCTCATTACTCATATTCTAGACCCCGTTCAGATTGCAGCACGAAGCTAACTCGTAGACGTAACAACTTCTATCAGTGAAACTGAGGAAATCGAGCTTTAGGTGAGGTAGATTTGATGAGGATCGCGAGGCATCTGGGCGATGAATCATAGTACTTTTAGCTATGCTGTTTCGAAAGGGTAAACGTGCAATCCGACAGACAAAGCCAGAATGTAGTTGTAGCTCTTAAGTTAGCTTCGCAATGATGCAAAAACAGGGTGAATTGGGTGAGAAACGAGGGAGATATGGTGCTAAATGTAGACGCCTACCGGGAAGGTGTAATGTTTTCAGGCCCAACTTGCGCGGTTTCCCAATTTTGGTCATATCTCCCTCATTACTCATCTTCTAGACCCCGTTCTAATTGCAGCACGAAGCTAACTCGCAGACGTAACAACTTCTATCGGTGAAACTGAAGAAATATAGCTTTAGGTGAGGTAGATTCGACGAGGAATGCAAGGCATCTTTGCGACAAATCATAGTGCCTTTTGCTGTGCTGTTTCGAAAGGGTAAACTTGCAATCCTACGGACAAAGCTAGCATGTAGTCATAGCCCTCTGAGTTAGATTCACAACGATGTAAAAATGGGGTGAATTGGGTGAGAAACGAGGGAGATATGGTGCTAAAAGCAGACGCCTACCGGGAAGGCGTAAGGTTTTCGGCCCCAACTTGCGCGGTTTCCCGATTTTGGTCATATCTCCCTCGTTACTCATATTCTAGACCCCGTTCTAATTGCAGCATGAAGCTAACTCGTAGACGTAACAGCTTCTATCGGTGAAACTAAGGAAATCGAGCTTTAGGTGAGGTAGATTTGATGAGGAACGCGAGGTATCTGCGCGATGAATCATAGAGCTTTTAGCTGTGCTGTTTCAAAAGGTTAAACGTGCAATCCGATGGACAAAGCCAGAATGTAGTCGTAGCCCTCTGAGTTAGCTTCGCAACGATGCAAAAACGGGGTGAATTGGGAGAGAAACGAGGTAGATATGGTGCTAAAAGCAGACGCCTACCGGGAAGCCGTAAGCTTTTCGGGCCCAACTTACGCGGATTCCCGATTTTGGTAATATCTCCCTCGTTACTCATCTTCTAGACCCCGTTCTGATTCCAGAACGAAGCTAACTCGTAGTCCAAACAACTTCTATCGGTGAAACTGAGGAAATTAAGCTTTAGGTGAGGTAGATTCGATGAGGAACGTGAGGCATCAGCACGAGGAATCATAGCGCTATTAACTTTGCTATTTCGAAAGGGTAAATGTGCAATTCGACGAACAAAGCCAGCATGTAGGTGTAGCCCTCTGAGTTAGCTTCGCAATGATGTAAAAACGGTGTGAATTGGGTGAGAAACGAGGGAGATATGGTGCTAAAAGCAAATGCCTACCGGGAAGGTATAAGGTTTTTGGACCCAACTTGCGCGGTTTCCCGATTTTGGTCATATCTCCCTCGTTACTCGTCTTCTAGACCGCGTTCTGATTGTAGCACGAAGCTAACTCACAGACGTAACAACTTCTATCCGTGAAACTAAGGAAATATAGCTTTAGGTGAGGTAGATTCAACAAGGAACACAAGGCATCTGCGGGACGAATTATATTGCTTATAGATGTACTGGTTCGAAAGGGTAAACGTGCAATCTGACAAACAAAGCCACCATGTAGTCGTAGCCCTCTGAGTTAGCTTCGCAACAATGCAAAAATTGGGTGAATTGGGTGAGAAACTAGGCAGATATGGTGCTAAAAGCAGACGCCTAGTGGGAAGGCGTAAGGTTTTTGGGCCCAACTTGCGCGGTTTTCCGATTTTGGTCATATCTCTCTCGTTACTCATCTTCTAGACCCCGTTTTGATTTTGGAACAAAGCTAACTTGCAGTCATAACAACTTCTATCTGTGAAACTGAGGAAATATAGCTTTAGGTGAGGTAGATTTGACGAGGAACGTAGGGCATCTGTGCGATGAATCATAGCGCTTTTAGTTGTGCTGTTTTGAAAGTGTAAACATGCAATCTGACGGACAAAGCCAGCATGTAGTCGTAGACCTCTGAGTTAGCTTCGCAACAATGTAAAAACGGGGTGAATTGGGTGAGAAACGAGGGAGATATGGTGCTAAAAGCAGACGCCTACCGGGAAGGCGTAAGGTTTTTGGGCCCAACTTGCGCGGTTTCCCGATTTTGGTCATATCTCTCTCGTTACTCATCTTTTAGACCCCGTTCTGATTGCAGCACGAAGCTAACTCGCAGACATAAAAAATTCTATCGGTGAAACTGAGGAAGTATAACTTTAGGTGAGGTAGATTTGACGAGGAACGTGAGGCATCTGCACGATGAATCACAGTGCATTTAGCTGTGCTGTTTCGACAGGGTAAACGTGCAATCCGATAGACAAAGACAGCATGTAGTCGTAGCCCTCTGAGTTAGCTTCGCAACGATGCAAAAACGGGGTGAATTGGGTGAGAAACGAGGGAGATATGGTGCTAAAAGCATACGCCTACCGGAAAGACGTAAGGTTTTCGGGCCCAACTTGCGCCGTATCCCGATTTTTGTCATATCTCTCTCGTTAATCATCTTTTAGACCCCGTTCTGATTGCAGCACGAAGCTAACTTGCAGATGTAACAACTTCTATCGGTGAAACTGAGGAAATATAGCTTTAGGTGAGGTAGATTCGATGAGGAACGCGAGGCATCTGAGCGACGAATCATAGCGCTTTTAGCTGTGCTATTTCGAAAAGGTAAACGTGCAATCCGATAGACAAAGCTAGCATGTAGTCGTAGCCCTCTGAGTTAGCTTCGCAACAATGCAAAAAAGGGGTGAATTGGGTGAGAAACGAGGGAGATATGGTGCTAAAAGCAGACGCCTACCGGGAAGGCGTAAGGTTTTCTGGCCCAACTTGCGCGGTTTCGAGATTTTGGTCATATCTCTCTCGTTACTCATCTTTTAGACCCCGTTCTAATTGCAGCACGAAGCTAACTCGCAGTCGTAACAACTTCTATCGGTGAAACTGAAGAAAT
The DNA here is from genome assembly GCA_028984105.1 of Lavandula angustifolia. Lineage (NCBI taxonomy): Eukaryota > Viridiplantae > Streptophyta > Magnoliopsida > Lamiales > Lamiaceae > Lavandula > Lavandula angustifolia. The sequence goes on from CM054818.1 coordinate 27,878,318, forward strand.
ATAGCTTTAGGTGAGGTAGATTTGTTGAGGAACGCTAGGCATCTGAGCGACGAATCATAGCGCTTTTAGCTGTGCTGTTTCGAAAAGGTAAACGTGCAATCCGACAGACAAAGCCAGCATGTAGTTATAGCCCTCTGAGTTAGCTTCGCAACGATGCAAAAACGGGGTGAATTGGGTTAGAAACGAGGGAGATATGGTGCTAAAAGTAGACGCCTACCGGGAAGGCGTAAGGTTTTCGGGCCCAATTTGCGCGGTTTCCCGATTTTGGTCATATCTCCCTCGTTACTCATATTCTAGACCCCATTCTGATTGCAGCACGAAGCTAACTCGTAGACGTAACAGCTTCTATCAGTGAAACTGAGGAAATCTAGCTTTAGGTGAGGTAGATTTGATTAGGAACGCGAGGTATCTGCGCGACGAATCATAGAGCTTTTAGCTGTGCTGTTTTGAAAGGGTAAACGTTCAATCCGATGGACAAAGCCAGAATGTAGTCGTAGCCCTCTAAGTTAGCTTAGCAACGATGCAAAAACATGGTGAATTGGGTGAGAAACGAGGTAGATATGGTGCTAAAAGCATACGCCTACCGGAAAGCCGTAAGTTTTTCGGGCCCAACTTACGCGGATTCCCGATTTTGGTGATATCTCCCTCGTTACTCATCTTCTAGACCCCGTTCTGATTGCAGCACGAAGCTAACTCGCAGTCCTAACAACTTCTATCGGCGAAATTGAGGAAATTAAGATTTAGGTAAGGTAGATTCGATGAGGAACGTGAGGCATCAGCCTGAGGAATCATAGCGCTATTAACTTTGGTATTTCGGAAGGGTAAATGTGCAATTCGACGAACAAAGCCAGCATGTAGGTTTAGACCTCTGAGTTAGCTTCGCAACGATGTAAAAACGGTGTGAATTGGGTGAGAAACGAGGGAGATATGGTGCTAAAAGCAAATGCCTACCGGGAAGGTATAAGGTTTTTGGGCCCAACTTGCGCGGTTTGCCGATTTTGGTCATATCTCCCTCGTTACTCGTCTTCTAGACCCCGTTCTGATTGCAGCACGAAGCTAACTCACAGACGTAACAACTTCTATCGGTGAAACTAAGGAAATATAGCTTTAGGTGAGGTGGATTCGACGAGGAACACAAGGCATCTGCGGGACGAATTATATTGCTTATAGATGTGCTGGTTCGAAAGGGTAAACGTGCAATCCGACAAACAAAGCCACCATGTAGTCGTAGCCCTCTGAGTTAGCTTCACAACAATGCAAAAATTGGGTGAATTGGGTGAGAAACTAGGCAGATATGGTGCTAAAAGCAGACGCCTAGCGGGAAGGCGTAAGGTTTTTGGGCCCAACTTGCGCGGTTTTCCGATTTTGGTCATATCTCTCTCGTTACTCATCTTCTAGACCCCGTTTTGATTGTGGAAAAAAGCTAACTTGCAGTTATAACAACTTCAATCTGTGAAACTGAGGAAATATAGCTTTAGGTGAGGTAGATTTGACGAGGAACGTAGGGCATCTGTGCGATGAATCATAGCGCTTTTAGTTGTGCTGTTTTCAAAGCGTAAACATGCAATCTGACGGACAAAGCCAGCATGTAGTCGTAGCCCTCTGAGTTAGCTTCGCAACAATGTAAAAACGGGGTGAATTGGGTGAGAAATGAGGGAGATATGGTGCTAAAAGCAGACGCCTACCGGGAAGGCATAAGGTTTTCGGGCCCAACTTGCGCAGTTTCCCAATTTTGGTCATATCTCCCTCGTTACTCATCTTCTAGACCCCATTTTGATTGTGGGACAAAGCTAACTTGCATACATAACAACTTCTATAGGTGAAACTGAGGAAATATATCTTTAGGTGAGGTAGATTTGACGAGGAACGTGAGGCATCTGCACGATGAATCACAGCGCATTTAGCTGTGCTGTTTCGACAGGGTAAACGTGCAATCCGACAGGCAAAGCCAGTATATAGTCGTAGCACTCTGAGTTAGCTTCGCAACAATGTAAAAATAGGGTGAATTGGGTGAGTAACGAGGGAGATATGGTGCTAAAAGCAGACACCTACCGGTAAGGCGTAATGTTTTCGGGCCCAACTTGCGTAGTTTCCCGATTTTGGTCATATCTCCCTCGTTACTCATCTTCTAGACCCCGTTTTAATTGCAGAACGAAGCTAACTTGCAGACATAACAACTTCTATCGGTGAAACTGAGGAAATATAGCTTTAGGTGAGGTAGATTTGATGAGGAACGTGAGGCATCTGCGCGATGAATTATAGTGCTTTTAATTGTGCTGTTTTGAAAAGGTAAACATGCAATCTGTCGGACAAAACCAGACTGTAGTCGTAGCCCTCTGAGTTAGCTTCGGAACGATATAAAAATAGGATGAATTGGGTGAGAAACGAGGGAGATATGGTGCTAAAAGCAGACGCCTACCGGGAAGGCGTAAGGTGTTCGGGCCCAACTTGCGCGGTTTCTTGATTTTGGTCATATCTCCCTCGTTACACATCTTCTAGACCCCGTTCAGATTGTAGCACGAAGATAACTCACATACATAACAACTTCTATTAGTGAAACTAAGGAAATTGAGCATTTGGTCAGGTAGATTCGATGAGGAACACGAGGCATCTGAGCGACGAATCATAGCCCTTTTAGCTGTGTAGTTTCGAAAGGGTAAACGTGCAATCCGACAGACAAAGACAGCATGTAGTCGTAGCCCTCGGAGTTAGCTTCGCAACGATGCAAAAACGGGGTGAATTGGGTGAGAAACGAGGGAGATATGGTGCTAAAAGCATACGCCTACCGGAAAGACGTAAGGTTTTCGGGCCCAACTTGCGCCGTATCCCGATTTTTGTCATATCTCTCTCGTTACTCATCTTTTAGACCCCGTTCTGATTGCAGCACGAAGCTAACTTGCAGATGTAACAACTTCTATCGGTGAAACTGAGGAAATATAGCTTTAGGTGAGGTAGATTCGATGAGGAACGCGAGGCATCTGAGTGACGAATCATAGCGCTTTTAGCTGTGCTATTTCGATAGGGTAAACGTGCAATCCGATAGACAAAGGCAGCATGTAGTCGTAGCCCTCTGAGTTAGCTTCGCAACGATGCAAAAACGGGGTGAATTGGCGAGAAACGAGGGAGATATGGTGCTAAAAGCAGATGCCTACCGGGAAGCCGTAAGGTTTTCGGGCCCAACTTGCGCGGTTTCCAAATTTTGGTCATATCTCTCCCGTTACTCATCTTCTAGACCCCGTTCTGATTACATCACAAAGCTAACTCGCAGACTTAACAACTTCTATCGGTGAAACTGAGGAAATATAGCTTTAGGTGAGGTAGATTCTATGAGGAACGCGAGGCATCTGAGCGACGAATCATAGCGCTTTTAGCTGTGCTATTTCGAAAAGGTAAACGTGCAATCCGATAGACAAAGATAGCATGTAGTCGTAGCCCTCTGAGTTAGCTTCGCAACAATGCAAAAACGGGGTGAATTGGGTGAGAAACGAGGGAGATATGGTGCTAAAAGCAGACGCCTACCGGGAAGGCGTTTCGGGCCCAACTTGCGCCGTATCCCGATTTTTGTCATATCTCTCTCGTTACTCATCTTTTAGACCCCGTTCTGATTGCAGCACGAAGCTAACTCGCAGATGTAACAACTTCTATCAGTGAAACTGAGGAAATATAGCTTTAGGTGAGGTAGATTCGATGAGGAACACAAGGCATCTGAGCGACGAATTATAACGCTTTTAGATGTGCTGTTTCAAAAAGGTAAACGTGCAATCCGACAGACAAAGCCAGCATGTAGTCGTAGCCCTCTGAGTTAGCTTCGTAACGATGTAAAAACGGGGTGAATTGGGTGAGAAACGAGGGAGATATGGTGCTAAAAGTAGACGCCTACCGGGAAGGCGTAAGGTTTTCGGGCCCAACTTGCGCGGTTTCCCGATTTTGGTCATATCTCCCTCGTTACTCATCTTCTAGACCCCATTCTGATTGCAGCACAAAGCTAACTCGCAGACGTAACAACTTCTATCGGTGAAACTGAGGAAATCGAGCTTTTGGTGATGTAGATTTGACAAGGAACGTGAGGCATCTGCATGATGAATCATAGCGCTTTTAGCTGTGCTGTTTCGACAGGGTAAACGTACAATCCGACAGACAAAGCCAGCATGTAGTCGTAGCTCTCTGAGTTAGCTTCACAACAATACAAACACGGGGTGAATTGGGTGAGAAACGAGGGAGATAAGGTGCTAAAAGCATACGCCTACCGGGAAGGCGTAAGGTTTTCGGGCCCAACTTGCGCAGTTTCCCGATTTTGGTCATATCTCTCTCGTTACTCATCTTTTAGACCCCGTTCTGATTGCAGCACGAAGCTAACTCGCAGACGTAACAACTTCTATCAGTGAAACTGAGGATATATAGCTTTAGGTGAGGTAGATTCGATGAGGAACGCGAGGCATCTGAGTGACGAATCATAGCGCTTTTAGCTGTGCTGTTTCGATAGGGTAAACGTGTAATCCGACAGACAAAGCTAGCGTGTAGTCGTAGTCCTCTGAGTTAGCTTCGCAACGATGCAAAAAAGGGGTGAATTGGGTGAGAAACGAGGGAGATATGGTGCTAAAAGCAGACGCCTACCGGGAAGGCGTAAGGTTTTCGGGCCCAACTTGCGCGGTTTCGAGATTTTGGTCATATCTCTCTCGTTACTCATCTTTTAGACCCCGTTCTAATTGCAACACGAAGCTAACTCACAGACGTAACAACTTCTATCGGTGAAACTGAGGAAATATAGCTTTAGGTGAGGTAGATTTGATGAGGAACGCGAGGCATCTGAGCGACGAATCATAGCGCTTTTAGCTGTGCTGTTTCGAAAAGGTAAACGTGCAATCCGATAGACAAAGCCAGCATGTAGTCATAGCCCTCTGAGTTAGCTTCACAACGATGCAAAAACGGGGTGAATTGGGTTAGAAACGAGGGAGATATGGTGCTAAAAGTAGACGCCTACCGGGAAGGCGTAAGGTTTTCGGGCCCAATTTGCGCGGTTTCCCGATTTTGGTCATATCTCCCTCGTTACTCATATTCTAGACCCCATTCTGATTGCAGCACGAAGCTAACTCGTAGACGTAACAGCTTCTAACAGTGAAACTGAGGAAATCTAGCTTTAGGTGAGGTAGATTTGATTAGGAACGCGAGGTATCTGCGCGACGAATCATAGAGCTTTTAGCTGTGCTGTTTTGAAAGGGTAAACGTTCAATCCGATGGACAAAGCCAGAATGTAGTCGTAGCCCTCTGAGTTAGCTTAGCAACGATGCAAAAACAGGGTGAATTGGGTGAGAAACGAGGTAGATATGGTGCTAAAAGCAGACGCCTACCGGAAAGCCGTAAGTTTTTCGGGCCCAACTTACGCGGATTCCCGATTTTGGTGATATCTCCCTCATTACTCATCTTCTAGACGCCGTTCTGATTGCAGCACGAAGCTAACTCGCAGTCCTAACAACTTCTATCGGTGAAACTGAGGAAATTAAGCTTTAGGTGAGGTAGATTCGATGAGGAACGTGAGGCATCAGCCTGAGGAATCATAGCGCTATTAACTTTGGTATTTCGAAAGGGTAAATGTGCAATTCGACGAACAAAGCCAGCATGTAGGTTTAGCCCTCTGAGTTAGCTTCGCAACGATGTAAAAACGGTGTGAATTGGGTGAGAAACGAGGGAGATATGGTGCTAAAAGCAAATGCCTACCGGGAAGGTATAAGGTTTTTGGGCCCAACTTGCGCGGTTTGCCGATTTTGGTCATATCTCCCTCGTTACTCGTCTTCTAGACCCCGTTCTAATTGCAGCACGAAGCTAACTCACAGACGTAACAACTTCTATCGGTGAAACTAAGGAAATATAGCTTTAGGTGAGGTGGATTCGACGAGGAACACAAGGCATCTGCGGGACGAATTATATTGCTTATAGATGTGCTGGTTCGAAAGGGTAAACGTGCAATCCGACAAACAAAGCCACCATGTAGTCGTAGCCCTCTGAGTTAGCTTCACAACAATGCAAAAATTGGGTGAATTGGGTGAGAAACTAGGCAGATATGGTGCTAAAAGCAGACGCCTAGCGGGAAGGCGTAAGGTTTTTGGGCCCAACTTGCACGGTTTTCCGATTTTGGTCATATCTCTCTCGTTACTCATCTTCTAGACCCCGTTTTGATTGTGGAACAAAGCTAACTTGCAGTTATAACAACTTCAATCTGTGAAACTGAGGAAATATAGCTTTAGGTGAGGTAGATTTGACGAGGAACGTAGGGCATCTGTGCGATGAATCATAGCGCTTTTAGTTGTGCTGTTTTCAAAGCGTAAACATGCAATCTGACGGACAAAGCCAGCATGTAGTCGTAGCCCTCTGAGTTAGCTTCGCAACAATGTAAAAACGGGGTGAATTGGGTGAGAAATGAGGGAGATATGTTGCTAAAAGCAGACGCCTACCGGGAAGGCATAAGGTTTTCGGGCCCAACTTGCGCAGTTTCCCAATTTTGGTCATATCTCCCTCGTTACTCATCTTCTAGACCCCATTTTGATTGTGGAACAAAGCTAACTTGCATACATAACAACTTCTATAGGTGAAACTGAGGAAATATATCTTTAGGTGAGGTAGATTTGACGAGGAATGTGAGGCATCTGTGTGATGAATCATTGCGCTTTTAGTTGTGCTGTTTTGAAAGCGTAAACATGCAATCCGACGGACAAAGCCAGTATGTAGTCGTAGCCCTCTGAGTTAGCTTCGCAACAATGTAAAAACGGGATGAATTAGGTGAGAAACGAGGGAGATATGGTGCTAAAAGCAGACGCCTACCAGGAAGGTGTAAGGTTTTCGGACCCAACTTGCGCGGTTTCCCGATTTTGGTCATATATCCCTCGTTACTCATCTTCTAGACCCCGATCAGATTGCAGCACGAAGCTAACTCGCAGACATAACAACTTCTATCAGTGAAACTGAGGAAATCGAGCTTTTAGTGAGGTAGATTCGATGAGGAACGCGAGGCATCTGCACGATGAATCATAGCGCATATAGCTGTGCTGTTTTGACAGGGTAAACATGTAATCCGATAGACAAAGACAGCATATAGTCGTAGCTCTCTGAGTTAGCTTCGTAACAATGTAAAAACGAGGTGAATTGGGTGAGTAACGAGGGAGATATGGTGCTAAAAGCAGACACCTACCGGTAAGGCGTAAGGTTTTCGGGCCCAACTTGCGTAGTTTCCCGATTTTGGTCATATCTCCCTCGTTACTCATCTTCTAGACCCCGTTTTGATTGCGGAACGAAGCTAACTTGCAGACATAACAACTTCTATCAGTGAAACTGAGGAAATATAGCTTTAGGTGAGGTAGATTTGACGAGGAACGTGAGGCATCTGCGCGATGAATTATAGCGCTTTTAATTGTGCTGTTTTGAAAAGGTAAACATGCAATCCGTCGGACAAAACCAGACTGTAGTCGTAGCCCTCTGAGTTAGCTTCAGAACGATGCAAAAATGGGATGAATTGGGTGAGAAACGAGGGAGATATGGGGCTAAAAGCAGACGCCTACCGGGAAGGCGTAAGGTTTTCGGGCCCAACTTGCGCGGTTTCTCGATTTTGGTCATATCTCCCTCGTTACTCATCTTCTAGACCCCGTTCAGATTATAGCACGAAGATAACTCACATACATAACAACTTCTATTAGTTAAACTAAGGAAATTGAGCATTTGGTCAGGTAGATTCGATGAGGAACACGAGGCATCTGAGCGACGAATCAAAGCCCTTTTAGCTGTGCTGTTTCAAAAGGGTAAACGTGCAATCCGACAGACAAAGCCAACATGTAGTCGTAGCCCTCTGAGTTAGCATTGCAACGATATAAAAACGGGGTCAATTGGGTGAGAAACGAGGGAGATATGGTCCTAAAAGCAGACGCCTACCGGGAAGGCGTAAGGTTTTCGGGCCCAACTTGCGCGGTTTCCAGATTTTGGTCATATCTCTCTCGTTACTCATCTTTTAGACCCCGTTCTGATTGCAGCACGAAGCTAACTCGTAGACGTAACAACTTCTATCGGTGAAACTGAGGAAATATAGCTTTAGGTGAGGTAGATTCGATGAGGAACACGAGGCATCTGAGCGACGAATCATAGCGCTCTTAGTTGTGCTGTTTCGAAAAGGTAAACATGCAATCCGACAAACAAAGCCAGCATGTAGTTGTAGCCCTCTGAGTTAGCTTCTCAATGATGCAAAAACGGGGTGAATTGGGTGAGAAATGAGGGAGATATGGTGCTAAAAGTAGACGCCTACCGGGAAGGCGTAAGGTTTTCGGGCCCAACTTGCGCGGTTTCCCGATTTTGGTCATATCTCCCTCGTTACTCATCTTCTAGACCCCATTCTAATTGCAGCACAAAGTTAACTCGCATACGTAACAACTTCTATCGGTGAAACTGAGGAAATCGAGCTTTAGGTGAGGTAGATTTGATGAGGAACGTAGGGCATCTGTGCGATGAATCATAGAGCTTTTAGTTGTGCTGTTTTGAAAGCGTAAACATGCAATCTGACGGACAAAGCCAGCATGTAGTCGTAGCCCTATGAGTTAGCTTCGCAACAATGTAAAAATGGGGTGAATTGGGTGAGAAACAAGGGAGATATGGTGCTAAAAGTAGACGCATACCGGGAAGGCGTAAGGTTTTCGGGCCCAACTTGCGCGGTTTCACGATTTTGGTCATATCTCCCTCGTTACTATTCTTCTAGACCCCATTCTGATTGCAGCACGAAGCTAACTCGCAGACGTAACAACTTCTATCGGTGAAACTGAGGAAATCGAGCTTTTGGTGATGTAGATTCGATGAGGAACGTGAGGCATCTGCGCGACGAATCATAGCGCCTTTAGCTATGCTATTTCGACAGTGTAAACATACAATCCGACAGACAAAGCCAGCATGTAGTCGTAGCCCTCTGAGTTAGCTTCGCAACAATGCAAACACGGGGTGAATTGGGTGAGAAACGAGGGAGATATGGTGCTAAAAGTATACGCCTACCGGGAAGGCGTAAGGTTTATGGGCCCAACTTGCGTAGTTTCCTAATTTTGGTCATATATCTCTCGTTACTAATCTTTTAGACCCAGTTCTGATTGCAGCACGAAGCTAACTTGCAGACGTAACAACTTCTATAAGTGAAACTGAGGAAATATAGCTTTAGGTGAGGTAGATTCGATGAGGAACGCGAGGCATCTGAGCGACGAATCATAGCGCTTTTAGCTGTGCTGTTTCGAAAGGGTAAACGTGCAATCCGACAGACAAAGCTAGCATGTAGTCATAGCCCTCTGAGTTATCTTCACAACGATATAAAAATGGGGTGAATTGGGTGAGAAAAGAGGGAGATATGGTGCTAAAAGTAGACGCCTACCGGGAAGGCGTAAGGTTTTCAGGCCCAACTTGCGCGGTTTCCCGATTTTGGTCATATCTCCCTCGTTACTCATCTTCTAGATCCCATTCTAATTGCAGTACAAAGCTAACTCGCAGACGTAACAACTTCTATCGGTGAAACTGAGGAAATCGAGCTTTTGGTGATGTAGATTCGATAAGGAACGTGAGGTATCTGCGTGACGAATCATAACACTTTTAGCTGTACTATTTCGACAGGGTAAACGTGCAATCCGACAGACAAAGCCAGCATGTAGTCGTAGCCCTCTGAGTTAGCTTCACAACGATGCAAAAACGGGGTGAATTGGGTGAGAAACGAGGGAGATATTGTGCTAAAAGTAGACGCCTACCGGGAAGGCGTAAGGTTTTCGGGCCCAACTTGCGCGGTTTCTCGATTTTGGTCATATCACCCTCGTTACTCATCTTCTAGACCCCATTTTGATTGCAGCACAAAGCTAACTCGCAGACGTAACAACTTCTATCGGTGAAAATGAGGAAATATAGCTTTAGGTGAGGTAGATTCGATGAGGAACGTGAGGCATCTGAGCTATGAATCATAGCGCTTTTAGCTGTGCTGTTTCGAAAGGGTAAACGTGCAATCCGACAGACAAAGCCAGCATGTAGTCGTAGCCCTCTGAGTTAGCTTCGCAATGATGTAAAAACGGGGGAATTGGGTGAGAAACAAGGGAGATATGGTGCTAAAAGTAGACGCCTACCGGGAAGGCGTAAGGTTTTCGGGCCCAACTTGCGCGGTTTCCCGATTTTGGTCATATCTCCCTCGTTACTATTCTTCTAGACCCCATTCTGATTGCAGCACAAAGCTAACTCGCAGACGTAACAACTTCTATCGGTGAAACTGAGGAAATCGAGCTTTTGGTGATGTAGATTCGATGAGGAACGTGAGGCATCTGCGCAACGAATCATAGCGCTTTTAGCTGTGCTATTTCGACAGTGTAAACATGCAATCCGACAGACAAAGCCAGCATGTAGTCGTAGCCCTCTGAGTTAGCTTCGCAAAAATGCCAACACGGGGTGAATTGGGTGAGAAACGAGGGAGATATTGTGCTAAAAGCATACGCCTACCGGGAAGGCGTAAGGTTTATGGGCCCAACTTGCGAAGTTTCCCGATTTTGGTCATATCTCTCTCGTTACTCATCTTTTAGACCCCGTTCTGATTGCAGCACGAAGCTAACTTGCAGACGTAACAACTTCTATAAGTGAAACTGAGGAAATATAGCTTTAGGTGAGGTAGATTCGATGAGGAACGCGAGGCATCTGAGCGACGAATCATAGTGCTTTTAGCTGTGCTATTTCGAAAGGGTAAACGTGCAATCCGACAGACAAAGCTAGCATGTAGTCGTAGCCCTCTGAGTTAGCTTTGTAACGATGTAAAAATGGGGTGAATTGGGTGAGAAAAGAGGGAGATATGGTGCTAAAAGTAGACGCCTACCGGGAAGGCGTAAGGTTTTCAGGCCCAACTTACGCGGTTTCTCGATTTTGGTCATATCTCCCTCGTTAGTCATCGTCTAGACCCCATTGTGATTGCAGCACAAAGCTAACTCATAGACGTAACAACTTCTATCAGTGAAAGTGAGGAAATCGAGGTTTTGGTGATGTAGATTCGACGAGGAACGTGAGGCATCTGCGCGACGATAGGGTAAACGTGCAATCCGACAGACAAAGCCAGCATGTAGTCGTAGCCCTCTGAGTTAGCTTCGTAATGATGTAAAAATTGGGTGAATTGGGTGAGAAACGAGGGAGATATGGTGCTAAACGCAGACGCCTACCGGGAAGGCGTAAGGTTTTCGGGCCCAACTTACGCAGTTTCCCGATTTCGGTCATATCTCTTTCGTTACTCATCTTTTAGACCCCGTTCTGATTGCAGCACGAAGCTAACTCGCAGACGTAACAACTTCTATCAGTGAAACTAAGGATATATAGCTTTAGGTGAGGTAGATTCGATGCGGAACGCGAGGCATCTGAGTGACGAATCATAGCACTTTTAGCAGTGCTCTTTCGACAGGGTAAACGTGCAATCCGACAGACAAAGCCAGCATGTAGTCGTAGCCCTCTGAGTTAGCTTCGTAACGATGTAAAAATTGGGTGAATTGGGTGAGAAACGAGGGAGATATGGTGCTAAACGCAGACGCCTACCGGGAAGGCGTAAGGTTTTCGGGCCCAACTTGCGCGGTTTCCAAATTTTGGGCATATCTCTCTCGTTACTCATCTTTTAGACCCCGTTCTGATTGCAGCACGAAGCTAACTCGCAGATGTAACAACTTCTAAAGATGAAACTGAGGAAATATAGCTTTAGGTGAGGTAGATTTGATGAGGAACGCGAGGCATCTGAGTGATGAATCCTAGCGCTTTTAGCTGTGCTGTTTTGAAAAGGTAAACGTGCAATCTGACAGCCAAAGCCAACATGTAGTCGTAGCCCTCTGAGTTAGCTTCGTAACGATGCAAAAATAGGGTGATATGGGTGAGAAACGAGGGATATATGGTGCTAAAAGTAGACGCCTACCGGGAAGGCGTAAGGTTTTCGGGCCCAACTTGCGCGGTTTCCCGATTTTGGTCATATCTCCCTCGTTACACATCTTCTAGACCCCATTCTGATTGCAGCACAAAGCTAAATCGTAGACGTAACAACTTCTATCGGTGAAACTGAGGAAATCAAGCTTTTGGTGATGTAGATTCGACAAGGAACGTGAGGTATTTGCGCGACGAATCATAGCACTTTTTAGCTGTGCTGTTTCGACAGGGTAAACGTGCAATCCGATAGACAAAGCCAGCATGTAGTTGTAGCCTCTGAGTTAGCTTCGTAACAATGCAAACACGGGGTGAATTGGGTGAGAAACGAGGGAGATATGGTGCTAAAAGCATACGCCTACCGGGAAGGCGTAAGGTTTTTGGGCCCAACTTGCGCAGTTTCCCTATTTTGGTCATGTCTCTCTCGTAACTCATCTTTTAGACCCCGTTCTTATTGCAGCACGAAGCTAACTCGCAGACGTAACAACTTCTATCGGTGAAAATGAGGATATATAGATTTAGGTGAGGTAGATTCGATGAGGAACGCGAGGCATCTGAGTGACGAATCATAGCGCTTTTAGCTGTACTCTTTCGATAGGGTAAACGTGCAATCCTATAGACAAAGCCAGCATGTAGTCGTAGCCCTCTGAGTTAGCTTCGTAACGATGCAAAAATGGGGTGAATTGGGTGAGAAACGAGGGAGATATGGTGCTAAAAGCAGAAGCCTATCGGGAAGGCGTAAGGTTTTCGGGCCCAACTTGTGCGGTTTCCAGATTTTGGTCATATCTCTCTCGTTACTCATCTTTTAGACCCTGTTCTAATTGCAACACGAAGCTAACTCGCAGATGTAACAACTTCTATTGGCGAAACTGAGGAAATATAGCTTTAGGTGAGGTAGATTCGATGAGGAACGCGAGACATTTGAGCGATGAATCATAGAGCTTTTAGCTGTGCTGTTTCGAAAAGGTAAACGTGTAATCCGACAGACAAAGCCAGCATGTAGGCGTAGCCCTCTGAGTTAGCTTCGCAACGATTTAAAAACGGGGTGAATTGGGTGAGAAACGAGGGAGATATGGTCCTAAAAGTAGACGCCTACCGGGAAGGCGTAAGGTTTTCAGGCCCAACTTGCGCGGTTTCCCGATTTTGGTCATATATCCCTCGTTATTCATCTTCTAGACCCCATTCTGATTGCAGCACAAAGCTAACTCGCAGACGTAACAACTTCTATCGATGAAACTGAGGAAATCGAGCTGTTGGTGTTTTAGATTCGACGAGGAACGTGTGGCATCTGCACGACGAATCATAGCGCTTTTAGCTGTGCTGTTTCGACAGGGTAAACGTGCAATCCGACAAACAAAGCCAGCATGTAGTCGTGGCCTCTGAGTTAGCTTCGCAACAATGCAAACACGGGGTGAATTGGGTGAGAAACGAGGGAGATATGGTGCTAAAAGCAGACGCCTACCGGGAAGGCATAAGGTTTTCGGGCCCAACTTGCGCGGTTTCCCGATTTTGGTCATATCTCTGTCGTTACTCATCTTTTAGACCCCGTTCTGATTGCAGCACGAAGCTAACTTGCAGACGTAACAACTTCTATTGGTGAAACTGAGGAAATATAGCTTTAGGTGAGGTAGATTCGATGAGGAACATGAGGTATCTGAGTGATGAATCATATCGCTTTTAGCTGTGCTCTTTCGACAGGGTAAACGTGCAATCCGATAGACAAAGCCAGCATGTAGTCATAGCCCTCTGAGTTAGCTTGGTAACGATGCAAAAATGGGGTTAATTGGGTGAGAAACGAGGGAGATATGGTGCTAAAAGCAGACGCCTACCGGGAAGGCGTAAGGTTTTCGGGCCCAACTTGCGCGGTTTCTAGATTTTGGTCATATCTCTCTCGTTACTCATCTTTTAGACCCCGTTCTGATTGCAGCACGAAGCTAACTTGCAGACCTAACAACTTCTATCGGTGAAACTAAGGAAATATAGCTTTAGGTGAGGTAGATTCGATGAGGAACGCGAGGTATCTGAGTGATGAATCGTAGCACTTTTAGCTGTGCTGTTTCGAAAGGGTAAACGTGCAATCCGATAGAGGAAGCTAGCATGTAGTCGTACCCCTCTGAGTTAGCTTTGCAACGATGCAAAAACGGGGTGAATTGGGTGAGAAACGAGGGAGATATGGTGCTAAAAGTAGACGCCTACAGGGAATGCGTAAGGTTTTCAGGCCCAACTTGCGCGGTTTCCCGATTTTGGTCATATCTCCCTTGTTACTCATCTTCTAGACCCCATTCTGATTGCAGCACAAAGCTAACTCGCAGACGTAACAACTTCTATCGGTGAAACTGAGGAAATCGAGCTTTTGGTGATGTAGATTTAACAAGGAACGTGAGGCATCTGCGCGACGAATCATAGTGCTTTTAGCTGTGCTATTTCGATAGGGTAAACGTACAATCCGACAGACAAAGCCAGCATGTAGTCGTAGCCCTCTGAGTTAGCTTTGCAACAATGCAAACGCGGGGTGAATTGGGTGAGAAACGAGGGATATATGGTGCTAAAAGCATACGCCTACTGGGAAGGCGTATGGTTTTCGGGCCCAACTTGCGCAGTTTCTCTATTTTGGTCATATCTCTCTCGTTACTCATCTTTTAGACCCCGTTCTGATTGCAGCACGAAGCTAACTCACAGACGTAACAACTTCTATCAGTGAAACTGAGGATATATAGCTTTAGGTGAGGTTGATTCAATGAGGAACGCGAGGCATCTGAGTGACGAATCATAGCGCTTTTAGCTGTACTCTTTTGACAGGGTAAACGTGCAATCCGACAGACAAAGCCAGCATGTAGTCGTAGCCCTCTGAGTTAGCTTCGTAATGATGCAAAAACGGGGTGAATTGGGTGAGAAACGAGGGAGATATGGTGCTAAAAGTAGACGCCTACCGGGAAGGCGTAAGGTTTTCGGGCCCAACTTGCGCGGTTTCCAGATTTTGGTCATATCTCGATCGTTACTCATCTTTTAGACCCCGTTCTGATTGCAACACGAAGCTAACTCGCAAACGTAACAACTTCTATCAGTGAAACTGAGGAAATATAGCTTTAGATGAGGTAGATTCGATGAGGAACGCAAGGCATCTGAGCGATGAATCATAGCGCTTTTAGCTGTGCTATTTCGAAAATGTAAACGTACAATCTGACAGACAAAGCCAGCATGTAGTCGTAGCGCTCTGAGTTAGCTTCGCAACGATGCAAAAACGGGGTGAATTGGGTGAGAAATGAGGGAGATATGGTGCTAAAAGTAGACGCCTACCGGGAAGGCATAAGGTTTTCGGGCCCAACTTGCGCAGTTTCCCTATTTTGGTCATATCTCTCTCGTTACTCATCTTTTAGACCCCGTTCCGATTGCAGCACGTAGCTAACTCGTAGGCGTAACAACTTCTATCGGTGAAACTGAGGAAATATAGCTTTAGGTGAGGTAGATTCGATGAGGAACGCGAGGCATCTGAGCGACGAATCATAGCGCTTTTAGCTGTGCTGTTTCGACAGGGTAAACGTGTAATCCGATAGACAAAGCCAGCATGTAGTCGTAGCCCTCTGAGTTAGCTTCGCAACAATGTAAAAATGGGGTGAATTGGGTGAGAAACGAGGGAGATATGGTGCTAAAAGCATACGCCGACCGGGAAGGCGTAAGGTTTTCGGGCTCAACTTGCGCAGTTTCCCGATTTTGGTCATATCTCTCTCATTACTCATCTTTTAGACCCTGTTCTGATTGCAGAACGAAGCAAACTCGCAGACGTAACTACTCCTATCGGTGAAACTAAGGAAATATAGCTTTAGGTGAGGTAGATTCGACGAGGAACGCGAGGCATCTGCGCGATGAATCATAGCAATTTTAGTTGTGCTGTTTTGAAAAGGTAAACATGCAATCCGACAGACAAAGCAGACTGTAGTCGTAGCCCTCTGAGTTAGCTTCGCAACAATGTAAAAACAGGGTGAATTGGGTGAGAAACGAGGGAGATATGGTGCTAAAAGCAGACGCCTACCGAGAAGGCGTAAGGTTTTCGGGCTCAACTTGCGCAGTTTCCCGATTTTGGTCATATCTCCCTCGTTACTCATCTTCTAGACCCCGTTTTTATTGCAGAACGAAGCTAACTTACAGACGTAACTACTTCTATTGGTGAAACTGAGGAAATATAGCTTTAGGTGAGATAGATTCGACGAGGAACGCGAGGCATCTTCGAGATGAATCATAGCGCTTTTAGTTGTGCTGTTTTGAAAAGGTAAACATGCAATCTGACAGACAAAACCAGACTGTAGACGTAGCCCTCTGAGTTAGCTTCGCAACGATGCAAAAATGGGATGAATTGGGTGAGAAACGAGGGAGATATGGTACTAAAAGCAGACGCCTACCGGGAAGACGTAAGGTTTTCGGGCCCAACTTGCGCGGTTTCCCGATTTCGGTCATATCTCTCTCGTTACTCATCTTTTAGACCCCATTCTAATTGCAGCACGAAGCTAACTCGCAGATGTAACAACTTCTATCGGTGAAACTAAGGAAATATAGATTTAGGTGAGGTAGATTTGACAAGGAACGCGAGGCATCTGTGCGATGAATCATAGCCCTTTTAGCTGTGCTGTTTCGATAGGGTAAACGTGCAATCCGATGGACAAAGCCAAAGCTAACTCGCAGACGTAACAACTTCTATCAGTGAAAATGAGGAAATCGAGCTTTTGGTGAAGTAGATTCAACAAGGAACGTGAGGCATCTGCGTGATGAATCATAGCGCTTTTAGCTGTGCTGTTTCGATAGGGTAAACTTGCAATCCAACAGACAAAGCCAGTATGTAGTTGTAGCCCTCTGAGTTAGCTTCACAACAATGCAAACACGGGGTGAATTGGGTGAGAAACGAGGGAGATATGGTGCTAAAAGCATACGCCTACCGGGAAGGCGTAAGGTTTTCGGGCCCAACTTGCGCGGTTTCCCGATTTTGGTCATATCTCCCTCGTTACTCATCTTCTAGACCCCGTTCAGATTGTGGGACGAAGCTAACTCATAGACATAACAACTTCTATCAGTGAAACTGAGGAAATCGAGCTTTTGGTGAGGTAGATTCGATGAGGAACATGAGGCATCTGCGCGACAAATCATAGCGCTATTAGCTGTGCTGTTTTGAAAGGGTAAACGTGCAATCCGACAATAAAGCCAGCATGTAGTCGTAGCCCTCTGAGTTAGCTTCGCAACGATGCAAAAATGGGTTGAATTGGGTGAGAAAAGATTGAGACATGGTGCTAAAAGTAGACGCCTACCGGGAAGGCGTAAGGTTTTCAGGCCCAACTTGCGCGGTTTCCCGATTTTGGTCATATCTCCATCGTTACTCATCTTCTAGACCCCATTCTGATTGCAGTACAAAGCTAACTCACAGACGTAACTACTTCTCTCAGTGAAACTGAGGAAATCGAGCTTTTAGTGATGTAGATTCGACAAGGAACGTGAGGCATCTGCACGACGAATCATAGCAATTTTAGCTGTGCTGTTTCGATAGGGTAAACGTGTAATCCGACAGACAAAGCCAGCATGTAGTCGTAGCCCTCTAAGTTAGCTTTGCAACAATGCAAACACGGGGTAAATTGGGTGAGAAACGAGGGAGATATGGTGCTAAAAGCATGCGCATACCGGGAAGGCGTAAGGTTTTCGGGCCCAACTTGCGCGGTTTCCCGATTTTGGTCATATCTCCCTCGTTAGTCATCTTCTAGAACCCATTCTGATTGCAGCAAAAAGCTAACTCGCAGACGTAACAACTTCTATCGGTGAAACTGAGGAAATCGAGCTTTTGGTGATGTAGATTTGACGAGGAACATGAGGCATCTGCGCGACGAATCATAGTGCTTTTAGCTGTGCTCTTTTGATAGGGTAAACGTGCAATCTGACAGACAAAGCCAGCATGTAGTCGTAGCCCTCTGAGTTAGCTTCGCAACAATGCAAACAAGGGGTGAATTAGGTAAGAAACGAGGGAGATATGGTGCTAAAAGCATACGCCTACCGGGAAGGCGTAAGGTTTTCGGGCCCAACTTGCGCAGTTTCCCGATTTCGGTCATATCTCTTTCGTTACTCATCTTTTAGACCCCATTCTGATTGCAGCACGAAGCTAACTCGCAGACGTAACAACTTCTATCGGTGAAACTGAGGATATATAGCTTTAGGTGAGGTAGATTCAATGAGGAACGCGAGGCATCTGAGTGACGAATCATAGCACTTTTAGCAGTGCTCTTTCGACAGGGTAAACGTGCAATCCGACAGACAAAGCCAGCATGTAGTCGTAGCCCTCTGAGTTAGCTTCGTAACAATGTAAAAATTGGGTGAATTGGGTGAGAAACGAGGGAGATATGGTGCTAAAGCAGACGCCTACCGAGAAGGCATAAGGTTTTCGGGCCCAACTTGCACGGTTTCCAGATTTTGGTCATATCTCTCTCGTTACTCATCTTTTAGACCCTGTTCTGATTGCAGCACGAAGCTAACTCGCAGATGAATCACAGCGTTTTGATATCGGTGAAACTGAGGAAATTGAGCTTTTGGTGAAGTAGATTCAATAAGGAACGTGAGGCATCTGCGTGACGAATCATAGCGCTTTTAGCTGTGCTGTTTCGACAGGGTAAACTTGCAATCCAACAGACAAAGCCAGTATGTAGTCGTAGCCCTCTGAGTTAGCTTCACAACAATGCAAACACGTTGTGAATTGGGTGAGAAACGAGGGAGATATGGTGCTAAAAGCATACGCCTACCGGGAAGGCGTAAGGTTTTCGGGCCCAACTTGCGCAGTTTCCCGATTTTGGTCATATCTCTCTCGTTACTCATCTTTTAGACCCCGTTTTAATTGCAGCACAAAGCTAACTCGCAGACGTAACAACTTTGTTCGGTGAAACTGAGGAAATAGAGCTTTAGGTGAGGTAGATTCGATGAGGAACGCGAGGCATCTGAGCGACAAATCATAGCACTTTTAGCTGTGCTGTTTCAAAAGGGTAAACGTGCAATCCGACAGACAAAGCCAGCATGTAGTCCTAGCCCTCTGAGTTAGCTTCGCAATGATGCAAAAATGGGGTGAATTGGGTGAGAAACAAGGGAGATATGGTGCTAAAAGTAGACGCCTACCGGGAAGGCGTAAGGTTTTCGGGCCCAACTTGCGCGGTTTCCCGATTTTGGTCATATCTCCCTCGTTACTATTCTTCTAGACCCTATTCTGATTACAGCACAAAGCTAACTCGCAGACGTAACAACTTCTATCGGTGAAACTAAGGAAATCGAGCTTTTGGTGATGTAGATTCGACGAGGAACGTGAGGCATCTCCGCGACGAATCATAACACTTTTAGCTGTGCTATTTCGACAGTGTAAACATGCAATCCGACAGACAAAGCCAGCATGTAGTCGTAGCCCTCTGAGTTAGCTTCGCAATAATGCAAACACGGGGTGAATTGGGTGAGAAACGAGGGAGATATGGTGCTAAAAGCATACGCCTACCGGGAAGGCGTAAGGTTTATGGGCCCAACTTGCGTAGTTTCCTAATTTTGGTCATATCTTTCTCGTTACTAATCTTTTAGACCCCGTTCTGATTGCAGCACGAAGCTAACTTGCAGAGTTAACAACTTCTATAAGTGAAATTGAGGAAATATAGCTTTAGTTGAGGTAGATTCGATGAGGAATGCGAGGCATCAGAGCGACGAATCATAGCGCTTTTAGCTGTGCTGTTTCGAAAGGGTAAACGTGCAATTCGACAGACAAAGCTAGCATGTAGTCGTAGCCCTCTTAGTTAGCTTCGCAACGATGCAAAAATGGGGTGAATTGGGTGAGAAAAGAGGGAGATATGGTGCTAAAAGTAGACGCCTACCGGGAAGGCATAAGGTTTTCAGGCCCAACTTGCGCGGTTTCCCGATTTTGGTCATATCTCCCTCGTTACTCATCTTCTAGACCCCATTCTGATTGCAGTACAAAGCTAACTCGCAGACGTAACAACTTCTCTCAGTGAAACTGAGGAAATCGAGCTTTTGGTGATGTATATTCGATAAGGAACGTGAGGCATCTGCGCGATGAATCATAACACTTTTAGCTGTGCTGTTTCGACAGGGTAAACGTGCAATCCGACAGACCAAGCCAGCACGTAGTCGCAGCCCTCTGAGTTAGCTTTGCAATAATGCAAACACGGGGTGAATTGGGTGAGAAACGAGGGAGATATGGTGCTAAAAGCATGCGCCTACCGGGAAGGCGTAAGGTTTTCGGGCCCAACTTGCGCGGTTTCCCGATTTTGGTCATATCTCCCTCGTTAGTCATCTTCTAGACCCCATTCTGATTGCAGCACAAAGCTAACTCGCACACGTAACAACTTCTATCGGTGAAACTGAGGAAATCGAGCTTTTGGTGATGTAGATTTGATGAGGAACGTGAGGTATCTGCGCGATGAATCATAGTGCTTTTAGCTGTGCTGTTTCGATAGGGTAAACGTGCAATCCGACAGACAAAGCCAGCATGAAGTCGTAGCCCTCTGAGTTAGCTTCGCAACAATGCAAACACGGGGTGAATTAGGTGAGAAATGAGGGAGATATGGTGCTAAAAGCATACGCCTACCGGGAAGGCGTAAGGTTTTTGGGCCCAACTTGCGTAGTTTCCCGATTTCGGTCATATCTCTTTCATTACTCATCTTTTAGACCCCGTTCTGATTGCAGCACGAAGCTAACTCGCAGACGTAACAACTTCTATCGGTGAAACTGAGGATATATAGCTTTAGGTGAGGTAGATTCAATAAGGAACGCGAGGCATCTGAGTGACGAATCATAGCACTTTTAGCAGTGCTCTTTCGACAGGGTAAACGTGCAATCCGACAGACAAAGCCAGCATGTAGTCGTAGCCCTCTGAGTTAGGTTCGTAATGATGTAAAAATTGGGTGAATTGGGTGAGAAACGAGGGAGATATGGTGCTAAAAGCAGACGCCTACCGGGAAGGCGTAAGGTTTTTGGGCCCAACTTGCGCGGTTTCTAGATTTTGGTCATATCTCTCTCGTTACTCATCTTTTAGACCCCGTTCTGATTGCAGCACGAAGCTAACTCGCAGACGTAACAACCTCTATCGATGAAACTGAGGAAATATAGCTTTAGGTGAGGTAGATTTGATGAGGAACGCGAGGTATCTGAGTGATGAATCATAGCGCTTTTAGCTGTGCTGTTTTTAAAAGGTAAACGTGCAATCCGACAGTCAAAGCCAGCATGTAGTCGTAGCCCTCTGAGTTAGCTTCACAACGATGCAAAAATGGGGGGAATTGGGTGAGAAACGAGGGATATATGGTGCTAAAAGTAGACGCCTACCGGGAAGGCGTAAGGTTTTCGGGCCCAACTTGCGCGGTTTCCTCGATTTTGGTCATATCTCCCTCGTTACACATCTTCTAGACCCCATTCTGATTGCAGCACAAAGCTAAATCGCAGACGTAACAACTTCTATCGGTGAAACTGAGGAAATCAAGCTTTTGGTGATGTAGATTCGACGAGGAACGTGAGGTATTTGCGCGACGAATCATAGCACTTTTAGCTGTGCTGTTTCGATAGGGTAAACGTGCAATCCGACAGACAAAGCCAGCATGTAGTCGTAGCCTCTGAGTTAGCTTCGTAACGATGCAAACACGGGGTGAATTGGGTGAGAAACGAGGGAGATATGGTGCTAAAAGCATACGCCTACCGGGAAGGCGTAAGGTTGTTGGGCCCAACTTGCGCAGTTTCCCTATTTTGGTCATGTCTCTTTCGTTACTCATCTTTTAAACCCCGTTCTGATTGCAGCACGAAGCTAACTTGCAGACCTAACAACTTCTATCGGTGAAAATGAGAATATATAGATTTAGGTGAGGTAGAATCGATGAGGAACGCGAGGCATCTGAGTGACGAATCATAGCGCTTTTAGCTGTACTCTTTCGATAGGGTAAACGTACAATCCGATAGACAAAGCCAGCATGTAGTCGTAGCCCTCTGAGTTAGCTTCACAACGATGCAAAAATGGGGTGAATTGGGTGAGAAACGAGGGAGATATGGTGCTAAAAGTAGATGCCTACCGGGAAGGCGTAAGGTTTTCGGGCCCAACTTGCGCGGTTTCTCGATTTTGGTCATATCACCCTCGTTACTCATCTTCTAGACCCCATTCTAATTGCAGCACAAAGCTAACTCGCAGACGTAACAACTTCTATCGGTGAAAATGAGGAAATTGAGCTTTTGGTGAAGTAGATTCAACATGGAACGTGAGGCATCTGCGTGACGAATCATAGCGCTTTTAGCTGTGCTGTTTCGACAGGGTAAACATGCAATCCAACAGACAAAGCCAGTATGTAGTCGTAGCCCTCTGAGTTTGCTTCACAACAATGCAAACACGGGGTGAATTGGGTGAGAAACGAGGGAGATATGGTGCTAAAAGCATACGCCTACCGGGAAGGCGTAAGGTTTTCGGCCCCAACTTGCGCAGTTTCCCGATTTTGGTCATATCTCTCTCGTTACTCATCTTTTAGACCCCGTTTTGATTGCAGCACAAAGCTAACTCGCAGACGTAACAACTTCGTTCGGTGAAACTGAGGAAATATAGCTTTAGGTAAGGTAGATTCGATGAGGAGCGCGAGGCATCTGAGCGACAAATCATAGCGCTTTTAGCTGTGCTGTTTCGAAAGGGTAAACGTGCAATCCGACAGACAAAGCTAGCATGTAGTCGTAGCCCTCTGAGTTATCTTCACAACGATGCAAAAATGGGGTGAATTGGGTGAGAAAAGAGGGAGATATGGTGCTAAAAGTAGATGCCTACCGGGAAGGCGTAAGGTTTTCAGGCCCAACTTGCGCGGTTTCCCGATTTTGGTCATATCTCCCTCGTTACTCTTCTTCTAGACCCCATTCTGATTGCAGTACAAAGCTAACTCGCAGACGTAACAACTTCTCTCAGTGAAACTGAGGAAATCGAGCTTTTGGTGATGTAGATTCGACAAGGAACGTGAGGCATCTGCAGGACGAATCATAGCACTTTTAGCTGTGCTGTTTCGACAGGGTAAACGTGCAATCCGACAGACAAAGCCAGCATGTAGTCGTAGCCCTCTGAGTTAGCTTTGCAACAATGCAAACACGGGGTGAATTGGGCGAGAAACGAGGGAGATATGGTGCTAAAAGCATGCGCCTACCGGGAAGGCGTAAGGTTTTCGGGCCCAACTTGCGCGGTTTCCCGATTTTGGTCTTATCTCCGTCGTTAGTCATCTTCTAGACCCCATTCTGATTGCAGCACAAAGCTAACTCGCAGACGTAACAACTTCTATCGGTAAAACTGAGGAAATCGAGCTTTTGGTGATGTAGATTTGACGAGGAACGTGAGGCATCTACGCGACGAATCATAGTGCTTTTAGCTGTGCTGTTTCGATAGGGTAAATGTGCAAACCGACAGACAAAGCCAGCATGTAGTCGTAGCCCTCTGAGTTAGCTTCGCAACAATGCAAACACGGGGTGAATTAGGTGAGAAACGAGGGAGATATGTGCTAAAAGCATACGCCTACCGGGAAGGCATAAGGTTTTCGGGCCCAACTTGCGCAGTTTCCCGATTTCGGTCATATCTCTTTCGTTACTCATCTTTTAGACCCCGTTCTGATTGCAGCACGAAGCTAACTCGCAGACGTAACAACTTCTATCGGTGAAACTGAGGATATATAGCTTTAGGTGAGGTAGATTCGATGAGGAACGCGAGGCATCTGAGTGACGAATCATAGCACTTTTAGCAGTGCTCTTTCGACAGGGTAAACGTGCAATCCGACAGACAAAGCCAGCATGTAGTCGTAGCCTCTGAGTTAGCTTCGTAATAATGGAAACACGGGGTGAATTAGGTGAGAAACGAGGGAGATATGGTGCTAAAAGCATACGCCTACCGGGAAGGCGTAAGGTTTTTGGGCCCAACTTGCGCAGTTTCCCTATTTTGGTCATGTCTCTCTTGTTACTCATCTTTTAGACCCCGTTCTGATTGCAGCACGAAGCTAACTCGCAGACTTAACAACTTCTATCGGTGAAAATTAGGATATATAGATTTAGGTGAGGTAGATTCGATGAGGAACGCGAGGCATCTAAGTGACGAATCATAGCGCTTTTAGCTATACTCT
This sequence comes from Lavandula angustifolia, assembly GCA_028984105.1. Classification (NCBI taxonomy): domain Eukaryota; kingdom Viridiplantae; phylum Streptophyta; class Magnoliopsida; order Lamiales; family Lamiaceae; genus Lavandula; species Lavandula angustifolia. Next base: position 27,902,377 of record CM054818.1, read on the forward strand.
TTCGATAGGGTAAACGTGCAATCCGACAGATAAAGCCAGCATGTAGTCGTAGCCCTCTGAGTTAGCCTCGTAACGATGCAAAAATGGGGTGAATTGGGTGAGAAACGAGGGAGATATGGTGCTAAAAGCAGACGTCTATCGGGAAGGCGTTAGGTTTTCGGGCCCAACTTGCGCGGTTTCCAGATTTTGGTCATATCTCTCTCGTTACTCATCTTTTAGACCCCGTTCTGATTGCAGCACGAAGCTAACTAGCAGACGTAACAACTTCTATCAGTGAAACTGAGGAAATATAGCTTTAGGTGAGGTAGATTCGATGAGGAACGCGAGGCATTTGAGCGATGAATCATAGCGCTTTTAGCTGTGCTGTTTCGAAAAGTTAAACGTGTAATCCGAAAGACAAAGCCAGCATGTAGTCGTAGCCCTCTGAGTTAGCTTCGCAATGATTCAAAAACGGGGTGAATTGGGTGAGAAACGAGGGAGATATGGTGCTAATAGTAAACGCCTACCGGGAAGGTGTAAGGTTTTCAGGCCCAACTTGTGCGGTTTCCCGATTTTGGTCATATCTCCCTCGTTACTCATCTCCTAGACCCCATTCTGATTGCAGCACAAAGTTAACTCACAGACGTAACAACTTCTATCGGTGAAACTGAGGAAATCGAGCTTTTGGTGTTTTAGATTCGACGAGGAACGTGAGGCATCTGCACGATGAATCATAGCGCTTTTAGCTGTGCTGTTTCGACAGGGTAAACATGCAATCCGACAGATAAAGCTAGCATGTAGTCGTGGCCTCTGAGTTAGCTTCGCAACAATGCAAACACGGGGTGAATTGGGTGAGAAACGAGGGAGATATGGTGCTAAAAGCATACGCCTACCGGGAAGGCGTAAGGTTTTCGTGCCCAAGTTGCGCAGTTTCCCTATTTTGGTCATATCTCTCTCGTTACTCATCTTTTAGACCCCGTTCTGATTGCAGCACGAAGCTAACTCGTAGACGTAACAACTTCTATCGGTGATACTGAGGAAATATAGCTTTAGGTGAGGTGGCTTCGATGAGGAACGCTAGGCATCTGAGCGACGAATCATAACGCTTTTAGCTGTGTTGGTTCGACAGGGTAAACGTGCAATCCAATGGACAAAGCCAGCATGTAGTCGTAGTCCTCTAAGTTAGCTTTGCAACAATGCAAAAATGGGGTGAATTGGGTGAGAAACGAGGGAGATATGGTGCTAAAAGTAGATGCCTACCGGGAAGGCATAAGGTTTTCGGGCCCAACTTGCGCGGTTTCCCGATTTTGGTCATATCTCTGTCGTTACTCATCTTTTAGACCCCGTTCTGATTGCAGCACGAAGCTAACTTGCAGACGTAACAACTTCTATCAGTGAAACTGAGGAAATATAGCTTTAGGTGAGGTAGATTCGATGAGGAACACGAGGCATCTGAGTGGCGAATCATAGCGCTTTTAGCTGTGCTCTTTCGACAGGGTAAATGTGCAATCCAACAGACAAAGCCAGCATGTAGTCGTAGCCCTCTGAGTTAGCTTGGTAACAATGCAAAAATGGGGTTAATTGGGTGAGAAACGAGGGAGATATGGTGCTAAAAGCAGACGCCTACCGGGAAGGCGTAAGGTTTTCGGGCCCAACTTGCGCGGTTTCCAGATTTTGGTCATATCTCTCTCGTTACTCATCTTTTAGACCCCGTTCTGATTGCAGCACGAAGCTAACTTGCAGACCTAACAACTTCTATCGGTGAAACTAAGGAAATATAGCTTTAGGTGAGGTAGATTCGATGAGGAACGCGAGGTATCTGAGTGATGAATCGTAGCACTTTTAGCTGTGCTGTTTCGAAAGGGTAAACGTGCAATCCGATAGAGGAAGCTAGCATGTAGTCGTACCCCTCTGAGTTAGCTTTGCAACGATGCAAAAACGGGGTGAATTGGGTGAGAAACGAGGGAGATATGGTGCTAAAAGTAGACGCCTACCGGGAAGGCGTAAGGTTTTCAGGCCCAACTTGCGCGGTTTCCCGATTTTGGTCATATCTCCCTCGTTACTCATCTCCTAGACCCCATTCTGATTGCAGCACAAAGCTAACTCGCAGACGTAACAACTTCTATCGGTGAAACTGAGGAAATCGAGCTTTTGGTGTTTTAGATTCGATGAGGAACGTGAGGCATCTGCACGATGAATCATAGCGCTTTTAGCTGTGCTGTTTCGACAGGGTAAACGTGCAATCCGACAGACAAAGCCAGCATGTAGTCGTGGTCTCTGAGTTAGCTTCGCAACAATGCAAACACGGGGTGAATTGGGTGAGAAACGAGGGAGATATGGTGCTAAAAGCATACGTCTACCGGGAAGGCGTAAGGTTTTCGGGCCCAAGTTGCGCAGTTTCCCTATTTTGGTCATATCTCTCTCGTTACTCGTCTTTTAGACCCCGTTCCAATTGCAGCACGAAGCTTACTCGTAGACGTAACAACTTCTGTCGGTGATACTGAGGAAATATAGCTTTAGGTGAGGTGGCTTTGATGAGGAACGCTAGGCATCTGAGCGACGAATCATAGCGCTTTTAGCTGTATTGTTTCGACTGGGTAAACGTGCAATCCAATGGACAAAGCCAGAATGTAGTCGTAGCCCTCTGAGTTAGCTTTGCAACGATGCAAAAATGGGGTGAATTGGGTGAGAAACGAGGGAGATATGGTGCTAAAAGTAGATGCCTACCGGGAAGGCATAAGGTTTTCGGGCCCAACTTGTGCGGTTTCCCGATTTTGGTTATATCTCTGTCGTTACTCATCTTTTAGACCCCGTTCTGATTGCAGCATGAAGCTAACTTGCAGACGTAACAACTTCTATCGGTGAAACTGAGGAAATATAGCTTTAGGTGAGGTAGATTCGATGAGGAACACGAGGCATCTGAGTGACGAATCATAGCGCTTTTAGCTGTGCTCTTTCGACAGGGTAAACGTGCAATCCAACAGACAAAGCCAGCATGTAGTCGTAGCCCTCTGAGTTAGCTTGGTAACGATGCAAAAATGTTGTTAATTGGGTGAGAAACGAGGGAGATATGGTGCTAAAAGCAGACGCCTACCGGGAAGGCGTAAGGTTTTCGGGCCCAACTTGCGCGGTTTCCAGATTTTGGTCATATCTCTCTCGTTACTCTTCTTTTAGACCCCGTTCTGATTGCAGCACGAAGCTAACTCATAGATGTAACAACTTCTGTCGGTGATACTGAGGAAATATAGCTTTAGGTGAGGTAGCTTCGATGAGGAACGCTAGGCATCTGAGCGACGAATCATAGCGCTTTAAGCTGTGCTGTTTTGACAGGGTAAACGTGTAATCCAACGGACAAATCCAGCATGTAGTCGTATCCCTCTGAGTTAGCTTTGCAACGATGCAAAAACGGGGTGAATTGGGTGAGAAACGAGGGAGATATGGTGCTAAAAGCATACGCCTACTGGGAAGGCGTATGGTTTTCGGGCCCAACCTTGCGCAGTTTCCCTATTTTGGTTATATCTCTCTCGTTACTCATCTTTTAGACCCCGTTCTAATTGCAGCACGAAGCTAACTCATAGACGTAACAACTTCTCTCGGTGAAACTGAGGATATATAGCTTTAGGTGAGGTTGATTCAATGAGGAACGCGAGGCATCTGAGTGACGAATCATAGCGCTTTTAGCTGTACTCTTTCGACAGGGTAAACGTGCAATCCGATAGACAAAGCCAGCATGTAGTCGTAGCCCTCTGAGTTAGCTTCTGTAATGATGTAAAAATGGGGTGAATTAGGTGAGAAAC